>CM030012.1:68387764-69020500 GCA_017639485.1 Pluvialis apricaria | reverse complement strand
CAGGGCATAAATCTTCCCCCCAGCCCGGCCCTGTAAGCAGAGCCCTCTGCATTTCCCTTCGGAGGCTGCTCGCGGGCTGCGCCTAATGCAGCCCAGATGTGCGCCGCCACCGTGCCCTCGCGCAGCCTGCTAAATAGGCGCGGGGACACCGGTGCTGCCGAGCGTCCCCGAGCCTTGCCGGGGCCAAAAGGCCGAGCTGTCGCCGGCTGGGGATGCCCCAAAACGGGGAACGGGGTCAGGGCAGCCGGCGGTAGCCGGGCTCTCGCCCCACGGTTCCTCCCGCCGTGTCGGGCTCGGTGTCCCCTTCCCTGCCCGTCCCGGTGGCGGTTGCCGGCTAACCACAGGCCACCCGCTCCCTGGGCACGTCCAGCGGCCCCGGCAGCGGGCGGGAAAGGGAAAAAGAAGGGGTAAGAGAGGGCGATGGAGCCGCTCGGGATCCCGGCCTCGCTTTTCCGGTTCCCCAGCGCTCGCCCCGCTTTGCCCGTCCTGCGTCACGCCGGGAGCTGGAACCAAACCCGGCGCCGGCCTCGTGCTGCCCCGGCCCCCGGTCCCACCGGGTGGGAGCCCGCGGAGCCTCACGGCGCCCACAGTTTGACCTTTTAAGGGTGTTTTCCAGCATTTTCCCTGTCCTTTCCGGGCGAGGAGCCCCCGACCCCGGTGTGCCGCGGGGACGGCTTGTCCCCCCACCGCCCCGGCTCTCCCGGGATCCCCGAACCGCTCAGACTGAGGTAACAAAGCCATCCCGCAGCCACAGCCAGAGCCCCAGGGACGGTCCCCTCCGGACACCGACATTTCCCCGGCACCCCAAAAATCTCGCTGCCGTTTCCCGGAGGAATCACGCCCGCTCCGGCAAAAGGCATTGCGAGGAGAGCCGCGAAATCCAGCCCCGGGCAGGAAAAATAATTCTTCCTGCCCCTCTCAAATCCCAGTGACTTTCATTTTCCTCCCCTCTGTCAGTCCTGGGGTTTAATTCTCCGTGCTCAGCGGCGGTTCCCTCCCTGGTAATCACAAACATGCATGGAAAAGAGGGAAGGAGAGAAAGGGGAAAAAAAAAAAAAACCCAACAAAAACCCAACAAAAAACAAACCCAAAACCCAAAAAAACCAACCAAAAAAAAAAAAAAAATAAAAAACAAACCCAGAGAGGGGAAAGTCTTAAATCAATCCCAAAGCCAGACAGACGTTTTAATCACATCAAATTAAAATCAGCAGTGGCTCGGAAAGGAAAAACCATGGCAGGCAGAGCGCAGGCAGCCCCCCGCCCCGGCCCCGGCCGGCAGCACCCAGCGGCTCGGTCTTACCTGAGAGCTCCCCAGCAACATTTAACATAGTCGGGGTGCGGGGTAGGGTTGGGGGGGGACGGAAGGCGCAGAGCGGGTGGGGGACGGGGACGAGAAGAACCCAAACCGGGGGTTTGGCTCTTGCTCCGCGCCCCGAGCAGCCGGCCGAGCCCGCCTGCTCGCCTCTGCCCTGGCTCGCTTTGCGCTCGCTCAGAGGGGTTGGTTTTTTTTTGGTTTGTTTTTTTTCTTCTCTTTTCTTTTTCTTTCTTTTTTTTTTTTTTTTTTTCCCTTCCCCTCTCTCTATTTGTTTTGGTTTGTGTTTGCTTGGGTGTTAGGTGGAAAAAAAAAAAAAAAAGGGGGGGGGGGGAAGAAAAAAAAAAGCAAGCCGTGGCGGGTTGGGTGGGTTTTTTGGTGTGTGAGTGCGTGCACGGTTCGCACCACCACGCTCCGGCTGCCTCCTCGCTCGCCGCCTTTCCCCCCCCCCTTCTCTTCCACCTCCCTTGATTTGCTCTTTTGATTGGTGTCCAGGAATGCAAGAATAAAAAAAAAAAAAACACACACACACACACACACACAAAAAAAAACCCCTCGAGCTCGCATACACCCTCTCCAAGCTGCTGCCTCCCTTCTGTGCTTTTTTTTTTCCCCTTTTCTTTTTTTTTTTTCCTTTTCTCTTTTTTTTTTTTTTTAAAAATTCAAGTGTTAAGCAGAACCAGGTTGCTTTCAAGAATGTATTTGATGCAATTGTACACAAGAGCGGGCTCCATTCATTCCCTCCCTTCTCTCCCCCGGCCTTTCCATCCAACCCCCCCCCCTTCCCCAGACATATCCCCCCCCTCCCCTTCCCCATCCCCGGGGGTCCCGGCGCCCGGGCAGAGGTGGGGAAGCCGAAGCCGAGCCCCGGCACCGCGGACGGCGATAGGGAGGGAAGGGGAAAAGGGGGGTCCCCGGGGTGCTGCCGGTCGGGTAGGACGGGAGGGGGGACACCTACACCCCCCAAACACTTTTCTCCCTCCCTTTGCCCCCCGCTCCCCTCCCCGGTTCTGGCTCCCGCCCGGCTTTTGTTAGTGGCAGCGGCGGGGCCGGTGCGGGGTCGGTACGGGGATAAATTTGGGGGTGGTGGGGGGGGGTGTCCTACCTGTTCTCAGCTCCATACGGGACAGATGCGGTACCGGGACGGTGGGTGCGTGGTTTGGGGTTCCCGGATAAGCAGGCAACGGTCCCGCACACCGGACCGGGACTCCGGTTCCCATTTGCCGGTCGGAGCCCTTCTCGCCTCTTCTCCTCCCGACGTGCAGAGCCGCCGCCGCACGCCGAAAGCCCGGTCCCCCGGGGGGGGGGGGGGGTTAGGGGGGGGGTGGAGGGGAAGGGGGGGGTCCGGGGAGGGGAGGTTTGGGGGGGGGGGGGGGTAGGGAGAAGGGGGGGGAGCGGGGCGAGGTGCGGCGGAGCGGCTCTTCTCTCGCAGCGGGGCCGGGGCGGGGAGGGGGGGTGGTTTGGGGGGGCGGGGGGGGGTGCCAGCCTGACCCCCCCCACCCTCACCACCACCACCCCCCCCCCCGCGAGGAGTGGGGGGGGGTGAAGGGATGGGAAGGCGCAGAGCCGGGCAGGCAGCGAGGGACGGGTGGCGGGACGGACAGACAGACAGAGGGAGGCTGTCCTCGCCTCTCCTCTGCCGCGGCCAGCCCCCTCCCCTGCCGCTCGGCCGGCAAAAAGAAGGGGTCCCGGGGGGGCTCCGACACTCACCCCCCACACCCCGTTCCCCTCGGTCCCTGCCCCGGTTCCCGGGAGCGCGGCGGCCGCTGCCCCGCCGGGACGGCCCCGGGACGGCGGCAGGTGAGCGGACCGGCAGCGGGGACGGCGGCGGGGGCGGGGGGAACGCGGCCGTCGGGGTCCCGCTGCCGGGTCCCGGCAGAACCGAAGCCCCTCGGAGCGGCGGCAGCGGCGGCGACTCAGCCCCCCCGCCCCCGGCTGCCGGAGCCGGGGTCTCCCCGCCCCGGGGAAGGGGGGGAGCTTCCCCCGGTGCTCCCGGTCCCGCGGGCTGCCCGAGCTCCTCCTGCCCGCACCCTCTGCCACGGCCACGGGGGGGACGGGGAGGGAGCCCCCGGCCCCGCTTGATGACCCCCCCCCCCCCCGGTTCCAGCCCCAACCCTCCTCCTGCGGGGGGTGCGAGAGCCGGCAGCCGCTGCCTTCCCAATTAACCTTCCTAATTAACCTCCCTCGTTAGGACGAACCCCGACCCGGCGCCCGTGGGGACCTTGGTCATGACCGTGGCGTTTCTCATCACCCACCCAGGGTGAGTGGGGGGGGTGGCTTGACCCCCACCCCCCCCCAGGGCCAAACGTGGTGTAAAAACCCTGCTGAGCCCGACACCCGCAGAGGCAGGGGGGGGATCCGACAGCCAGACACCCCCCCCCACTCCACCCCATCCCTTCTCCTCGTCACCCACATCCACGAGTGGGTGCTGCCACGGAGGCAGGGGAAGGTAGGGGCTCTCCGGGCGGCGAGGGGAACAGTCCTCGCCGGAGCTGGCTCCCCCGAAAAAAAGCTTTGTTTAAAACAAAGGCGCTGGCCGGCCGGCGCTGCTCGGGAGCGCCGGGAAGGGCCGGGAGGTAACAGCCGGATTCGTTTCGGCTCCAGCCCCCCCAGCCCTGGCCAGGTCTGAGCCCTCCCGGCTTTCCCCGGCACACGGAGCAGCGGGGTGGCAGCTCGGGGCACGCCGAGATCAGCCTTTCCCCAAATCCACAGGGACCCTCAGTGCCAAACCCGCCAGCCGCGGGTTTAGGGAACCCCCCCAATACAGATAAACCAGGCACCGACACACACGGCGGCGGTGCCGGGGTGATTTATTGGTTGGGAGCCGCGGATTTGGTGGTGAATCCGCCAGGAAGCACCCAACAGACGGTGGCTCGGGGAAGGTGCCTTGGCCCGGCTCCCCGGCAGCGTGCCGCAGGGGGTCCCCCACCTCCACCCCTGCCCGCACGGCGTGGGGCCAGCCTCTCCGCTCCGTTCCCCCAGCCGCGGTGCAGGGTATCTGGTTTCCCCCCATTCCCCGAGCAAACAGTTCCTCGCCAGCAGCGCGGAGCAGTTGGGAAAAGCCGCCTTCGTGTCCCCCGGGGGGGACTGCGGCGCGGCCGGAGCTGCAGGAGCGGCTGCCAGCCTGGGGGGCTGACAAGTCCTACCCGCCGAGGTCGTTTTTGGGGAGTTTTCCAGCTCTGCGGCTGCACGGCTCACGCTCAGCCAACACCTGAGAGAGAGGAGGAGGAGGAGGAGGAGGAGGGTAACGCAGCCAGGGGACGTGGCACGAGCCCCCCCCAACCCAGCAGTGCTGCGGCAGCCCCCTCAAACAGCCCAGCGGTGAGCACCAGACCTCTCCCCAGCTCCCTCTCCTCTGCCGGAGACCCCCGTGCCAGTCGGCAATGCCGAGATGAAGCCCCTGCCACCCCTGGGACAAAGTGGGGCACAAGGCACAGGCGGGTCAGACGGCTGGAGAGCCCCAACAAGGCATCCTCCTCCTCCTCTGCAGGCCCTGCCGCCCACCCAGCCCCATGACGGCCTTGCGTGGGTGAGGCCGTGTCCCCCCTGCCCTCGGGGACCACGTCACCGGCAGCGCTGTGGGCAGCTGACCTCACCTTCGTCCCAACCCGGGCGGCGCGGGTCCCTCCGCCGGCGCCGCTGCCGGCCCTGCCTCCCACTGCTGACCTTTGCGGCGGGCACATCCGTCCACGGCATCCCAGGGCTGCAGCAGAGCCCTGGGCCTCTGGCAGACGGAGGAGGGAGAGAAAAAGAGCTGCTCGGTGCCCTGAGCTCCGAGGCAGACCCAAAAAGCCCTGGCACCGGGGAGGGTTTTAGCCCCAAACTGCCTGCAGCTCCTCCGAGCCGCGGGCTGGGCAGGCAGGGCACTGTCCCGGCTCCTCGGGGACACCACTGGGGCGCAGGCAGGGGATGTCTCGGGGCACCGAGCGGACATTCGGCCCAGCGGCGGCGGGCGTCTGTCCCCTCCTGCCGGGCAAGGAGCAGGAGCCCAGCTGTGGCCGTCTGTCTCCCCGCGCCGCTGCCTGGGTGAGGGCACCGCGCCATGTGGTCGGGACGCCGGGCGGGAAACTGCCGCTCTCGGGGGAGCGCGGAGCCGCCGGCGATGGGAGACAGCCCCGAGCTCACTGGGCAGGAGGTGGCAGCCAGGGATGGCAGGGAAGGTGACAGGGATGAGGGTCCCTGACCCCGGGGCTGTGCTAGCATCCCACGAGGTTCCTGTCCCCGGCCAGTCTCCAGCCCGGTCCCCAGTGCCTCGTCAGCGCTGGCTCAGGGCGGCCAGGGAAAGAGGGAGGGGTGCGCTTGGCTTTGGCCACCGCTGAGGTGTGTGTGTCACGACCGCAGCCAGCTGCGTCCTATCCACAGCCCCATAAAACGCCGAGCCCCGAGGCCAGAGCCCCTCCTGGGGACGCCGGCTCCAGAGGAGCCCGGCTGCTGTTCAAGAGCTGGAACGGACGCTCGCACACAATCCCGTCCTCCTCCTCCTCCTCCTGGGAGGAAGGGGCCAGTAGCCAGTGCTCATCCCAAGGGCGGAGGGAGGCAGATCCAGCTGACCCCGGGGGGCCGGACCCCGAGCCCAGGCCAAGGCAGGGCTGGGAGCCCCCTGAGCTCCCTGCCTGCGGTCTGAGCCCAGCCGCACACACGTGGTTTGGCCCGCAGAGCAGCCCTGCAAAGGTCGAAAGTTTGCGTACCTGGAGGAGATGCGCTGCCGAGGGGCGTTGGGTCCAAAATCTCAGACGCGGGGCATTCAGAGAGGCACCGAGCACCAGCGGCACACCTGAGATGGAAGAGAGGAGGAGGAGGAGAGGCTGTGGCCAGCCGCACACTGGAGGACAGTGGCCATGGAAAAAGGGGCTATGCACCCCCTCTCCCTGTCTCCCCCCTCGGGTGCCAGCCCCGCTCTGCAGGCTGAGTGCTGGGGCCCCTCGGCTCAGGCTCCACAGCCACCGAGCCCAGGAGGAGGGACTTGGGCAGCCGCTGATCCCGCCGCAGGCGGGAGCCGGCTGAAGGACCCTGCTGCAAGCGCGAGTCGAGTTCCTCGCAGCCAGATCCTCTGGCCTCCCTTGAGGCCCCAACCTGAGAGCCAGTCGCTCCGGGCTGCCTGCCTGTGTGAAGAAAGCGATTTGCTGAGCTCCCCCTTGCCCAGCCTCCCCAGCGGGTCCCCTTACCCTCTTCACTGCCTGCCACAGACATGGCGCCGGCCTTCCAGGTACGAGCTTCCCGCTTGCAACCACAGCGCAGCGTGCGGGATGGAGAGACTGTTAACCACCGCCAACCCAACCACAGCATCCCCGCTTGCCCCTGTGCCCTCAGCTGCTGCCCAGGAGGGTGCCCCAAACACCAGGCTCCCTTGTACGGGTGGCTGCCCCGCTCCAGGGAGCTGCAGCCCTTCCCAGCCCCACAAATTCAGCCCACGGGGAGCACTGTGCCCCCGGAGTGTGGGCAAGGGCAGGCGGCAGCAGCTTGATGGAGGGAGCTGAGCTGAAGGGGAGGAGAGGGTGAACGTGACAGAGCACAGCATTACCCTGAGAGAGAAGGGGGAGCCAGGCGTGAGGGGATACTCACCGGGCACTGACGGGACAGCTGCTGAAGGGAGAAGGGGGCGGCTGGGGCCACAGCCGGAGCCTCAGAGGGGCAGGGAGGCAGGCCGGGTCCTGCGGAGAACCATGGAGCAGGCCGCGGGCTGCCAAAGACATCATAGGCCCCTCGGAGAGGCCCGGAGACCCCAGAGGATCCCTCCCGGGAGAGGGCTGGGGCCTTGCACAGACCCCGGGGAGAGCCCAGGGAAGGACCCGGGGGCAGACGAGCGGCCGCGGCGGTCCAGCGGAGGGCCTGGAGCCGGGCGGCGTTACCGGGGCCCCGGCCCAGGGAGCCATGTTGAGGGGCGCACACCCGCCGCTCGCCCTCGAAGCCCCATTGGCTGACCGGCACGTCACTCCAACCGCCTGCGCTCTGCCGTCCAATAGGAAGCGCCTGGCGGGGCGGGCCTGCCCGCGCGCGCGCCGCCGGCCGCCCGGAGCGGGGCCGCCCCCGGTCACGTGAGGCGAGAACGCCGCCGGGACGTCACGCGGCCGCGCCGACCAATCGGTTGCGGCGGGGGCGGGACGGAAGCAGGCTGCCGTCCAATAGGAAGGCGGCGGGCGCGGGCGGGCGCGGGAGCCGGGAAGGTGGCGGCGCGCCGCGGAGGTGAAGCGGACGGAACCACTGGGGAACGGGATCGGGGGGGGGGGGACACGACCGGGCGAGACCATTCCGGTGGGGGGGCGGAGGGGGGGGCGGCACCGCCGAGGCGCTCCGGGGCGGGGGGGGTGAGGCCGCCCGGCGTAACTATACGGCGGGGGGCGTGGCCTCGGGTCGGGGGCGTGGCTGAGGGCGTGGCCTCGGCGCGGGGGCGGGGCCCGGGGCAGGAAGGCGCGAAGCCCCCACGTGTTCGGTGCCCAACGCCATGAAGTGCATCGTCGTCGGTGGCAACGTTAAAGGTGAGCGGGACCGAGGGGGGGGGGGGGGGGATGCGGGGGGCGTGAGGGGGGTGCCGGGGGTGCTCTGCCTCACCCCCCCTCACACCCCCCCCCTCCCCCCAGTTTTCGGCCGAGCTGTGCACTCCCTGTCCCGCATCGGGGACGAGCTGTACCTGGAGCCCACCGAGAGCGGGGTACGGGGACACCAGGGGGGCGGATGGGTGGATGGGAGCTGGGGGGCCACCTGCGCCCCCCCCCCCCCCCCCCCCCCCCGTCCATCCCCGCTGCGGGGACCGGCGGTGCCAGTGTGCTCTGTGATGTGTGTTTCCCCTCCCGCTTCCCCCAAGCTGTCCCTGCGCACCGTCAACTCCTCGCGCTCGGCCTTCGCCTCCTTCCTTTTCGCGCCCCTCTTCTTCCAGCGGTACGAAGCGGGCGATCCCCAGCCCGACAGAGAGCTCTTCCGATGCAAAGTCCTCATGAAGGTGCAGCAACCTGCCCAGGCGCCCCCAAAGCTCCCCCGTTGCTCCTGGGAGGGGTGGCAGGGGGGGGCAGGCAGGGTGACTGTCACCATATCTGTGTCTCCCTGCCCGCAGTCCTTCCTGGGCGTCTTCCGCTCACTGCCCTCGCTGGAGAAAACGGTGGGGAAATGCCTCATCCTGCTCAAACCCCGGGCCAGCCGCCTGGTGGTGCAGCTCCACTGCAAGTACGGTGAGTGCCGGTGGGGACATGGTTTTGGGGACACATGGTGGCACCGCTGTGGTGTCCCGCTGAGCCGGTGTCCTCCCTGCCAGGCGTCACCAAGACCCACAACCTGGCCTTCCAGGAGTGCGAGCGGCTGCAAGCTGTCTTCGACACCCAGCGCTGCGCCAGCACCCTCTGCGCCCCGGCACGGTGAGCAGTGGCACCAGGGAGGGGGGACAGTGGGTAGAGGCTGAGGTGACAAAGGGGTAGGTGGATGGCACTGGAGTGGGCGAGGGGGGAGTACAAAGGGGACACTGGGGTGGCACCGGGATGGGCAGGGGGCTGCAGAAAGGGATGAGGGACCCCAGCTGGCCCTGCGGGGTTTGGGGTGCTCAGCCCCAGGGGTGTCTGTCGTGTCCCCCCCCTCCTCCGTGTGCCCACAGGGTGCTGGCAGAGGCCGTGGTCCACTTCCCGCAGACGCTGGCTGAGGTGACGCTGGGGGCTGGCCCCGGGGGCAAGATCAGCCTTCGAAACTACGTGGAGGAAGAGGCGGGTGAGCCCTGCGGGGTGGGGGTGCCCCTTCCCCAGCCTTGGGGCGCTGGCGCAGTCCCCTGACCCACCTCCTTCCCCCCCCCCCCTGCCCCGGCCAGAGCGGAGCAAGACGATGGTGACAGAGCTGTGCCTGGCCGAGGACGAGTTCCAGACGGTGGCTGTGGCCCCGGGTTCCCACATCACCTTCTGCCTCAAGGAGTTTCGGGTAAGTCCCTGCCTCGGGACCCCCCACTCCAACCACGGGTCACCCCTCAGCCCCCCTCAACCTCCTCTTTGTCCCCAGGGACTGCTGACCTTCGCTGAGGCCTCCAATTTACCCCTCACCATCCACTACGACGCGCCCGGCAGGTAGGAGCGGGCGCCCTGACCCCCCCCTGTGCTAGTCCTGTCTCCTGTACCCCCCCCTCAGGCCCTCTGTGCCCCCAGGCCGGTGATCTTCAGCCTGGACGATACCGTGCTGGAGGTCCACCTGGTGCTGGCCACCCTCTTGGACACGGAAAGCAACTCACAACCCCCCACAGCCAACGGGTAAGCGGGGTTTATGTCACCCTCAGGGAGGGTCCCAGTCCCAGCTCAGCCCTCCAGCTGCCATCAGTAGGGACCAGAGTGAACGAGCCCCGCTCTGCCCCCTGCTTCCTTGCTCTCTCCCCGCCAGTGTGTCCCACCTGCCTGGCCCGTCAGACGACTTTGCCGATGACCTCGAGTCCTACATGGTTGCCATGGAAACCAGCGCCTACGAGGAGGGCTCGGGGGTGCCCCCCAGCCCCACCTTCCCCCTGCGCACCCCACGTCCAGCGGAAAGCGATCCCGAGGAGGAGGAGGAGGAAGAAGAGGAGGCGGAGGAAGGAGCTGTGCCGGGGACGCCCCCTCACAAGAAGGTCTGGGATGGCCACGGGTGTGCCTGGGTGCAGGGGGGACGGGCACAGCCCCCTCCTGACCCCCACTTCTCCCCACAGTTTCGCTCCCTGTTTTTCGGCTCGGTGCTGACGCCGGGGGGACCCAGCCTGGCCCGCAGCCAGGAGGTGCTGGCAGAGGACAGCGATGGCGAGTACTGAGAGCCCCGAGGGCGCAGAACTGCCGGCACCCCACTCCTGCGTGACCCCTCCCAGCATCCAGCCACCAGCACCCACCATCGGTCCCCAAACACACGTCAACCCCCCAAAACCCATTACAAGTTTATTCCCCAAAAAATCCTCCCGCCTCCCCCCTCCACTGCCATCTCAGGGCTGGGCTCTGGGCTCCCCCCTCACCCCGGCGGTCCCTGCCCTGGGGCTGGATTTGGTTTGGTGGAGCGTGGCAGGGGGGGGCAGGATTTTACAAATAAAAAACGAGTCGAAAGAAAAGCGACCTGATGCTGAGGGCAGGGGGCCGGGCCCCAGCCGGCGGGGGGCGTTGCTCGCAGCTCATTTCTTGGCTTTGGCAGAGTTGCGGGGAGGGGTGACGGGGCGTCCCGCGGGGTTCAGCCCGCTGAACTGCCCGTATTTGCCCTTGTTCTTGTCAGCTGGCTTCAAAATCTGGGGGGGGGAGGAAAGGGGTAAGCAGGGGGCCCGTACGCCGTATCCCCTCCTGTCCCAGCTCTCACCTTGAGGGCAGAGGCTCCCCCCAACTCCGTGGGCACCGGGGCACCCCTCCGCTCTCCCTCCTGCCCCCCCCCAGCTCTGTGCAGGAACCGGAGCCCTGCCGCAGCCCCCCCGCCTCAGCTGGCAGTGTCCCCAACCCACCTGAAATGAACACATAAGCGTTTCGTCCACGCTCATCATGGCGCCCGCGTTGTCGAACTCCCCACAGTAGTTCGGCGCTGAGAAGAGGGTGACGAGCTGGCGCTTAGCGAAGAACTCGTAGCCGTCCTCCACAACCTGCGGGGGTGTAGGAGCCGGTGCTGAGCCAGGCACCTCTGGGGCACCCCTGGAGCGAACCCCCACCCCCCCAGAGCAAATACCCCCAGGGGTCCTGCCCACACAGTCCCAACAAGCCCCTGACATGCCCAAGGTCGAACACTCCCCCTTAAGGGGCAAATACCGCCCTAGGAACCCCACCTGCACGGACCCAGGCAGCCCCAAGGGCAAATACTGCCCTTGAGGGGCAAATACTAGGGGTAGAAATGCCTGCCCCGTACCTGATACCCACTTGGGACCCATATCCGCCCCCGCAAGGGGCGCACCCACTTGTCCCCAGCAGCGTGGTGCCCGGCGGTACCTGGTGCGCCCGGCAGATGAGGTCCAGGTCGTGTTTGTGCAGGAACTTTGCCACCACCTCCGCCCCAAAGGTGAAGGAGACGCCGCGGTCGTTCTCGCCCCAGCCCTGCACATCCTTGTCGGGGTCGGACCAGAGCAGGTCGCAGAGCAGGCCCTGATCCGGCACGTCTGTGGGTCGCATGATCCGCCGGATCTGCTCCATCGACTGCAGGTCGGGAGACAGCCCTACGGGGAAGGGGGGGAGCCACATCAGGCCTTGCTTCTTCGGCAACAGCCCCTGTCCCCTCGGGACACCCCCAAAGAATTAGCACAGAGCTTCCACCTCCCGCTCCACCCCACCGTGGCTTCTTCCCCGAAGCCACGGGGCAAGGCCATGCCCACCTCCGTGGCAGCAGAAGATCTTCTCATCCACGATAGCGGCGATGGGCAAACAGTTGAAGCAGTCGGTGAACGTCTTCCAGAGCTTGATGTTGTACCGCCGCTTGCCTGCAAGGCAAGTGGGTGTGGGTGCCTAGCGCTGCCCCTTTGGGGGTACAGGGCACGCGGGGCTCCCCACGGGCCCCAGCGCGGGCTTGTGCCCCCCCCAGTTGAAGCACACGCAGCTGCCCAGAGGCCCAGCAGCCCTGGCAGAGCTGCAGCTGCATGGGGGCAATGCCATGGGGTGGCACGGTGGCACGCAGGGGGTGTCCTCGGGGCGTACGCTCGTAGCGGTGGCTGGCAGGAGGGGTAGAGGGCAGGCGTGGGACACTCAGTGTGGATGCTGCTGGGAGCACTGGGGTGGTATAGGTTGGTTGTGGGTACACGGGTGGCACGAGGGTGGCAGGGGGGACACGGGGGTGGCCGGAGGACCCCCCTGTGGTCACAGCAGCTGTAGATGGGGTCAGTGCAGGACAGCACAGGGATGGCAGAGGGGCTGTGGGGGGACGCGGTCGCAGCCCGGGCACTCACACTCATCGTAGAAGCCATAGATGCGGTTGATGCTGGCGCACTCGTGGTTGCCGCGCAGCAGGAAGAAGTTCTCGGGATACTTGATCTTGTAGGCGAGCAGCAGGCAGATGGTCTCCAGCGACTGCTTGCCCCGGTCCACGTAGTCACCCAAGAACAGGTAGTTGCTCTCAGGCGGGAAGCCCCCGTACTCAAAGAGCCGTAGCAGGTCGTAGTACTGCCCGTGGATGTCACCTGGCAGGGGACAACAGGGTGTGCGTGGGACCCCAGCTCCCCACAACCCCCCCCCACACCACTCCGCAGCGGGCCCCAGTGCTGCCCACCCACGTCCCTGGGGAAGCACACGGCCGCGCTGGGACCCCCAGCTGACCCCTGCGCCCGTCCCTAGGGCTTGACCAGCCCGTGCCCGGGGTGGCCGGCCAGTGCGGCACCCGTTGAGCCCTCACCGCAGATCTTGAGGGGCGCCTCCAGCTCCAGCAGGATGGGCTGGCTGAGGAAGATCTCCCGGGATTTGAGGCACAGCCCTCGGATCTCGTTCTCCGTCAGCTGCACGTTCTTCCCCGGCCGCGATCCTTGGACTGCCCCCACGGGAGAGACAGGAGTCAGGGACCCCACCAGTGCCAAGCCACGCGCTGGCACTGAGGGACGAGCGTGGGGGCTGTGGGACGCCCCATGCCCACAGACCGCCAGGAGCAACGGGCACGAGGGATTCGGGTGTCACCGTCCCCCCCGCACAGCCAGAGAGGGTGCTGGCCTGCCCCAGGATGGGTGGGCATGGGTCACCCCCCGCCCCAGGGCGCCCCTCTCCTGCCGGAGCTGGGGGTCGTGGCAGGGCCCCCCAGGCCCGCAAAACCAGATCCTCCCCTCACCCCAGCGCCTGCCAACCCCTGCACCCCTGAACGTTGCGCTCCCCATCCCAAATCCAACACCCCACTCCCCTGAGCCCCCCAAAACCACCCAGCCCCCCCAACACCCCCTCCCAAACCTCCCTGCTGCCTCCCAGCCCGATATCCAGGCCCCGTCCCCGGCACAGCCCCCCCAGCAGCCAACCCAAGACCCCCACCTCTACCCGCTCCCTACACACAGCCTCCAGCACCCCCCCCCCCCCCCCATTTTCTCCAGGCCCTCCCACCCCCAAACGCTCAGCTCCAGGACCCCACCGGGGGTACCGGCCATGCTCCTTGGGGACCCCACACCAAGACACTGCCCAGACCCCCAAAACGCCCCCCGAGCCCGGGCCGGGGACCCCCCTGGGGTTCAGGCACTGCCCTGGCCTGAGGGTGGGGGAGACCCAGGGGTGGCCAGACATTTGGGGGGGTGGGGGGGGGGGGGGGCGGGGGGCAGAGGCTGTTAGGGGGGGACTGGGGCTGTTGTAGGGGGAGTGAACGAGGCTGTTGGGGGGGGGGCGGAGGCCATTAAGGGGGCCTGGGGACATTGGGGGAGGAACTGAGGCCCTTGGGGGGAGAATGGGGCCGTTGGGGGGGTGGATTAGGGCTGTTGGGGGGGCCTGGAGGCTGTTAAAGGAGTCTGGGGACGTTGGCGGGGGGGGCTGAGGCCTTTGGGGGGGAATGGGGTTGTTGGGGGGGGAATAGGGCTGTTGGGGGGGGCTGGAGGCTGTTAAAGGTGTCATTGGGGGACGCTGGGGGGGTCTGAGGTCCTTCGGGGGGGAAATGGGGTTTTTGGGGGGGGAATAGGGCTGTTGGGGGGGCCTGGAGGCTGTTAAAGGAGTCACTGGGGGACACTGGGGGGGGGCTGAGGCCCTTGGTGGGGGGGAATGTTTTTTTGGGGGGGGGAATAAGGCTGTTGGGGAGAGGAATAGGGCTGTTGGGGGGGCCTGGAGGCTGTTAAAGGAGTCTGGGGACATTGGCGGGGGGGGCTGAGGCCTTTGGGGGGGGAATGGGGCTGTTGGGGGGGGAATGGGGCTGTCGGGGGGGCCTGGAGGCTGCTAAGGGGCCGCGGAGACACCGCGGGGGGGGAACCGAGGCCCTTAGGGAGGGTGGAAATGGCTCTGTTGAGGGGGGGCCTGAAGGCCGCTGGGGGTCCCGGAGGCGGTTGGGGGGGGGGGGGGGGCCCGGGCCCTGAAGGCCGTTGTGGGCTCCCGAGGCCGTTGCGGGGAGGCGCGGGGGGGGGGTAATCCGGTGGCGGGGAGCGGGGGTGCCGGGTCCGGCGGGGCCGCTCACCCTCCAGGAGGCGGCTGATGATGGAGTCGAGGTTGAGCTTCTCGGTGTCCGCCATGGCCGCCGGCCGCTGCCGCCCCGCCCCGCCGCGCACCCAGCGGGAGCGGCCCAGCGGCGCCGGCGGGGCCGGGGGCGGATCGGCGCGGCGCCCCCTGGCGGCACGGAGGAACCAGCGCGGCGGCGGCGGCGGGGAGGGGAGGGGGGGTCCCGGGGACAGCCGGGCGGAGGGACGGGGGGGGGGGACACACGCTCTTCCTGCGTACCCCAACCCCGCTCTCAGGGGGAACGGGGGCGGCCCCGTCCCCGGCGGGGGGGCACGGCAGGCACCCCCGTTACGGCGACGTGGGGGCGGCCGTGGCACCGGGGGCAACGCGGGCAGGGGGACACGGGGGGGACACGGTGCCCGGCAGAGCCCAGGCCCCCGGTGCCCCCCCCCCCGCCCGGCGTGTGCCCGCAGCGGGACCGTGGGGACACCGTCGTGAGCAGCACCGGGCTGTTGCTGGGAGGCTGTTGCCACCCCGGTGTCCCCGGGGACACCCCGAAGCCTGAGCTCCCGTGGGCACCCCGGGCACGGCTCCGGGGGGGGGTCCGGGGCCACGGGGGGGGGGGGGCGAGCCCCGTGTGGGACCCGCCCGGTGGAGGGTGGCAGTGCCAGGCCTGGGAGGGAGGGAAGGGGAGCAGCTGTCCCCCTGCCCGCAGCAGTCATTAATCAGTCCCCAAGGTGGGGACAGGTAAACAGGCAGCGGGCACAGCCCACGGGTGGCACCGGCACAGCCCACGGGTGGCACTGGCACAGCCCACGGGTGGCACTGGCACAGCCGCTACCCACGCTGGGCTGTGCCGTGCCGTGCTGTCCCACACTGTGCCATGCCATGCCATACGTGCTGCGCCGTGCCGTGCCGTGCTGTGCCACGCCGTGCCACGCAGTGCCATGCCGTGCTGCACATGCCACGCGTGCCGTGTGCTGTGCTGAGCCACGCCATGCCATGTCCTGTGTGCCACGCTGTGCCACGCCATTCACTGTGCGCCATGCTGTGCCGTGCCATGCTGTGCCACTTCCCGTATGTCACGCCATGCCATTCCATCCCCTCTGTGCCATGCTGTGCCATTCCTCATGTGCCATGCCGTGCCATGGCCTGTGTGCCATGCCATACCATGCCATGCCATTGCCTGTGTGCCATGCCGTGCCATTGCCTGTGTGCTGTGCCATGCCATGCCGTGCTATGCCATGCCATGCCATTCCCCGTGTGCCATGCCATGCTGTGCTGTGACATTCCCCGCATGCCATGCCATACCATTGCCTGTGTGCCATGCCATGCCATGCCATGCCATGCCATGCCATGCCATGCCATGCCATTCCCCATGTGCCATGCCGTGCCGTTCCCCATGTGCCATGCCATGCCATTGCCTGTGTGCCATGCCGTGCCGTGACATTCCCCGCGTGCCATGCCGTGCCATTTGCCACATGCCATGCCATACCACGCCATACCATGCCATGCTGTGACATTCTCTGTGTGCCATGCCATGCCATTCCATGTGTCATGCCATGCTGTGCCATTTCCTGCGTGCCATGCCATACCATGCCATGCCATGCCATGCCATGCCATGCCATGCCGTGACATTCCCCGAGTGCCATGCCATGCCATTCCCCGCGTGCCATGCCATACCATGCCGTGCCACGCCATTCCCCACGTACCACGCCATGCATGCCATGCCATGCCATGCCATGCCATGCCGTGACATTCCCCGCGTGCCATGCCATACCATGCCATGCATGCCGTGCCGTGCCGTGCCGTGCCATGTGGTGCGGTCGGGAATAGCTCCCCGGGGCGGGGGGGGGGGGGACACAGCCGCCTGGCCCCAGCCCTGACATTTCTGCTCCGCGGTGTCAGTTTTACCGCCGGCCCCGGGTGACCCCGCCGGGCTGTCCCTGTCCCCTGTCCCCTGTCCCCTGTCCCCGTCCCCATCCCCTGTCCGCTGCCCCCCTCGGTGGCACCCCGCTGCCCCCTCGTCGCGGCACCCCGCTTCCCCCCCCGGAGTGTCTCCGCACCCTGTGTGTGTGTGGCCCCCCCCCCGCCGTCGCCGCCGCCGTCCCGGTCCCCCCGGTCCCCCCCCCGGCCCCGCCCCGACCCTCCCCGGGGCCGCCCCGCCCGGGCAGGAGGCGCCGCCGCCACCGCCGGGACCGGAGCGGGCACAGCGCGACAGCACCGGACGGACCCACCGCCACCACCACCGCCACCGCCACCACCGCCGCCGGTGGGTGCTGCCGCGGGTGGGAGGGGGGGGGTCCGGGGGTGGGGGGGGGGGGGCTTTTTTTTGGGGAGGGGGGGTGCGTGTGCATGCACCGGGGGTGCGGGAGCAGCGGGATGCGTGTCGGGGGGGGTGTGCACGCGTGTGTGCGTGTGTGCACGCGTGTGTGTGCGTGTTTCTGTGCGTGGGGGCACTTCTGCGTGCACGTGTGTGCTCATCTGCATGTGCGTGTGTGTCTGTGCGTGCGTGTGTGCATGCACATGTGTGCACACGCATGTCGGGGGGGTGTGTGCATGCGTGTGTATGTGCACGCATGTGTCTGTGTGCGTGTGTGTCTGTGTGCGTGTGTGTGTGTCTGTGCATGCCTGTGTGTGTCTGTGCATGCATGTACATGTGTGCACATGCATGTCGAGGTGTGTGTGCACGCATGGGTGTGTGCACGCGTGTGTCTGCATGCATGTGTGCGTGCGTGTGTGTACATATGCATGTCTGTGCATGTGCCTGTGTGCACGTGTGCGCCTGTGTGCATGCGCGCACACGTGTGTGGGCACATCTGTGTGTGTACATGCACGTGTGCACACGCGTGTGTGTGCACGTTTGTGGCTGTGTGCCTGCGTGTCCACATGTGCACGCGCGTGTGTGTGTGTGCGCGCACGGAGCAGCGTGGCACCGCAGGTGTGCAGGGCGGGGGGGGACGACACACACTGCTGGTGGCTGTGCTGCTGGCTGTGTGCCTGCCGGTGACAGTGACGGTGACAGTGACGCCGTGGGCAGCTGGAGCTAAGCCGGGGGACGTGCGGCCTGGCAGCTCCGCCATGCTGGGGACAGGGGGACGGGGGGGGCCATGCCTGGCCCGGCCAGCTTGGGGACGGGGACAGGGGGACAGGGGGGACACCCCAGCACACTGAGCCACCGCCCCAGGTCCCGCTGTGGCAGCATGTCCCCGTGGCCTCACTACTGTCCCTCGCTGTCCCCGGGGATGGGGACGAGGCCAGGGACAGGGGTGCAAACCCGGCTCAGGGCGATGGTGCCAGCGCCCGGCGCGAGGTGCCCGTGTCCCCTCCCTGCCACGGAGGGGACAATGGGGCTCTGTGCCGCCCGCCGTGCCCGCCACCTAATCCGGGGCACGGGGACGGGGGACGGGCACCCCGGGGTGGCGCGGAGGAGGGGGGGGGGTGTTTAAAGGCCAGAGCCGACCGGTGTCCCCTGTGCCAGGCGTCCCCGAGCCCTCGTCCCCTGCGTGCTCTCAGGCCACAGCTCCCACCCCAAGGTACCCGGGGCAGGTGCGGGGGGACACAGCTGTCCCAGCTTGGGGACAGAGGGGGCACAGGGTGGTCCCCAGGGGGTGGGGGGGGGGTGACACAGACCTGCAGGGACACCTGTGGCTGCTCCACATCTGGGTCTTGGGGGGGGTCCTCATGCTGGTGGGCGCTCACCGGTGGGAGGGGACTGAGCCATGTGTCCCCCTAACCCTGTCACCAGCTCCTGGCCACCCCGTGGGGACACCCTCCCCGTCACCCCAGGGCTGGGGTAGCCTCGGGTGGGTGGCTGCAAGGTGGTACCGCTCGGCTCCGTGCCTCAGTTTCCCTCCGTGCCCACGTCCGCCAGGCTGGGAGAGGGGGGACACCCCACGACCCGGGGAGGGGGGGACGGGGACACGGGAGGGGGTGGCAGGGAGGTCCCGGACACCTGGGTACGCACCCCCAGGGCACCTTGGCACCCCAGAGCAGGGGTTGCCCCCGATTGTGCTGAGCTGGCGTGGGATTACGCTAATTAATCCCTGCTGGGGCTCAGCCGGAGCTACCGGGATCACCGGGGCTGGCACCGAGGGGACAACGTGGGGTCACCGGGGCTGGCACCGAGGGGTGCTCCGGGAAGGCTGCCTGGCCCTGGTGGGTGCTGCAGAAGGGGTGTCCCCCCGGGGGGGGGGTGTGGGGGGGGTGTTGGGGAGGGGGTTCCCCAGTGCTGGGGGGGGTGGCGTGTCCCCAAGGAGCCCCTCTGACTCTGCCTGTCCCCCTCTTGCAGCCCCTCTGTCACCAGGATGGTGAGTGGCCCCCGGGGGTGTGTGTGTTTGGGGGGGGGGGGTCCGGTGGAGGTGGGTGCCCCATCCCGGTGGGGCACAGGCCTTGGCGAGCCCCGGCAGTGCCGGGCACCCGCGCTGTGCCCACCCGCCGCGTGACCCCACGGGGACAAGGGGACGCTTTGTCTCACTCCGGCGGCTGGCAGTGCCCCGTGTCCCTGAGGCGGCGGCGCTGCGCCCGGCACCCGCAGCCCCCCGGCACCCCGACACCCCCACCCAGGCGTGGGCAGCGGCGCCCTGTGCCCCTCTGCCCCCTGCCAGCCCCTCACCCCCGCGGCTGCCCCATGTCCCCCACGCCAGCACCCTACCCCGTGCCCACCCAGCGTCTGCCCCAACGCCACCCCCAAGGCAGTCCCTTATAGCCCTGTGCCAGCCCCATGGCAACCACTAGCCACATGCCAGCCCCGTGCTAGCCCCGTAGCCCCATGCCAACCATTAGCCACATGCCAGCCCCACGCCAGCCCCATACCAGTCCCTTAGCCACATGCCAGCCCTGTGCCAGCCCCATGCCAAGCGTTAGCCACATGCCAGCCGCATGCCAGCCACTTAGCCCCGTGTCAGCCCCATACCAGTCTCTTAGCCTCATGCCAGCCCTGTGCCAGCCCCGTGCCAAACCTTTAGCCCCATGCCAGCCCCATGCCAACCATTAGCCAGGCGCCAGCCGCATGCCAGCCCCATACCAGTCTCTCAGCCCCGTGCCAGCCTCTTGCCAGCTCTGTGCCGGCCCCATACATGTCCCTTAGCCCTATGCCATCCCTGTGCCAGTCACATGCCAACCCATTAGCCCCATGCCAGCCCCACACCAGTCTCTTAGGCCTATGCCAGCCCCATACCTGTCCCTTAGCCCCATGCCATCCCTGTGCCAGCCCCATACAAGTCCCCTAGCCCCGTGCCATCCCTGTGTCAGTCACATGCCAACCCATTAGCCTCATGCCAGCCCCATGCCAAGCCATTAGCCCCATGATATCCCTGTGCCAGCCCCATACCATCCCTGTGCCAGCCCCATACCAGCCCCTAAGACACATGCCAGCCCCCAAGCCCCATGCCAGCCCCATGCCAGGTCCCTTAGCCCCATGCCAGCCCGGTGGCAGCCCCATCCGTGCCCCCCGCAGCTCTCGGTGGACCAGACGAGCGCGGAGCAGCCCCCCAACCCGAAGGAGCAGGAGTGGGCAGGGCCGGAGGCGCTGTGCCCGGGCTGGCTGGAGGACGAGGCCCCTGATGGCGAGGTGGCCGAGGACAGCGGGGACCCCGACTGCGCCACCCACGCCTACGAGCTGCTCCAGAGCGCCCTGCGCCAGGAGGGGCTGCCCCACACGCTGGACCGATCCGCAGAGCCCCGCACGGGTGGGGGGGACACGGGGGGGCAGAGGGGAGGCTGGGGTGGGGGGCACGGGGCTCAGGGGAGCGGGAGCTGGGACGGCGATGGGGTTGCGGTGGCAGGCTGGGGACACGGGGGTGGCAGGGACGAGGATGGTGGTGGGGGCACGGTGCCAGGCTGGGGACACGGGGGTGGCAGGGACGAGGATGGCGGTGGGGGCACGGTGCCAGGCTGGGGACACGGGGGTGGCAGGGACGAGGATGGCGGTGGGGGCACGGTGCCAGGCTGGGGACACGGGGGTGGCAGGGACTGGGATAACGACGAGGGCACAGGGCCAGGCTGGGGACATGGGGGTGGCAAGGACAAGGGTGGCACTGGGGGCACGGTGCCAGGCTGGGGACATGGAGGTAGCAGAGACAGAGACGGTGATGGGGGCACAGTGCCAGGCTGGGGACAGGGGGGGGTGGCTGGGGGCTCACAGCCATGGGCAGGATGGCAATGGGGTCCCCGTCCCGGGGCTGTTAACCCTTGCCTTGCTGGCAGGATTTGGCCCGCTGGACATGACCGTCTGCATCCTGGGCTCCCCCACCGCCTTCCTGCCCGTCCTGCTGGAGGGTGGCACCCGCTGTCCAGGTGGGTACAGCCACCCTCGTCCCCATCCCGTACGAGACACCCGTGAAGCCACAGCGGGTGCTCCCCACGGAGCCGCTCCAACCCCGGGCCAAGGCGCTCCGCACACCCGCCTGTGCCTGCGTGACCGGGACGGGGAGGGAAACTGAGGCAGGGGATGAAGGTGGCACCAGCCCCCGCTGTGCCCCACATTTGCAGCCCCATTAACCCCAGTACACACCAGTGCTGGCAGCAAACGCCACCCCAAGGTGCTGGGGCAGCCACAGCATCACTCCCTCCGTGTTCCCTCCCTGGGTGGGTGTCCCCTTTCGTTCCCCCCGGGGGGTGTCTTGGCACAGGGGGCCAGGGACGACCGCTGCCCGTGCCCCTGCCCACCCGCAGGTGCCATGGTGCTGTGCTTGTCACCTGCCTGGGCCAGCCGGGTCCCCTCGGAGACGTCCCCGGGTGCCTGGTCCCTGCTGCTCTCCCGGGGGATCTCCTTCGAAGCTGGGGGTCACAGCACCCTGGAGACCTTCGCCCCCCCCCCGCCGGGCCAACTACGTGACGGGCACCTTCACGGCGGGGGGACCTGAGGGTGGCTGGGTGGGCGAGCTGGCCCGTGACCTCGACTGCCCCACGGGGGGCTCGGTCCCGCTCGCCCGCCGGCTGGAGGACCCGCTGGTCACCCGTTGGGTGCTGGCGGCCCACGCCGGTCTACCCGTGCCCCCAACCCTGGCCTTCGTCCTGGGGCCGGGGGGGGACCTGCCCGCGGAGCCGGTGGCCCCCGGGGTGAGGGTGGTGAGGCTGGAGGACCCCCAGGGCCAGGAGAACCTGGTGCAGGAGGAGGTGGGCGCCTTCCTGGGAGGCACCGCCATGGAACCCTACAGCCAGGTGGGCACGGGGACACGGCGGGACATGGGGACACCCATGGGGCATGGCGGGAGGGTGGGCAGGGACATGCGGGACACGGCTGGGGTGTCGGGGTCGGGGTCATGGGCTTGGTAGGGCGTGTGGGGACATCTGTGGGACACGGTGGGGCGTTCAGGGGCACCCATGGGGCATGGTGGGGGCACACGGGTGGGGGGAACCCCTGGGGCACGTTGGGGCATTCTGGGGTACCTGTGGGTCACACACCAGTGAGGTGGCACCAGTGACACGGGGTGATAATTGTACCCGGGTGGTGGGGTGGCTTTTGAGGAGGTGGTGGTGGGTTCGGGTGGTGGGGTGGCACGGTGGCGTGTGTGGGTGGCCACGGTGTGGGGTGACACGGGGGTGCGTGCAGGTGGCGGTGCGGCCGGCGGGGTGGCGGTGGCGCGGGACGGGCGCCCGCAGCACCCACGGGAAGGAGGAGGGGGCCGCGGTGGTGCAGGCGGTGGGTGCCCGGCTCCGCGGGCTGCGGGAGGAGGACAGCGTCCTGCTGGAGGCCCTGGTGCCCACCGCCCGCCTGCCCGCGCCCCCCCCCACGTAAGGCCCCCGCCTTCGGGTGCCCACCACCCTGGGATGGGAGGGAAGGGCCCCCCGAGGCTCCCCTGGGTCCCTGCGGTTGTGTTGGCCACGTGTCCATTCCCTAGGATGGGTGGGTGGGTGGCCATTTGGGCAACCAAACTCCTGGGGCAGAGCATGAAGGTGGGCACCCAGGACCCTCATGGTCCCCTGGGATGGGGGAGGAGGTCACCCTGGACCCTCACAGTCCCCTGGGGTGGGGGGGAGAAGGACACCCTGGACCCTCATGGTCCCCTGGGATGGGGGAGAAGGTCACCCTGGACCCTCACAGTCCCCTGGGGTGGGGGAGAAGGACACCCTGGACCCTCACGGTCCCCTGGGATGGGGGAGAAGGTCACCCTGGATGCCCTGAGTCCCCTGGGTTGGGGGGGAAGGTGGCTACCCTGGACCCCCAGAGTCCCCTGGCGTGGGGGAGAAGGTCACCCTGGACCCCCACAGTCCCCTGGGTTGGGGGGGAAGGTCACACTGGACCCCCAGAGTCCCCTGGGGTGGGGGGGAAGGTGGGCACCCTGGACCCTCATGGTCCCCTGGCGAGGGGGAGAAGGTCACCCTGGACCCCCACAGTCCCCTGGGGTGGGGGTTGAGGGGAAGGTGACCACCCTGGCTCCCTGTGGTCCCCTGGGACAGGGCAGGGTGGTGGGGTGACCACCTTTGACTCCCTACAGTCCCATGGGGCTGGGGGTGACAGTGGCCGTGCTGGACCCCACAGTCCCCCCTGGGGTTGGGGTTGGCCGGGGCCACCACGGTGCCACACGGGGTCCCAAAAGCCTGTTGGGGGGTGGGATGGGGGTGGGTGTCAGGCAGGGTCCCCTGTCCCCGGGCGGCGGCCGTGCCTGCCCTGTCCCTCGCCCCCCAGGCAGCCCAGCTCCGCGGCTGCCGGTGGCCCTGCGCATCTGCACCCTCGTCTGCAGGTCCTGGGGGGACCGGCCCCACCTCTGCCAGGTACGGCCCCGCCCGTCCCAGGCTCCTCCCCTTCGGGTGGGTGGGGCGCGGTGGGTGTGGCCATGGGCATCCCCACCCATGGGTGGGGCGCTGCTGTGCGTGTCCCACCAGGCTATGGGGTGGTGGCATGTGTCCCCATGCCTTGGTGGCCCTGTGTGTCCCCAGGTTGTGGTGGCCATCCATGTCCTCATGCCCTGGTGGCCCTAGGCTATGGTGGTAGCCCGTGTCCCCATGCCCTGATGGCCCTGCATGTCTCCAGGCCCTGGTGGCTGTCCATGTCCCCGTGCCCTGGTGGCCCTGTGAGTCCCAACGTTGTGGTGGCCATCCATGTCCCCATTGGTGGCCCTAGGCTATGGTGGTAGCCCATGTCCCCATGCCCTGGTGGCCCTGCATGTCTCCAAGCCCTGGTGGCTGTCCATGTCCCTGTGCCCTGGTGGCCCTGCGTGTCCCCAGGTTGTGGTGGCCATCCATGTCCCCATGCCCTGGTAGCCCTGAATGTCCCTAGGCCCTGGTGACTGTCCACGTCCTCAGGCTCTGGGTTGGCGCATGTCCCCACCCCCTGGTGGCAGCTCGAGTCCCCAGGCAATGGAGTGGCAGCTCATGTCCCCATGCCTTGGGTGACTGTGTCCCCAGTCTACAGGGTGGCAGCCCATGTCCCCAGGCTATAGTGGCCATCCATGCCCCCATGCCCTGGTGGTAGCCCGTATCCTCAGGCAATGGTGGCCATCCATGTCCCCATGCCCTGGCGGTAGCCCATGTCGCCCCGCAATGGGGTGGCAGCTGGTGTCCCCATGGCCGTGTCGGCATGTCCCCACAGGTGGCGTGCGCCGTGGGGCGTGCGGAGGCGCCGGTGCGGCACGGGGCGGCGCTGCCCCAGGGCCTGGACTCCAGCCTGCAGCAGTGGGGGGTGGTGGCCCCCAGCCAGCGGCAGGCCCTGGCCACGCGGCTGCGGGGGGCCGCCGAGGCCGCCATGGCCGCCCTCCTGGCCACCGAGGCCGAGCTGAGCCCCCAGCAGCGCGGTGGCGCCCGCGCCCACACCGACCTCCTGGGTGAGCATGGCGGAACCAGCACTGGTCCCTAGGGGCCACCCCATGGTGGTGGCACTGTCCCCACGGCACTGAGCGGAGTGTCCTTGTCCCCAGGCGTGGACTTCTTGCTGGCGTGCGTGGATGACGCCCTGGAGCTGGTGGCCCTGTCCACCAACAGCCAGCGGTGCCTGGAGACCTGCCTGCTGCTGGAGGCCATGGGGTGCGCCGTGGGGGAACCTGCCGGTGACCTGCCCCGGCTGCTGGCCGAGGCCCTGCTGCACCGGGCGCAGTGTCACCTGGTCGAGGGCAAGGACATCCTGCTCATCGGGGCCGGTGGCGTCAGCAAGAGCTTCGTCTGGGAGGCGGCCCGCGACTACGGCCTGAGGGTGAGGAGGTTGGGGTGCTGGGTGGCGGGCACGGCCATCAGTAGGTTTCAGAGTGAACGCTGGGTGCCACCTTGTTGCACCGTAGCAGTGCCCACGCCTCGGGCCATCCCTTCGCCCAGCTCGCTGTCCCAGTTGGTGGGGAGGGTGGCACAGCCACGGTCCTGGGGGTGGGCACCCCATGTCCTGTCGTTGTCCCCCTCCTCCCACTGCGGTGACACCTCTCTGGGGACGCAGATCCACCTGGTGGAGTCGGACCCGGAGCACTTTGCGGCGGGGCTGGTGCAGACCTTCCTGCCCTACGACAGCCGGGAGCACCGGCGGGACGAGGAGCACGCCGAGCGGGTGACGGAGCTGGTGCGCTCCCGGGGGCTGCGGCCCCACGCCTGCCTCTCCTACTGGGACGACTGCGTCGTACTGGCGGCACTGGTGTGCCAACGCCTGGGGCTACGCGGCAGCTCGCCCGCCGCCGTCCGCGTGGCCAAGCAGAAGAGCCGGACCCACCAGCACCTGCAGCGGTGCCGCCGGGGCCGCCCGCCGCCCGCCACCTTCGCCGTGCCCTGCCGCCGGCTGCAGAGCCACGGGGACGTGGAGCGGGCGGCCGGTGCCGTTCCCTTCCCCGCTGTGGCCAAACTGGAGTTCGGAGCGGGCGGCGTGGGCGTGCGGTTGGTGGAGAGCACCGGGCAGTGCCACGCTCACGCCGCCCGCCTTTGGCGCGACCTACGCGACGACGCCGATCACCCGGGCATCGGGTTGGGTTGGGGCAACGCCATGTTGCTGATGGAGTACGTGCCGGGCACCGAGCACGACGTGGATTTGGTGGTCTTCGAAGGGCGGTTGTTGGGTGCTTGGGTGTCCGACAACGGTCCCACGCGTCTGCCCGCCTTCTTGGAGACGGCGGCCTGCTTGCCCTCCTGCTTGCCCGCCGACCGGCAGGCGCAGTTGGTGCGGGCAGCCCTGCAGTGCTGCCTGGCCTGCGGGCTACGGGACGGCGTCTTCAACGTGGAGCTGAAGTTGGCGCCCAGCGGTCCCCGCCTGTTGGAGATCAACCCCCGCATGGGGGGCTTCTACCTCCGCGACTGGATCCGGGAGGTCTACGGTCCCGACATACTGCTGGCGGCCGTGTTGGTGGCGCTGGGGCTACCGCCGGTGTTGCCCGCTCGCCCCGTAGCCCGCGGCCACTTGGCCGGCGTGATGTGTTTGGGCTCGGAGCACGGCTCGGCCCTGGAGGGCGGCGGGGGGTTGGCGGCACTGCGGGGGCTACAAAACCGTGGCCTCGTCCGCCTCAACCGCCTCTTCGAGGAGACGGCGGGGGCCGGCGAGTACGAGGAGCCGTGCCTGAGCGTGGCTTGCGCCGGGGCGACGCGGGCCGAGGCCTGCCTGCGCCTGCTGGGGCTCTGCCAGGCGCTGGGCATCGACTCGCCCCGCTACCCCGTCGAGCATTTCTTATCCCATTTCAAATAGCCCCCCGGGAAGGCAGCGGGGGCGGCGGGGGGCGGGGGTATAACGCGGGGGGCGCGGGTTTACTTACGACCCGACCCGTTGTCCCGGCACCCCCCTCCCGCAGCCCCGCCGCCCCGGGTCCCCCGGTATTCCTCCTGGCCACCCCGTCCCACGGCATCTCCCCGCTCCCCTGGATCCCAATCCCCTGCCCCAGCACCCCATCCCCTGGCATCCCCCCTAATCCCCTGCCACCCCATCCCCTGGCATCCCCCCTAATCCCCTGGCAACCCCCTAATCCCGTGGTACCATGCCACCCCATTCCCTGGCACCCCATCCCCTGGCATCCCCCCTAATCCCGTGCCACCCCATCCCCTGGCATCCCCCCCTGTCACCCCATTCCCTGGCATCCCCCCTAATCCCCTGCCACCCCATTCCCTGGCATCCCCCCCTGTCACCCCATTCCCTGGCATCCCCCCTAATCCCGTGCCACCCCATCCCCTGGCATCCCCGTCACCCCATTCCCTGGCATCCCCCCTAATCCCGTGCCACCCCATTCCCTGGCATCCCCCCCCTGTCACCCCATTCCCTGGCATCCCCCCTAATCCCGTGCCACCTCATCCCCTGGCATCCCTGTCACCCCATTCCCTGGCATCCCCCCTAATCCCCTGTCACCCCATCCCCTGCCACCCCATTCCCTTGGCACCCCTCCTAATCCCCTGGCACCACATCCCCTCAATGTACCACCCCACCCCCTGGCACCCCCTCGTCCCCGTCCCCGTCCCCCATCCCTGGGCTCCCCGTGCCCCCTCCCCTGGCACCCCCAAGCCCTGTCCCCAGCGTCCCCTGTCCCCACCACTGGGTGGGGGGTGTGCGTGTGTGGCCGGTGCCGGTGCCCCTGCCACGCCAGGGGACACGCAGGGGGCAAACAGGGTCCCCCGTTAACGAACCTTTGCTAATGGGGGGGTGAGGGCAGCCCCCCAGAGGCACCCAGGCCAGAGCAGGGGGGCAGCCTGGGGTGTGCCGGCACCCACCGGCACGGGGGGACCCTACAATAACAAACCTGCGGGGGGAAACCCCACAATAACAAACCTGTTGGGGGAGACCCTACAATAACACACCTGCGGGGGGAGACCCCACAGTAGCAGACTGAGGGTGGGAGACCCTACAATAACACACCTGGAAGGGGAGACCCCACAGTAACAGACTGAGGCGGGGAGACCCTACAATAACACACCTGGAAGGGGAGACCCCACAATAACAGACTGAGGGTGGGAGACCCTACAATAACACACCTGGAAGGGGAGACCCCACAGTAACCGACTGAGGTGGGGAGACCCTACAATAACACACCTGGAAGGGGAGACCCCACAATAACAGACTGAGGGTGGGAGACCCTACAATAACACACCTGGAAGGGGAGACCCCACAATAACAAACCGGAGCCCCTGCAGTAAGAGAGCTGTGCGGGAAAACCCTGCAATAACAGATCCACACAGGGAGACCCTACAATAACAAAGGCGCACCCCGGGATTCCCGGGGGCAGCGGAGCAGCTGGGAGGACCCTCCGGGATGACCCCTGTATGGGGACCGCCCCTGTGACAAAGGGCTGTCACTGGGGAGACCCTACAATAACAAACCAGCCCCCGGGACCCTATATAACGCCCGGCACTCGGTACCAGCGGTGCCGCCCCAGAGCGGTGTGGGGACACCCCCGGGTCAGCAGCCTGGGGACCCCGCGGCGCCCCGCGCTGTCCCTGGGACCCGGTGGCAGAACCGGGACCCCCCGTGACACTCAACCTGTGTGTCCCCGAGAGCACAGGGCGGCGCTGCCACCCCAACTGCCCCGGGGAGCCAGACACCGCCCATAGTGCCCCAGACCCTAAAATAACATTAGCGACCCTATAGCAACACACAGCCCCTATAGGGCCCCAGACCCTAAATTAACACTAGTGACCCTATAGCAACATACAGCCCCTATAGAGCCCCAGACCCTACAATAACACACATCCCCTGTAGGGCCCCGAACCCACAATAACACTAGTGACCCTACAACAACACACAGCCCCTATAGTGGCCCTCACCCTACAATAACACTAGTGACCCTATAGCAACATACAGCCCCTGTAGTGCCCCAGAACCTATAACATCGGTGCCTTACATGAACACATAGCCCCTATAGGGCCCCAGACCCTACAATAACGACCCTACAGTAACATACAGCCCCCATAGAGCCCCAGACCCTACACCAACACACAGCCCCTATAATGCCCACAACCCTCCAATAACACTAGTGACCCTACAATAACACACAGCCCCTATAGTGCCGCACACCCTACAATAACACTAACGACCCTACAACAACACGCAGCCCCTAAAATGCTCATGACCCTACAATAACACTAGTGACCCTATAGCAACACACAGCCCCTATAGTGCCCCAGACCCTACAATAACAGTAGCGACCCTATAGCAACACGCAGCCCCTATAGTGCCCCAGACCCTACAATAACACTCGTGACCCTATAGCAACACACAGCCCCTATAGTGCCCCAGACCCTACAATAACACTCGTGACCCTATAGCAACACACAGCCCCTATAGTGCCCCAGACCCTACAATAACACTCGTGACCCTATAGCAACACACAGCCCCTATAGCGCCCCAGACCCTACAATAACATTAGCGACCCTACACAAACACGCAGCCCCTATAGTGCCCCAGACCCTGCAATAACACACAGCCCCTGTAGCGCCCCCGACCCCGCAGTAACACCCGTGACCCCATAGCAGCCCCGGCCGCCGCAGCCCCCGCGCCCTCCCACCACCCCGCCGCCCCTCCGCAGCCGCGCCGGCGCCGCCGGGGCCCCACACCCCGCGTGGGTCCCGCGTGGGGCCCGGGGCGCGGTGGGGTTGGGGGGGGTGGGGGGGTTGGGGGGGGGGTTCCCTCTCTCCCAGGGGCGTTCCCCCCCCCCCCGCCCCAGCTGTCGTCACGGCGGCGCCGATGAGGTCACAGCGACGCGGCGGGGGCGTGGGGGTGTCCCCAGTAAAGGCTGTGAGCGGCCGGTCCGGCTCTGTCGTTGTCCCTGCGCCTCCCGTGTGTGTCCCCCACCCCAAAACCCCCCGGGACCCCCCCCCCGTTGCCGCCACCCCACCCAGCGGCACTACAGCTCCCGGCGTGCACCGCGGCGGGGATACCGGGGGTGCCCCCCCCCCACGGTGACGCGCCCGGGGGGGCGTGGCCAGCGGGGAGGGGGCGTGGCCAGCGGGGAGGGGGCGGGGCCAGCGGGGCGGGTCCCGCCGGGGTCCCGGTGCGGCGCCGTCATGGCGGGGGTGTTCGACATCGACCTGGAGACCGAGGAGGGCAGCGACGGGGACGAGCCCGAGCTGGGCGCCGTGAGCCGCCACCGGGGCGGGGAGGGGGGAACCGGCACCGGCACCGGCACCGGCACCGGCACCGGCACCGGCTGGGACGGGGATCGGTTGGGGACGCGGGGCACAGGGGTTCGGGGAACATGGACCGGAGATGGGGACGGGGACACCGGGAGCGGCTGGGGACGGGGGCGGCGGGGATGGAGGTGGGCGGCGAGGGAGGGGGGGGGGGCGGTGATCGGCAGCGGGACCCGGTGGGGACGAGGAGGGGACCGGGAGGGGATGCACCGGGGCCCGTTCGGTGCTGGGGACGGCGGGACGGGCGGACAGGCGGGAGGGAAGGGGGACGGGGGTCCTGCCGGTGGCGGGGCCGGGGCGCAGCCGGTGGGGACGGGGGACGGGGGACAGCCGGGAGCGGGAGGGGGCGGGCACGGCCGGGCAGAGGGAGGATCCCGAGGGGCCGGGCCCGGTCTCAGCCCAAAAACATCCGGCAGGGCCGGCGCGGCACCTCGCCCCACGCTGCCTGCCATCGTCCCCTGCCTGCCACCGCACCCCGCCTGCCACCGCACCCTGCTTGCCATGGGTCCCCTGCCTGCCATGGGCACCATGCCTGCCATGGCCCCCCTGCCTGCCACTGTACCCTGCCTGCCATGGGCACCCCGTCTTCTGTGGGCACCCTGCCTGCCATGGGCACCCTGCCTGCCATGGGCACCCTGCCTGCCATGCATCCCCTGCCTGCCGTGGTCCCCAGTTTGTCATGGGTCCCCAGTCTGCCATTGTCACCTGCCTGTCGTGGGTCCCCAGCCTGCCATGGTCCACCGCGGGTCATGGGTCCCCTGCCTGCCATAGGTCCCCTGCCTCCCATGCGTCCCCTGCCCGCCGTGGGTCCCCTGCCCGCCGTGGGTCCCCTGCTTGCCATGTGTCCCCTGCCCTCCATGTGTCCCCTGCTTGCCATGTGTCCCCTGCCCGCCGTGGGTCCCCTGCCTGCCATGCGTCCCCTGCCCACCGTGGGTCCCCTGCCCGCCGTGGACACCCTGCCCACCACTGACCGTGGTTTCCGTCCCGCAGGAGATGGAGCTGGAGCCCCGGGGGAACGGCCTGGAGTAAGTGGGGGGCAGGCAGGGGGCGAGGGGGGGGCGCGGGAGGGGCAGGCAGGGGGTCTGTCCCCACTCACCCCCTCTGCCCGACAGGCCGGTGGGACACTACGAGGAGATCGAGATCTCGGAGAGTAGCGTCAACAACGGCCCCGAGCACATCGGGCCCCACTGCTTCGAGCTGCTCCGCGTCCTGGGCAAGGGCGGCTACGGCAAGGTGGGGGGCACGGCACACCGGGGGGGTGCTGGGGCGGGGGGATCCATTGGTGCCCGACAGCATCCCCCAACCACCCCCTTGCGTCCTTCCAGGTGTTCCAGGTCCGCAAAGTTCAGGGCACCAACACGGGGAAGATCTTCGCCATGAAGGTCCTGAAGAAGGTAGCGCCGCCCCGGCCCCCCCGGCCCCCCCGGGGAGCCCCCGCTCACCGCCTCCCCCCCAGGCCAAGATCGCCTGCAACGCCAAGGACACGGCGCACACCCGGGCCGAGAGGAACATCTTGGAGGCCGTCAAGCACCCCTTCATCGTCGACCTCATCTACGCCTTCCAGACGGGCGGCAAGCTCTACCTCATCCTGGAGTGCCTCAGCGGTAGGGCTGGGGGGGGGCCATGGGGGGGGGGGGGACACCAAGGAAGGGGGAGGGCCGGGGGTGACTCAAGGGGGTCCCACTTGGACCTGTCATCTTGCAGGCGGAGAGCTCTTCATGCAGCTGGAGCGGGAGGGCATCTTCTTGGAGGACACGGCTTGGTAGGGATTTTGGAGGGGGGGGTTAAGGGTGGGGGGGGGAGGTGTGATCTCATCCAGGAGCGCAACGCCGCTCACAGCCCCCCCCCTTTCCCCCCCCCCCCAATCCCCCCCCCAGTTTCTACCTGAGTGAGATCACGCTGGCGTTGGGCCACCTGCACTCCCACGGCATCATCTACCGGGACCTCAAGCCGGAGAACATCATGCTCAACAGCCAAGGTGGGCTTGGGGAGGGGATTTTGGGGGGGTGCGGGGGGGTCCCTAAGGATGACACTGACCTTTCTGCCCCCCCCCCCGTCATCCTCTGTCTCCCACAGGTCACATCAAGCTGACGGACTTCGGGCTGTGCAAGGAGTCCATCCACGACGGGGCCGTCACCCACACCTTCTGCGGCACCATCGAGTACATGTGAGGCGGGTGCAGCTGTGGCGGAGGGGAATATGAGGGGGGGGGACGACCTTCCTTGCCCCCCCCCCCCCCCCCCCCCTGCCCCATCTCACTCAGGGCACCCCCCCACCCCCCCCAATACCCCTCCCACCCCCCCCCCCTTTTCCCCAGGGCCCCCGAGATCCTGGTGCGCAGTGGGCACAACCGGGCGGTGGACTGGTGGAGCCTGGGCGCCCTGATGTACGACATGCTCACAGGATCGGCAAGTCCCACTCCTGCTCTTTCCTTCCCCAACCCTTTCCCCCGGGAGGGGGTGGTGGGTGGGTTTGGGGGGGGGGGGTTGTCCCAGGTGTGTGTGGGGGTCCCCATTGGGGTGACACCAAGCTCTTCCTCGCCACCCGCTGCCCTCTCGCAGCCCCCCTTCACCGCCGAGAACCGCAAGAAGACCATCGATAAGATCCTCAAGGGCAAGCTGGTGCTGCCGCCGTACCTGACGCCCGACGCACGGGACCTGCTCAAGAAGGTAACCCCCCACCCCCCCCACCCCCCCAACTTGTTTATGTAGGTCCTACCAAAACTACCAACCCCCTCCACCACCACCATCCCCTTTTCTCTTTCCAGTTCCTCAAGAGAAACCCCAACCAGCGGGTTGGGGGGGGCCCGGGCGACGCGGCCGATGTGCAGGTACGGGCAGGGGGGGGCAGCGGGGGGGGTGCCAGGTGGAACCCCCCCCGAAATCCTGCCTGACCCCCCCCCCCCCGCACCCCGCTACCCGCAGAAGCAGCCCTTCTTCCGCCACATCAACTGGGAGGACCTCCTGGCCCGCAGGCTGGACCCCCCCTTCAAACCCTGCCTGGTATGGCTGGGGGTGGTGGTGGTGGGAAAGGGGGGGGGGGGGGGGTAAAGGGTGTGGGGTTTTTTTTGGGGTGGGGGGCGGTGGGGAGCACCCACGGGAGCACCCACCGCCCGGCCCCCGCAGCAGTCGGAGGAGGACGTCAGCCAGTTCGACACCCGCTTCACCCGCCAGACGCCGGTCGACAGCCCGGACGACGCCGCCATCAGCGAGAGTGCCAACCAAGCCTTCCTGGTATGGCTTGGGGGGGGGGGGCAGCAGGGTGGGGGGGGGGACCCAACACCCCACCCCACCACCCCACCACCCCTTCTGACACCCCCTCCCTCCCCGCAGGGCTTCACCTACGTGGCCCCTTCGGTGCTGGAGAGCATCAAGGAGGGGTTCTCCTTCCAGCCCAAGGTGCGCTCCCCCCGCCGCCTCAACAGCAGCCCCCGCACCCCCGTCAGGTACTCCGGGGGGGGGGCTGGAGGGTTTGGGGGCGGGGGGGCAGTGGGGTGGGTGCTGTGGGGCACAGCGGCAGAGGGGGGGGTGCGCTTTGGGACGGGGAAAAGGGGGCTGAGGCATTGGGGTGAGCACCATGGGGTGGCACCGGGGAGGGGGACACACATGCATGGGGTCAGGGGGTGCTGGGCACAAGGGGGGGGGGGGGGATATGGAGGATTTGGGGGGGCTTGGTGCTCCTGGCACATGCTGGGGGGGTGCTGAGCACAAGGGGACAGTGCTGGGGGGGAATGGAGGATTTGGGGGGGCTTGGTGCTCCCCTCACCCCCCCCATTTCCCCCCCCCCCCCCCAGCCCCGTGAAGTTCTCCCCCTTCGAGGCGTTCAAGCCGGGGGCGGCGGGGGAACCGATGGAGCTGGGGGCCAGCCCGCCTCCCCCCCCCCGAGGGCACAGCCCCCCTGCCCATCAAGACCTCCGGGGGGGCCAAGAAGCAGAAGGGGGGCCGGGGGCGGGTGGCCAGGTAGGGGTGGGGTGGGGGGTGGGGGGGCATGGGGGAGGGGGGTGGGGGGTGGGGGAGGGGCCCGGTGTCCCGTACCCCCCCACGTGGGGTTGGGGGGGGTCCCTGGACTGCTGCAGGCATGGCCCCCCCCCACCCCAGCACAGCCCCCTGCCCCGCTCATGCTGCTGCCGGCTGGGGCTGGGTTTGGGGGGAGCAGGGGAGCCCCCCCCCCCCCCGGAGCGGGGGTGGGGCCCCCCCCCCAGGGTGTGGCCCTCCCTGGGGTGTGGCCTCTCAAGGGTGTGGCCCCCTGGGGTGTGGGGGTGGGGGGGCCCCACCCATCGGAGGTGGGCGTGGCTGCCGGACATGTGCCAATTAAAGGACTTGATGAAGCCATGGTGGTCCTGTGATGGGGAGGGGAGGGGGGGGGGGGCACACACACCCCCCCCGCCAGGGTGGGGTGCAGGCTCCGCCCCTCCATGCCATCGCCCCGCCCATTCCGCTAGTCCCCGCCCCTTTATCAGGCTCCGCCCCTTTATCAGGCTCCGCCCCTTCCATCAGCCCCTCTGTGCCGCCCTATGCCACACCCTTCCCCTTAGCCCCGCCCCACTCTCCGCGGAGCCACGCCCCCCCCCAAACTGGCAGAGCGCCCTTTTGGGGATTTCCTTTTTTATTGGTCGGTGGCCGGGCCTGCGCAGCCAATCAGGAGCCTGGGCTGGGGGTGGTGGGGGAGGGAGGCGGGCAAGGAGGGTGGGGCCACGGAGGGGCGGGGCCACGGAGGGGCGGGGCCGTCACAGGGCGGTGACGTGGGGCCGCGCCTCCCCCCAGCCCGCGGTCCCCGAAAAAGCGTGGAGGTCATTGAGGAGGGCTTCGGCGCTGCCCCCCGCCACCGGCGCCCCGCTGGGGGGGCTCTCCCTGCCCTCCGGTGCCACCTTGGCCACCTCCTCCTCCTCCTCCTCGTCCTCCTCTTCCTCCCGCTCATCCTCATCCTCCTTCTCCTGCAGCCGCTGGTCCTGGCTCCACGGCATCAGCTCTTCCTCCTCGTCCCGGGGGCTCGCTGCCACCTCCCCGTCCCCTTGGCAGTGTCGTACCACGCTGCCGCCGTGTCCCCACAGCCGGTGCCAGTGTCCCCGCAGCAGCGCCAGCGCCCGGCGGCCCATGGGCCGGGGGTGGTAGTGACCGGCCGAGATCCGGCAGAGATGGTGCCAGGCCAGGGCCAACCCCACCACCAGGCAGAGCAGTAAACCCGCAAGGGCTCCCACCGTCCGGTCGCTATGGCTTCCCACCGGTTCTCCCGCCGCCGCCGACCCGGCCAAGGCCAGCAGCACCGGTACCGGCGGGTACCGCCGAAATCCAGCCTGCGGGCGAGGGCGGCGGGGTCACCGCCACGTGCCTGGCGCGCATCCCGGTGTTTCCCGCACCTGGGGCGGCCGCCCCGTCCCGGAATACGGGGTAGGGCCGGGGCGAAGGGCAGAAGGGACAAGGAGGGGGCCATTTTCCACCCACCCCCCCCCTTTCCCTCCTTCACCCCGCGGTGACGGTGACGGGAAGCTGCGGTCGGTGGGTGCCGCGGCACCTGCAGGTGCTGGGGGAGAGGAGCCAGGTCCTGCCCCCCCCCCCCCACCCCACACAGCCCCACAGCATTCCCACCCCCCCCAAAACATGGCTGCGCCCCCCCCCCCACCCAGCCCTGCACCCACAGCCTCCACCCTGCGCCCCCCACCCCCAAAATGCTCCCCCCCAGCCTAACTTTGCCGCCATCACCGCCTTTCCCCCCAAAAAAACCTCCCCGCTATGGGAGGGGGATCTGCCCCAGGGACCCACCATTGCTGTCCCCCCCCCCGAGGCCCCTGGGGTGGTGGTGGGGGGGTCGATAGGAGCAAAATTTGAATGAAGAACAGCGCCCCCCCCCCCAAGATTTTGCGGGGGAAACTGAGGCTGGAGAAGGGCCCTCTTCCCCCCCCCCCCCAGCTCACTCCCATTCTGGGGGATGTCCCCCCCCATCCCGCCCCGCTTTTTGGGGTGCTCACCATCGGCGGGTGCTGCCGGAGCGGGTCCTGGTGCCGCGGGTGCGAGCTGTGCTGGGGGGGGGGGGCGGGGGGAGAGGGCCCCCCCCCCCCAGCGCTTCCTGCCCCCACACAGCGGATGTTTCGGTGCGGGGGGAGGCGAGGTGCCGCCTGTGGCCCCCCCGCCTACCCGAAATGCACCCAAAACCCGCCGTGGCTGCCAGCAGCGGGGACCCGCTCTGCTCTCCCCCCCCCTCCCCGCCACCTCAGCTGTCCCCTGCTCCCCACCTTGGGGTCACCGGATCCCCCCCCCCCCCCCCCCCAGGACCACAACATCCCCTGGGGACAGAGGGGAGCCCCCCCTGCCGTGGCACAGGGTGATGTGACACGTGCGTACAGGGGTCCCCATGGCTCACCACTGCTTTTTTTGGGGGGGGGGGGGGACACTACATGACACACACACGACATGCGGCCCCCCCCGCCGTGTCCCCCCGTTTCCTGCCGAAGCGGGGTGAGCTCGCACCCGTGACCGCTGCGCCTTCCTGTCCCCGTCCCCCCCCCCCCCGCCACGCTTCGTGTGTGTCCCCGGGCGGCCCCTGCAGCCTTCCCGCAACGAGCGCCGCCCCCCACCCCCCCAACACCCCCCCCCCACAGCGCCTCACCCACAACTTTTTCTTATAAAGTCCTTTATTTGGAGTGAAAATATAGTTTTTGACCCTGCACTGTAAGGGGGGGGGGACACACACACGACACGACAGACATGGGACGGGGACAAGGAGGGGGAAGGGGGGGGGGGAGAAGCCCCCAAAATATAGGGGGGACAATATTTCACAGTTGGGGGACGAGAGGGGGGGGGACAGATCGTACCCTCCCCCATAGGAAGGGGGCAAGACCCCCCCCACCCTCGGATGGGGGGTGCAGGGGGTAGTGTTTGGTCCCAGGAGTAGCCCCCCCCCCCCCCCGAGGACATGGAGGTGGGGGGGAGGAATGGTCCATGATTTGGGGGAGGTGGGGGGGGGGGGCGGGCAGCACCCAGTAAGGCAATGGGGGTGAGGGGGGAGCTGCCAGAGGGGTGGCCAGCCCTCCAACTGGGGGGGGGGGACGGGGGGACGGGACAGACCCCAGGGGGGGCGGGAGGGCTTGGGGGGGGGACCCTGGGGCGCAGGCGTGGTCCCTGGCAGGCGAGGAGGGGGGGTGTCCCCGGGGGTGGTGGTCCCTGAGGAGGGCGGGGGGGGGGGGGTTGGTGGTGTTTTTTTGGGAGGGGGGGGGGTGTGGCGGGTCCCTAGACGTGACCGTTCTCGAGGCGGCTGAGCTGCTCCTCCAGGCGGGCGATGCGCTGGCCCTGCTCCGCCACCAGCGCCCGCAGCGCCGCCACCTCCTGCAGCACCTCCTCCAGCCGCCCGCCGCCCTGCGCGCGCCCCGCCCGTCAGCCACGCCCGCCTGGGCCCCGCCCACCCCCGCCCCACCCACCTCACTGGCCCCGCCCACCGCCCCACCCGGGCCCCACCTATGCACACAACCCCACCCGCTGCCCCGCCCTGACCACGCCCACGACACGCCCCACCCACCACTCCCGCCTGGCTCCGCCCACATCACAGACCCCGCCCAGTGCCCCACCCGCCCTTAGGCTCCACCCACAGCCCCAATCACAGAGAACCCACCCACTCCATTGCCCCACCCACAGAGACCCCACCCACTCCATTGCCCCACCCAGAGACCCCACCCACTTCACAGCCCCACCCACGGAGACCCCACCCACCCCATTGCCCCACCCACAGAGACCCCACCCACTCCATTGCCCCACCCAGAGACCCCACCCACTTCACGGCCCCACCCACAGAGACCCCACCCACTCCATAGCCCCACCCACAGAGACCCCACCCACTTCACAGCCCCACCCACAGAGACCCCACCCACTCCGCAGCCCCACCCAGAGACCCCACCCACTTCACGGCCCCACCCACAGAGACCCCACCCACTCCATAGCCCCACCCACAGAGACCCCACCCACTCCGCAGCCCCACCCACAGAGACCCCACCCACTTCATAGCCCCACCCACAGAGACCCCACCCACTTCATAGCCCCACCCACAGAGACCCCACCCACTTCATAGCCCCACCCACAGAGACCCCACCCACTTCACAGCCCCACCCACAGAGACCCCACCCAGCGACTCCACCCCCAGAGACTCCACCCCCTCCCTGGCCCCGCCCCATCCGTACCGTGGGCGCAGAGGCGGCGGTTCCCAGGGCCGGGGGGGCGCTGAGGCGGGCGGGGGCGGGCGCGGCGGGGGGCGTGGAGGGCGGCGTGGTGGGGCCGGCGGCGGCGGCGGCGGTGGCGGCGGGGGGACGGCTCTCGTGGAGGATGGTGCGGCGGTTCACCTTGAGGTCCCGCTGTTTGCTGGGGACGTAGGCCTGGCGCAGGGACACCAGCACCGGCCCCGCCGTCCGCCCCGCCACCCACTCCTCCGCCTCCATGGCCGCCTCGGGGCCCGCCGTGTCGGGGTACAGGTCGTCCTGGAACAGGTCCGACTGTGCCCCCCCCCCACACCCCCAAAAAAAATGTCAGAGGGGCTGATGGGATCCTCCCACACAGCCCCCACGGGGAACCCCCCCCACCCAGGCAATGGTGTTCTGGCCCAGGATCCCACCCAGCCCACAGTCGGACCCCCACCCAGGCACCACGTCCCGCACAGGGACACCACCCAGACCCCATGGGGACCCCCACCCAGGCACCACGACCGACCCAGGGACCCCACCCAGACCCCATGGGGACCCCAACCCAGCCTGACTGGGGACCCTCCCCACCCAGCCACCACGTCCTGCACAGGGACACCACACAGACCCTCCTGGGACCTCCACTCAGCCACCACGTCCCGCCCTGGCACCCCACACAGACCCCCTGGGGACCCCCACCCTGCTGCCATGCCCCGCGGCAGGGGGGGGTCCCGGTCCCCGCCACCCCGCCAAGTCCCCGCTGACCTTCCTTGGCACCGTCATGATGATGGGCTCGCACTTGCGCTCATGCAGCTTGTAGAACCTGCCGGGGTTGGGGGGGCAGAGGGAGGTCACGGGGAGGGAAAATGGGGGTCCCCTCCCTTGTCCCCACCGTGTCCCCGTGCCCACCTGGCGATCTCGCACTTGCTGACGTCCAGCCCGCGCTTGGGCATCCAGCCCATGCCCCGCTGGGGCTCCTTACTGGTGAAGGTGTTGAGAAAATGGATGTAGGGCGGCTCCTCCGTGATCTCGAAGTACCGGATGCTCGAGTCACCCTGGGGACACGGCGTTAGCGGGGTCCACGGGTAGAGGGGGACCCGCGGGCCAGGCAGCGGGGACACCGCGGGGCCGTACCTTGCCGCAGACGTAGACCACGTTGGTGTCGGGGTCGTAGAAGGGCAGCAGAGCCCCGTTGCTGGAGTCCAGCTCCTGCAGCCCCATGGGCTCGTCCAGGTTCTCCTGTGGGGTGACGTGTCAGCCCCGCGGGGGACCCCCGACGTGGTCGCATGGGACCCCCGGGGCGTTCCTCACCGTGTCCCACAGTGCCAACTGCCGCTCGCTCATGCGGCTGAAGCCGGTGGTGAAGATCTTGCCGTCGGCCAAGAAGATGGCCCGCATGGGCCGAGCCCCCTCATGAGCCCGCTCCTTCTCCTGGGGAGGGGACAGGGGGTCAGCGGCACCGTCCCAACACCCTGGGGACAGGCAGGGAGCGGGGGACATCCACGGGACACAGGACAGCGGGGAGCACCAGGGGAACACAGCAGGGCTGGAGGGGGTGTCTCCCCCCGAGGACCAGGGCAGGATGGCACCTTGGGGACACAGGCAAGGTGACGGGGCAGGGGGGGGACACTCACAGCCACCACGGTGCCGCGGCGGGGGTCGATGACGCGGACGCTCTTGTCCTTGCAGGCGGTGCAGAAGCGGGCGCCGTCGCGGCTCCAGCTGACGCTGTAGATGAGGTCGGGGTGCAGCCCCTCCAGGCGGTACAGCTCCTCCGCCGTCCCCACGTTCCAGATCAGCACCACGTTGTCACAGCCTGGCGGAAAGCGGAAGGGGGAATATGACACACGACTGTCACCTCGGCCACGCGCCCGTCACCGAACCACCCGCCGCTTTTCCCCGTGGCGCCCCCCCGCCCCCCCCCCCCAACGCCGTTACCTGCGCTGAGCAGGACGTTGCGGGCGGTGGGGTGCCAGGAGATGATGCCCACGCGTTTGGAGTGTCCCTCCAGCACCACCACCGGCTCCGTCAGCGGTTGGCTCAGCCCGTTCTCGGGGATCTGCCAGACCTGCCGGGGGCAGAGGAACGGGGGACAGGGGACAGTGGGCAAAGCGGGTGGCCCCCCCCCCACCCCACAACCCGCAGGCTGCGCTCTTTCACCCCCCCACCCCGCCACCCCCTCACCATGACGGTGCAGTCCTCCGAGCCGCTGGCGATGACGTGGTCGTTGTGGGGACACCAGTCGATGTCGAGGACGGGACCCGTGTGGCCGCACACCGTGGGGTACGACTTGTCGATGCGCCCCGTCTGGGGACAAAGGGACACGGAGAGAAGGTGAAGGGGGGGGTGGGGGGGACAGGTCACCCACCGGCGTGGACCCTCCCTCCCCGGCACGCCGGTACGGCCGCCGGCACCTTGTGCAAGGGCAGGACGAGGAAGGCGCCGCCGCCGCTGGCCTCCACGATGATGGCGACGAAGGAAGGGTTGACGGCGCAGAAGGTGCTGTCCCAAGTGACGCGGGAGACGCGGATGTCATCGTAGCACTGCTCCGTCTTCACCGGTTGCCCGAAAACGTGCCGGAATTTGCTCTGCCGCACCACCTTGCGAAACGACATGGCTGGGGCGCACCCCGGGCCGGGGTCAGCGGCTGAGGAGGATGGGGGGGACACGGCCCCAAAATGTGGGGCAGAGCCAGGGCGCGGCCAGGGACAAGGGGAGGTGACGCGGGGCGCCCCAGGGGTGCTATGGGTGACGGGATGCCGGGGGGGGGGGGGATTGTTGTCCCTGTCCCCCGCCCCGGGTAAAGGGCGTCTCGGCCCCTCCCGGGAGCGGGAAGCCGGGGCTGCCCTGTGCCCGTCGGGCAAACAAACCCCTCCCGGCCCGGCCCTGCCCCGTGGCGGGGGGCTTGGGGACACGGGAGGGGACAGGGAGCGTCCCTCCCACGATGGGGACAGGGCCGGCCCCTCCGGAGACGGGGGGGGGGACGGGGACACGGGTGTCCCCCCCCTGGGGAGAGGGATGGGGAGAGAAAGGGGGACAGGTATGGCCCCGTCGGGTCATGGGACAAGGACAGAGATGGATGGGGATGGGGACAAGGATGGGGACAGGGGTGGCCCCGCTGGGTAAGGGGACAGGGATGGCTCCAGTGGGTAAAGGGACAGGCATGGGGACGGGGATGGCCCCGCTGGGTAAGGGGACAGGGCTGGGGACAGGGAAGGGGACAAGGACAGGAATGGGGACAGGGATGGGGACAAGGATGGGGACAGGGGTGGCCCCACTGGGTAAGGGGACAGGGATGGCTCCAGTGGGTAAAGGGACAGGCATGGGGACGGGGATGGCCCCGCTGGGTAAGGGGACAGGGCTGGGGACAGGGAAGGGGACAAGGACAGGAATGGGGACAGGGAAGGGGACAAGGATGGGGACAGGGGTGGCCCCGCTGGGTAAGGGGACAGGGACGGGGACAGGGAAGGGGACGGGGATGGCCCCGCGGGGTGAGGGGACAGGGACAGGGATGACGCCCGGGAAGGAGGACGGGGGGGGGAACCTCGGGGGACGGGGATGACCCCCTGGGGTGGGAGGAGGAGGATGGAAGGGGGGGAGGACGGGGCCTCAGGGGCCGGGGGCGGGGGTCGGGGCCGGTGTGGCTGCGGGCGCGGGTCGGTTCCCCCGCAGGCCCGAGCCCCGGTGCTGCCGCCCCATGCCCGCGGTGCCGCAGCGCCGGGGGTGGCGATGGCGGTGCCGTCCCCGCACTCACCGGCGGGCCGGGGCCGGGGCCGGGGCCGGGGCCGGGGCCGGGTGCGGTGGGAGCGGGCGGCGGCGCGCGGGGCCGGTGGCGGCGGAGGCGGGAGGGGGCGGGGGCAGGAAGTGACCGGCACCGCCCCGCCCCGCGCATGCGCCCCGCGCCCGGTGGCGGGGGGGGGGGGGGAGTCGGTACCGGGGGGCGGCGGGGGGGGGGGGGGGGGGCAGCGGGAGCCGCCGCGGCAGCGGGGGCCACCCCGTGGGGACGGTCACCCCGTGGGGCAAAGTCCCCGCGTGGGGTACGGTCCCCGCGTGGGGCAGTGCCACCCCGTGGGGACGGTCCCCGTGGGGACGGTCACCCCATGGGGTACTGTCCCTGCGTGGGGTACGGTCCCCAAGTGGGGAGGGTCCCCGTGGGCAAGGTCATCCCGTGGGGCAGGGTCACCCCGTGGGGAGGGTCCCCCCGTGGGTAAGGTCACCCTGTGGGATACAGTCCCCACGTGGGGCAGGGTCGCGCCGTGGGGAGCGTCCCCGTGGGTAAGGTCACCCCGTGGGGTGCAGTGCCCGCGTGGGGCAGGGTCATGCCGTGGGGAGGGTCCCCGTGGGCAAGGTCACCCCGTGGGGCAGGGTCACGCCATGGGGCAGGGTCCCCCCGTGGGCAAGGTCACCCCGTGGGGTGCGGTGCCCGCGCGGTGGCCGGGCATAGGTCCCCCGTGGTCACCCACTGAGCGCGGGCAGTGACCGCACTGTGCCCCACGGGTGGCCGTGCCCCACTGAGTCCCCATCCGCGTGGGTGGGCACGGGGCTCGGCCCACGCGTGGGGTCCGGTGGGATGTGGGGGGGTCTCCGCGACGGGGCCACGGTGGGGACGGGGGGGGGACACCCGGCCCCGTGCCACCCCACAGCCGTGCCGGACGGGGGGGGGGGGGGGGGGCGCAGCTCATGGAGCTGCCGGTGGGGACCCCACGGGTGCCTCGGCTGGCGGGTGGGTGACAGCAGTGGGTGGCACAGGGGCAATGGCAGGAGGTGGCACAGGAGTGACAGTGGTGGGTGGCACAGGGGTGATGGCACTGGATGGCACAGCGGTGACAGTGGTGGGTGGCACAGAGTTGATGGCAGTGGGTGGCATGGGGGTGACACTGGTGGGTGGCACAGAGGTGATGGCAGTGGGTGGCACAGAGGTGACAATGGCAGGTGGCACAGGGGTGATGGCAGTGGATGGCACAGGGCTGACAGTGGCAGGTGACGCAGAGGTGATGGCAGTGGGTGGCACAGGGGTGGCGGGTGGCACAGGGGTGACAGTGGCGGGTGGCACAGAGGTGATGGCAGTGGGTGGCACAGGGGTGACAGTGGCGGGTGGCACAGAGGTGATGGCAGTGGGTGGCACAGGGGTGACAGTGGCGGGTGGCACAGGGGTGATGGCAGCGGATGGCACAGGGCTGACAGTGGTGGGTGGCACAGCGGTGATGGCGGTGAGTGGCACAGGGGTGGCGGGTGGCACAGAGGTGATGGCGGTGGGTGGCACAGTGGTGAGGGTGGTGAGTGCCACGGGGGTGATGGCGGCAGGTGGCACAGGGGTGACGGTGGCGGGTGGCACAGGGGTGACGGTGGCCGGTGGTGCGCGGGCGAGGGCAGCGGGTGCCAGGCGGGCCAGGAGTGCCCGCGGCAGGCGGGCGAGGTGGCGGCAGGCGCGGGAGCCGAGCAGCAGGTAGAGACAGGGGTTGAGGCAGCTGCTGAGGTTGAAGGCCAACCCCAGCAGGTAGAGGAGGTGACCGGGTGGGTTGGGGACCACCAGCTGCAGCAGCTGGGTGACCTGGAAGGGCAGATGCAGCAACACGTAGGCGCTCAACGTGGCCGCCACGATGCGCTGGAAACGTGCTGGCGGGCGACCGCCTTGACCACGCCGACACCGGGCCAACACCAGGGCTGCTCCGTGACAAGTCACCACCACGCCGAAGGGCACCAGCCCTTCCACCACCACCTCCAGCCACCGCATCGGCACCTCCCAGCTCCCCCTCTTGCTATGGCACGCCACCACCGCCCCGCGTTCCACTTCTTCTGCCACCGACAACGCCGTGTCCGGCGCGCTGCAACTCCCCGCCGCCAGCCAAGCCCCCACGCACAACGCCGCCGGTAAACGAGCCGGTCGCCGGCACCGGTACCAGAGCGGGGTGGCCACCAGCAGGCAACGGTCCAGGCTGATGGCCGCCAGCAAGAAGAGCCCGCTGTAGTAGCCCAAACCGTAGAGGAACTGGTGGAGGCGGCAGAGGTGGGTGCCCAGTACCCACTGGTGGTCGTGGGCCACCGACCAGATCTGCAGCAGCGAGTTGGCGAGGAAGAGGAAGTCGGAGGTGGCCAGGCTGAAGATGAAGGTGGCCAGTCCCCGGCACCGCAGGCGCCAGCCCGTCAGCCAGAGGGTGAAGGCGTTGGCGGGCAACCCCAGCGCCGCGCAGGCCACCAGCAGCTGCCCGTCCCACGTCAGGGTGCCGGGGGGTGGCAGGGACAGCGTGGGGGGCAGCGTGGCGTTTGATGGCTCCATCGCCCTGGCTCTGGCCCTGAGGGCAGCACGGGTGGCTCAGGGCTACGGGAAAGGGGTGTCCCCCCTTCCCGTGTCACCCCCCTCCCAGGTCACCCCATCCCATGTCACCCCCCTCCCAGGTTACCCTGTCCCATGTCACCCCATCCCGTGTCACCCCCTCCCGTGTCAAGCCATCCAATGTCACCCAATCTCATCTCATCCCCTCCCATCTCACCCCCTCCCAGGTGACCCCATCCCGTGTCACCCCCTCAGTGTCACCCCCCTCCCGTGTCACCCTCTCCTGCAGCACCACACCGTTGCCCACCCAGTGTCCCCGTGTCCCCCCCCCCCTCCCCAAGCCCCCTGACCCACCGCAGCCTGGCTTTCTCCTGCCCTGCCCTCATTTCGGGGTACCCCCCATGCCCCCCCCATGGCCCGTGGCATCCCTGTCCCCCACCGGCTGTGCCACCCCGTGCCTGGCGAGGCCGTCACCCCCCGGCCAAGCCTGGGGACACCCCCCCAAGCCCCTGCCCGGGGGGTCCGTGGCAGTAAATAGTGTAGGACCTACCTTAACGGCGGGGAGAGCTGGGGCAGAGGCGGCGGGTGGGGGGCACCCGGCTGCGGGGTGCCCTATATGTGGGAGCAGGTGGGAGGGGCTACGCTTTTGAAGCTCCGCCCACTATCCCCCCCCCCCTTCCCCTCAGCAGTGACCCCCCCCAAATCCCTCCCCCCAGCACGGACCCTATGGGGAGCTTTGGGGGGGGGGTGTGGGGTGGCCCCAGCCCTGCCTCAGTTTCCCCACCCGGCGTAGGGGGACACACACACGCGCGCGCGGGGACCCCACTGCCCATTATCGGGGCACGGCAGCGGCTGCCGGCAGAGCGGAAGCGGCCCCGCTATCGCTGCTCGGGGACGGTGACATGGGGCAGAGGGGGTGGCCAGGGGACAGGACCCCCCCCCCTCCACCCATGGTCACCCAGTGGGGACATGGGTTTGGGGGTCCCGGGGCAGTGGGGAGCCCCCCCCAGGAAGGGACACGGGGGTACACGTGCGGTGGCTGTGCCAGTGGGTGCATGCAGGGGATGGTGCGGTGGTGTCCCCGCGATGGCATCTCCCCGTCATGCTCTGGCTTCCTGCTGCCACCCGCCCGGTGGCTGCTGAGCCAGGCTGATGGTATCGCGGTGGCACGGGGGGGGGGGGCCGGGGGCCTGTGCCCGCCACGGCGCCCATGGCTGTCACATCCTGCTGGGGGGATGGGTCCCCACGCAGGGGGTGCGTGTCTGGGCTGGGGACATGGGCGGTGGCCACGGGGTGAGAGCACTGGGGACATGATTTTGTGCTGGAGACACTGGTGGTGGTGGCCGTGGGGTGAGAGTGTTGGGGACGTGGATTGGTGGCCACGGGGTGAGAGCACTGGGGACATGATTTTGTGCTGGGGACACTGGTGGTGGCCATGGGATGAGAGCATTGGAGATGTGGGTTGGTGCTGGGGACATTGGTGGTGGCCATGGGGTGAGAGCGTTGGGGATGTGGGTTGGTGCTGTGGACACAGATGGTGGTCTTGAGGTGTCAGCATTGGGGACATGGGTGGTGGCCATGGGGTGAGAGCACTGGGGACATGATTTTGTGCTGGAGACACTGGTGGTGGCCGTGGGGTGAGAGCATTGGAGATGTGGGTTGGTGCTGGGGACATTGGTGGTGGCCATGGGGTGAGAGCGTTGGGGATGTGGGTTGGTGCTGTGGACACAGATGGTGGCCTTGAGGTGTCAGCATTGGGGACATGGGTGGTGGCCACGGGGTGAGAGCACTGGGGACATGGTTTTGTGCTGGAGACACTGGTGGTGGCCGTGGGGTGAGAGCATTGGAGATGTGGGTTGGTGCTGGAGACACTGGTGGTGACCATGGGGTGAGAGTGTTGGGGACGTGGGTTGGTGCTGTGGACACAGATGGTGGCCACAAGGTGAGAGCGTTGGGGACGTGGGTTGGCACTGTGGACACAGATGGTGGCCTTGAGGTGTCAGCGCTGGGGACATGGGTGGTGGCCACAGTGGGAGAGTGTTGTGGATGTATGTTGGTGCTGGGGACACTGGTGGTGGCCATGGCAGGAGAGCACTGGGGACGTGGGTTGGTGGCCATGGGGGGAGAGCACTGGGGACACGGGTTGGTGCTGGGGACATTGGTGGTGGCCTTGAGGTGTCAGCGCTGGGGACATGGGTTGGTGCTGGGGACACTGGTGGTGGCCACGGGGTACCAGCACTGGGGACGTGGGTCGGTGCCAGCACAGGGACACAGAGGATGTCCCTGGGACATGCGATGGGGACCTGGCCGGTGGCTGAGAGTGCCGTGGCCGTGTGGCTCTGCCCCAGCGCGACACCATGGAGGGTGGCGGTAGCCGGTGGCCATTTCCTGCTGCTAATCGCTGCTAATTGGCTTTGCCGTGCCCGGGTCCGGGGGGGGGGGGGTGACGGGACACTGGGGGGGGCCGCGTCGGGGCGTAAGAGGATTTCCCTGCCTCCTTCTTAAGGCTCAGCCGTCCCCGGGGTCCCGCTCCCTGCCCGCCTGCCTGCTGCCCACCCGGCCCCGGCCCCATGCCACGTACCCGGGGGGACAAAGGGGCCCCCAAGGACACGGAGACCCCGGGTAAGGGGAAAGGGGGGGAGGTGGGCGAGAAAACCCCCAAAGCCCCCGAAGACGGTGGCCCCCCGGGCACCAAAAGCCCCGGTTCCGAGTCCCGGCACAGCGGCCACGGGCAGAAGAACGGCAAGAAGGGCCCCGGGGACCCCCACGCCACTGCCACCAAGACCTACTCCCCCTTCCTCAACACCGTCTTCGGCAAGGTGGGGGCAGCCGGGCAGGGCACTGGGCAGGGAGGGGACATGGGGACATGGGGACGAAGTCAGGGATGCTCTGGGACCCCGGGGATGGAGCGTGGCACTGGGGATGGGGACGGGGACAGTCGAGGACCCTGGGGATGGAGGGGACGCGGGGGCAATGAAGATGGGGTTGGGGATGCTCTGGGGGTGGAGGGGACATGGGGCATTGGGGACAGGGTCAGGGACGCTCTGGGGGTGGAGGGGACATGGGGCATTGGGGACAGGGTCAGGGATGCTCTGGGACCCTGGGGATGGAGGGGACATGGAGGCACCGGGGATGGTGCTGGGGATCTTCTGGGACACTGGGGATGGAGGGGACACTGGGGATGGAGGGGACACGGGGGATGGAGGGGACACGGAGGTGCTGGGGATGGGGTCAGGGATGCTCTGGGACCCTGGAGATGGCGCCATTGGGGATGGGACTGGGGACACTCGGGGACCCTGGGGATGGAGAGGACATGGGGGCACTGAGGATGGTGTTGGGGACACCCCAGAGCCCTGGGGAGAGAGGGGACACCCAGGGGGTCAACCTGGGAAAGGGGAGCCGAGCCCCCCACCTCTGGGACTACGGATCACCCTCGGCAGCACCCATGGGTGCCAGGCAAATCCCATTCGGAGCCTGGGGGGTCCCGGGCTGGGACAGCCCCAGGGGGGGTGGCAGGAGATGGGACACGGGGGCCAGGGCAGGGCTTTGCCCTCTCCAATCCCTCTAATCCCTCCCGCCGGAGTTAATTTTGGCCCACGCTTAACGAAGGTGACACCGCGGTTTGCTGGGGGCGGGGGGGGGAGGTTGGAGCTGAGCTGGGTCTGATTCTGCCCCCACCCTGTGTGTGCCCATCCCAGGAGCGGGAGCTGTCACCAGAGGAGCTGGATGGTGAGCAGGGGGGGACACAGGGGGGTACGGGGGGATGGAGGGGGCTGTGGGCATGGGGGGGGCACGTGCCATGGAGGGCTCTGCCATGGGGTGCAGTGCCATGGGGACGCGTGCCATGGAGGGCTCTGCCATGGGGCATGGTGCTATGGGGACACGTGCCATGGAGGGCTCTCTCGTAGGGTGCAGTCCCATGGGGACATGTGCCATAGAGGGCTCTGCCATGGGACATGGTGCTATGGGGACACGTGTCATGGAGGGCAATGCCATGGGGTGCAGTGCCATGGGGACACGTGCCATGGAGGGCAATGCCATGGGGTGCAGTGCCATGGGGATGCGTGCCATGGAGGGTGCTCCCATGGGACATGGTGCCATGGGGACACATGCCATGGAGGGCTCTCCCATAGGGTGCAGTGCCATGGGGACACGTGCCATGGAGGGCTCTGCCATGGGGTATGGTGCCATGGGGCACAGTGCCACGGGGCCACGTGCCACAGCACCGCATCCAGGGAGGGACCTGCCCCGGGGTGGCGCGGTGCCTGAGGGACCCCCACGCCTGATGGGGTCCGTGTGGCCACGTGTGGCCGCGTGTGTGGGCAGAGCTGCTGGACGCCTTCAAGGAGTTTGACACGGACCAGGACGGGTACATCAGCTACAAGGACCTGGGCGCCTGCATGCGCACCCTGGGGTACATGCCCACCGAGATGGAGCTCATCGAGATCTCCCAGCACGTCAAGATGAGGAGTGAGCGCGGGGCCGGCTGCCGTGGGGCCGGGGAGGGGGGCGGAGGGGCAGGGGATGGGGCGTGGGGCGCTGAGGTTGTCCCTTTCCCCTGCGCAGTGGGCGGCCGCGTGGACTTTGAGGACTTTGTGCAGATGATGGGGCCGAAGTTGCGGGAGGAGACGGCCCACATGGTGGGCGTGAGGGAGCTCAAGATCGCCTTCCGTGAGGTACGGCCACCACCACGGGGGGACCACGGCTATGGTGGGGGCCACAGACACAAGGGTGAGCACAGGCATGGAGGGGACAGTGACCAAGGGAAGACCATAGGGAGAACATGACCATGGGGGTGACCACAGGCACGGAGAGGGACAATGACCATGGGAACACTGTGATAACGATGGCCACAGGGGTGACCACAGCCACAGATGGGACCACAGGCACAGAGAGGACAGCAACCCTGAAAAGACTATGGGGGGAAAATGACCATGGGGGTGACCACAGGCAGGGAGGGGTCAGTGACCATGGGAAGACCACGGGGTGACCATGACCATGGGGAAATGGTGACCATGGGGGTGACCACAGGCATGGAGTGGATAGTGACCATGTGGAGACAATGGAGGGACCATGGGGGGACAATAGACCACAGGCATGGAGGGGACGATGACAATGGGAAGAACATGGGGTGACAGTGACTATGGGGGTGACCACAGGCATGGATGGGATGGTGACCATGGGAAGAACATGGGGTGACAGTGACTATGGGGGTGACCATAGGCATGGATGGGATGGTGACCATGGGAAGAACATGGGGTGACAATGACTATGGGGGTGACCATAGGCATGGATGGGATGATGACCATGGGAAGAACATGGGGTGACAGTGACTGTGGGGGTGACCACAGGCATGGATGGGATGATGACCATGGGAAGAACATGGGGTGACAGTAACTGTGGGGGTGACCACAGGCATGGATGGGACGGTGACCTCAAGCAGACCAGGGGGTGACCATGGTCCTGGAGGGAGGGTGGCGGGGCCGGTGGGGAGGGTGACCCCTAACCTGCGGGCGCCGCAGTTCGACATGAACGGGGACGGGGAGATCAGCAGCGCCGAGATGCGGGAGGCCATCGCGGCGCTGCTGGGGGAGCAGCTGAAGGCGCAGGAGGTGGACGAGATCCTGCAGGACGTGGACCTCAACGGGGACGGGCGCGTGGACTTCGATGGTGAGGGGCCCCCCCCCAACCTTGCCCCATGGCCGGCGGGGGGCTGCGAAGGGTGGCCCAGCTCTGGGTCCCCTCACACCGCCCTCCCTCGCCCCGCAGAGTTCGTTATGATGCTGTCATCCCGGTAACGAAGCTTCGCAGGAGGGAGACCGCCCCCCACCCCACCTCCACCCTTGGCAGGCGCTCCCCGCCCCGGCCCCACCTCTCCGCCATCATTAGGGTCCAGAGTGAACAGCCGGAGCCCACAGCTGGGAGAGGGGCAGATGTGGACCCCCCCCCCCCCGCTCCCATCAGCCCCCGCGGGGGTATGGGGGGGGGCAGCAGGGCCGGGGTTTGGGGGGGGACACCCCAATAAACCCCCTCGGTCAGAGCTGGAGGTGTTTGTCTGTTTGGGGGGGGGGGGGGTGACACGGGGTGACAGTGTCCCCAAAGCCCCGCCCACCCCGGGGTGGTGGCCTCGGGGGGTCCCAACCCGCGCTCTGCTATTGGCTGGATGATCCGGCTCGCCGCAACCAATCCGGCCAATCAGCACGCTGATTGGCCCTTGGGGGGGGGGGGGGGGGGGGGGGCGGGATTATCGGGCGGCTGGGGATGTTTTGCCCAAACGAAACGGCCAATCAGCGCGAGGGCGGGCGCACGCTCAACCAATCCGCAGAGAGCACCGTGGGGGACCCGCCCTCCCCTGTCCCTCCGGCATAAAGCGGCCCCAAAAAGCCAAGTGGGGGAGAAGAATGGTGGCTCCACTGGGGCTCGAACCCAGGACCTTCTGCGTGTAAAGCAGACGTGATCACCCCTACACCATGGAGCCGGCCGGGGGGCGCTGGGAGGGGGGGTGCTGTGGCGCAAGGGGGAGCGCGCTGGACTGCTAAGGGAGGGTCGACCATCAAAGGTCGGGAGTTCGAGTCCCACCGGAGACACTGCTGTTGCTGGGGGTGGGGGACACTACGCGACACTGGGACCACCAGGACAGACCCCCCCCACACACTTCTGGCAGCCTGTGGCTCCCTTCTCATGGCGGGGAGGGGGACATGACAGGGGACAGGGACTGCCCCAGGTGTCCCCAGACTGCCCCAGGGGTCTGAGGGGCCCACTGGCGTTGTTTGGGGGACACAGCGGGGCCCGCAAGCTGGCCACGTCCCATGCGATGGGGACAAGGAGCCACCTCCCCCAGGCAGGGGGCTGCGGGGGCCCTGGGGGGGCACCTGGGGACCTCCAGGGACATGGGTGGCACCCATAGCGGGGGGGGGGTGCAGTGGGACCTCAATGGCAGCCGGGCGCCGATCAGATGGGTGGCATCAGGGGGGACACAGCGAGGGGACCCCGTGGGCCCCCCCGGCACCCCCCCGTGACAGGAGCTGCCCGGGTAGCTCAGCCGGCAGAGCATCAGACTTTTAATCTGAGGGTCCAGGGTTCAAGTCCCTGTTCGGGCGTTGCCATCCCCTCTTTTTTGGGGGGGTGCTGAGACCACTGGGGAGGTCCCTCAGCTCCCTACAGAGTCCCAACAGCAGAGGGGGGGGGGTCCCCCCTCGGGATCAGCGCCCACCTTCCTCCCCCCCCCCCCCCCAAAAAAGCAGACACAGCCGGGCTGGGGCATTCACAGATTTTAATTTAGTTCTTTTCCTGGAGGGAGAAAGAAGGAGAAAGGAGGGGGGAGGAAAAAAAAAAAAAAAAAAAAAAAGGCATCATACGCCCCCACTTTTCAGTTTCGGGGGTGCAGAGATCCCCCCCCCCCCCGCCCCCAGCGCATCTCCCGGCCCCTGTAGTGTTTGGGGCCAGGGGCCCGCTGCTCCTCGGAGATGGGTGGGAGAGACACCGCCACCCCCCGAAAAATCCTGGGACCACCCCCTGCCCTAAACAACCTCCGGGGAAGGCACCTCGAGGGGGGGGGACACCCCCGTGGCTGGGGGACACCCCGGGGAGGGGGGGGGGAGGCTGGGGACGGGCGCCTGCTCCCCTGGGGCTCCGCAGAGGGAGAAGGGGACCCCGCTCGCTCTCTACATATATATAATATACACCTATAGAACAGCCTGGGGGGCAGTCTGGACCCCCCCACACACCCCACGAGCACCCCAACACCTGTGGGAGGGGTGGGATGGGGGGGGGGGCAGGGAAGGGGAAACGAAAAATGGGGAGGGGGGGGAAGAGACCAAGGCCAGCCTCGGGCTCGCCCCGCTGCGCCCACCGCCCGGGCAGAGCCGGCCCCTGCCCTCCCCGGGGGTCCCGCTGCCCGCCCGCCCCGCGGGGCACAGGTTTTGGGGAGGGGGGACACACGCCGTGCAGAAACGGATGGGATGAAGGGGAAACCCCCCCCCTTACCCCGCGACCCCCCACCTTTGAGCGGTTTTGAGGGGGGAGGGCGCCCACGCCGGCTCCCGGCTCCCCCACTCCCCGGCATCAAGGTTCAGTTTGCATCGGCTAAGGCAACCCCGGCAGGCGAGCGCGGCCGACGGACGGGCGGTTAAGACAGACGGACAGACAAGACGGGGGCTCCCCTGGCAGCTGGTTGGCCTTTGTGTGTCCCCCCCCCCTCCCCAAACCCCAACCGCCGGCTCAGAAAATGTCCGGGCACAAGGTCCAGTCCTGCTTCTCTTTGCTCTCCCAGTAGCCGCCCTTGTAGACGTGCGCCAGCTCCTGGGTGACGGGGTCCTTCTTGCGCTCGAACCACAGCGGCTTGTAGGGATCGTAGGGGGTGCCTGGGGGGGGCCACAGGGAGGGGGTGAGGGCCGTGGGGCCGGGCAGGGAGCGGGGTACAGGGCCGCTTGTCCCTTCCCTTACCGTCCTCGGTGGCCCTGGCGGCCTCGGCTTCCCGTCTCTTGCGGGAGATGCGTTGTTTCTCCTCCAGCCGTTGCTTTTCGGCGTTGGCCTCGTCCCACCGGCCGTTCTCCATGAGGCGCTGGTCGGGGCGCCGGCGGCTGTCCGTGGGCGCCGTGCCGTTCTCCGGGGCGTTGAGCGTCAACGCCAACTCCGAAAAGTAGTACATGTTCTCCGCGTACTTCCTACGCCGGGGAAAGGGGGACCGATTTCAATCCCTCCGCCGCCGGCGGAGGGCTTCACGCGCAGCCCCTCTCCATGGAACCAGCCCCCAGCTCTCGGGACACCTTGTCCCGTGTCCCCTACTCACGGGAGCGGGTTCCTCTTCCACAGCAGCACCCGGCTGTCCTCGCCCTCGTGGGCTTTCTGCCGTCCCTCCGCTCCGTTGTCCCCAGCGCTCTGCGTCACCTTGTAGCAGTCCATCTTCTCATCCCAGGTGCCCAGCAGGACAAAATGCACCTTCCCCGTAGGGTCTGTCACCTCCCCGGTGACCTGGCGGGACAGGGGACAGCCTAAATCAGGACACTCGGGAGGCACGAGCGCATGCCACGCTGCCCGCCCGGCCTCCCCGCGCCTCTACCTTCCTCGCCACGTCCCGCGAGAAGTAGCTGTAAGGAACAAACTTGAGGTTGCACTTGTCGCCCGTCTTGTGATTGACGATCTCGATTTCACCCGACTGCGGAGGGAAGGAGGAGGAGGAGGAGGAGGAGGAGACGGTCAGATGCAGCCCACGGCACCTCTCCCCGGTGGCGGGGGAAACTGAGGCACGGGAGATCCACGGCTCCGTACAGAACCGGCACAAACGCGTCCCAGGGAGCGCCGTCACCGGGGTTTCATCCCACCTGGTCTATCCAGAGCTTGCCCACGATGATGTTGTGCACGGTGGTGGTGACTTTTTTCCACGTGTAGTGGTTGCCAGAAGAATGGAAGACGCAGTGGATGGTACCTGAGGAGGGAAGGCTGTGCTGGGAACGGTCACCCCGGAGCTTGCCCGGCTCGCGGAGACTTGGGTGGGCTCCAAACCTGCCCCGCTCCCACGCGCGGCACAGACGTTCTCCCTCCCCAAGCCTCTCCCCGCGTTCCTGGAGCGGCGGCGCTCACCCAGAGGCATGATGGAGAGGTATTTGCCCCGAAATTTGCTGGTGATTTTGATTTCCTGGCGAAGCGTCCAGCCGTGCTTGGAGTCGGCGTGGTGGGCGGCAGCTGGCGGGTGGTGGCTTACCTGGCCGGGAGAGGGGACAGGTCAGCGCCGGCCGCCCCGAGCGGGCCGCTGGGGGCCGGAGGAGCGGGACTGCCGGTACCTGCTCGCAGAGGGAGCGGTAGCCGTTCTCCTCCAGGCGATCCAGCTCAAAGGTCTCCCCCAGGAGGGGGTTGAAGGGCTTGCTGGTGCGGAAGACGGTGGTGGAGTAGGACGAGACGGTGAAGGCGGCCACGTAGCACAGCTGCTCCAGCGAACTCTCGCATTTGGCCGCTCGGTCGAGAAGTTCGTGGTACTCCAGGTCCTCGGTCAGGCGCTGGAGCATGGATAGGGGCTCGTTGAAGTTCACCTGGAGGGGAGCGAGAGGTAAGAGGTGGGGGGGGTCTCAGGGTGCCCGGTGCCCCCCCGCCAGCTGCGTCCCCGCTCACCGGCATGGGGATTTTGGACAACTCCTTCCCGATGCAGTTTTTCATGATGCTCCAGAGGTTGAGGCTGTAGTTGGGTTTGTAGGGGATGCGGGTTCTCTTCTCCTTCTTGGTGTCCTCTACCTGGTGCTTGTACTGGGGGTGAGAGAAGGGCTGCTGTGACACTGCTGTGACCCCCCCAAAACCTTTCCGTGGGGAATAGGGCACCCCCAGCCCCTCCCCATTCCTCCAAGAGCCAGCTCAGCACAGGGTGCCGGCGGAAAGCCCCCCGTCCTACCTGCTCGTCCAGGCTGATGTCACTGCTGGTGCCGCTGATGTTGCTGCCGGTGCGCCTGGGGGGGAGCAGAGGGGCAGAGTCAGCCCCGAGCGGGGCGCGGGGGGCCGGGGAGCAGCCCCCCTGCCCCAGCACTCACTTGTGGCCCATGGTCTCTGGCATGGTGATGATCTCCGGGGCGTCAAAGAACTCATTGTCATCGTCCTCGTCGCTCATATCTCCTTTCGCAGGGCAGCACGGATCTGGGGAGGGGAGAGGGCAGTTGAGGCAGCGAGTTCAAGAGTCCTCCCAGTTTCCCCCGCAGCGGGGCACTGGAGGGTTCCCCGTCACCACCAGCGCGGTGAGGGGCCACACGCCAGCCCTGCCGCACTGAGGGGGGGCAGACGAGGCTTCGGAGGAGCGGGGACAGAGCGAGCAGGTTTGGTGGGCGGTGGAGCGGCAAGCTGCCCGCCGCAGGCGCCACAGCCGCTCGGCTGCGCAGGAGAGACCGGAGAGACCTGTCACTCGGGGTCAACAACGTGAAGGACACTGAGCCCGGCTCGGGAAAAGGACTGGAGGCAGCTGGGGGTTATGTCATCCAGAGGGACCTGGGCAGGCTGGAGAGGTGGGCCCGTGTGAACCTCATGAAGTTCAACCAGGCCAAGCGCGGGGTCCTGCGCCCGAGTTGGGGCAATCCCCGGTATCAGCACAGGCCGGGGGATGAAGGGACGGAGAGCAGCCCTGAGGAGAAGGGCCTGGTGGATGAAAAACTGGACATGAGCCGGTGATGTGCGCTGGCAGCCCAGAAAACCACCCGCACCACGGGCTGCGTCCCCAGCAGCATGGCCAGCGGGGTGAGGAGGGGATTGTGCCCCTCTGCTGCGCTCTGGGGAGCCCCCCCCTGCAGCGCTGCCCCCAGCTCGGGGGGGCCCAACAGCAGAAGGACACGGAGCTGTTGGAGCGGGGCCGGAGGAGGGCCCGGAGATGCTGCGAGGGCTGAGCCCCTCTGCGGGGAGGACAGGCTGGGAGAGGGGGGGGTGTTCCGCCTGGAGAAGAGAAGGCTCCGGGGAGACCTTATAGTGGCCTTCCAGTTAAGGGGGTCTTACAAGAAAGATGGGGACAGACTTTTTAGTAGGGCCTGTAGCAACAGGACAAGGGGTGACGGCTTTAAGCTAAAAGAGGGAAGTTTTAGACAAGATATAAAGAAGAAATTTTTTACGATGAGGGTGGTGAAACCCTGGCCCAGGTTGTCCAGAGACGTGGTCGATGCCCCATCTCTGCAAACACTCAAGGTCAGGTTGAACGGGGCTCTGAGCAACCTGATCTAGATGAAGATGTCCCTGCTCGTGGCAGGAGAATTGGACTAGGTGACCCTTCCAACCCAAAATATTCTGTATTTTCTACGATACCTTTGGTAGAGCCGCCGGTGCCGGGTGCGCTGGCGGGCAGGACGGTGGCGCCGCGGAAAGCCCTCTCCAGGTGGTTGTGCTGCTTGGCCAACTGCTCCAGCGTCTCCTCCAGCCGGATGCGCTGGTCCCGTTCGTGCTGCAGCGATTTCTGCCACTTCTTGCTGTGGGTCTGGGCCAGCATCAGGAAATCCCGACAGGCCTACGGGGACACGGTGCTCCATCAGCGCACGATCTGTGTGCAGGGCTCAATCCCCCCACGCATCCCCCCCCTTGCCCTGCCCCATGGGGTGGGGTGCGGACTCACGTTGATCATGGCGTTGGAGGTGATGCGGAAGAGGGTGGCTCGCTCGTTCACCTGCTTGATCTTCTCGGTGCTCTCGGCCGGCAGCCGGAGGTTCTCCAGCTCGCTGAGGGAGCGCTGCAGGGCCGTGCCGTGCTTGGCGATCAGGTCGTTGCAGGTGCTCAGATCCTCCACTTTGCTGGAGAGGGTGCGCAGCGTGCTCTGCAGTTCCGTCTTGTCTGTCTGCGACACCGACTCGTCGCCGGAGTCATCTGCCAGCGGGAAGGGACGTTAGCGTAGCTGCGTGTGGCTTCTCTCCTCTCAGGAGATGAGGAAGAAGGGGAAGCAGCGGGAGCAACCTGCCCTCAGAGCCACACCAGGCTCGGACTGCGGGGCTGCCAGGACGGGCACAGCAGGAGCACCCCCCCAACTCCCCGAGGGCCACACATGGGGCACTCCCGGCCACCGCCATAGCATCCTGGACAGCAATACCACGGCCACCGAATCACAGCTTGGAGCAGATGGCCGATTCCCTGGCGCACGAGTGGTCACGCTAGCAAGGACGCGTGTGCCAGGCTGCTGGCGGCTCCTCAAGCTGGAGCCGGGCAGCGGGGAAGTCGGCTCCGCGCCGGCACGGCCGCAGCAGGCAGGACAGCGCTGCCGAGCTCATACGCAGACGGACACAGCCGCCCCTTCCAAACCCTGCGCGGGGAGCAGCTGCCAGCGCCCCAGGACACATGCTGCGACTCTGTCCCTGCCGGGCACGGGAGACAGACAGGGAAAAGCAGGCTGCTCACCAACAGCGAGCAAAGAGTGGTTGGGGACAGGGAGGGGACATGGGGTCATGGTCTGTGGAGCAGCAAAACAGCCTCTGGGCCGAAGGAGAGGGACCCACACGGCGGTAGAAGGGGGCTGACGCGTGCTGCCCGGCGCCGGGGCCTCATGTCAAGGCTGTGACGGCACGTTGGCGCGAGGGCCGTACCCGATTCCTCCAGCATCTTGACAGCTTTGGCCTTGGCCAGCTCCAGGGCGGTGACCCAGCGCTGCCGCTCCACCTCCGAGCTGGCCTTCAGGTGGTAGGTCTGAGCCCCGCCGTTGGAGATGATGAAGTTGCAGGAATCCTCGACGGTGATGTTGGCCGTGGCCAAGTTGATGGTGCCGCGGCAAGTGTGCCGCATCTCCGCCTTGGATCTGCGCGGGGAGGCAGAACGGGAGGGACGGTGAGGGGGCTGGCGGAAGGAGGTGACCCATAGCCCAGCCCGGGTGGGAGCCAAACCCTGGAGGTGGCGACCATAGAGGGGGCGGCCATGGAGGGGGCCGGGCATTCCCCACCCTGCAGACAGCGCTATTAATAAGACACCGGCTCCAGCCCCCGGCGGCTTTGCCAAGCGCGGGGTTTCACCGCCAACGCCGGAACGGCGCCAAGGCTGGCAACGCCGCTTCGGGGAGGGGTCCGCAGCCCCCCAGCCCCCAGCAACGGCCTCAGGGACACACCGTGCTCCCCTCTCCCACCCCCCCGGTGCCTCCCGCATCCCAGCACGGAGGGTGAAGTCCCCGGCGCCGTGCGAGGCCGTGCCAGCCTGGCACACCCCGTCCACGTCACCGGGCCCGGGAGGAAAGGAGCCGCCCCGGGACACCCCCCCCCCCCAGCCCGGCCCGGGGTCCGCTGCCTCCCCCCCACCTCCCCCACCGAGCTGTAACCGGAGCTGCCAGCTGCCTGCGAGCTCCGGTTCCCCCATGAATAATGGAGAACCGGGGAGGGACAGGGCCCCCATCGCCGGGCTCAGGTGTCCCCCCGCCTGCCGAGCTACCAGCCCGGCTCCCCGCGGGGGAACGGGCCCTCGGTGCTGCTGGGAGGGGGCGGAGGGGGAAACACCGACCCCCGGCGGGCGAGGGCCGGTCCCCGGTGCGTACCGGTAGTAGCTGAGGAGGCCGTTGCTGAGCACGAACCAGCGGCGCTGGTAGCCCTTGATGTAGTTGGTCCACTTGAAGAGCCAGCCCTCCCGCGCCGAACCGGACCCGGCGCCGCCCGCCCCGGAACCGCCGCCCCCCGCCGCCGCCGCTGCCGCCGCCGCTGCCGCCGCCGCCGCCGCAGCGCCCGCCCCCGGGCCAGGCCCGGCCCCGCCGCCCGCCGCCGGTGAGGGCAAGGCAGGGGCCGCACCGGGCGCCGCGGGCAGCGCCATGGGGCCGGGCAGCGCCGCCGGGCCGGGGCCCGTCGCCGCCGCCGCGCGCAGCTCCGCCATCGCCGCCGCCGCCACCGCCCCGCCGCGCTGCCGTCACCCGCCCCGCCCCCGGCCGCGCCCCATTGGCGGAGGCGGCCCCCGCGCGCCCCGCCCCGCCGGGCGGATTGGTGCCAGAGCCGGCGAGGGGCGGTGCCCGCGCTCCCATTGGCTGTTGGTGCGCATGCGCCGAAGGTCCTTGAGGTTGCACTCCCCCCCCGCCTCTTCACTGGTCCTCTCGCCCGTCTGTCTCCGAGGCGCGCCAATGAGCAGAGGAGAGGGGAGCCGCGCGTCACTGACGTCGGGGCGCGCTGGGCGGGACGGGGCGGTGCTGCGGAGCGGTGACTCATCCCGTCAGCGATTGGCTGGGGGGCGGGTCCTTCCCGCTACTCGCGCTGCCATTGGCTGAAACACTGCCCTGCCACCGGACCTGGGAGGGGGCGATGACCTCTGACCTTTGACCCGCCCCACCGCCCCAAGGCCTCGGGCCCTGAGGGCCGCGGTCCCCCCCGGGGTGAGGAAACCGGGGGTGGGGAGGGACACCCGGGGGTGGTGGTGGGGGGGAAACGGGGAGGGGGTAACCGGGGATGGAGGGGGGGGACACCCGGGGGTGGGGTGGGGGGTGGGGGCTGCCTGACCCCTGTCCCCCCACCGCCACCCCCAAACCTCAGAGAAGGAGAGGCCACGCTCCCGGCAGTATACAATTCATCTTTATTTACAATACCCTATAAAAATGTAAATTTAGAAACTTTATTCTCATTAACCAGAACCAAAAACTGGGGAGGTGGGGAAGAGGGCAAAGGGGGGGAAAAAAAAAAAAAAGCACAAAGAGAAAAAAAAAATAATAATAATAAATGAACTTTCCACTTGATCAGTCGGAGGAAAGTGAGGGGGGGCAATAGGGAGCAGCCGAGGGATGGAGGGGGGAAGCTGGTTAATGCCAGGGTTGTAAAATACCTACATGTGCAAATCTTTTGTTTTCTTTTTTTTTTTAAAAGCAAAAACAAACAAACAAACAAAAAAGTAAAATTAACACCACCCCCCCCCCACCCCATTCCCGAGGAGCAGAACAGCAGAATCCCCCCACACTCCCCGGGGATCGGGAGGAGAAGAAGGGGGGGGGGGCCCAGGCTGCCATCCCCCCCGCCCCGGCGCTGGAAGGAGCTGACTGCGGGGAAGACGAGGCGAGTGTGCAAACGAGGTGGGTGCGTCGCGCTCACACGCGTGTGCGCGGCCGGGGAAGGGACCTCAGTGCTTGATGGGGATCTGGGGAAGGACCGGGGAGGGAGGGAGGTGTGTGTATGGAGGGGGGGGGGCGTGATGGCACCACCATATTTGCCCCTACAGCCCCCCCCTTCCTTCCTTCCTTCCTTCCCGGGACCTCCTCAGTAGTGTGCGTGTGTGTTGGGAGGGAGGAGAAGCAGCCGTTGTCGGGGGAGCGGAGGGGAACCAACGGGGGCAGAATTCGGGTACAGCAGGGAGAGGCAGCACTTTGAAGGGGAGCAGCCAAATCACGCCTCCCCCCCTCCCACCAGCCAAGATTGGGAAGGAGAGAGGGAAGGGAGGCGGGGGGACACCGGGCTGGAACCGCCTGCCCTCCATCCATCCCTCTGGAACACTCTGGTGCCGATGAGGAGCTGCGGAGATCTCCTACCGGATCCCGTGCACTAAGCTGGGAAAACAACGGCGGAGGGGTCAGAGGGGTCGCGGGGATGGGGGGGGATAAAGCGACTCCCCCCACCCCAGGGCTGTTCCATCCCACGGTGTCCTGGTGGCAGCTTCCCCCCACCTCTGGTTTCCCGCTTTTACGGTCCCCTCGTCCCCACGCTCACCAGGGACAAGAGGGTTGACACTTACTGCAATTTTGTTTCCAGCAGGTTCAGCTTCTGCTGGTCGACGTAGCGAGAGAAGAGGGAGATCAGGTTGGAGGGGGTGGACACTGGCTTGGCCAAGGCCGCCTGAGGGATCCGCAGGAGCTCCCGGGTTGCCATGAGCATCAGCTCCGTCCTGCCGGAGAGGGGCACAGGAGAAGGGAGGAGTGAGAGCCGTTGCGTGCTCAGGGAGCCAGTTGTTCTCCAGCTCATAGAATGGTTTAGGTTGGAAGGGACTTTAAAGATCATCTCATTCCACCCCCCTGCCCTGGGCAGGGACACCTCCCACCAGCCCAGGGTGCTCCAAGCCCCGTCCAACCTGGCCTTGAACACCTCCAGGGATGGGGCAGCCACAGCTTCTCGGGGCAGCCTGGGCCAGGGGCTCACCACCCTCACAGCAAAGAATTTCTTCCTAATATTTCATCTAAATCTCCCCTCTTTTAGTTTAAAGCCATTCCCCCTCATCCCATGGCTCCCCTCCCTCATCCAGAGTCCCTCCCCAGCTCTCCTGGAGCCCCTTTAGGCACTGGAAGGGGCTCTGCGGTCTCCCCGGAGCCTTCTCTTCTCCAGGCTGAACACCCCCCCTCTCCCAGCCTGTCCTCCCAGCAGAGGGGCTCCAGCTCCTGGATCATCTTCACAGCTCTCCCTCAGGTTTGCCCCGGGCTACTCATGCCTCACGGCGTTTTTGACCCTGGAACCAAGCAGGAGGCGGTGCTGTGGCCTCGGACACCGGCCTCCTGGCGGGGAAGGGTCCTGCCTGCGCTCGACAGCCTCACCGAGTCGCCTGTAGCGAGGCTCCCTGGCTGCTCTGCCGGACCTGGCCTTTTCCCCCCAAGGCACTCATAACGCGGCGATGTGCCACACAGGGGTTGCGGGGACACTCGAGCCCCGGGGGAACAGCGGTAACACCGCATCACGCACCTCGTGCCGCGGGCTAAGCAAGACTCGGCAATCTCGTATCTGCTCAGGCTAAAAGCGCTATGGCCGCTCAGCTTTTGTTACAGCTTCCCTGCACCTCTGAGGGACCGGTCCTGGCATGTCCCAAGCCGTATCTATCGCTTCCTCTCTCTGCCTCGGGCCTGCCTTTCTCTCTTTCCTTCAGCAGCATGGCTGTTTCCAGTGCTGCTGCTGAGAGACCGCAATTAAACCTCCTCCTTCATCAACTCTACCTCAGAGTCTTTCGGGACCCTGCCCGGCGCAGCGTCCGACCCCGATGGCATCGCTGCCTCCCCCCTCCCAGCCCACAGGCGCAGCCGAGGACGAGCGCTCACCACTGGTTGTCCTGCATTAGCTCCGTGTTCGCGTCTGAGCTCTGCAGTTCCTCCCCACGGCTCAAGACCAAGTACAGCAGGGACAGGCCGAACTGGGGGGAGAGAGGGAGGGTGTCAAGGAGGGCACCGGGAGGAGGACATGTCCTGCTGGTGCTGTCACAAGCCATCGCTCGCATCCTGAGGGCTGTCATGCCTCACGAGGAAATCCCTGTGGCAGGGCAGGGTGAGCTTTTCTCCCACCGCTCCTCCCCTCCGAGCATTTTTCGGGTGGGTCTGAGAATCCCCTCCACCTCCCAGTCCTCCTGGGGACGGTGGCACGAGTGGGAGGACAGCCAGCCGCCACTGCAGCCCAAAAAGGAGGAAGAGGAGGCTGTTTATGGGCCCAAGTCACCGCAGGCATCGTGGAGGGCTGCGTGAGTGACGGACTGCTCCCTGCCCAGCTCAGAGGGACGTTGCCACCAACCCACGGCAGAGGACCAGCCCTCCCATCCCTGATTTCAGCTTGCAGCCCGGCAGGACAGACAACGGAGCCGGCTGTCAGACCGCAGCAGAGTCCCAGGCCAGCTCAGACGGCTGATTAATCTGCCAGACACCCTCGTTAATCAGCAAGGGAAGGGGAAAAGCGCCAAGGGCTGGCAGCCTGTGGCTCCTGTGCCGTTACCCGCACCACGGCCGCATTCAGCTCTGCCATCCAGCGCCAGGAGGCTGCCGGAGAACTCGGTTTTCCCAACTATGGGAAGGGATGAGATCCCCCCCACCTGCCCCGGAGCGCAGAAAGAGGGGAGCACCTTGTTTTGGAGCACAGCAGTGAGGTGCAGGTTGGTGGGCGCTGGCGCGGTCGCGCTCTGAGGTAGGTTCGTTAGCTGCTGCACAAGGCTGGTGACCGTCCCCAAGGGAAGGTGGTAGAGAACATGCGAGAAGGGCCTCAACAGGCAGGGCAGCACCTGCCGAGAGAGGAACGGAGGAGTCAGGAGCTGTGGAAGCAGGGAGATGTGCTTCCCCGTGGCTGGCTGGCTCCCCCGGGGCGTCACGGACCCCGACAAGACGCTGCCTCGTGGCTACACACGGACCAGCAGCACCTTCGCTTTCAGCCCCCCTCACACGCTCAGGGTGGGACTTGCTAACAGCATCCCCCCATATCCCCCCAGGCTGGTTTTCAATTCAGGCAAGTCTTTTTCCTTCCTAAATCATCCTCTTTCTCAAAACAAGCTGGGATTTATTTCGCAGACACCTGTATTTTTGTTCTGTATATAAAAAAAAAAAAGCTTGCAAAGGACAGCTGAGAGCACGTCCCTCGGAAGATGCTGGCCTCTGCTCCCTGTCTCTGGAAGATGGAGTCTCCCGTTGTCACCCGATGAGTCAGAGACCCTGGGCTCGTTAAACAAAAGCACCATTTATCAGAAACCTTCCCCGCTTCCTTCCTGGCGAAGCTGGGCTGCGTCGTGCCAGCCGGCAAGCACGGGAGATGGGCCCTGCCAGGAGCTCACAGCTCCTGCAGCCTCCCCACACCTCTGGCAGCCTCCCAGGAGAGGCAGAAACAACCGTCCTTAAGACACACGGTGCTGTTTGCTGTCTTCTCCCACAGAGGAGAGGAGATCTGGCTCCAGACCCCGTGCCGATTCCCACCTCACAGCGAGCAAGTGGAACCCTCCCAGCCCCTGGAATCTCACCTCGTCCTGAGCATCCTTCTTGATGAGGAAGGGCAGGTTCCTGGCCGTCGCCATGAGTACGTCGGCCGCTTGCTCAGGTGACAAGAAGGGGAGGATCCGGGCCACCAGGCGCTTCCCTTTCCGGATGCACATGATCTGCATGAAGTGGTCATCGCTTGGCCTGGTGAGGAGAGGAGAAAGGTGGCGACTGTCAACTGGGAGCGTCCCAAGGAACGCGAGGCGTTCCCGTGCGTACCCCACAGCTGGCCCTGCACCAGCACCAGGCAGAAAACACACCCATCTCAAAAAAACAGCCCTGGGGAAGGAAAACCAACCCATAAACGACACCCCTAACCCTAACCTCTGCCTGACAGTCCAGGCAGGAGGACAAGGCTCGGTTCCCCATGGGACAGCAGAGGAGAAGCCACTGAGACCTTGTGTCCCCTCCTTGCCCATCTGTGCTGCCGAGGCTACAGGTCAGGCAAGAGGAGACAGACTTAAAAACAGACACCCAGACACGTGCCAGGGCGCAGAGCTCGGGGCAGACAGACACCCAACGAGCATAAAGACACGCACTATTCGCAGCAGCCGAGCTGCAGGGATGCAAGTTGTTACAGGATCGTAACCACATCGAAGAACCTCATGGGGAAAATGGCAAAAAAAAAAAAAAAAAAGGAAAAATGGTTATTTCAGCACACAGATCCCAACACCCCTGGAACAGTCTATCCAACTCTTCCTTTGGGTTGGAAGGGACTTTTTAAAGGTCACCTAGTCCAACGCCCCCTGCCATAAGCAGGGATATCTTCAACTAGATCAGGTTGCTCAGAGCCCTGTCCAACCTGACCTTGACTTGTTTCCAGAGATGGGGCATCCACCACCTCTCTGGGCAACCTGGGCCAGGGTTTCAGCAGGTGCAAGTGCCCACGGACTCTCCAAGCTCCCGATAGCCACCGAGTCGCAGACAGCCCCTCTGCTCACCTCTCCTGCCCGGGCGCCTTCCCCCTCAGATTGTCATACATATCACAGATCTTCTGCTTCCTCTCGCCCATCAGGGCTGGCCGCTCGCCTTCCAGGCTCAGGAGGTAGCGTCTCTCGTAGTCCTCCACATCCAGGAGGAGGCTGTACGTCTGCAGGAGAGACTGCGATCACAGCAGGGCACAGGAATCTGCGACAGGATCCGCTAGCACTGATCCACAGATCCAGCACGTGTGTAGCCCAAACCAGGGTGCTCCCGTCTCCTTTGCTGCTACAGGAACAGCATATCCCGGCTCACACCGCGTCAGAGCCTCCTTCGGACCCAGTGCGAGAGCAGACTGAGCAGGGACTCTGTGACCCGCCAGCTTCCATCCTCTCGCACAATGGCTGCGGAGATTTGAGGCGATACTGCCTTATGGCTGCAGATCAGTAATAGACCCTGCAAAGCCCCTCCGAGCTGTTTTGGGGCAGGGTGAAGGCACGGCTGGTACCCAGCTCCAGCTTTTCTGTTCCAGGCCTGCCCCTTCTCCTGCAAGCAGGGCCTCAGCCACCGTCAGGTGCTGGCTTGTCCCCAGCGGGATGTCCAGAGGAGTTCATCGGTACCGCACCGTGGTCTCCCTGGCCCTTCCTTCGCCCCAGCCCACCTCCTGCAGATCTCCAAGGGTCAGGGTGCTCTTCCTCGAACTCACCTTCTCGATCGTGACAAGGGTCTGGCGCCTCTTGTCTCGAACCTGCTTCTCCTTCGTCTCCTGCCGGGGAGGGACAGCGAGTCAGGGCGGCGGGCAGCTCCCGCACTGGCCTGGGCGCCAGCCGCAGAGCTGCGTCGGAGAGGAGGCAGGGCCAGAACTCACGTCATCCTCACTGCGGGAGGTCACCACCGCGTCGATCATCTTCCGGGGGTTGTTCACGCTGGAGACAGTGAGCTTCCCGAGCGAGCCCTCAAACTGCACTGCAGGAAGGGGGGAGAAGGGAAGCAGAGGGAGTCAGGGAGTCAGTCCAGGCCTGACCTCACCTCCTTTTATCTCTGGCCCAGGTCCGGGCTGCGTGGAGAAAGTAGCACTTACCTGGCTTGTAGGTGTGCTCCAGCTTCGCCACCTGAGGTGTGATGAGTTTAGTGCGTTCCTTCTTGGGACCATCACCGTGGACTTCCTCCGCTGCTGACAACTTCTCCAGCTTCTGGAAGTAATTCTAAGGCAGGGAGAGGAGAGGTTGAGATTCGCCCCCCAAAAAACCAATTGGGAAGGACTGATGCAACACGTCCCTCTCCCCAGCCTCTGCCCCATCACTTACTGGTCTTATTAACATCAGCAGCAGCATTTTAAACCACTGTTCTTCCCCCAGTACAAGAGGGGATGATTGCATCCTCCTCTTTATCATCCCTCGAGATTACAGAGGTCGAGGTTCCTCCTCAGCCCTCTCTTTCTCAATACAAATAATGACGAATCCACTCTCTCTCTGAGATCCCCGGCTCCCAGTCCTTCCCAGCGCACTCCAGTTCGCCTGCCTTGCTCTGTTAGCACCATGCCCAGGCTGGGCAGCGCGTGGCTGGAGCCACCCACACCGGTGCTCACGCGCTCTTCCCGTCCAACCCGGCCAACGTTCGCCTCTTTCGCAACGGCAGAGCTTTGTTGACTCACAGCCCGGCTGCGGCCGCACCAGTTCCTCTCCTCTACTGGGGGATCAGCTCACCCACAGCTCCCGGAAAACCTGTGTCAGCGCAATGCCTCCCGCCAGCCCTGGCAGCCCCAGCTCTCCTGCCAGCTCCCACCAGAACCCAGACAACCCACAGCGAACGCTTGTCCTCGCTCCCGCTGGGCCCCATGTCCACCGCGGAGGGGACTGGACTGCTCTGACCCATTTTGCCACGCTGGTGACTGCCCTCCTTGCTCTGCCCGGCACTCACGGCCGCACCGACTGCTCCAAGAGCTTTCTGGGCACGCGTCTGGCTCCTGCGCACCCCCTCCATGAAGACAGGGGCCAAACCTCCCGCACAGCTGACGACTGCCCCAGACACACTCCCAGCCGCCCCACAAGCCCAGTTCAAGCTCCATCCAGTTCAAGCTCCCAAGTTCAAGGCGTCCATCCTATGTAGCTTGAAGCCGTCCGCAGATTTCCCCCGCGTGAAGTCGCCCTGCGTACCCTCAAACCCAGCTGAGCTTTGAGCATCTACCACCGTCGGCAAGAGCCCAGCCGTCACCTTGCTTCATCTACTCCATATCTGGTTCCTCCCAGCCCCGTCTGGTGCTCCCTATTCTTGAACTGGAAAAGAGCAGGAGCAGTCTCTCCCCATCCACCTTCTCTACCTCGCTCTTTGGACCCCATGGGCTTACGCCTTATGCAGCCATTCCCTGCCCTGCAGTTTCCCCGTCTCCCATTCCGAGTATTTTATTCTACTGCTGTCACACGCGGCTTCTGATGTAGATGAGCCGCTCTCCTGTTATGTTGAACCTTCTGCTGCGCCCTCCGAATCTGTGCTGCCAGGTCCTCCAACATCTCCTCACCCCTGGAGATCTCGCCCAAGAAAAAGAAGGCAGCTCTTCCCTCGCTGCTGCCCCCCCTTCCCGGGAATGCTCGGCCCACCCCGTCCCTCTGTCTTCCTCCTCCAGCATGTTCCTCATGACTGGATCTAAAATGCTTCCCCCGCTGCATCACTCGGCACTGGCATCCCCTTCCCACCCAACACCCCCCTTCTGCACAGCAGCCACGCCGGCAAGACGCCGGTCCCGTTGGGAGCGTTGCAGCCACGGGACACGCAGCAGAGCAGGCTGGGCGCCTCCCCCTCCCCGGTACCTGGTAATAATAGTCATCCAGGTAGGGATCAGTGCTCTGCAGCTGCATCATCTGGATCTTGGACACCCAGTCCTTCTCCCGCTGCAGCATGAGGTTAGCGTAGGGGTCTTTGCGTATCTGCTCCTGGTGGCTGCTCCGGTGGCCCCCTCGGTCCCCCACCGAGCCATTGAGGCTCCGGTGCTGGCTGGCAGGAGGCAAGAAGGGCACCCGTGAGCACACAGGAGCTACAGGAAGGGACAGAGAGCGGTGCACAGGCTAGCCCCGGCAGCACAACACCCCCACGGCGGAGGGGCGATGTAACCCCCCCTTCCAGCTGTGCCAGGCAGCCCCTCTCCCGCCACCGGCACAGAGCCAGCACTCACTTTCGGTTCTGCTGCTGTCGCTGGTGCAGGAGCCGGCGATGCTGAGGGTGCAGGTGGGTCGTGTCTGGTCGGAACATCTGGGGCTGTGGCCTGGGGAGAGCGAGAAGCCTCAGAAGCGGCCGCAGAGAGTGGGGCAGGCAGCCAGGAGAGGGATGGTGCCTACCTCAGGCTCTGCAGGTGGGATCCGGGGCCCGGCGGGTGCTGAGGCTGCGAGGGAGGTGGAGCAGGGGGAGCCCCAAAGAAGGCACGAAACCCACTGGCCGGAGACATCATCTGCCCGACTCTGCCCTGGAGCAGCTTGGGATTGACGGAGGGGAGGGGGCTCCCAACCAGGCCAGAGACCCGGGCAAACTGGCTGGGGGACATTCGGCCGGCCTGGCAGGGCAGACAGGGAGCCTGGAGTCAGCTGGGGGGAGATTTGGGGGCAAAGGGAAAGGCCCAGCCAGGATGGCTGCACCTGGGATGGTCAGAAAGAACCACGCAAAGAGAAATGCGGGACCCTGGCCACGTAGCGGGGAAGGAAAGCGCAGGAAAGGAACGAAGGGGGCTTTACCTGGGCTCCTCCGAGCAGCTGCGCTCGCTGCAGGTGGGTGAGGACGGGAGAGACGCTGTGAGGGAACGGGTGGCCCAGGAGGGAGGAATTCTGGGGAAAGAGAAGGGAAGAGGGACCCCGGTCACAGCCCTGGCACAGCCGATAGCGGGCAGATGGGGAGCGGGTGATGGCACAAGACGAAGCCCCTGGAAGGAGCTCCGGACAGGCTGGGAGCCAGGCCAGGCTCCAGAGAGCGGCGCTGAGTCGGCAGGATAATGCAGATGGGCCAAGCTACGGAACTAGAGACAAACCGCTGGCTGGCTCTGTGTGACAGTGAGGGCTCCAGCGCCATCAGGGCCTGGATTTGCAGATGGGAGGAGGGGAACTGGGCGTTAGGGGGTTCTGGAGAGGCTGGAGGCCCGGAAGAGGGGTGCAGAGGGGGCTGGGTACCGGTACGTTGCAGAGCTGGTTGGGGGACATCCTCTCGCCGTAAGGAGCGGGGTAGCGCTGCTGCATGGTAGCTCGGATGTGGACAGGCTTCGGACACAGGATCTAGGAGGAGGGAAGCATCACAGTAACCCCCGTCAGCTTCTCAGGGAACCAACCTGCACCCTCTGAGCCACGGGCAGTGAGCAGGGCCGGGGGGAGGTACCTGCTGGTTGAAGTTGGGCACGGCAGCCTGCTTGGGAGGGGTGCCGATGGGGACAGCCCGGACAGGGGGGCTCCCGATGACAGGGGACGACGAACGCCGGGGCAGCGCTCGCTCGGAGGGGTCCCGCTCTTCATCTCGGGCCTGCGGAGGTCTCTGAGGCAGAGCATAATCCAGCACAGACACCGACGGCATCTCCTGCAAGCGGAAGGGGAGAGAAGGCTCCCCCCAGGATAACAGTCACTGACTGGGATGGGGAGGACTGGCGCCGTGTGCCCCAGGGACATTCCCAGGATGCAAAAGCCACATCCATCCTCCTGCCAGGTGTCCTCCATGCCCCGAGAGCCCCGCACGATGACAGGGGTTCCTGGGGACCCCAAGGGCCTGCCCCACAGAGCCCACGTCACTGCCAAGATGCCCATTTGTGGTGACACCGCTGCTCCAGCACAGGGTGGGAATGTTCTGTGTCACCACAGCGCAAGCTGCATGCACACGCTCGGTTCCCAGCCTTCATCAGCCCTGCAGAGCCACGCAGGGCTGGCCGCGCAGCACGCTCCACTCGCACTTAAAAGCCCGACTCTTAATTAAACCGCAACAAAAAAAATCTTCTGCCTTGAGGCGCTGACATTCCCAAACCCTGACAGAAGCGCTGACATCTCTCAGACGTCACCAGGGATCACACATCAGCGATAACCCCCTCAACCCAGCTCTCCAGCCTCCGAGGGGGTACAAGGGGCGATGTCTAAGAGGGTCTACAAACAAGCCAAACCGCAGCCACCCAGACCCTGCCAGAGGCAAGCAAAACACCCCACTGTCCACCCCTGATCTGGAGGTCCTCCCCAACACTGATGAGCCTACAGCAGTACAGCACAGCTCACCCCTCGGCACCCAGCTGCAGGGATTTGGGGGACATTAGGGACACCACGATGGCTGCCACCCACACCCCAGCACCATACCTGAGTGAGAAGCGGCCCCCGGATGCGCCGCAGGACAGCCGAGCTGTCCCAGATGCTGGAGTTCAGCCCTCCAGGCTGCTACAAAACAGACAGGGAGTCAGCACGGTGCCGCCGGGTCCATACCCACCCTGGCCCTGCCAAGCCAAAGCCCACCCCAGCACCACTCCCACCTGCGCAGGGACCCTGGTCTGCACAGCCTGCATGATGGCGGGATCCTCCAACTCGCTGTCAATGACCAGCCTGGTCAGCCGTTCCGCCAGCGTATCCTCGGGTTCACCCAGCAGATCCGCCTCCTCACTGCCGGGCCCATCCTGCTCCCTGTTTGCCACCGGCTTGTCCTCCAGCTCCGCCAGTCGCTCGTGTGCCTCCTGCCAGTCATCGTCTGCGAGGGACCCGCAGTCAGGGGTGCGCTCGCAGGGGTAGGGAAGGCATCAACAAGATTGGGGGGGGGGGGGGGGGAAGATCATGGGGGTTTCACAGCTCACCGACAGCCCCGGCTCCAAACGTGTCATCGTTGAACTGGTCGATATCTTCATCTTCCTCCCCCAGGGCCTGGAAGGCGTCTTCATCCTCATCCAGCGGGCAGTCCTCCAGGGACTGAGGAGATCAAGGCAGGAGGAGGGGGGGGGGGGGGGGGGAGGAGGGAAATCAGCCACCGGCCTCCCACCGCACGGAACGCTTCCCCCTCCCTCCACAAACCCCTCCGTGAGCCACACCGACCTCCCAACCCCCGCCGCGCCGTTCTCCCACAGGCCTCGGCCCACCCGAGCACCACCGGGGTGGGGTGGGGGGCCGCGGGAGGGGGTGGGGAGGGGGTGCGCCGGGCCGGTTCCCGGCCCGGCGCACCCCCTCCCCCACCCCGTCCCGCGGCTTCCCCCCTCACCCTGTAGCCCCCAGGCCCCCTCCCCGTTCACCTGGTACCGGAACATGGCGGCGGCGGCGGCGCCCACCGCCCGCAGGCTCCGCGCGGCCCGCTCCGGCCCGGGGCCCCGCCGCGCATGCGCCGGCGCAGGCGCATGACGTCACCTCCCACGCCCCTACCGCCAGCGGGGCGGCGGGGGCGCATGCGCGTCGAGAGGGCGCCGGGGGGAGGAGGGCGTGGTTTGCCTTAGCCACGCCCCCTTGTGGCCCGCAAGGGCGCCGCCCCCTCCACTGGCTGCTCTTAAAGGGACAGCGGCCGCTTTTTTGCCCCGCGTGTGCGGCCATAGACACGTCGGCGCGGGCTCACGGACAGTGTTGTGCACACCCGCGTGTCCCCGTCGCCGTCCCCGTCGCCGTGCCACCAGCGTTGTCCCCAGCCCAGCGGTGTCCACAGCTGCATCTCCAGCTCTGTCTTGCAGCCATGTCCCCCAGCTGTCACACCATTCGTAGCCATGTCCCCCAGCTGTCACACCATTCGTAGCCATGTCCCCCCAGCTGTGTCCCCACCCGTGTCCCCTGTCCATAGCCGTGTCCCCCCAGCTGTGACTCTTAGCCATGTCCCCCAGCCATGTCCCCTATCTGCAGCTGTGTCCTCAGCTGTGTCCCCTATACATAGCCATGTCCCCACACCTAGCCATGCCCCCCAGTCGTGCCCCCAAATTGTGTCACCTATCTGCAATCACGTTCCCCAGTTGTCCCCTGTCCCCAGTTATGTCCCCCAACCATGTCCCCCCAGCTGTGACCCTTAGCTGTGTCCCCTCAGCCATGCCACCCAGCCATGTCCCCGATCCCCAGTCGTGTCCCCCAGCTGTACCGCCTGTCCCCAGTCATGCCTCCCAATTGTCCCCCCCATGTCCCCCAGCTGTCCCCTGTTCCCAGCTGTGACCCCCCAGCTGTGACACCTATCCATAGCCATGTCCCCCAGCTGTGTCCCCAGACGTGTCCCCTATCCCCAGCTGTGTCCCCTAGATATGTCCCTCCAGCTGTGACCCTCATCCACAGCCATGTCCCCCAGCTGTGTCCCCTATACCCAGACGTGTCCCTCATCCCCCAGCTGAGTCCCCTATCCCCACTTATGTCCCCCAGCTCTGTCCCCAGCCGTGTCCCCTCTCCCGCTGCAGCCACCCGTGGCCGGGGAGGACACGTCGTTGGCGCGTGACCCCCGGTGGGGACCAGCTTCCTTATCGCCTCCGAGCTGGGGCCACCCCACATCCGCCCCGGCCTCGCCGCCACCTCCCGGGGTGGCCGGTGGCACCCACAACCGTCGCCTTTAACGGAGCCGGTGTCCCCGGGTGTCCCAGGTGAAGGGTGGCTCCACCTCGTCCCTCCCCTCGGCGCCTTCCTGCCTTCCTTGTGCCTGTCACTAAGGATTAGCGCAGGGACAGCCCGGGGCTTGGGGACAGGCACGGTGACAGGGCCACCCGCCACCTCGGCTGGATGTAGGAGGCCCAGCCGGCATCCCCCATCCCTGCGGTGGGCGAGGACGGGGACCCCCCCCGGCGACCCGCCAGCCCTCAGGGCCACCATGAAGGACCGGCTGGAGCAGCTCAAGGCGGTGAGAGACCCCCCGCGCTGGGGTGGAGAAGGGACGGGGGGGACATCGTGGGGTCCCCAGGGCTCGCTGGGACACCGCTCCCCCGGGAGCAGAGTGTCACGGGGATGGGGGGTCCCTGAGACCCCCCCCCGTGGTGCGTGGGGGTGTCATGGGGACGGGGAGCCCCGAGACCCAGGTCCGTGGAGGATGGGGACATCCCGGGGATGGATGTCACCGAGATCCCACCCAACGGTGCATGGCGGGGGGGGGGGATGTCATGGGGATGGGGGTCCTTGAGATGGGGACATCGCGGGGGTGGGTGTCACCAAGACCCCAGTCCACGGTGCACGGGGGTGTCGTGGGGACGGGGGTCCCTAAGATGGGGACATCACGGGGATGGGGGCACCACGGGGTTGGGGGGCCGTGAGAGCCAGCCCCATGGCAACGGGGGGGGTCAAACCGAAGGGACCCGGGGCGGGGGGGTCACCCATCTGTGCAGTTTGGGGGTGAGGAGGGTATTTTGGGGGGGACATCAAACCCCCAGACGAGGGCAGTTCCCCCCATGCTGGGGGGTGCAAAGGGGACACGCCAGCCCCCGCCCCAGTCCGTGTGGGGCAATGGTGGGGGTGTCCATCCCCTTGGGGGGGGGCGGGGAGCGGATGTGGGGTACCCGCAGGGTTGGGGGGGGGGGGAGCAGCACCCCATCCCGCGCCCCACGTTGTGCTCCCCGCCACCGTCGCCGCTTCCTTCTCCCTTCGCTCGCCCGGCCGTGGGGCCCCGCCGTCCCCCTCTCCTCGGGGACCTCCCTGCCCCGCTGTCACCTCCCCACGGGCCATGTTGGGGGGGGGGGGGGTCCCAGCAGCCCCCCACCCTGCGCCCAGGCCCCGGCGCGGGGCGGGCAGCCGTGGCGGGGAGGCTTGGCAGGGATTTAGCGGGGATTACGAAGCCATCAGATAAAACCCTTGGGAGGGAGAGAAGGGATTAATTTTATTTTTACCCCGGGGGCGACGAGCGGGTGGGGCCGGGGTGGGGGGGTGTCCCCGTCAGGGTCCTGTCCCCCTTCCCCACGGGGGCTGCACCCCCAGCACCGGGCAACCCCCCCCCCGAGGTGGCGGCGGAGCTGACGGGGGGCGAGGGGTGGCGGAGGGGTCGGGGGTGGCAGCCCGGGGAAGGGACAGAGGTGGGAGCCCGTGGGTGGGGGACCAGGCGTGACGCCAGGGTGATGGGTGACGACCGCCTTTGGGCCCCCCGCCGAGCCCCGGCGTGCTCAGACCTGCCGCGGGACAAAGGTCGGGGCCATAAAACCCCGTCCTGTCCCCGTCCCCGTCCCATCCCCGTCCCCTCCCTCCGGCCAAGCCCAGCAATCCCTTAATTCCCCGGCTGTGCGCGGCCAGATGTGAGACGATCTCGCCCCCCCCCGCCCCTCCGCTCCCCGCTGCAGATGCCACCCCTGTGCCACCACGTCCCCACGGCTGCTCCCGCCTCATCATCCCCCACCCCCCAACCCTGGTTGGTGGCCATCCCGTCCCCGTGGGGTGGCTGTCACCCTGGGAAGGGGGGGGGGGGGGCGTGGTGTCCCCGGGTGCAGGTAAGGGGGTGCCACCCCTAAGCACTGCCCGCCGTACCCCGCAGAAGCAGGACGTGGACGATGACACGGAAGAGCTGGAGATCGCCGTCGATAACACGGCGTTCATGGATGAGTTCTTCTCGGAGGTGAGGAGGGGGGACCGGGCGCAGGGTCTGGGGGTGCAGGGTGGCCTCCTGACCGCCCCCCCGCCATCTTCCCCACCTTGTCCAGATCGAGGAGACCCGGCAAAACATCGACAAGATCTCGGAGAACGTGGAGGAGGCCAAGAAGCTCTACAGCATCATCCTCTCGGCGCCCATCCCTGAGCAGAGTGAGTGCGGTGGCCGCGTCCCCTCCCTCCCTCCCTCCCTCCCCAGGTCCCCTTCCCAGGGACGTTCCCACGGTGGCTTCCCCATCTCACGTGCTGTGACCTCGCAGAGACCAAAGATGACCTGGAGCAGCTGACGGCAGAGATCAAGAAAATGGCCAACAGCGTCCGCAACAAGCTGAAGAGTGAGTGACCGCGTCCCTACCGCCGTGCCACCCGGCCTCACGGGTCCCCCTGTCCCCACCTGGGGACACGGGGACCATGGGGTCTGGCGGGTGGGGAAGGTCCCTGATGGGCTGGGGTCCGGCTCTCGCCAGGCATGGAGAGGAACATCGAGCAGGACGAGGCACGGTCCTCCGCCGACCTCCGGATACGCAAGTCCCAGGTGAGCTTCGATCCCTGGGACCCGCTGCCAGGGCTGTCCCCTCCCAGCACCCCCAGGGCCTGAGCACCCTGTCCCACCCTGTCCCACCCTGTCACCCACGGGCCGGAGATGTGGCACGTCCTGGTTGTCCCCAGGTCTCCCATCTCTGTTCTCTGTCCCCAGCAGCACCCAGTCCCAGCCACACCGTGTCTGGGTGCTCCCAGGCTTCTTGTCCCTCTGCCCTGTCCCCAACACTCTGTCCTGTCCCCCATGGCATGGGACATGCCATCTCCTGGGTCCCCTGGGTCTCATGCCCCTGTTCCCAGCACCTTGTCCTGCCCCATCTTTCCTGGGGCTGGGGACACGCCATGCCCGGAGCGTCACTGGTCTGACTCCTCGTCCTCACCCTGTGCCCCATCTTGTCCCCTGGGACGGGGCTGTGCCATGCCAGGGGTGTCCCCAGTGTCACACCCTTGCTCCTGTCCCCCAGGGCTGGCATGTGCGTTGCCTGGGGGGTCCCTGTCCCCCGATGTTGGCTCTGTCCCCTGGGGCTGGGACGTTGTCCCCAGTCCCACGCCCCTGTCCTTGGCCCTGTCCCCTGGGAAAACAGCCCATGGCGACATCCCATGCCTGGGGTGTCCCATGTCCCCATCTCTGTCCCCAGCACTTGATCTTGGCCCCCGGGGGTTGGCACGTGCCATGCTGAGAGTGTCCCTGGTCCCATGTCCCTGTCCCAATGACACACTGTCATTGACCTCAGGGGCCATGGGGAGGTGCCATGACCAGGGTGTCCCCTGCCCCATATCCTTGTCCCCGTCCCCAGCACTGGGTCCTGTCCCCCCGGGGGCTGGGGAGGTGCCATGCCCGGGGTGTCCCCAACCCCGTGTCCTCATCCCTGTTCCCAGCACTCGGTCCTGTCCCCCTGGGGGCTGGGGAGGTGCCATGCCCGGGGTGTCCCCAACCCCCTGTCCTTGTCCCCATCCCCAGCACTGGGTCCTGTCCCCCTGGGGGCTGGAGAGGTGCTATGGCTGGGGTGTCCCCAACCCCGTGTCCTCATCCCTGTCCCAGCACTGGGTCCTGTCCCCCTGGGGGCTGGGGAGGTGCCATGCCCGGGGTGTCCCCAACCCCCTGTCCTTGTCCCCGTCCCCAGCACTCGGTCCTGTCCCGCAAGTTCGTTGACGTCATGACCAAGTACAACGAGGCGCAGGTGGACTTTCGGGAGCGCAGCAAGGGCCGGATCCAGCGCCAGCTCGAGATCAGTGCGTGACCCCCCCACCATGCCCCCTTAGGCCCCGCCCCTCTGGAGAAATGGGCGGGGTCTCCTCCTCCTGGCCCCGCCCCATTGCTGGGATGGGTGGAGCCGGGCCGCGAAGACCCCGCCCCCTTTGGCAAAGTGGGTGGAGCAATGCCCTATGGGGCCCCGTTGTTTTCGCGAAGTGGGCGGAGCCAGAGCATACAGACCCCGCCCCCCTTTGGCAAAGTGGGCGGAGCTAGGCACCGCAAACCCCGCCCCCTTTGCTGGGGTGGGCGGGGCCTCTTCCCACCACTGACCCCGCGTGTCCGCAGCCGGGAAGAACACGACGGACGAGGAGCTGGAGGAGATGCTGGAGAGCGGGAACCCCTCCATCTTCACCTCGGGGGTGAGCGGCGCCGCGCTGGGGGGAGGGGGGGGGTCCGGGGGACACACCGGGAACCGGGGACCCCCCCCCCGCTGACGGCTCCGTCCCCGCCACCCTCCCCGGCTCCGTTACAGATCATGGACTCGCAGATCTCGAAGCAGGCGCTGAGCGAGATCGAAGGGCGGCACAAGGACATCGTGCGGTTGGAGAGCAGCATCAAGGAGCTGCACGACATGTTCGTCGACATCGCCATGCTGGTGGAGAACCAGGTACGGGCGGCGTGGGGACACGCGGGGACCTGTGCGTGGGGACACGCGGGGACGTGTGCATGGGCTGCACGGGGATCGTCAGGGACCCGTGCGTGGGGACAACAAGGGACCTGTGCATGGGCTGCATGGGGACAAGAAGGGACCTGTGCATGGGGACAAACAGGGACCCGTGCATGGGCTGCATGGGGACAAGAAGGGACCTGTGCATGGGGACAAGCAGGGACCTGTGCATGGGCTGCATGGGGACGAGCAGGGTCCTGTGCATGGGGACAAGCAGGGACCTGTGCATGGGCTGCATGGGGACAAGCCGGGACCTGTGCATGGGTACAAGCAGGGACAAGCAGGGACCTGTGCATGGGGACAAAGAGGGACCTGTGCACAGGGCTGCATAGGGACAAGCAGGGACATGTGCAAGGGCTGCACGGGGACAAGAAAGGACCTGTGCATAGGGACGAGCAGGTAACCTGTGCACGGGCTGCATGGAGACAGACAGGGACCTGTGCATGGGCTGCATGGGGACAAGAAGGGACCTGTGCATGGGGACAAGCAGGGACCCATGCATGGGCTGCATGGGGACAAGCAGGGACCTGTGCATGGGCTGCATGGGGATCGTCAGGGTCCTGTGCATGGGGACAAAGAGGGACCTGTGCACAGGGCTGCCCAGGGACAAGCCGGGACCTGTGCAAGGGCTGCACGGGGACAAGAAGGGACCTGTGCATAGGGACGAGCAGGTAACCTGTGCACGGGCTGCATGGGGATGCGCAGGGACCTATACACAGGCTGCATGGAGACAGGCAGGGACCTGTGCATGGGCTGCACGGGGACAAGAAGGGACCTGTGCTTGGGGACAAGCAGGGACAAGCAGGGACCTGTGCATGGGGACAAGCAGGGACCTGTGCATGGGCTGCACGGGGACAAGAAGGGACCTGTGCTTGGGGACAAGCAGGGACAAGCAGGGACCTGTGCATGGGGACAAGCAGGGACCCGTGCATGGGCTGCACGGGGACAAGAAGGGACCTGTGCTTGGGGACAAGCAGGGACAAGCAGGGACCTGTGCATGGGGACAAGCAGGGACCCGTGCATGGGCTGCACGGGGACGAGCAGGGACTTGCGCATGAAGCCATGCCGGGACTGGCCCGCAGGGCTGCGCAGGGCTCCAGTGGGGACACAGAGTGACACGCAGCCCCGTGGGCACCTGCATGGGACCACGCAGGACACCCCAGGGACCGGCGTAGGGGGACCCGGGCATGGAGCCACACGGGGCTGGGTGGTGACCGGTGCACAGGTCCCCAGGGGGCCACCCAGCACCCAAGCCCATGGGGACCTGGGGGAGGGGACAGGGGACTGCAGGGGTGCGTCCCATACCGCGCGGTGGTCCCGGCCCCTCTCTCAGCCCTTTTTTGTCCCCCCCGTCCCCCCCCCCCCCTCCATGCAATGCGAGGAGCCACCGTGTGCACCGGGGAAGGGTGAGTACCTGCGCCGTGTGGGGCTGTGCCACGCGCCGTGGGGCCCTGCCACGTGCCGGGGGGGCCGTGTCGGGGGGTCCCTGCTCAGTGTGTCCCCCCCATCCTGTCCCCGCAGGGTGGGCTGCTGGATAACGTGGAGCAATACGTGCTGCACACGAGCGAGCACGTGGAGCAGGCGAACCAGCAGACCAAGAAGGCGCTCCAGTACCAGGGCCAGGCGCGCAAGGTGGGTGGGTGCCAGCACCCCCGGGTGCTCTCAGCGTGTGTCCCCCCCCTCCTCTTCTCTCTCTCTCTCTCTTTCTGTCTCTCTCTGCCTCCGCCCCGCCGCCCCTGCGCGCCCCCGTAGGGAGCCATGATCGACCGCATAGAGAACAACATGGACCAGTCCGTCGGCTTCGTGGAACGGGCCGTGGCTGACACCAAAAAGGCCGTGAAGTACCAAAGTGAGGCCAGGAGGGTGAGACGGCCCGATGGCCCCAGTGTCCCCCAGTGTCCCCTCCATAGCCCCCAGCATCCCCAAGGCACCCCCAGTGTCCCCCCTCTGTCCCTCAGCATGCCTTCACATCTCCCAGTGCTCCCAGTATCCCCCTGTATCCTCCAGCGACCTTGAGCCCCCCCGGTGACCCTAGCCACCTCTTGTGTCCCCCAGCCACCCCTTCTGTCCCTTAGCCACCCCTTGTGTCCCCAGCTACGCCCTCTGGTCCCCCAGATGACCCCAATAGCTCCCGCGGACCCCCAGCCACCCCCACTGGTCCCTGCTCCTCCCTCGTGACCTCCATGGGGTTGGCAGCTCCGTCCCTCTCTGTCCCCGCTGCCAGCCCCAGCCCTGAGCTCCCTCCTACCCTCAGGTGTGATGAGCTGGTGAGGGCTCAGCCCCTCCTGCCCTGTCCCTGGGTCTGCAGCATCTCTGGCTCTTCTGGGCTCCTCTGTGCCCACCTCTGGTCTTTGTGTGTCCCCCCCCCCGCTGCATGGGACAGGCGTAACCGGTCCCCGTCTCCCCTCTCACCCCCTCCAGAAGATGCTGATTTTGGCGGTGGTAGTGGTGCTCTTGCTGGGGATAGTTGCCCTCATCATCGGACTTTCTGTGGGGCTAAACAAGAAATAGCCCCCAAGGCGGGGGCTGTGCTCTTACTGTAAGTGTTGGGGGGGGACAGGGGAACCCCACCGCGGGAACACGGGACCCCGCAGGGCTCAGGGACAATGGGCAGGCACGGCCGAGCTGGCCCTGCCATCGTGTCCTGCCTGCCGCGGGGCTCTGTGCTGGTGTCTGGCGCTTTGGTGCTTCGGTTTCTGCTGCTGCTGCCTTTGGGGCTGGGGGTGCTGGGCTCTGGGTGCTGGCCGGCCGGTGGCCTCGGGTCTGCCGTGTGCGGGGGTCTGTGGTGCTCCGAGGTCTGGATTTCGGCTCTGTGCTTGGCTGCGTGTTCCCCACATCGGTCTCTGCCATCCCCGTTCCCTCTGGACCCGCAGGGCTCTGCTGCCGTTCCTCATCCCCTTCCCCACCAGCCCCTCCGGCTGGGGGCTGATGTCTCCCCTTTTCCCTCCTCCAGACGCTTCCGACCGTCCCAGCGGCGATGTCTCCCTGTGGGACCCTCCCCGGCACCGCGGCCTGGCCCCCTCCTCTCCCCGCTCCTCCCGGACCTGCTGCCCTCAGCCCCCGCGTACCGATTCCTGCCCTGGTCCCGGCTCAGCTTTCCTCCATGGAGGGGTCCCATCACCGGAGCGCTTTCCCCCACCGGACTGTCCCCTGCTGTCCTGCCGGTCCCCGGGGTCTGCCCCTCCCGTCCTCGTGTCCCCCGGGAGAAGGGGACAGGACTCAACTATTTATTTTCCCTTTGCTGATAAATCAACTTCTCCTGGTCCCCCATCTCTTGCCGGAGGGGAGAGAGGGGTCTGGGGGCCATGCCAGTGCTGTGACACCGTGGGGATGTGGCAGCCGGTGCCACGGCCCCAGCGAGGGCCCAGGAGGATGAGGAACAGGGATACGGTCAGGACAGGGGGTTTGGTGGCACCAGCAGCTGCCGGCGGGTCTGGCCATGCTTTGCTGTCCACCGTGCCGCAGATGGAGCCGCTGGGGACCCTGTCCCCTCTTGGCCTTGATGTCTGCAGCTGGCACGTCCCCCCCCCGACGCCGACTGCCCCGGTGCTGCGGGGAGCCGGGGCGGGAGGACGCGGCGATCGCGGTTATTTAATTCCCGTTACAATAAAGATCCCTGCTGACGCCCGCCCTGCGCCTCTCCTCTCCGTGCACGACGCGATGCCGGGGTGCTGCGGGGACAAGCGGGGTGCTGGCACCCCCAGACACCCCAAGCAGAGAGGAATGCCTGTGCGCTGAGCACAGCTCCGGCTTAGCTCGCAGCGGCCGTGGCATCACGGCCAGGCTGGTGGCTTTGGCTGAGGACCTGCGGTCTGGGACCGGCCCCCGTTTTCGGGTGCTGTAGTGGTGCAGCCCCTCGGGGTGGAGATGTGACAGGGGAGCGTGGGGCTGGGGACACCCCCAAACCCCATGAGTTCTGCCGGGCCGAGCCAGACCGTCTTCCCCCGTGGTTTTGGGTAAGTCACGGCGATGGGGACACGTCCCCTGCCACGCACTGGCACTTGGCCGCCTGTCCCAGGGGGACACCAGCACAGCCACATCCCTGTGCTGCACACAACCAGCTCACACCCGCCCCGCTGCCTCCCCAGCCCCTGTCCCTTGTCCCGTGTCACCCCTCCCCAGTCCCCTGCCACCGCCTCACGGCCCCTCTCTCCCCGTGCAGAAGAAGATCATGATCATGATATGCTGCATCATCCTCGCCATCATCTTGGCTGCCAGCATTGGGAGCATCTTCGCCTGAGACCCCCCACCCGCTGCCCTCCAGGTGACCCGGTGGGCGGTGTGCGGGCGGCAGTTGGGGTCCCCAGTACCACCCCGCACGTCAGGGGGCAGGTTTGGGCCTCGGCGGGGTCGAGGAGGGTGGGATTCACCCCCCCCTCGGACTTGCCAGTGTGTCCATAAGGCGCCGGCTGAGACCGGGTGTCGGGGAGGGACGGGGACAACCGCAGCGGTGGAAGCCACATCCCCTTCCTCAGTGGCGCCTCATCTTCCTCCCCGTTGCAGGTGGCCTTTCCCCCTCCTGCCCCACCGCCCGGATGATCCCACCCGCATCCACCCGCGGCTCCAGCCATCGGAGAGACCCCGACCGCCAGCCCTGGGACCCGCCTGCCAAGCCCTCGTCCCTGAGGACATCCCACCGCTGCAGCCCGCGCGTCCCTGGAGGAGCGGAGACCACCTGCCCTGCTCCCTCCTTCCCTCCCCCCATGCCGGGCTAATGCCCCAAGGTCCCCCCTTGCTCCCCGTCCTCCGTTTGGCCAACGGTCAGCGGCTCCTGCGAAAAGCAGCCCCCTCCTCGGCGGCACAGAGCAGCCGGAGGAGCCGCGTTCTTCCCCAGGGCAGCGTGCGGGCGGCGTAGAGGGCTCTGCCTCGCTCGGGGTGGAAGGAGGAGCCTCGGAGCTCATCTGCGGCAACTTCTCTGTCTCACCGGCTCTTCGGATACGCAGCCACCCACGCCGGAGCCCTCCTGAATAAAGAGATCACCCACGCTCTGCTCCGGGGTGCTGCGTTGGGGAGAAGGAGGGTTCTCAGCAGTGGGAGACAAGCCCTGACGCACAGGTCACCTCCGGGATGCTCCTGGTCCTGTGTTTGCGCCTCCAAAAAACCACAGCGGCCGACGCAGGTTGTTGTGGGCAGGTTTAATTAAGGCAGCCCCCTCCCCAGCTGCTCGTTACACCCTGTGTTTCAGGAAGAATTTGCCCCAGTAGCGTCCCTTCAGCCGCAGGTCATAGGGGCTGAGGTACTTGCGCATCCCCAGCATGTTGGCGGTGACGACGCGCTCGAAGGTCCAGGGGTTTTGGTTGTTGAGTTTCTTCTCCTCCTCCTCCTGCCGCATCTGCTGGAGGCCGTCGCGGCTGATGGGGATGGCGGGGAAGGGCAGTTTCCTGGCCACCTGCGTAAGGAAGGGTTTCACCTCCCCAAACTCGCAGCGCCCGCCCACCTCCACCACCAGACGCCCGCTCTTCACCGCCGTCACGTAGTGGTCGATGGGGCCCTTGCCGCCCCCCATGCGGTGTCCCAGGCTCTTCCGTGTCACTGGCTTGTAGGGGGCCGGCACGCGCCAGATGGCAAACATGGTTTTGGGATCCATGCTGCGGCCGATGGTCAGGCGGATCATCTCGAAGTGGCCCCAGTGGAGGTACCCGCCCCCCAAAGCCTGCAGGGAGAAGCATGGGGCACCTCAGGGACCGAGCGCTGGCGGGGCGAGGGGGATGGACATTCCCCTGTCCTGCCCTGCGCTAGCAGCCGTGTCCCCCCCCCCCTTCTTCAAACGTGCTTTTTGTGGGGAACAGCCTCACTGAGGAAGTCTCAAAGCCGCCTTTCCAGTTTAATCACCAAGCTGTGTGGTGCCGTTGACACCCTGGAGGGGAGGGATGCCATCCCGAGGGAAATCGACAGCCTGGAGAAGCGGACCTGTGTGAACCTCATGAAGTTCAACCAGGCCAAGCGCAAGGTCCTGCACATGGGTCGGGGCAATCCCAAGCACAAATCCAGGCTGGGCGGAGAACGGCTGGAGAGCAGCCCTGAGGAGAAGGATTTGGGGGCTTTGGTTCATGAAAATGTGCACTCACAGCCCAGAAAGCCAAAGGCAACTGCATCCCCAGCAGTGTGGCCAGTAGGGCGAGGGAGGGGATTCTGCCCCTCTGCTGTGCTCTGGGGAGCCCCCCCTGCAGTGCTGCCTCCAGCTCAGGGGGTCCCAACAGCAGAAGGACACGGAGCTGTTGGAGCGGGGCCGGAGGAGGGCACAAAGATGCTCCGAGGGCTGGAGCCCCTCTGCTGTGAGGACAGGCTGGACGGGGCTTGGAGCAACCTGGGCTGGCGGGAGGTGTCCCTGCCCATGGCAGGGGGGGTGGAACTGGATGGTCTTTAAGGTCCCTTCCAACTCAAACCATTCTATGAATATATTCCTTATGCTGTCACTGGGGAATCTGGGGCCCTTCCTGACAGAGGTAGCTGTCAATTCAGCTTTTCAGAGCCAGTTTGGCACTGGTCCCCACCAGTTGCTGGTTTGTTTGGAGTTTTCACCGCCCACAGGAAGGCTCAGTGCCAGACGGGGGTCTCCAGCCTGGGGGTGCCCACTCCTGCACCCTCCCCTCTTCCTGCCCAGGCTGCTCAAATACAGACCGGGCCCCTTCGGGCTTCCCCCTTGCCACCCTCCCCAGCTCTGGCTGGGGGAGCCAGGGCCCCATCCCGCTCACCAAGATCCCGTACTGCCCCTGGATGAAGTCGGTGGCCTCCTGGGATGGGCCACGGATGTCACGCAGCTGCCGGGGCTCCCGCCTGACCTTGGGCACCGCTGGCACCTTGTCCATGAACTTCAGCTTCGTCCTCTCCGGGAAGGTGATACCTGCCGGGGGGACAGGCGTGTGAGGGTCACTGTCCCCAGGATGCTCCGGTGTAGGGGGTGCAGGTGGCAGCAGTGCCCCTGTCATCTCTGGGGGAGTGTTTCTCCCCCCCGTGCATCCCTCTTACCGGTGTAGTCCGGGGGCAGCACATACTTCTTGAGGCCCGCCCGGGGGACGGCGACGCCGCCGGGTCCTGGGGGAGAGAGCGGGGGCTCAGAGCGGGGGGCACCGGGGGCGGCCCCGTTTCCCGGGAGCGGCTCGGAAGAACAACCCCCCCCCCCCCCCCCAACACCCCCCCTACGAGCCACCACAGCTGACCCTGGAGTCCCAGGCCCCAAATCATCCCGGTTAACGCGGGAGGGGACCCGGGCGTCCCGATGCCGGAGCCTCCCCCGTCCCCCGTTCGTCCCCCACCGGGACCCAGGCGCCCGGACACGCTCCCCGCCGCCCCACCCGGCCGCCTCGAAGACGACCTGGGCGGTCAGAGACCCCAGCGGCTCCTCGGAGCGCTGCCCCGGCCTCTCCTGACCTCCTCCAGCCAGGAACAGCCGCGGGAGCCGCCATCGCCACATCGCCGGGCCGCGCCGCCGGCCGGCCGGAAGTCCCCGTAGGGCGCCGCCATGCGGTCCGACCCCGGAACCGCCCGGCGGGGAACACTTCCGGTGGGAGCGGTCCGTCCATCCGGCGCACCCCGGAAACGTGGAAGGGAACATCAGTTCCGGGGGGGGGGGGGGGGGTGTATCCAGCCGTGTGGAACAAGCCCACCCGTGTCGCTCCACGACGTGGCCCACGGCCACCCCCACCCCATACCGGGCACGGCGTCCCCGCCGGGTAGGGTCTCACTCCGCCTCGGTGTCCCGTCGAGGCTCCCATGGCCGCCTTAGCGTCATAGAATTGTTTGGGTCGGAAGAGACCTTTAAGATCATTTGGAGCGGGCCCAGAGGAGGCCATGAAGATGCTGCGAGGGCTGAGCCCCTCTGCTGGGAGGACAGGCTGGGAGAGGGGGGTGTTCAGCCTGGGGGAGAGACGGCTCCTGGGAGACCGCAGAGCCCCTTCCAGTGCCTGAAGGGGCTCCAGGAGAGCTGGGGAGGGACTCTGGGTCAGGGGGGGAGCGATGGGATGAGGGGGAATGGTTTAAACTGGAAGAGGGGAGATTGAGATGAGATATGAGGAAGAAATTGTTGCCTGTGAGGGTGGTGAGCCCCTGGCCCAGGTTGCCCCGAGAAGCTGTGGCTGCCCCATCCCTGGAGGTGTTCAAGGCCAGGTTGGACGGGGCTTGGAGCACCCTGGGCTGGTGGGAGGTGTCCCTGCCCAGGGCAGGGGGGTGGAATGAGATGGGCTTTAAGGTCCCTTCCAACTCCAACCATTCTGTGATTCTATGATCAAGTCCAACTGTTAACCTTGTGCTGCCAAGTTACCACTAAACCGTGTCCCTCAGCACCACGTCTACATGTCTTTTTGGTACCTTCAGGGATGGCGACTCAACCACTTCCCTGGGCAGCCTGTTGCAATACTTGGCAACCCTTTTGGTGAAGAAATTTTCCTTATATTCAATCTAAACCTCCCCTGGCGCAACTTGGGGGTGTTTCCTCTTTTCTATCGCTCGTTACTTCGGAGACTGACCCCCACCTCGCTACAACAAATGGGAAAACTGCATTTTTAGAAGGCTCTAGTGACTGAATTGGTGAAAATATTTACTTTATAGCCAGCTATGGTATGTAGGTTTCAAGGTCTCAGTGTTTTTGAGCTCACCAGGTGCAGGGATGAGGAGGAGACCTGGGCGCTTGACCCAAGCTGGCCAACAGGGTTATTTCGTACCACGAACGTCACAGTCAGTATAAATTAGAAAGGTTGCTGAGGAGTTCTCTCTCTCCCCCTTGATGGCTGCCATCCTGAGAACTCCTTGCCCCGGTGCCGGAGCCCTGAGCGCTCCCCTTCCTCCCGAAGCCGCAGCGCTGGCAGTGTCCCACATCTGCTGTCCCCTGCTGGGAGTGCACAGCTTCCTACAGATAGAATGGGCTGAGTATAATCTTTGTGTATTTTATATTGGTATCGGGATCGATATTGGTTCTTTAGTGTTATTAATGTTAATTATTGTGTCTTATTCTATTAAATCTCTTTATATTCCAACCCTTGACTTTCCTTGTTGTTCCCCAGTGTGTGTGGGTCATCGGGTGAGAGAATGATTGTCTGAACGACAATAAATTGTCGTGGGTTCCTCAAACCATCACAGACACACACGCGCACACACATGGCTGTGCAGCAAATGGCTCTTTATTGCCTTCATGGTGGGCCCGGCGGGGCCGCGCGTCCCTCGGCGCCTTCAGTAGGTGCTGAAGACGGCCTGGATGTGCTCCCCGTCCTGCGGCTTGTAAGTGCCGACCCCTGCGGCAGAGGGACGGGTGTGAGGCCGGGGCACTGCTGCCCCCCGTGCCCTCCACCCCAGGCTGCCCACCTTCCTCGAGAGCATTCATGCCGCTGAAGAACTGCCAGTAGGTCCTGTCATCCGGGTTGCCGGCCAGCCCGTGGATGGAGACCACCATGGGGCCCCAGGACGTCTGCTCCGTTCGGAAGCTGCCGGGGAGATGGGTGGGATGAGGAGATGGAGATGGCTTGAGGCTCGGTCGTGGGGTGCCACCGGCCCCACGGTTCTCCCCCGGTTCTCACCGAAAGACGCTGGGTTCCTCCTCCTCTGCTGCCTCCAGCACCTTGAGCAGAGTGGAGCCGGCCGGGACCTGCACTGAGATGGTGTTGCTGAAGTGCTTTCCCTGCAGCTTGTTGATGATGGAGTAGTGCACCAGGATGAGAGCTGTTGGGAGGGAAAGGAGCAGGGTGGGCGCCCGGCGCCATGCCACGGGGCACAGGGCAGGAGCGTCCTCCCCGTGGGGTCTGGGGGGGTGTCTCAGGGTGGGAGCAGCCGTACATCTGTGAACCTCAGGTGGACTCGGCATTGAGGACAGGGACGGCTGCAGTCTTGGGGACGTTCTGGTGCTGGCGGTGCACTTCAGGCTAGCTGCTTCCAGGTAGGATCTGCCCACGAGGGCAGGCAGGACCTGGGCGATGGCCATGGGCTGGCGGTAGTCATGGCCGTACACCACGGAGAAGGCCTGGGCGCAGTTCCACTCCCGCGGGGCATAAAACATTTTCGTGGAGCCCAGTGCCTGTGGAGGAGGTGGGAGCTGACGTGAGCAGTCCCAGGAGTGGGACCAGGTGGCCGCAGCGCTGCAGCATCCCCCCGTACCTGCAGGGCCAGCCCCATGCTGTAGATGTTCCCCATCATGCCATCCCTCTTCTCCTGCTCATCCAGGAAGCCGTTGGTCACCACCGACAGTGTGTCCCAGAGGAGATCCCGTAGGTCGTGCAGGTCTGTCTGGTTGTAGGCGCACGCCAGTGCCATCGCCGCCATGGCGCGGGTGTCTGCGAGATCCCAGCGTCACCACCAAGCCCGCCGAGAGAGAGCTTTGCGAGCAGAGGGGACACAGCAGGGCTGGAGAGGTCCCTTACCTACGGAGAGGTGGTTCGCAGGGCTCAGCACCTGCTTGGCCAGGGCTATGGATGCCTCTTCGTAGCCACCCGCCCGCTCCAGGCAGAGGCCCAGGATGTCCAGGCTCACGCTGTACAGCGTCGTCTTCGGGAAGCCATTCGCCTCTGCAAAGCAAAGTGTGGCCGAGCTGATGGCGAGCCCGGGTGCAGGGAGGGACGTTCCCCCCCTGTCCCCGTGGGCTCCCCGGTCCCTCCGTCACCTCCCGCCGTACCCAGGCTGGCCATCTCCTCCTCCGTTTTCTGCCGCAGGATGTGGATGAGGTTGACGGTCTTCCCCTGGGCCTGGACGTGTTGGGGGTCCTGGCAGGAGGAGAGGAGGGCGAGCACGTACAGAGCCACCTGGCCTGAAGTCATGTCTGTGGGGACAACAGAGCAGCTGGGGCTCATGGGGGGCCAGGACCCGGCACCACGGTCCCCGGCCAAGCCTGCGGTACCGGCTGTGCCAGGATGGGGTGCCGTGGTGGTGCTGCACCCACTGCCCATCCTTACCTTTCTGGGCTCTCTTCACAGCATCCTCCTTTATCTCCTGGAGCAGCCATTTGTGGGTGCTACTGTCGGTGGCCCCGGCCAGGTTCATGGCCAGCAGGATGCTGGGGTTCGGCGGCTCGTCCATGTTGACGGAGTCCTCCATGCGTTGCAGCAGCTCAGAGACCAGTTGGTCTGGGGCAACTGGAAGGAGGGGGACCGGGCACCCCGCTGACACTCATGGCGGGAGGTCACCGGGGATCCCACGTCCCCTCCACGCAGCCCCTCGCAGGGCTACCGGTCTCTCCGGTGCCTCCGCAGGAGGGCTGTCACTCACCGCAGCTGTTTGCGGTCGTGCTGCCCACCAGGGCCAGCAGGACCCCGATGCCAAAAGCCACACTGAGCATTCTCCTGTCCTTGGAGCAAGCAGGTCCACTCAGGCTAGCAGAGTCCTGTGGGCACTCGTCTCTCCGGGCGTCCTCTCCCGCTTTTAGCTGCTCCCAGTGCCCTTCTCCGGTCACCTGCCCTCCCACAGATGCCCTGGCACTGCCAAACACCGCCGGCTTATCTGTGTGCCCGAGGGTGTCAAACGGAGTTGGAGGGTCACGGCTGCGGGGTCAGTGATTTTCCATGTGAGGTCAGTGACATTGCGAGGCACCAGCTGAACGTCCGTGAGACCGTGGGGCCGGACGGGATTCATGCCAGGGCACTGAAGGAGCTGGTGGGTGTCACAGCAGGACACCCCCCCACCCCTGCCATGGCACCTGAGGAGGTCCCCGCTGGCTGGAATCTCGCCAGCCGTATCCAAACTTACAGGAAGGGTTCACACTTCCCCAGAAACTACAGCCCTGTTAGTTTAACCTCAGTACCAGGAAAAACGATGGAGAAGGTTATACTGGCTGCTATTGACAAGCATTCAGAGGACAATGCCATCACCAGGCACGGTCAGCGTGGGTTGACGAAGGGAAAGCCCCGTCTAACTGGTTTGATATCCTGCTATGATAAGGTCACCCGCCTCGTGGATGATGGGAAAGCGGGTGGGTGTTGTTTTTCTGGATTTTAAGTAAAGCTTTTGGATCCTGTCCCTCACAGCATCCTTCTGGACAAGGTGTCCAGCCATGACATGAGCCGGTACAGGGTGCGCCGGGCGAAGAACCGGCTGGAGGGTGCTCAAAGGGGTGTAGGGAACGGGGCTACAGCTGGCTGGAGACCACTCACTGCAGTGGAATGGAGCCCTAGCGAGTTTGCTGATGATAAACTGGGACGTGCTGGTGACTTTCTCGAGGACAAGAGCCCTGCAGAGGGATCTGGCTGGATGGGCGCTTTGGGCGCTTGTCAACGGCAGGAAATTTAATGAGAACAAATGCTGGATTCTGCACCTGGGATGGAGTGCACCAGTGGCGACCTTCCTTACTGGCGTGGGTGACTGCATAGTGACCACGGTGACACAGCACCTCTGCCCCCAGCGCTGTGCTCTGGGCAGGGGCAGCCGTGGAGTGAGCAGCACATGGTGGGTTGGGGGCAGCTCCGGGTCCACCAACCGGGTCATCATCTTCTGCCCCAGGCTGCTCACCACGGGGCGCTGGGGGCTGCCCACCCCTGCGGGGCCCGGGGGCTACAGGGGTGTCATGGGCTCCCAAGGGGGAGAGGGTCCGGCCAGTGCCTGTCCTGGTGTCCCCACCGTCACCCCTTCCCCTGCCTGCTGTCCCAAGCCCGGTGGCAGGCAGGATGGGGAGAGGAGGCTGGGTGTGCCTGGGAGGGACCATGTACCCCCTCATCGCATGGAGGGGTCAGTGCCCCTCTGTGCCTCAGATTCCCCAGAGGCTCTGCAGTGGGAAGGTGCCCCAAGGACTTACTTGTCACCCTGTGTGCGGGGACCAGCCTGCTTTTGGGGCGATGAGGGCAGCGCATGGCCAGAGATTGATCCCCACCTTCTCCATCACCCCCACCTTCTCCATCACCCCCCAAGCAGGGACAGGGACCGGGGCTGGGGCAGGGATCAGGACCAGGGGAAGGAGCAGGGCTGGAAAAAGGACAGGGACAGGGACCGGGGCCCTCGGTTTGCCCCCTGGGAGGAGGAGTCCTCTGTGGAGATGGGTCCCAGGTGTGTGCGGGGGGCTGCAGGGACCACCCGCCCTCCCATTGGGAGAGCTGCGGCCGCCGACCTTGGCCCAGGTGTAAAAGCCATCAGTGGGGACTCCCCCTGTTCTTCCTCCTCCTTCACGATGAAGGCTCTCGGGAGAAGTTGGTTTGTGCTTCTTCTTGCGGCTGCAGCCTGGGCAGAGGGTGCCCTGGGTAAGGGGCTTTTTTTGGGGGGGAAGGAGTCCTGCTGGGTCTGGCTGCCCTCCCTGGGGAGGGGGAGCGGGCAATGCCCCCCGGGTTGGGCTGCTGAGTGCCTCGTCCCCGGGCATGGCCCTCTGCTGCAGGGTGGTGGGCACGGGTGATGCCTGGCTGCCAGCGGAGGTGGACCACGGTCTCCTCTCCACCCCAGGCAGGGCAGGTGTGTAGGTCAGGCTGCCCCAAGCCCCAGGTTTGGGGCTGAGAGGATGGATCCAGAGCTAAGGGAAGCCTTGGGGTGAGTCCTGCACCGCCTCCATCTCTGTGTGGGGACCCTTCAGGAGCACCACAGCCACATCGGTGCCCTGGGGTGACAGCACAAAGTGGCTCAACCTTCCAGGGCCGCCACTTCCTTCCCTATCGTCCCTAAAGCTGTAAATGTTAAAATAGGGGGACTTGAGGGGACATCTGAGCTGGTGGCTCGCCTGGCTTGCTCCCCTGGGAGCCTGTGGGTCCCCGGTGAGCTGGCTCAGCCCTTCCCTTCCTCACCCTGCCACAGTCTCGGTGACATGTGGCCACGCGCGGCTTTCGGTGGCGGTGCCGGCTGGCCTCCTGGGGAGCCACGTGGCTGATGGGGAGCTGACGCTGGGATCCGGCTGCGGGGTGACCGCCGCTGATGGGGACACGTACCGGCTGGAGCACCCGCTCGTGGGCTGCGGGACCACCCTGGAGGTGAGGAGCCAAGGGTGACCATGCGTCCCTGATGGAGGTGCTGTGGCAGTGTGGCCCTCCTTGGGGCGGGTGCAGGGTGGGAGGGGGGGACACCATGTCCCACAAGGGATGGACAGCATCAGGGCATCCTCAGCTGTGACTGCTGAAGCCCCCATGGTCGGGAAGGAAACCACGTGTGACAGGTGTGGGGGGTCCTCCACAACCACTCATCTCCCCGGGGTGCCCGTGCCATCGTTGTCACTGCACCCATGAGTTGAGTGAATCCCAGGGCTGGACCCCCGGGTCCTGCTGTCCCCATGGGGAGGGCTCTTAGCAGCACCCACGGTGACAACCGCTGCTTGTGCGAGGGTGGGAGCACCGGTTAAAGTGAGCAGGGCCACTACTGTGACTTGTAACCTGGCTCTCGCCGTGTGCCGAGGAGCTTTCTGGCTCCTGGGCATGCAGCACCCTTCCTGGGGTGCTGGGGACAGGGAGGGGACACCCGCTCTGAGCCGGGTGACACCTCCAGCCCCATGTCTGTTCATTTCCCCCAGCTCCTCCCGGGCAGCATCCGCTACAGCAACGTCCTCCACTACCGCCCCTTGGCCGAGGGGGCCGTGGCTCGTGCCGGACCCTTCTCCCTCCCGGTGGACTGTTACTACCCCAGGTAAGCGGGAGCCCCGTGTGCCCGTGCTCCACGACGGGACCCCTCGGTGCCGGGTCCACCAGTCCATGCCGGGCAGGAGGGATGCCAGCCTGTGGGGGTTGTGGCAGGTGGGGGTACCCTGCCTGCCCCCGGGACCCTGTCACCCCACTCAAGGATGCTCTGTGGCGCAGGACGGGCAGCGTTTCGTCCGGAGCCGTCCAGCCCACCTGGGTCCCCTTTGCCTCCACCGTTGCTCACCGGAGACGCTTGCGCTTTGCCCTGGATGCGTATGATGGTGAGTGGGGGACCCCCAGACCCCCTTGTTCCTCTGTGGAGGGGTGTCCTGTCCCCCCCCCTGGTCTGGCCGGGGTGATGCTCGGGGCAGCCATGGCCATGTGCCTTCCAGGTACCTGGTCCTCCCGCCTGCACCAGCCCACCTATTCCCTGGGGGAGCTGATCAACATCCAGGCCTCGGTGAGCACCGACCCCCGCCTGCCCCTGAGGGTCTTCGTGGACGAGTGCGTGGCCAGCCCCAGCGCGGCGGCGTGGCTGAAATACAAGGTCATCGCTGACAACGGGTGAGCGCCGGGGCTGGGCGCGGGGTGGTGGCTGCTGTCCCGAATCGCCACTCTGCCTCCTCGCCGGGACCCTGGGGATGGTGGCAGCGCCCCGCTGGCCCCGGGGTGGGGGTGGCAGCACCCATCTCACCCCATCTCCCACCCCGGCAGGTGCCTGCTGGATGGGCAGCTTGGTCGTTCCCGCTTCCTCCCCCAGCGTGGAGACCGTTTCCTCCGCTTCCAGCTGGACACCTTCCTCTTCCCAAACGCCTCCGGCAGCCAGGTCCGCGCCGGCGGGGTCTGGGGGTGTGGGGTGACACCCACCCACCCAGTGTGGGGATGGGGTGGCCGGGGGGTGCTCGGTGGGGAGGCTCAGGTGGTGCGCTTGTCCCTGCAGATCTACCTCCGCTGTCACCTGAAGGCTGTGGCAGAGGGGGGTGGCAGCACCGCCGGCAAAGCCTGTTCCTACGACCGTGTGGCGGCCGCCTGGCATTCCCCGGATGGGGCCGACTGCTCGTGCTGTGGCTCTCCATCCGGCTGCAGGGGCCGGCGGTGGCGCCGGCTGGCCGGCAGCGGAGGTAAGAGGACCCCCCCCTTGGTGGGATCCATGAGCCCTACGGGGGATGCCGGCACCCAGCAGCGCCTGATGGACGTCTCCTTGCAGGGCTCCTGGGGGAAGCTAGTGTCCACCTTGGTCCCCTGGGGCTACTCTCGTCCCTGCCCAGCTTGTCCCTGTCCCCCACGGGGCTTCCCACGGTACCAGAGCCCGGTGCAGCACCCCCTTGCCGCCCCTCGGTCCCGGTGGTGCGGGGAGAGAGGGAGAAGAAGGACTCAGGTGAGTGTGAGCTGCCCCACAGCGTTGGGGGGTGGCTGGGGTGACCCTGCCGTCCCCCTCACCCCGCTGCCCCTCCCCGCAGGGCTGGCTGTCCCCGGCACCACGCTGGCCATTGTCACCATGTGCTCCATCCTCACCGCCGTGAGCATGACCGGCTGCTACTGCTCCATGCGGCGCCACCGCAGAGGACACCAGGCGGGGGGCGCCGAGGCAGCCCCGGGGGAGCCCCGCGCTGTGGCCATGGCCCCCATGGCAGCCAGCAGCGCCTGGGCCACCCCCGGGACCCCCCGTGCTCCTGCAGACCCTGCCACCGTGTGAGCCTCCTTGTTTTAGAAATAAACCTCTGGCAGAAAGCCTGTGCCACCTCGGTGTGGGAGGGGGCTGTGGAGACCGCGTACTCCCCTGCGTGCTCAGGGTGGGTGGGTGGGGGTGTGACATGTCCCCAGTGCCTCTTGGGACCCTTTGGGGTACGCACTGGTCTTGCTGGGGTGTTGCCAGACAGCCCACGCCACCCACCATGGCGTGGGACGGAGGGCTGTGTCCCCGGTGAGCATGGATCCCGTGCCGTGACTCCCTGGGAGCTGGCTGGCTTTTGGGGGGGGGGGGGGGAAGAGTGCTGGTACCCCCTCCCCTGCCCCGGGTGGTGGGTGCAAAGCATCCATCTCTGACACAGGGATGCCGGTACCGCTCTGCACCGCAGCCTCTGCCCCCCCTTCCCCTGGCGCTGCTCCGGTGGACGCCGGGAGCTGGGGCAGTTTGTGGAGAAGGGGGACAAGAGCAGAGCTACTTGGGGGGGTTCAGTGTCCCATGTGGGAGCTCGGGGACACCTCGGCTCCTGGCTCTGCCGGGCATGGGGCTGCCTGGCCTTAGGCTGCTTGGGGGGGGGGGAGATGGGCTGAAGGGGTCTTGCTGCTCTCCCCCTTCCCAAAGATGCTCGGCCGTGGTGGTCCGTGGGCTATGGGGCGGGGGGACACCCAGCTTGGAGGGACCTTGTGCCGCTTTCCTGCATGGTGGGAGGCTGTAGGAACCGGCTGGGGGAAGCGAGTCGTGGCTGTCCTCGGCTGCCAGCGGGCTATGCCATGGTCACCCCTGAGCCATGCGGACCCTCCTCGCCTTATCGGCTGCTCACTGCGTGGGCAGTGCCAGGCGCAGTATGATGGTGCGTGGGGTGGTGGTGTGGATGGAGAGCAGCCCTGAGGAGGACCTGGTGGTGCTGGTGGATGAGAAGCTCAACATGAGTCGGCAATGTGTGCTGGCAGCCCAGAAGGCCAACCGTATCCTGGGCTGCATCAGAAGAAGCGTGGCCGGCAGGGCGAGGGAGGGGATTGTGCCCCTCTGCTCTGCTCTGGTGAGACCCCACCTGGAGTACTGCGTCCAGCTCTGGAGCCCCCAACATAAGAAGGACATAGACCTGCTGGAGCACGTCCAGAGGAGGGCACGAAGATGATCCAAGGGCTAGAACACCTCTGCGGGGAGAGGGGGGGGTTCAGCCTGGAGAAGAGAAGGCTCTGGGGAGACTGCAGAGCCCCTTCCAGTCCCTAAAGGGGCTCCAGGAGAGCTGGGGAGGGACTTCTTGCAAGGGCATGGAGTGATAGGATGAGGGGGAATGGCTTCAAACTGGAAGAGGGGAGATTTAGATGAGATATTAGGAAGAAATTGTTGACCGTGAGGGTGGTGAGCCCCTGGCCCAGGTTGCCCCGAGAAGCTGTGGCTGCCCCATCCCTGGAGGTGTCCAAGGCCAGGTTGGACGGAGCTTGGAGCACCCTGGGCTGGTGGGAGGTGTCCCTGCCCAGGGCGGGGGGTTGGAACGACATGATCTTTAGGGTCTCTTCCAACCTATACTGTTCTATGATTCACCTCCCCCTTCATCTACAGGGCTTTAATTATTTACTGACCTTGGGTTTTCTTTCTCCTACCTGGAGTTCTTGGCTGGACGCTGTGAAACCATTGGCCAGCACCCTGGGTGTGAAGCCACCACAGTGGAGAACAGCTGGCGGGGGTGGGGGTGAACAATGATGACAAACCTGCTTCGGGTCACCTCCTGCACCCAGGACCCTCCCGGGGCAGAGCCAGGCTGACGGGCAGCCCTGGCCCCATCCTTGCCAGGGGAAGGGGGGGGCCGAGGAGGTCCGGTCCCCACAACCTGGGGGCAACGGGCCAGCCCCGGGCGCTGCAGGGAGGAGGTGTTTTGTGCTTAATGGCCTTTGATGGATCTTTCTTCCAGGAACTCGCTGCAGAGAGCCTTTTTATTTTTTTCTTTCTCCCTTTTTTTTTTTTTTTAATTTCTGAGCTCCTGTAAACATGTTCTTGCAGTGGGGCTGCAAGCGGGGCTGGGGGCAGCTCTCAGCAGGGTGTAGGTGTTGGGGGGGGGGGCACAGCTAGGGGCTGTTGGGATTTTGGGGACAGTCCTGCTCCCTTAGCACCCCGCTTTCCCCGTCTCCCTTTCACGTGGCGCTGGGCACCCTGCGAATTGGGGTCTGAGCATCTTTTCCCTGGGGGGGGGGGGGGTGCCCTGGACCCCTTCCCTGAGTGGTGGTGGTGGTGGGGGCAATACTGGCCAGCTTCCCCCCCACCCCACGCAGCTGGGGTGCCCCAATTTCCTCTCCCCACTGGGGCTGCACCCACGGGTGGGGTGTGGGAGATCGTTTTGGACTGGAGGAGGGGGGGGGTGATGCCCCGTTCCCCGCCCCCCCCCGCCCCAATCTGCTCCGTGTCCCCCCGGGCCACCAGCGAGCGTGTGTGGGACGGGGCAGGGAGGAAGGGGGGTGTCCCACCCGTGGGTTGGGGGGGACGGGGACCACGCGTGGGTTGGGCGGTGGCCCCGGGGATGCTGCTGCAGCCTCTGACATCAGCCGCTCTGCGCCAATGGGCGCTCGGTGGGGCGGGAGGGGGGGGACCGGGGAGGGGGGGGGACGGGACCGGGTTGCTCCGGGGGACCGGAGGCGGCCGGGGGAGGGGGCGGGGGGGGGGGGGGGGGGGTTTCTCCGTCCCCGTCCCCCGGTTGCGGGCCGGTCCGCTGCCCCTCCATGCAGGGGATGGGGAACCTGCGGCTCGGCAGCCGCGCCGTGATGTACACGGCCGAGACCCTGCCCAAGGGCAAGAACCGAGTGATGGGGGTGAGTCCCGGGGGGGGGGGGGAAGATTGGGGGGGTGGTGGTGGTATCCCTGGAAAATCCCTATCCCATCCCAATCCATCCCTTCCTATCCCCGGAGGTTTCTGACCCTTCTACTCATCCCCCAGGGGATGCTCCGGCAGCGGAGGGGCTCAGGGACCGGGGGTACCCTCATCCCCGGGGGGAGGGGGTTGGTGGGGGTGGTGGGGATTTGGCCCTATTCTCACCCTGCCCCATCCCACAGACCATCCAGATCATGACGGGCTTCATGCACATCGGTTTCGGGATCGTCCTGACGACGCTCACCAATGTCTACACCTCCGTCTTCGTCATCGGCGAGATCCCCTTCCTGGGCGGCGTGTCTGTGCGTAGCGCGGGGCCGGGGAGGGATGCCCACCGGGGGAGAGGTGCCCACCAGGGAAGGAGGTCCATGGGGGAGAGGTGCCCACCAGGGAAGGATGCTCATGGGGAGAGGAGAGGAGAGGTGCCCACCGGGGAGGGATGCCCACCAGGGAAGGAGGTCCACGGGGGAGAGGTGCCCACTGAGGAAGGATGCCCATGGGGAGAGGTGCCCCCCAAGGAAGGATGCTCACAGGGAGAGGTGCCCACCAGCATCCTGGGGACTGTGGACAGGGAGCTCTGGCACGAGCGGGGGGGGTGTCACCGTGCCCCTGAGAGCCGTGGGGCCATCCCCGTGGGCAGCGTGTTAATGCTGGGTGGGTGTTCAGGACCCCGTGGCTGCGCAGGATTTGGGGGGGGCTGAGGATGACCTCAGCGGTGGCTGACTGTCCCCCTGTCTTCTGGCGCAGTTCATCATCTCAGGCTGCCTCTCCATCGGGGCGGAGAAGAGCCCCACGGAGTGCGCGGTGAGTGTCCCCGGGGGATCCCCACTGCTGGGCGGGTGGGAGCAGCTCGACCCTGGGTGAAACCCATTGGGGCAAAGCCACGTTTGAAGCTTCCACCAGGGTTATTTCTGGAAACGCGCAATGGGAAGGAGGGAAGAAAAATCCCCCTAAAGGCAGCCTGAGCTGTTACCCACAGCCGGTCCCCCGGGGTGGGTGTCCCCACGGGCTTTGGGGCTCTGACACCTGCCCTGAAGCTGTCCCCAAAGCCTCTCCGCGCCCACAGGTGAAAGGCAGCCAGACCATGAACGTCATCAGCGCCATCTTCGCTCTGCTGGGCATCGTCGCCTTCATCGTAGACCTCAACCTGAATGGGCTCTATCGTTCCAGCTTTGACTACGACGGCTATCTCGTCCTGGTAAGCGGGGGCACAGCCAGCTCCCCCTCAGGCCTCCACTTTCGGAGGGTGCCCAGGGCTGGCTGAGCCTGCCTGGACTAAGCCTTTTGGGAGGCTCCCCATCCTCTTCTCTATCCCTCCCGGGGGCTGTCGTGCCTCCCCCCTGGATGCTGCCTGACCCCTTCCTTTGGAGGGCGCAGGGGGCTCCTCCGTGGGGTTCAGCCCCGTTGGGGAGCGGGGAGCCCATGGCCGGCGGCAGCCCGACAAGCGGGGTCATCTGCCGGCGCGGCGCCCTGCGCCTGACCTATTTTGGGCTGATACCTCAGGAGATGACTCACGCCCTGGAAGCGCCCGTTTCTCTCCGCAAGCTGTAAAAGCTCCGAGGGCTCCGAGCGAGACCTTGGCGCCCGCAGAGCCGGGGGCCGCAGTGCTTAGGGAGGGGTGGGAGATGGAGGAGAGGAGCCCTGTGGGGCCGAGCCCAGGTTTTCCTCCTCTTTGGGCGCTGCTGACGGGGTTTTCCCCGTCCTGGAGCTCGCAGGGAACGGCATCTCCATCGTGCTGCTCATCTTCACCATCCTGGAATTCTGCATCGCCGTGGCCACCGCCAATTTCTGGTGCCGAGCCACTCGCCTCAGCTCCAACGAGGTAAGGCAGGGTCGGGGGGCGAAGGGTGGCGGGGCAGAGCCCTGGCTGGACCCCCAGCACCGTCCCCGTCCCCCTCGCTCTTCTCTGCTCTCCCCCAGGCCATGCTGATCGTGCCCAGCACCACACGGGTGGACCTGGCAGTGCCACCGGCCGACCTGCCCCAGCCACCCAGCTACACCGAGGTGATCTACGACCCCAAAGAGCAGCCCGGCTAGAAGCGGAGCCGGGGCTGGGCCGGCTCCCAGGAGCAGCGTCCGAACCCCTGCCTGCATGACAGACCTCCTCCCGCTGCCACCGGTGCCTCCTCACATCCCCCCCCCCCCCCCCAACCCCGGGAAAGCATGTCACCCCCCGTCCCCGGCGAGCACCCCGCCACCTCCGCCTCGCTGCACCGGGCGCTGCTCCAGGCGTGGGTGGGCGCAGGGGTGGGAGGAGAGAACAGGCACCCCGCAGGGTGACGGGGGGCCACCCCAAGCTCCCCCCCCCTCTCCCCACCAAGCTCTTGGCTTTCTTTACAGCTGGCCGCCCCCGAAGCCTAGCGAGGTGCTGGCCCCGAGGACGTCGGTGCGGGGGTCCTGCCTCCGCCTCCCCGAAAACGTCCCCAGCCGGCTCCCCCGCGCCCAGGGCTACGGCATCCTCCTCCCACCGCGCTGCAGGCTGGGACACGCTGGTATCCCCCCCCTCCTCCCCACCCGAAAGGCAGCAAACACCCTGAATTTGCCCCCTCCCTGCCCACCTCCTGCCCCCGCGCTCGGTCTCAAAGAGGGGGTCTTTGCCTGCTGGCTGCTTTGGAGAAGGGGCTTCTCCGGGGGGGGGCTGCATCTTGGGGCTTCACGGGGTGTTTCTGCCCGTAAATACCCAGTTGGCTGCTGGGGTTTGTTCACGTCGGGGTTCAGGACCTCCTCGAGGTCTGGTGGCCACGTAGCAGGTAGCTTATAGAGATCCTGACGCATGCCAGGAGCCGCGCTGGTAGCCGGACCATCTACCTCGGCTCGTACCCCGTTGGCTTTATTTTATCTTGGAAATAAACGCTCCGGCCGGGTCTGCGTCTCCTTGTTTTGGGGATTTCTCAGCGGGGGAAGCTGCAAACACCGCAGAGCCGCCATCCGTCAGGCGAGGGGCTCACCCCACCCGCCTTCCAGGGGGTCTCCCGCACCCATCACCCTCATCTGGTCCCGCTGGAGATGGCGAGAGACCACGGTCCCCTGGTACCTGCTCCCTCTCTAAGGAAATCTGCCATCCTAAATCCCTCCCTCCCCCCCGTTATATCCACAGCAGCACGGCTCGCTATATTTAGCGCTGCTGGAGCAGCTGGTCAGCCGGTGGCGATGACGGTGACGGCAGCAGCTCCCGGTTCTTACACCAGCCGAGGAGCTGCCCCCCGGGCTGGGGCTGCTCCTTGGGGTGACATGGGGACACCGGTGGCACGTGTGGTCCCTGTTCCCATGTGGCCAGGCAATCCCCTGTGATGGGAACGGAGCCGAGGGAACCTGATGAGCACTCCCGAACCTCACCTGTGCCACAGCCCCTCAAAAATCACTCGTCTCAAGGGAGGGAATTGAGACGAAAGGGTCTCTCGGCCCATTTTTAACCAGCAGAGAGGTTTATCGGCTCCTGGCGAGCTCGGTACTGACTTCCATCCTTAAGCACCCTGCAGGGCCGGAGATGCTTGAGAGTGGGGACCAGCATCTGTCACGGCGGAGGCAGCGGCGGCGGAGGCAGGTTAATTAAGGAGCAGCCCGAGCTCATGGAAAACTTGGGATGGAGGTGAGGAAGCGGAGCCCGACGCTGATTTTCAGAGGGGTGGGAGCACCCCGGTGAGTTGTCAGTGCCCTAAGGGGAGGGATCCCCCCCCTGCTGTTTGGGGACACCTCACCTCCAGCCCCAGAGCAGGGGTAGGGAGCGCCTGTTTGGACGGTTCAAAAGGAGTCTGGGGTTGAGCTAAATGTTTTCTTTCTTGTTTTAACAGCTTCTCCCCCTCCCTTCCCTGCCCTGACAATGCTCACGCTGCGCAGCCAAAGCCTCATGGATTATTCACTCGCTGTCAGTTATTTCTGTTCCCGGCTCTGAAAAAATAATGAGCCGGTTCGGTAGGAAAAGCCCCAGAGATTGGGGGGAGTGGGATGAACAGGTTCTCTCTGCTCACCCCATATTTACAGCCCATTACGGCTCCGGCTCCTCACCTGTGGCTCCGGTGCCTCCCGTACCTCTCCTCCCATAGTGGCTGGTGAAGTTCTCCAGCCCTGGGGGGGGGGGCCACCACAAAGCCCTGTCACCACCCCCCCAAAAACCAGGCTGGCAGGTCCCTGTCTCTTTGCCCAGCACGGTGGTCCCCTCCTTGTTCATCCTCCACCAGCACCAGGCTCTCTGTTGTGTTGTTGTTTTCCCCCCCCCGAACATCCCAGTGCCATGTGCGGAGCCGCCGCTGGGTCGGGGCCAACCTTTTGCCGCCGCTGCCAACTGGAAAACGCCCCTTTCCCGTGAAATCAGGCATTAGCGCAGAGATAACCCAGAGCCCCTCCGTCTTTAAACCTGGATTATCTTCCCGCCGGCTTGCAAGGTTTTCTGCCGCTTACGTTGCGTGTAGGTGCAGCTCTCCCTGGAAGTGCAGGAAGAGGCGTTTTAAGGCTCTCTGGAAATGCGTTTCGTTTCTATATGTGTACTTATAGGCGCTTGTAGCCCTGAAACCTCCTGGGGAGGAGCGGGCACCTCTCGGGGCTGGGGACGGCGGGTGACGGGGACCAGAGAGGGTCTGAGGACCCGGCAGGGTGATGGGGAGGGACCTTCCTGGGGACAGTGCTGGAGATCTGGGAAGGTGGCGGTGACCAAAGGGTGGCAACGCAGGCAGGAGAAATGCTGTGCCGTGGCGGCGAGGATGTGGCTCGCCGGGTACGCCGAGAGATGGAGCGGTGGGTGCCCCATGGCCGGGGAGAGACACCGTGCACCTCAGTGGCACCTCTCCGGAGGACTGGGGGACTCGAGGGGTGGGGGTGATGGCAGGGACACCTCCATGCCCGGTGGCCTCTGGCAGCGTCTCTGGGCTGGGAGAGCCGGAGGGAGCCCCTGGTCCTGGCTCGTGCTGGGTTTGGCACTCGACGTCTTGGAGCAGCTCTGGTTTATGGCATCTGCTGCAGAGCTGCCACCATCCCCGAGGCAGAAGCGGGGAGCAAAGGATGAGTCCCTCTTGCCTGGCGTCACCGGCACTGCCCGGAAAGTTCTGGCTCTCTTCAACTGTGTCTGGGAGCTATGGATGTTCCCTGGGGAGACCGCCACACCGGACCTCAACGGCCAACGGCATCCTGGCCTGTGTCAGGAATGGTGTGGTGAGCAGGACTGGGGCAGCGATCATCCCCCTGTACTCGGCACTGGTGAGACCCCACCTTGAGTACTGTGTTCGGTTTTGGGCCCCTCAGTACAAGAAGGACATTGAGGTGTTGGAGTGTGTCCAGAGAAGGGCTACAAGGCTGGTGAGGGGTCTGGTGGACAAATCTTACGAGGAACGACTGAGGGACCTGGGGGTGTTCAGCCTGGAGAAGAGGAGGCTGAGGGGAGACCTTATTGCTCTCTACAGCTCCCTGAAAGGAGGGTGCAGAGAGGTGGGGGCTGACCTCTTCTCCCAGGTGACAAGGGATAGGACGAGAGGGAATGGGTTCAAGTGATGCCAGGCAAGGTTTAGATTGGATATTAGGAAAAAGTTTTTCACTGAAAGGATTATCAAACATCGGAACAGGCTGCCCAGGGTGGGGGTGGATTCACCATCCCTGGTGGTGTTTAAAAAAAGGGCAGATGTGGTACTGGGGGACATGGTTTAGAAGTGGTTTTGTCAGGTTGGGTTCATGGTTGGGCTTGATGATCTTAAAGGTCCCTTCCAACCTCAGCGATCCTATGAGTCTATGATTCTATGACCCCCACAACAGGCGCAGGGCTGACCTCCCATGCGTACCGGCTCCCCATCCTGGGACGCATGCCGCGGTGCTGTAAGATGCTCCTCTGCCTGCTCCTGGGTGTGGGCACAAGCCAAAGGAGCACGGCGCTTCTCTTGGCAGCCCCCCGTAGAGGGAAAGGGCCCCTGGGGATGCGCAGGGGACAAGGCGTGGGGTGGCAGCTCTGCATCAAGCAGCGATCTCAGGGGCACGTGAAATGGCGGTGATTTGGGGGAGAGGAGCTGCCAGTGGAGCAGGACTGCTTTACATCCCTGGGTAAAAGCGGGGAGTGCCTCTACCCCGAACACCAGGTCTGGGTCCCGCGTCTCGGAAGGATGCTGGAGCCCCAGAGGGGGCCTGGGAAAGGGCAAGGAGGAGAGGGTGAAGGGTCTTCAGGATGGAGAGGATGGCTGGAAAGGAGGGCCGGGAGCATGTGCGGTGGTTCTTGGTCTTCGCAAGCTGGTGGTGGTCTGAGCTGAGCTACAGAAGGGTCTCTGCACCTCACACTGAGGGAAACGGGGAGACGCAGAGCTGAAACAGTGGGGATAAAATCTGCTGAGGAGCACCGATGCATCGCCCCTGTGCTGTGCCCCATCCGTGGAGGTGTTCAAGGCCAGGTTGGACGGGGCTTGGAGCACCCTGGGCTGGTGGGAGGTGTCCCTGCCCAGGGCAGGGGGGTGGCACTGGATGATCTTTAAGGTCCCTTCCAACCCAAACCATTCTGTGACAAGATCCTGGGGTGCGTTACCACCCCCAGGTAACCCCGCCACCACCTCGGTCCCACGATGGGCTAAATGGGGCAGGGGGGCTGTGCCCCAGTGGCTTTGGGGGATTTGCTGGTGCCTGGTAAGACCCCGGGCAGCCCCGGTTTGGTCAAAGCCCTGGGACAGCTGGCAGGAGGTGGCAGGAGGATTCACAGGTGGTTACCAGCCGGGGTTAATCAGCCTCAGACATTAAAGGGAAGCCCTGGAGGATGCTGATGACCACAGCAGGACAGCAGGCAGAGGAGTGTGTGGTCCGTGTTCCCAGCCACGCTCAGCTGTTTCACAAGGCTCAGGTGGGGACGGAGCTCCCCTGCCCGCGGCGTCGCTCCTGTGTCTCCTCCATGCGCTCGCCCCACCGGGACGGGGCAGGGACCTTCTCAGGGCAGAGGTTCCTTGCCCTGAGAAACCCCCGCGACGTGTCAGTGAAGCCTCGGAGACGCGCTGGAGCTTTTCTGCAGCATCAGGAGTTTTACTGGGAGCGAACCGATCAAAGGCTGGAACGGAGCGGGAAGGGGATGATGGACGCATCTGGGACGGCCTTTAGGAGCGATGCTGTTGTGCCCCAAATGACAGCGCGTGCACACACACACACACCCCCCCCGATGCGCTCCTGCCCAAAAACCTTTAGGGTGATTCGGGGGGTGGGGGGGATTCGCGGCGAGCTGGCACAGATGCCGGCTCTGCGTGTGCCACGTGTGCCAGCCCCTTGCTCGAGGGGTTTTCCGCGGCGCGGTCCCTGCTCCCAAAGACCGTCTCCGGATGCGGTTTGAGCTCCCTTCTCCCAATGCATTTCCCTCCTGGTTGCGTCTCCCTCCCTGTTGTGCCTCCTCAGGGCAGCTGAGTTCCCCAAGGTGCCAAAGAAGGAGAAAAGTCCCACCACAGCTATTCCCACCAGCGCTGGAGCAGCCACCTTGACCAGGGGTAAGGACCACCCCAGCAGGCAGCCATGGTCGCCCCTGCCTGCTCCTGGCTCCAGATTTCCTAAGCCGGGATGGATACCTCGGAGTTTCACATGCTCCGATGAGGTTTCCTCCATGGGTTTGCGTTTGGGACACGGAGTGGGTCCTGGGATTACAGACCCGGTGAAAATAAAACGGTTGCCGCCATCACCACCCAGGGACTGCCGTGCCTCCCTGGGAACACAGCACTGATAAAAAACATGTGCCTTTTTTTTAAAAAAAAAAAACAACAACCAAACCCACAACACAAAACCCCTGAAACCTGTCCCAGAAAACGTGGCTTTCTCATTCTGGAACCAGTATCGTAACAGCCCTGTGAGAAACAGAAACATTTGGAGGCAAAGCAAAACGTTGACTTTTGGTATTTTTATGGGGATATAAAGTTTTTCACAGGAAGCAGCAACTTTCTGTGAAAAGCGTTTTTCTCCATCGCAATCTATTTTCTTTGGAAAAAGCGGGGCTTTTGGGGTTGGAAAAGGGCTTTTCGTTCCACCAGGCTCGTAAAACTTGTCCTGTGCTGGTGGGAGGGGATGCTGGGGGGGTGGGGGGCTCTCGCTGTACCCCCCCTGAGCCTGAGCACCCAGCCAGGCTTCCCCCCCGCCATCCTGGGACATCCCAGGGGACGCCGGCCCGTTGCGCTGAAGCCATGGATGTCCCCAGCTGCCAGACCCAGGTGTGTTTGCACTCCTGCGGCCGTGCCGAAAGCCACGCTCGTGGGGCGGCCGGCTCGCCCGCCACCGACATGTCAACCCGTGCCTGAGCGGCTCCTGGAGATCGAAAAAGAAGAAGCAGCAGCAGCGAAAAGATTTCCAGCTGTCGGGGGAGCGAAACTCAACCTGAAAAAAAAAAAAAAATTAAAATGAATAAATTAAAATCCGAGGAACGCATTGTATATATCAGCAAAGCCAAAAATTCCTGCAAATAAAGGGCTGGAAGGCTCCACCGGCCGGGCTTGCCACTTCCCCGCATCTGCTCAGCCAGACGTTTAAAAGCTTCACCTCCTCTGGCATGCGCTTCCAAAAGAAATCGTAACATCCTACCTTGGGCTCCTGCCATCCCCAGCTGGACCTGGCTTTATTTAGAAAGGCGAGAAAAAAAAGCGCTTTCTCCACGGCTACCTCGCTCCGAAAGGGATTTTTGCTCAGCCGCTCCGCCGAGCCCGGCTGCCGGGCCGAGGGCAGTCACGGTTTGTTTCTGGCCGAAAGGCTGAAACTTCAGGAATGCTTTAGGAATCCGAAAAAGCGGATTTGGGAGGAAATCCACCGTAGCGGGCGGTTACGGCCGGGAACACAAGCCGTCGCTTATGCTGGAGGACACCCTGCCTGTATAAAGGCTAAAGAGGGGATCCCAGCATTTCCACGGATGCTAAAGTGTTCCTTACCCCTCGGGTGCTGCCGGGGCTGGAACGAGATCCCAGCCGGCGCGGGACTCGTTAGCATCGGGGCGTCGAGAGAGGTTCTCCCTCCGCAGAGACACGCTGACGCGTTACGGGCAGAAATTAAAGGCTAAGAGGCATCGGGAGTGCGATGAACAGGCGCGGTTGAATCTCATCCATCTCCGTGTTTTTCCTGGAAAGCCGTGCCGCCAGTTGCAGCCCTTTACAAGGCCAAGCGCTCGCTCCCCCGCCGGCGCTGCGGGATGGAGGAAAGCCATCGGTGGGATGGAGGAACGCCATCGGCGGCTCCTCCCCGGCACGCAGGGGCCGCGAGCGCTGTCGGCAGCGGCTTTTCACCGCCGGATGTTTTCCACCGTGGGACGGGGGATGCAGGTGGGCTGCGGTGCCCCACGAGCCCGCTTGCCCTCTCCTCCCGCTGCCTGCCCGGAGCCAGGGTGGAGATACGAGTCGCTCGCTGCTCCTTCCCGGCTGGATTTGTCTTACCGGCTCTTTTTCTGAGACCCGATTTAGGACCTGGTTTAGCGGGAGTCATCCCTGTCCCCCCTCCCCAGCTACGGGCAAATCTGGGGTCAGTGCTCAGCCGTGCTCTGGCTTTACCAACTAAACAACTCCTGCCGCTGTGCCGAAAATCCTTCCGTTCCCCGATGCCCGGGAGCACCGGGAGGGCACAGACCAACCTCTCGTTCACCAACAGACAAGGAGCTCGGGAAACGGCCTGGCTGTAAGGACCCAAAATGGGAGAGGGGAGAGTTGAGACCCCGCAGCCCCAGCTCGGCGGCTTGCCCGGCGTCCTGCTCCCTCCTCTGCGGCACCATCCCGCTCCTGGGCTCATGGTCATGGCCCCAGTTAGCCGCCGGTCGCTCCCCTGCTTTCCAGCCCACGCAGCAGGGATGCAGAGATAAAAAAACCCTTTGGGAAAAGTCCCTGGAAAAACATAGGGTCTGCAGGGATACGTACGTGGCCGGAGAACTTCGCTCCAGCATCGCCGCAAAGTCAAGAGATGAGGCGGAATGTGGGATGGCTGCTGGTCCCTCCGCTCTCCCGGGACACAGCGAGACGTGGCCGCTTTCCATGACCGACTGCCCACTTTTGGCACCCTCGATCCCCCGGTTTGCCCCAGGGCGGCCCAGGATGGGGGGAGGCAGAGGGCTGTTGCTGCTGGGGATCGCGCCCCACCGTTGGCCCCCCAGCTCTGGAAGCCTCTGCCGAGCTCTGGAAGCCGTGTGCCTCCAAACCAGGCGTCTCAGCTCCCTCTAGGGCCAAAGGAAAGGAAAAAGCACTTCCAAAAGTTGCTCCACCTGCTCCTAAAAATCCTCAGCTGGAACCGGGCTGTGGAGGGTCCTGGACCCCCCGTCCCATCCCAGGGTCTGCGGTGAGAGGCTCAGGCAGAGATGGGTGTTGGGGTCCCTAACGCTTGGCGATGCCCGTGGCCACCACCGCGGTGTGAAGCCAGCCTGAGTTGCCTGCAGCCAAGCTCAAGAGATGCCGGAACCTCGTGCTTAAATATTCCTGCTCCACCAGGAAAGAGCCGGGGTAAAAACCTCAGGCGGCGGTCAGGCATTCGCAGCCTCCAAGGGAGGGAAAAAACCCAAGGAGGGGGTCCCAGAGCCACGTCCACCCGCCCCGCACCCTCCCGCCCGCTCCCCGAACCAGACCCGACCGCGTCCGCTTTCATGGGTGGAGGTTAAGTCAAAGCTCATCCCGTTTGTCCCTTGTCCCCTTCTCCTGAGTATGAGCCCCCCCAGGAATGAGGGGCTCCGTTCCCAGAGCTGGAGTGCTCCGCAGTGCCCCATGCTGGGGACTTTACAGGGGCCGATGAGGATGAGAGGGGACGGGACCAGCACCCCGTACCCATCCAATGTCCAAGAAACCTGGGGAGTCCTCGCAGGCCGGCGTGGAGGACCCCCAGCCCTCCTGGCGAGCAGATGGGGACGGCGGCCACGAAGGAAATAGCTGTTTTCTGGCAGACCTGGAGACCTGTGGCCGGCGGAGGGAGGAAGGGGCCTCCGAGCTCGCCCCTCGGGAGCTCCTCGCCATGTGCGGTGGCTCCGTTCCCAGGCTGAGCTCTCATTTCCTATCGGAAACAACCGCATCTCCTTTCCCTTCGGCTCCCGCCGGACCCACGCCGGAGCCATCCGGCACCGCACGCCGTGCTGCCGTCTCCCCCACCGCCCCAGGCTCGTTCCTGCGGGTGGGCTGTCCTCAGCGGGGACAGACCCACAGGGTCGAGGCACTTGTGAAGGGAGGAGAATCCCAAAGGAAATAAAAAGGCAATAAAGGAGCTTTATAGAGTAATAAGGTTTATAATCTTTGTGCCACGTCCTGCTTCACTCCTTTTTCTTTTTCCTGTAAGGGAAATGGCCAGGGCTGGCTGCCTTGTAGCGGCCCTAACGAGGCCAAGCACCTCGTTAGGACCCTGCCAGGGCTGGTACGTGGCTAACCGCGGAAATGATGCCCGAGCAAAGCGTCCGCAACAGGGGATGGAGAGGATTTGCTCAGGACTGGGCTGGGGGCGCCTCCTCCTCAGAGCATCCCAAGGGACAAGCGTCCAACCCCGTTCCCCAGGCTGCAGCGAAGCCCTCGGAGGGGGTGCCCACCTCGGGCTTGCAAAGCCCCTCTCCCTGCCTCCCTCTCCCTCCACCTCCTGCGCGCAGGCGGGGTTTTTTTTCGGCCTCTCTCCCCTCCGTTGGCAAAGCGGCCTCGTTGAGCAAGAGGGGCCTGACGAGATTTCCATGAACAAACTTCCTGCAGGGAGCAAAGGGCAGCGAGACCGCCTCCCTGCCGGACCACCATCGGGACCGCTAGCGGTGGCCGTGGGGAGGAGGAGGAGGAGGAGGAGGAGGAGGGCAAGCCCAGGCTGAAGAGGTACCTGGGTGGGTGGCAAGGCGTGGGGCGCAGGATGGGGTGTGGGACATCCTTGTAAGAGGATGTCAGTGCTTCTTGTGGCACCCACCGCTCACGTGGACACGTCCCATGTTCTGGTCCCCGGGCAGGGCGTGAGCTGGCCTGGTCCTTCAGCTTCCCCGCTCTGCCCGCAGGCGATGGCAGCCACCACGGTGACCGACTCCGGGGGCGTGAGGATCATCACGGAGGTCATCCCCGCCACAGACCCCCGAGCGGCCCAGCTGGCCTCAAGTTCCAGTTCGCCCACTCCTGCCGTGTCATTTCAAGTCAGAGGCTTCAGAAAGGCTCAGCCCAAGGCACTGGGGGTGAGATGCAGCGTCTCGAGGGGACGGGGAACCTCGGGGGCAAAGCGAGGACTGAGTATCCCCGGGGACTGTCCTGCTTGAGGTCCTCCTTAGCTGGGACAGGGGTGACGTTCAGGACCAGCTCTCTTTGCCGGCTCATGCCGCTGCGTCGAGTCCCAGCACACCCAGGGTGCAGCCAGGACACGGTGTGACAGTGGGATCAGGGTGGGACACGGCTAACAGCAACGGTGATATCCATCCTTTGCCGGTGCTGGCAGACAGGCAGCACTTTGGGCCAAGAGTGACCAGGGGGGATCCCTCTCCTCCGTCCTTCCCCAGACCATCCACATCTTCACTGGGATCATCCACATCTGCTTCGGGATCATCCTGACGGTGTCAGAGCATGAGAATCCTTCCATCCCTGTGGCCAGCGGGGTCCTCTTCTGGCTCGGGCTCCTGGTAAGCAGGGACATGCCTGGCTTTCACTTCCTCGCCATCCAACAAGGACAGGGGGATCTCGGTGGGTTGGGGACCAGATCCCCTCGTCACCAGGGCCTCCTCTTACACCCACATCTTCCGGCTGTCCCCTCTGGGGATGGAGGAGGTGTGTGCGCAGCCCTGAACACTGATTTGCAGCCAGAGGGGTGCTGGGACGTGAGGGATGGGTGACAGTGAGAGATGCCTTGCTGCTGACGCCCTCCTTCCTCTGTTTTTGGAGCAGCTCCTGGTCTCAGGCTCTCTGCTGGTGGAAACTGAAAAAAGAGATAACATCTTGCTGGTAAGGGGGTGCCATGTGGCCAGGCTGGGAGGGACAAAGCATCCCCCCTGTTGCTTCTGTGACTTCTGCCCCTTCCAGTGGCTGGTGCGACCCCTTCGCAGCCTGGATTCACCCCACAGGCCGCCTCACTCTCGGCAGGGGCTCAGCTCTCTCCCCATCAACCAGAGGGTGGGCAATCCTTCGTGCTTCAGGGCCTCCATGAGACCCCTGGGGCCTGGTGGAGTCAGTCTTGGATGATGGGGACAAAAAGTGTCACAGAGGGCGGGTGCCCTGGGTGGCTTCTCCAGGAATATAACTGACCTGAGTTGAATTATCCAGCTTGGAGGTGACCCTGCTCAGACAGCTCAAACAAGAAAGCCCCGGGCAGCCTCTCCCTCAGCTCTGTGGCACCTCATGGGCGTCTCTGGCAGGGTGGCCATCACGCTGCCACCCTCACAGCTCTTGTGGGAGCAGAAGGGACAGAGCTGCTGATGGCTGACACGAGGCGACCCACACAGGTGAAGACCTGCTGCATCGTCAACGTGGGGGTCATCCTCAGCACGCTGGTGGCCACCCTCGTCCATACCACAGCCATCACTCGCGACATCCCCGGCTGCGAGAACACCATGCCATACCAGCTGAAAGCCGAGTGGTGCTTCAACGCTGAGAACAAGGTAGAGCCTCCCGGTCCTGCTCAGGCGGTGGGTCTGAGCCTCCTGCCGCTGCGCAGGACAAGCAAACAGGGCTGTTGCCACCCAGGGAGAGGGGGACGAGGGGCGCTGCCAGCGAGCAGCACCCGCTGGGCACTTCCACTCTCCTCCTCGCAGATCCTGACCAACGGGCTGGATTCCATCTTCGTCATCTTCTGCCTCCTGGAGTTCTGCGCGGCGGTGGCAGCCCTGGCCTTTGGCTACGATGCCATCAGGCAGCACAACTACACCTGCATGGTGAGGGAAACCAGGGGCACCGGCTGCGGTGTTTCAGTGGGAGACGGACAGCGTTACCCATCCCCTTCCTTCCTCTGAGGGGCCGCCCCAGGGCGGTGGCCCAAGGAAGTCTCTCTGCATGACCCCAAAAGCGGCATTTTCCCCTTTTTCCTCTCCCAGGAGCCGTAGCCATGGCCGAGCCCACAGCCGTCCCCACTAAGAACCACCACACGCCCCAGCCCTGCTGCAGCTGAGGTGCTGGAGCTCGGTGGGGCCTCCCCGGTGCCTGACGGTGGAGCCGATCAGAGCCCAAGCGCCCTCTGCGCCCCGGCCCTAGGCCTGGGCCTGGCCCCGGGAAGGAGGCCGCTCTCCTTTGAGGGTTTGCCCCCCAAAATAAAGTCCTCTCCCCCCAAACCAGGCCACGGGTCTCTCCGGTGCTCGCTCACGGGGTTGGGGGGGCCTCGTACCGGGTAGGAGTTGGGGGGGGGGAATGGAGAGCACCGGGCACGGGCCGCCGCGACGATAGGCACGGGTAGGCGCCTGCCCGGCACAAACATGGCGGCCTCCAGCCAGCACCTTCAGGGAGGCGGGAAGTGCTGCCCGACACTAAAATGGCGCTCGGGAGGGGGGGGGTAGGCGTCGCCGCGCTTTCGCACTGCGCATGCGCACGGTGACGCCGCGTCCGGCGACTCTCTGACGTCATCGCCCGGCGCCGGCGGGGAAGGGGCCGCGTGGAGAATGGAGGCGGAATGTGGGGCGGCCCCGGGCCCCCAGGAGCCCAGCGGGGCGGCCCCGGCCCCGGCCCCGGCCCCGGCCCCGGCCCCGGCCCCTGCCTCTGCCCCGGCCCCTGCCCCGGCCCCGGCCCCGGCCCGGCGGCGTCGGAAGGCCGCCAAGAAGAGAAAAGAGGCGGCGGCGGCGGCGATCCCGCGGGGCAGGCCCAAATCGGGGCGGGTATGGAAGGACCCCGGCAAGAAGAGGTGGGTGCTGTGGAGGAGGGTGTCAGGCCTCGGGGGGGTCCTCCAGGGTCGGGGGAGGGCTCTTTAGAGGGGACCTGTGGTGGAGGCAGAGCTGTTTGGAGGTTCTTGAGCTCTGGGGGAGGCTCTGAGGAGGACGGGGCCGTTTTGGGGATGGGTTGGCTCAGGAGGGACGTGGGGTGGGCAGGGCGGCTATGGTGGGGCTGTGGGAGTGGTTCGTGAGGGAACTGTGGACTTACATATAGACTTTAGGGAGGACCAGGAGGGGACAGGGCTGCTTTGGGGGAGTCCTGACCTGAGGGGATGGTTTGGAGGGGATGTCGAGGGGCTGAGGCTGCTGTGGGAGGCTCTGAGCTGGGGGAATTTCACAGAGTTCTGGCCCGAGGAGCTTCTGGAGAGGGCCCAGAGGGGGTAAGGCTGCGTTGGGATTCTGTGAGCCGTGGGAGCTCACCTCTGTCTCCTCCAGCTGCTGACACGGCCCGTCTGCCCACTCAGGTTCTCACACATGATCCAGGACAAGGCCCTTCGCACCTCCTGGGCACGGAAGATGAAGGAGCGACAGGAGAGGAAACTCGTCCGGGACCTGGCACGACAGCTGCAGGAGGGGAAACAGAGAGAGCGAGAGGTAACGGGGCTCGGGAGCTGGGCCTTGGGCTCAGGACCCCGCAAGCAGCATCGCCCAGCCCCTCTGTGCCTGCTGTCTCCACGGGGCAGGTTTTCTGGGCAACTGGAGGCTCTGCTGTCCTGGCCCTTGGCAGGAGCTAGCTGCTCCCTTTGCCAGGGTGAGCTCGGGGCTGTGTGGCAGAGTTAAGGCCTTGACCACAGACTTTCCCCTTCTCTCCATACATGACTCCATGTCTCTGCCCCCCCTCCCGGGCTTCGGGGCCGTGGCGTTATCATGGCAGAGCCCTGTGGGGTGCCTGCCTTCTTGTGGGCAGCCAGGATGGTGAATTCCCTGTCGTCCTGCCAAATCCAGACTGCGACGGTCACGTGCTGGAAGTCACTGGCTCGGAATAAACTCCCTCAGTCAGTTCAAACCTCGTGCCGGGGGGGGGAAAAAGCGCTGCTGGCTTGGCTTTGTGCAGCAGATTTCATGCTTGGGCAGGTGTTGCTCGTGCTGCCGTAGCCGTGCAGCTTCCTGACCAGCGTCTGCATCAGCCACGGGTCAATGCTGATTTGGGATTAAGCCCGGAGGGAGGGAGGGAGGGATCCACAGGGAATGTTTTGGTTCTGCTCCCGCAGGAGAAGAAGCGGCGGCGGGAGGAGAACCTGAAGCGGCGCCTGGAGAACGAACGGAAGGCGGAGATCGTCCAAGTGGTGAGTGCTGGCCCCGTTCCTGGCTGGTGGCACTGCGGTGGCCTCCAGACCCTGGACGCTGGGCTCCGGTTTGCTCCAGTTGCTCTCCCTGGCTCCTCCTTTGAAGGATGCTGTGGGCAGCACTGGGAGGACTGGGGGAATCCACCCAAACCCAGCTGTCCCAAGAGGGTGTCTCCTCTGCCGAGCAGGCAGCCTGTGTCCTGCAGGGTGGGGTGGGGGGACAGCTTCTCCTTCAAGCTTGAGAAAAGCAGGGAGGGGGTCACCCTGGGGATCGCTGGCACACGGGGCGATAGAGCAAGGGAAATTCAGCATTGACGAGGATCCGAGCACGCTGTGCTTCCATGTGGGGAAGTCGTGGCTTTTCCATCCGGAATAGACCCGGGAGCTCGGGGTGGGTGTGGTGAAGACCTGCACAGCCACGCGGTGGTGGCGAGGACGGGGTTATCGCCTGTCCCCTCCGACACAAGCGCTGGGGCAACTCAGGGAGGAGTTTTAGGATAAATCTGATCAGGAACCATGTACAGACCTTGGTCATTGCTACGTCTGCTGCTTCAGCAGCAGGAGGAAGAAGATCCCATTCCACAGCGTGTGCGGAGGGGCCTGGCTCCAGCTGGGACTGTGCCGGCTGTGCCGCAGGGGTGGGAAGCTGGGAGCACTGCCGTGCCCGTCCTGCCTGGCTCTCCCCTGGCATGGTCTCTGCTTGAAAACCCCCCCTCTTCCCTCCGCCCACAGATCCGGAACCCGCTGAAGCTCAAGCGGGCGAAGAAGAAGCAGCTGCGGCGGGTGGAGAAGCGGGACACGTTGGCCTTGCTCCAAAAGACACCCGTGCGGCGCAAAGCAGCCGCGGAGTGAGACGGGAGACGGGGCACCGGCCCAGGCAGCCGGCGTTTCTGTGGGTCCCGCTCCTCTCCAGGGACGCTACCTCGGCTCGGCGGGCAGGAGTCGCTGCTGGGGCCCTCGATGTTGGACAGACAGTGGGACAGAGCTGGGGGGGGGGACGCAGCGCCGTGACCTGCAAGAACCAGCTGCTGGATCCCCTGTGAAGTCGGGGTGTTGCTGACAGCCGGGGGCTGGAAGGAAAACTGCCCGAATCTGCTTTTTCTTTATAAAAATGAATAGGAACTGACTCAGGCTCTCCTCCAATGGCTCGGGACAGGGAGGCTGGTGGCTCCGGCTTGGGACCTTTCCTCTGCAGATCTCCCTCAGCTTTCCTGGGGTCGCAGAGTGCTGTGGCCCCTGAGGCTCCCCTTCCTTGAAAAGGGGTCTCGTCCCCCCGGGAATGAGCCCTGGAGCCTGTCACGAAAGGAGGGGACACATCTCTGCTGCGCTGTGGAGATGGAAGAGGGGTGCACGGTGCAGCACAGCCTCCCGCCACCCTTCTCTGGGGGTGCTGGGGGCCACCACGGCGGGGTGGGTTTGGGAGGTGGTTGGAAGGAAGGGCTTTGGGGTGGGAAACCCGCACGGATCTCTTCACCTTCCTGGTTTTTCCTGCTCCACAAACGCCCCTTTCGACATTCCTGTTGAGGGCTGTGTCTTCAGCCTGCGGTGAGCCGGACCAGCGGGGTTGGGGGGGCCAAGGGTGTCACTGGGTGGGCAAACATGGGGTGGGGGCTGCAGTGAGGAGCACTGGTGTGGGAGGGCATGGTGGTGGCAGCTGGGGGGGGGGACGGACGGGACACAAGCTTGTAGCCCCAGGATGGGCAGCGGCCATGGCAGGGGAGCTGGCCCTGTGCCCCCCCTGAGGCAGAGAGAAGCACGGGGGTGGGTTTATCGCAGGCCGGGGGCATCAGAGGGGCTCAGGGGACCCTGATGTGGGGTAGGGAGAGCTCCCAGTTGCCCCCAGTGAGTAGGAATTGGGGGGGGTGAAGGGGGGGGGGATTCACACCCAGGGGTGAATGGCCTGGCAGGAGATACGGGGTGCAGCGGAGCCGTGGGGCGGTTGCCAACCTGGCCCGGGTCATCGGGCAGGAGGGCTCTGCCCTGGCCGCGTCCCCGGTTAATGATTGCCGAGGCGATATAAGGGGGTGTGGGGCATGTAGAGCCTTGCCTTTCCCACCCACTCCCTCCCCAGAGCCACGGCGCCAAGCCCAGCCTTCGCCCCGGCCGGGTAAGAGGGGCGTTGGAGCCCATCCCCGTGGTTTCAGGGCTCGCAGGCACCCAAGGCTTTGGGGGGGTGTGTGTATGGGGGGGCTGCTTTCCTGGTGGGGCGTCCATGGGCGAACTCGTCCGTGGGCGAACTCGGTGTCTCCTCCCAGGGCTGGGCTGGGGGCCAGCGCCTCGCCGGGCTCCATGCCTGCTGCGGCGGCTTGCGCAGCCGCCCTGCCGCGTGGAGGGGAAACGGAGTCTGCAGGGCGCTGGTGGGGGGCCCGTCGCCACTGCCCCCCAGCTCGCCCTGACCCCCCTACTTTGGTCCGGCCCCGGGGTGCGGAGGAGGAGGAGGAGGATGGGGAGAGGGGATGGTGGGTGCTGGGGACACCGGGGCTGGGGGAGAGAAACAAAAGGGGCGTCTTTGTGGGTGTGCCTGCTGCCGGGAAGGTTTTTGGGGGGGCTGCTGGAGGGATTTGGGGGCGTGGGGGGGTGCTGCATGTCCTCGGGGTGCGGGGGGATGAGGGAAGGAGGGATGCCAGGCAGGACGCTGACGGCAAACCCCATTGTGTGATCGCCAAGTGCCGTGGCCCCTCGTTAGGATCCCTGGGGGACGGTCCCCTGGCTGCCAGCCCATGGTGGGCCACCGAGCAGCCCCCCCTCCCTGGGCAGGGTGACGGTGGGGCCTGAGCGGGATGCTCAAGGGGGTGATGGTCTTCTCCGTCCCCAGGTGCACCATGGTGGAGGTGACGGTGACGCCGCAGTCCTCGCTGGCCGACCGGCCGGTGCAGGTGCAGGTGCGGGGGCTGTCCCCCTCCCAGCTGGTCACCCTGCGGGCATCGCTGACAGACGAGCACGGGGAGTGCTTCCAGGCGCGTGCCTTCTTCCGCGCCGACGGAGCGGGCGAGGTGGACCCTGGGCGCCATGCCGCCCTGGGGGGCAGCTACGCCGGCGTCTGGCCCATGGGGCTCTTCTGGTTCCTGCAGCCCGACACCCTCTTCCGACGGCTGGTCAAGCGGGACGTGGCCGGCAGCCCCTTCCTCGTCCGTCTGGAGGTCTTCGATGGCCTCCGCCTGGTCACCGGGCCCCAGGACCAGCCGCTGGCCTCCTGCGAGGCCGAGCGGTGGTACGTGTGTCCTGGCATGCAGCGGGTGCCCATCCGGGAGGGCAGGGTCCGTGGGGCCCTCTTCTTGCCACCCGGTGAGAAACAGGGGTACGGGGAACCCCGGGCTGCCCATCCTTGGCTGTCCACCCCCGGCGATGCCTCGGGGTGTGGGATGGCACCGGTAGCTTCTCTTCCCCCATCGGTGATGGTCTCTCTGGCTGCCCGCAGGACCGGGACCCTTCCCAGGGGTGATCGACCTGTTTGGGGGTGCGGGTGGCCTCATTGAGTTTCGTGCGGGGCTGCTGGCCAGCCGAGGCTTCGCCGTGCTGGCATTGGCCTTCTTCGCCTACGATGACCTGCCCCGCACCCTGGCCCAGCTCGACCTGGAGTATTTTGAGGAGGCGGCCGAGCTGCTCCTCCGGCACCCCAAGGTGAGCCCTGCAGTGCGACGGGTGGCCCCGGCGAGCAGGGACGTCCTGGTGAACAGGGATGTCCTGGGGATGGGGGACTTCACAACGAGTGGGATGTCCTGATGATCAGGGATGTCCTGGTGAGTGGGATGTGCTGGTGATCTGGGGATGTCCTGGCATGCATGAATGTACCGGTGACTGGGGACATCCCAATAAGCAGGATGACCTGATGTCCTGGTGAGCGGGATGTCCTGGTTACCAGGGATGTCCCAGTAAGTAGGTTGTCCTAGTGACTGGGGATGTCTGGGCAAGCAAGGGATGTCCTGGTGACTGGGGACATACCAGTGAGTGGGTTGTTGCGGTTGCGAGGGATGTCCCTGTGAGCGGGTTGTCCTGGTGAATGGGATGTCCTGGTGATCTGGGGACATCCCAGTGAGCAGGATGTCTTGGTCGCCAGGGATGTCCTGGCAAGCAGGGATGTCCTGGTGACTGGGGACATCCCAGTGAGTGGGATGTCCTGGTGACAGGGGATATCTCAACAAGGGGGTTGTCCTCATGACTGGGGACATCCTGGTGACGTCCCAGTGAGCAGTGCTGCCAGCTGGCTCTGTTTCCCCCCACTGCAGGTGCGAGGCCCCGGCCTGGGTGTTGTTGGCGTCTCCAAAGGAGCAGAGGTGGCCCTGGCCATGGCCACCTTCCTCCCACAGGTGGTGGCCACGGTGTGGATCAACGGCACAGCCTTCCTCCACGGCAACCCGCTGGTCTACAAGGATCTGCGCATCCCCCCCATCCCCTACTACACCGAGCGCGTGATCTTCACAGAGGTGGGGGCCTTGGACAACTCAGCCATCTTCGCCGACCCCCGGGACCCCGCGTACAGCGCCTCGGCCATCCCGGTCGAGAAGATCCGGGGGAAGGTCCTCTTCGTGGTGGGGGAGGCCGACCGTAGCTTCAACAGCAAGCTCTTCGCCGAGTTGGCCATGGCACGGATGCCACCGGAGAGCGGTCGTGTCCTCTCCTACCCCGGGGCCGGGCACTTGATCGAGCCCCCCGGCTCGCCCCTCTGCAGCATCTCCAGCATTCGGGGCACCCCCCGGCCGGTGGTGTGGGGGGGTGAAGCCCAAGCCCACGCCAAGGCTCAGGAACACTCCTGGCGGGAGATCATCCAGTTCTTGGAGCACCACTTGGGTCCCACTGCCACCATGAAGCTGTGACAGCTGTGGGGAGCCGGGGCCGGGGCGGGGGTGTGTGTGTGTGTGTGTGGAAAAGGGGTTGGGGCTGCCACCGGGGTTGTCACCCCACTCAATAAAGTGCACCCTGCCAGCCGGCGCTGCCTGGTCCTGCCTGCACTCGTGGGGTGGGGGCACCAGGTCCCGGCGGTGGCACGTGGGAGGACCCCTATGTGTATATATATACACATATATAGGTACGTGTATAGGCACAGCTACGGCTCAGGGGGTGGTGGGGGTGTCGCCGTAGCTGATACTGCCCTTTAATGAGGCCGTTAAGGTTTTTTTGGAAGGAGCTACAGCCAAACCCTCCTGGCTCCGTGCACCCCTTCACCGTGAGCCCGGGTTCGGTGCCGCGAGCCGGTGGGAGCTGAGGGTTTTCCCCTGGGAAGGTGGAGAACGGTGGCTCCCACTGGGCAGGAGGGTTTTAAACCCCCAAAAATGCTGATGGTTGGCACCTGGGCTGGGGTGGAGGGTGGCAACCGGGCACATTCACGCCCAACATGTGCCGGGGCAGGGTGCAGGAGCCGGCCGTGACCGTCACACCGGCAAGGGGAGGGGGGTGTGTGACTCAGTTGAGTCTACAATAAAGATAAGACCCAGAAGGGAAACTTCTAGAGAGGGAGGCAGAGGGAACCCACAAAGCGCTGCGCTCAGCAGCCACCCGAGGGGACCAAGGTCCTTCCTCCCCATCCCGGGGCTCCGGCAAAACTCGGCTCCGGCTTTTTGTGGCCCACCGCTTGGCCACACCGGCTCCCCGCTCACCTTCCTGCAGGGACCTCGGGCAGAGGGGGAACGAGCCCCTCCATGGCACAGCTGGTGGGACCGTCACCACCTTTGCTGTAAGGCGAGGGCAGCACCCAGCCCCCAGGCACCAGGGTGGGGTGCCAGGGAGCACCCCAGAGCCGAGGAAGGTGACGGCTGGGCCAGGGGGTGGCCTGGGGACCCCCGACCCCGCACCGTGCTGAGGGCGGCGGTCTCTATTCCCCATTTGCAGGAGCAGTTTCTCCCGATTACTCACCCCCTCCGTGGGACAAAGTGCTCTTTGAAGGGCTTTCGGTTCCCCCGTGGCAGTGCCAGCGTGGCAAAGCCACCATGGTGACGGGGGGGGTGGGTGGAATTTGGGGACAACTGCCCAATTACCCAGCCAGACCTCACCGGAGCCAAGCCATCATCATCCGCGAGTCCCTCTGCAGGCTCCTGGTCCTATGGCTGCCCTGGCAGCAGGGTGGTCCATCGGGGAGCCAGATGCCACCACCGTCCCCAGTGGCTTGTGGCAAACCCCAGGGCTGTGTGGCAAGGAGGGAGGTGGGCACACAGTAGCCCCCTCCTCCCCCTCCAGCTGGGCATCCTGGCCGGTGCCATCTCCAGGGACCGTCTCTCCCACCACGGGACAAAGTGTTTCTTTGAACAGCTTTTGGTTCCTCCCGGGTCACCCCGGCACGGCCACGGGAGGTGACCGCAGTGCCGGGGGCAGCGAGGTCGCTGGCAGCAAGGGAGCGAGGAGCCCTGGGCAGAGCTCGTCCCCTCGCCACGGGGCAGGAGGCACCGTCCCACGGATCATCTGATTCCACCCCCCCTCTGCGTCCCAGCCGGCCGGGTATAAATCCGTGGCCCCAGTGCTGACCCACGGAGAGCCCTGTCCTCCGGCCTCACTCACCACCGCCGGCACCGCCGCCATGGGACGGAGCTGCTCCTTCCTCCTGCTGCTTCTCCTCCTGGCCCTGGGGCCGCGCGTCGCCTTCTCGCTCCTGCGGTACCGCTACGACTGCGGGGACTATGGCATGCAGCTGCTGGCGTACCCCTCCCGCGGCCGCACCGTCCGCTTCAAAGTCATGGGTGAGTGGAGGGGGTAAGCGGGTGTGAACACCCCCCCTGGCTCTTTTTGGGGTGACGTGCTGGATCTCCCCAGGGTTACCCCAAAAACGTGGGTGCCTCAGGGTGCCCTGATGGGATGTGCTCAGTGGCTCGAATGAGCTTTCGGTGCAGGGCCGTGCTGCCGGGGAGGGTTGCTGAGCATCACGGCACCCGGTTGTGCCACCTCACTCCCCCTCCGTGCCCACGGTGTCCCCCGCAGATGAGTTTGGCACCCACTTTGACGTGGCCAACTGCTCCATCTGCCTCCACTGGCTCAACACCGGGGCGGACGGTGCTGTCATCTTCTCCTCTGGCTACGAGGGCTGCCACGTCCTGGTGAAGGTGAGGTTCCCATCCCACCCGTGGTCCCCCTGGTGCCGGTGGGCCAGGGGGTGACTGTCCCTCCTGCCACACTGCAGGAGGACCGCTATGTCCTGAGGGTGCAGCTGGAGGAGATGCTGCTCAGCGGGGTCCTGGCTGCCTCCTACGAAGTCAACATGACCTGCCCGCAGCTGGGGGACTACGAGATCCTCACAGATGGCAACGCACACGCTGAGCACCGGGCCGGCCGGGGCAACAGCGTCCACCAGACCCAGGCTGATGTCCTTGTCCCCTTGGCCCAGCCTGGAGTCCTGCAGCACGTGTCTCAGTCCACCCTCACCCTCCCGGCACCTCAGGTCTCTCCCCAAGCCCACTCGGAGCAGGTTCACCCCGTGGCTCAGACGCAGCCCGTCCTGGTGCACCCCGGGCTTCAGCCCCAGCCTGGCCAGGCTCACCAGGGGCTTCAGCCCCAACCAGGCATGGTTCGCCCCATCACCCAACCCCAGTGGGGTTTAGTACGCCCTGGCATTCAGTCCCCAGCCCAGCCTGGGCTCCTTCGCCCGGGGGTTCAGACCCAAAATCAGCCTGGGCTGGTGCACCCTGGAGCTCAAAACCAACCAGGGCTCCTTCGCCCAGGCATTCAGTCCCAAAATCAGCCCGGGCTGGTGCACCCTGGAGCTCAAAACCAACCAGGGCTCCTTCGCCCAGGCCTTCAGTCCCAAAACCACCCCGGGCTGGTGCACCCTGGAGCTCAAAACCAACCAGGTCTTCTTCGCCCAGGGCTTCAGACCCAAAACCAGCCCGGGCTGGTGCTCCCTGGAGCTCAAAACCAACCAGGTCTTCTTCGCCCAGGGCTTCAGACCCAAAACCAGCCCGGGCTGGTGCTCTCTGGAGCTCAAAACCAACCAGGTCTTCTTCGCCCAGGGCTTCAGACCCAAAATCAGCCCGGGCTGGTGCACCCTGGAGCTCAAAACCAACCAGGTCTTCTTCGCCCAGGGCTTCAGACCCAAAATCAGCCCGGGCTGGTGCACCCTGGAGCTCAAAACCAACCAGGGCTCCTTCGCCCGGGGGTTCAGACCCAAAACCAGCCCGGGCTGCTGCACCCCGGTGTCCACTCTGGCTTAACGCACGCTGGTGCTCAGACTCAAGCAGGCTTCGTACGAACAGGAGCTCAGCCCCAAAACCAGCCGGGTTTATCTCGCCCCAACCTCCAGACACATTCCCAAGCTGGTCTCCTCCGCCCTGGGCTCCACAGCCAAACCGGGCTGTCTCACTCCGTCTCCCAGTCTCAATCCCAGACAGGCCTGGTGCGCCCAGTTCTCCAGAGCCAAGCCGGGCTGGTACACGCCAGCCATCCCCAACCGGGTTTAGCGCGCCCGGGACTCCAGTCTCGACCGGGTTTGGTACGTCCTGGACTTCAAGCTCAGCTCCAGCCGGGTTTGGTGCGCCCAGGATTGCAGCCGCAAGCCCAGCCCGGCTTGCTGCGTCCCGGGCTGCAATCCCAGCCCAGTCTGCTGCAATCCACGGCTCTCTTCTACCCCTCGGCAGGGGCAGGTAAGCCAACGCGGTGGGATGGAGTCGGGGGGGACATCCAAGGCTGGAGGTGACATCTGTGAGGGGATGCTCGGGGCGGGCAGGAGGATGATTTGGCAGGCAGGGGGATGTTTGGGTGGGCAGTTCAGGGGGATGCTCAGGGCAGCGTCCCCTTTCTGTCACCCCAGGCACCCAGCTGACGCGGGAGCAGTGCCAGGTGGCGGTGGGGAGGATGCCCTGCGTGGCGCCGCAGGGCCGGGAGGCGTGCTTGCAGGCGGGCTGCTGCTACGATGACATGGACCGCATGGCGCCCTGCTATTACGGCAACACCGGTAGGACGCTCGGCGGGGTCCCTGGGGACATCCCATCGCCCACCGCCTTGGCCACCACCGGCCAGGCTGGAGAAGGCGAGGAGAGCCGCCAGTTGCTCCAGGCTGATGGAGTGTGCCCCCCCCTCCCCTACTCCTCGTGTCGCAGCCACCGTGCAGTGCCTGCTGGAGGGCCACTTCGTGCTGGTGGTGCCGCGGGGACTCACCACCCAACCCTACAACCTGGACAGCGTGCGCCTGGCCAGCACCCAGCCCGGCTGCGAGCCCGTCAGGGTGACGGAGACCTTTGTGATGTTCCGCTTCCCCGTCACGCAATGCGGCACCACCGTCCAGGTAGGGATATGACACACACACCCCCCCCCCCCCCGCCTCCTTCTCCTCCTCCTCCCTGAGAGCCCCCTCCGAGCATGGATGGGGGACCTTAACCCCCTGTGCGTGTCCACCCCAGGTGATCGAGGACCGGCTGATCTATGAGAACCAGCTGATCTCTACCATCGATGTCCAGGGTTCCTCCCGCGGCTCCATCACGCGGGACAGCATCTACATGTAAGGGGAGGGTGGGCAAAGCCAGGCAGAGAGCTGGACCCCCCCCCCCCCACCTCGGTAAAGCCCATCCTGCTCCCCCTCTGCCTGCTGCACCCCCCCCGCACCAGTTCCTCACCTCCTTGGCTCCCGCCGGTGCTTGGTGGTGGGACTGGGGACCGCTACGGCAGGTGCCCCCCTCCTCCTCAGGCTGGGGGAGCTGATGCTGCGGTGGTGGGGTGGCTGGAGGACACTGTGGGCATCCAGGTTTGCTCTGCTCCCCGCAGCCTCCAAGCTCGCTGCATCTACAACGCCAGCGACCTCCTGCCGTTCCACATGGAGGTGGCCGTGCCCCCCACCGCCACCCCCGTGGCCATGCCGGGGCCGCTGGGACTCCAGCTGCGCATCGCCACCGGTGAGTAGCCCATCTACTGGCCCTTCCATCACCCCCCCATCCTCAGCCCGCTCAGCCTCTCGCCCTTCCCGCAGACGAGAGCTACAGCTCCTACCACCCCGACGGCGACTTCCCCTTGGTGAGGGTGCTCCGGGACCCCATCTACGTGGAGGTTCGTCTCCTCCAGAAGACGGACCCCAACCTGGTGCTGGTCCTGCACCACTGCTGGGCGTCCCCCAGCACCGACGTGGCGGCCGAGCCCCAGTGGCCCATCCTGGTGGACGGGTGAGCAGGGTGGGTGGACAGGAGGATGGAGAGGAAGGGGTCACCCGCACCAACCACGGGTCCTTGTCGCACACCCAGGTGCCCCTTTGCAGGGGACAACTATAGGACGCAGCTCGTGCCTGTGGGACCGGCCTCGCCGCAGCTGCCCTTCCCGAGCCACTACCAGCGCTTCGCCATCTCCACCTTCGCCTTCGTGGAGCCCCCCTCCATGGCAGTGCTGGAGGGAGAGGTGAGGAGGGCAGACGTGCCCTGCAGCATCACCTCAGAGGGCTGATCATGGACTTCAGAAGTTCCCCCTGAGCTCCACCATGTTGGCAACCCCCAAAACCCACCCCAGCACCTTTCCTGAGCAAACACCGCCGGCTGCCCACGGTGCCGGCGCAGCGTCACCGCCCCACGCTGCTCCGCACCCCAACACCACAACGGCAGCGGGGAACCCACGCTGCTTGGCGGGTTGGCGGGAGGTTCTTTGGGGCTTGGAGAACCTTTCTCCAGGGCCACCAGTACCATCAGCCACTGACGCTGGTCCACCCGTGGCTTCCAGGTGTACATCTCATGCAGCGCCTCGGTGTGCCACCTCGCGCAGCCCGAGCCCTGCCGTCCCTCCTGCCAGCTGGGAGTGCCCTCACGTAAGTCTGGGGGCCACCATCTCCTGTGGTGGCCCATGGGGGAACCTCTGCCAGCCCCGGGCTTTCCACACCAACCCCCCGCCCCTCCGCAGGAGCCCGTCGGTCTCCGGGGGACAGGAGGACAGCTGAAGCCATGGGCATGGTCACCTCCCAGGGCCGCATCGTCTTCCCGAAGGTCACCAAGCTGCGGCGAGGCTGAGCCCAACGGTGCTGCGTGAGTGTCCCTCTGCTCCCCAAACTGCCCCTTCATCCCAGCTCGAACTAACTCTCCTCCTCTTCCTCCTGCGCAGCTCCTGCCTCCAGCCAGACGCTGCCTGACATCTCGGGGCAAGCTGGAAAAATAAACCCGTGCACAGCACGGCTCAAACCGGAGGCTGCGGGTGGTGGTTTGTCTGTGGGGGGGGACGGGAGGAAAGAGAAGGGTTCCCCGTCCCCGTCCCAGAGCCGGCAGCACCCACACCTCCTCCCAGCTGCCCCCTCAGCCCCGCCGGCCCTTCGCGGGAGCCTTCCTTAACCCCGGGCTGACAGGAGCTGGCACACACCGCTACGGTGAATAGTTCTTTATTTCCATAATGAAACTAGATAACTGCTTACAAAACCTGCGCAGCCCTCCCCTTCCCTCCCTCCACACATCCCCGCCGTGATCCCGACCACAAACATCCACCAAGCGCCGGGGTCGGAGCCTTTTGTTGCCTCAGTTACAGCCACAAAACAGAATCTAAAGCCAGATAAGACACACACACAAAACTGGAGAAGAAGAAAACTAAAACAACAAATCCATGAAGCACGGGGAAGGCGACATCCAACTTCCCCTCTGCCAACAGCTACAGCAGGGGAGCCCAGAGAAGTAACGAACCACTTGTTTCCCTCCCCCCAGCCCCCAGTTTCTCCCTCCCGCCCTCCCATCCCAAAGCCCAGCAGGGCAGCGAAACCTCACCCCCACATCTGGGGCTACAGACTGTAGAACTTCAGGCTCCGGTCCATGCCCGTTGAGGCAATGAACTTGGCGTGGTGGCCAAAAGCCACTCCCGTGGTGAGGCCGCTGTGCTCTGGGGAGGGAAGACAATCCGTGGTTACGGCATCGAGTGGAGTTAGTCTCCTTGCCCGCTCCCCGCTGCTCTGCAGACCCGGGAGAGTGTTTCTTCTCCGCGGGAGGAGACCCACCCGCTTCCCCTCCCACCTCCGTCCTCCCACAGCCCCCACCAGCCCCGGTCCCTCACCTGTGAAGTGGAGGATTTCCGTCCACTGCTTGCAGATGTAGATCTGGACGTCCGTCCCACCCAAAGCCAAGTAGGTACCGCTCTGGTCAAAGATGAGAGACTTCACCTGCGGAGGAGAAGGGGAACGAAGCTTCAGAAAAGGCCCAAGAAGCCCCAAACACCTCCGCGTCAGGCTCCCCCAAAGCGGAGGAGCGCAGTCGGGAACAGGCCTGGGATGGTGGGTACTGGGAGAGGAGGCTGCCAGCCTGCCCAGCCAGGCCATGGCAGGGGGAAAAGGGGATGGTCACACACCTCAAAGTTATTGTCCAGCTGCAACGTCTTGAAGTTCTTGAGCTTACGCAAGTCCCAGAGCTTGACAGAGGAGTCATCCGCTGCCGTGGCCAGGTAATAGCCATTCTCGGAGAAGGCGATGCTGGTGATGGGACCCGAGTGTCCCGGGAAGTTGGCCACGTTGGTGCGTTCCTGGGGATAAGGCAGTTAGAGACAGGCTGCCGGCAGGGAACCACAGCACCCGCCCTCCCTCACGGCCGGGAGAGCAGATCCTTGCAACCCCAGCCCACGCACGTCCAGCAAGGACTCGTCCCGCAGCAGAGCCAGGCAGCCTGCCTGCGAGCTCTCCTGTTCCTCAGGATTCTCTTGGGGGACACAGCAAACATCATCTTGTCACAAGACAACCCCCAGTCACCAGGTACGGCGCCAGAAGCGGCCAATCTTGAGCCAAAGCGTTGTATTTTTGGAGAAAAACTTAGAAGAGATTCCCCAAACCCCAACTCCAGCAGAAAGGGACGCTGCGGCTTGGACTCAACGCTCTGCTGGGCATCAAACCCAGCTGACCCCCAACACGCTGCCTCTTTCTGTCCCCTCCCCACACACCCAGAGCCAGCCCTACCTTCAGATCCCAGATCTTGATCTGAGAGTCCATCGTCCCTGTTCCAAAAATGAGCCCGTCCGGGTGGAACTGGGCGCAGGTGAGAGCTGCGGGAGACACAGGGAGAGATTCAGAGGGTTGGAGAGACTTTCTGACTTTGTTAGCACACCCCCTCCACACAAGTTCCTGAGGTCTCCAGGGACCCACAGGCAGAAAAACCCCTTCTCTGCAGGCTCGCAACAGCCCCCCCGGGGTGGGGACACTCAGCTATAAGCCTTACCACAGCCAGAGCTCTCGTCTGTCACCTTGGTGAGGACACGGCCTGTCTGGATATCCGAGAAAGCCCAGTACTGGAAGAGAGGAACAGCGCGTTGAGTACAGAGAGATGAGAAGCAGGAGTTGAGGGGTGTCCGTGGTGCAGGGACGGGTCTCACCTGGTCATCAGAAGAGCTGAGGAGGTAGTCGCCTGTTGCGTGGAGGCTCAGCCCTGTCACAGAGCCCTCGTGGGCACGGACAACCTGCACGCATGAGGCGTTGGGCACAGACCAGATGCGGATAGTAGCATCGGGAGAAGCTGAGAACACCAAGTCCTAGACAGGGATGAGATAGGAAAGTTAAGATCAAAAGACCTTCGCCTGTCCATCTGGGAGAGCTCCCTACAGGCAAAAACTGCACCAGTCTGCACGAGGTGGACACCCCACCAGGACAGAGCACCACAAGAGGGCTCAGAAAGCCGATCTGGGGCAATCTGGCTGGGAGGGAAGAGGCTGAATGTGGGCCTGAGCGCACCTGAGAGGGGTGGAAGACAACACTGGTAACCTTCTTGGAGTGCCCCTTGAGCGTTGCCAGGATCTGCTCCGAGCTCTTGTCAAAGACAATGACATTTTTATCAGCCCCACCTGGAAAAAAAAAAAAAAGCATGGAGGCAGTGAGAGACAGGAGTCTGTGGCCAACCGAGTCCAAGTCCACCCACCTTTCCTGGGGACCACCATCCTGAGAAACTTTGCCAAGAGGTGAAAGAATCCCTCATGCCCCTAGCCCCACCTCTATCTCCCAAAAGCACAGAGAAAGGGACTTGCTCCCAGGCAGCCGCAGGCTCTTAGCTGACACCACACAGTCCCCAGCAAGCGGAGGAGGCTCCCTTACCGGTGAGAATCTTGTTGGTGTCGGAAGGACAGAGGTCCAAGGCAAGGATCCCTGGGATGCTGGCGCTGTGCAGCCCCTGCGCGAGGTAGGAGGACGCCAGATTAACGCCACAAGCAAGAAAACGCCCCCAAAGGGAAACGAGAGGTCCTTGAGGGAGCCCAGGGTGTTTCACTCCAACAGCGGGAGCCTGTGCCACGTTTAATCCAGCACAGGTCCCTGCTGGTTGCGACACAGAGGGTCACAACCCTCCTCCTTGCTCTGCCCAGCAGCAGATCTGTCACTTATTGATGCTACAAAGCAGCACAGGAGAGACCCGGATGCCCAGCTACATAGGGGAATTTTTCAGCCCTAGGCCCGCAGCACGGCACTCACCACATGCGAGGCGACCTGCCGGTACTTGCTGAGTTCCTCCGGCTTCACCAGCTCCTCCGGAACAGTCTTGCCTCTCTGCAAAAGGAAAACAGTGCGGAGATAAACATCGGCCTCTCTCGAGGCACGGCACGGCCTGGCTGCTGAGGCATCTTCAGAGCGGAACGGGGCCACTTTACCTTCTTACGCTCCGTGGTCAGCACCGTCGCCTTGTCTTGAAGCTGTAAAACAGGAGAAGGGTGGCTACGGACTGACTGGGGCTTCCGCGGGGGGAGGCTGGAGAACAGCCACCGCTGAAGGCTGTAGCAGCACAAATGGAAGACCTCTTACCTTCTGGATGATCTCGGGGGTCATGCCCGCAAGCTCTCCCAGATCCATGGACTCCCCAGCTCCCTGCATGGGAGGGAGAAAGGGGCTGGTTACACCCAGAGGGGGAACGCAGGGGAAACGAGTGGAGATTGGCAGCGGGGGACCAAGGGGAAAAGTGCCCAGAGGGGCAGTGGGGACTCACCGCCACGTTTGGCTGGGCGGATGGCACCGTCTGGGGCACGATGAGGCCAGCCTGCGGCTTCAGAGTTGCCAAAGCTGCAGAAGCAGAGAAAGGCTGCGAGTTAACACGCATTGGAAAGACAAAGGAGATGGCATCCAGCGCAGCAATCGCTACCGAGACTACCTGCTGCTGTGGCACACGCTGCTCGCTCCTCCCCAGCTCCCCCTCCCTGCGGCCCACAGTCGCCACCCCACATCACCCCACGTCACCTTCTCTGGCAGCGGTGACCTCCTTGGTGAGCCGAGCAATGACACGGCAGGCGGCATCGTGTTGGTACAGCGCGTGGGACAGCTCCTGGCGCGTAGTCTGCAGCTGCTGGCGGAGGGTGAAGCTGTGCAGCATGACGGCATCCTAGCGGGACGAGGCAGGGTCAGGCGGGGAAACGTGTCAGCCCCAGCGCAGGAAGCTGCCAGGGCTCAGCTCCGTTCCCAGCCGTGACCCAGCACTTACCCACTCATCCTGGAGAGCTTTCAGGATGGCTGGGATGCTCGTGGCAGATGGAGGCTTGGGCCGGATGGGGTGGGCGACTGCCAACGAGACAGCGTGAACATATCAAACACGTCCTCAACGCTCCTGTCAATCCCTTTACACAGCCACATTGCCATCTCCACATCCCTCAGCACTCTGACCCCTGCATCTCATTCTGATCACATCAGGCTGATGTTTTGTCTCCCCTGCTATCAGAGAGATCATCACAGATTTTATCATAGAATGGTTTAGGTTGGAAGGGACCTTAAAGATCACCTAGTTCCAAACCCCTGCCCTGGGCAGGGACACCTCCCACTAGACCAGGGTGCTCCCAGCCCCGTCCAACCTGGCCTTGAACACCTCCAGGGATGGGGCAGCCACAGCTTCTCGGGGCAACCTGGGCCAGGGGCTCACCACCCTCACAGTCAACAATTTCTTCCTCATATCTCATCTAAATCTCCCCTCTTCCAGTTTAAAGCCATTCCCCCTTATCCTATGGCTCCACTCCCTGACCCAGAGTCCCTCCCCAGCTCTCCTGGAGCCCCTTTAGCTACTGGAAGGGGCTCTAAGGTTTCCCTGGAGCCTTCTCTTCTCCAGGCTGAACACCCCCAACTCTCCCAGCCTGTCCTCCCAGCAGAGGGGCTCCATCCCTCAGAACATCTTTGCGGCTTCCTCTGGCCTTGCTCCAACAGGTCCATGTCTTTCTGCTGTTGGGACCCCCCGAGCTGGAGGCAGCACTGCAGGGCGGTCTCCGCAGAGGGGCAGAATCCCCTCCCTCGCCCTGCTGGCCACGCTGCTGGGGATGCATATGGCTTTCTGGGCTGCCAGCGCACATTGCCGGGTCATTCTGAGCTTCACATCCACCAACACCCCCAAGTCATTCTCCTCAGGGCTGCTCTCCATCCATTCTCCGTCCAGCCTGGACTTGTACATGGGATTGCCCGGACCCACGTGTAGGACCTCACACTTGGCCTGGTTGAACTTCATGAGGTTTGCACAGGCCCACTTCTCCAGCCTGTCCAGGTCCCTTTGGATGGCATCCCTTCCCTCCAGTGTGCCAACAGCACCACGGCAAACTTTCTAAGGGTGCACTTGAGCCCCGTGTCCACGTTGCCGACAAAAGTGTCGGTCCCAACAGCGCCAGTCCCAACAGCGACCCCTGAGGAACTCCACTTGGGAAAACATCACAGATTTCCCTCGGGAAATCCTTTCTCAGGGTGCCAGCTGCCCACAGGGGACTCACAGCTCCCCCCTGAGTGGCCACTACGGCCAGGGGCTTTCCCCGGGAGAACCGGCACAAATCCCGCCTCCCCGTCCCGCTACCTTTGATGTCGATGAGCTGCTCCTCGGAGAGCGGCTGGTTGTTGACGGGGTCGGTGCCATTCTCCGCGATGTACTTCTCAATCAGCCGCCGTTCGTAGACATGGTTGGAGACCGGGGAGACGCAGGGGTGCTCGGGCACCTCGTTGGAAACTACGGTGGGGAGAGAAGGAGGGATGGTGGGGAACGGGGGTTACGGCACGGCCGCCTCCCGGCCGAGCAACCGGTAACCCCCCCAGCCCGGTAACCCCCTAATGGCAACCTCACAGCCCGGTAACCCCACATCCTCAGTAACCCCCCCCAGCCCGGTAAACCCCCCGCCCCGGTAACCCCGTCCCGGTATCCCCCCGCCCCGCTAGGCCTTCTCCGCGGCCTCCACACTCACTGGAGCAGATGAGGGCCATGGCGGACACGGAGCAGCCGCCGCTCTCCGACTGCGGCCCGCTCCGGTTCCGGTGGCGGCCCCGCTCCTGGTTCCGGTTCCGGGCGGCTCGAGCGGCCGCCGCGACGTTCCCAACGGCTCACGCGGGCGCCGCCGGAAACGGAAGCGCTCCCGGCCTGCACCGCGCCAGCGCGCGCAGCCCCTCCCTCCCACCGGGAACGGCGCCTCCCGGCATGCCCCGCGCGCCGCCACAGGGGGGGGGGGGAGAGTGCGCGTTACCATAGCGACCGTGTCCCAGCATGCAACGGGACGCGCGGCGCCTCCGGACTACAGCTCCCGTCGTGCCCCGCGGCGGGCGGGGAGGGCCGTGCGCGCGCTCCCGCCCGGCTCCGCAGCGCCCCCGTGCGGCGGCGGTGAGCACCGCCCCACCGGGGGGGGGGGGGAACGGCGACACCCCCGGGCGGGGGGGGGGGGGGGCCGGGGTGTCCCGGAATGGGCGGGGTGGGGGGATCCCGGGGGGGGGGGGGACGACACGGACTCACGGAAGGGGATAGACAGGGTGGGGGTCCCGGGAGGGGGGTTACGGGCGGGGTTACCGGAGGGGGGGTGGTCCGGGGGGATTGGGGGGACCGGGGAGAGGGGGGGCCGGGGAGGGGGGGGGATGTCCCGGGGGGATTGGCGGGACCGGGGAGGGGGGGGATCGGGGGGATTTGGGGTACTGGGGGTGAGGGGGACCGGTGGGGGGGGGTTCACAGGAGTGGAGGGGTCCCGGGGGGATTGGGGGGAACCGGGTGTCCCCCCCCCCGCCACCACCGGGCCCGTGCCCTTGGGCAGCGCAGGCGCCGCGTCCCGCTGACACCCATCCTAAATATAGCCGGGTGACACAGCGGGGGGGACACAGAGGCCCGCGACGGGGGCCGCGGCCCTCCTGGACCCCAAAAGCAGGGCGGGGGGGGGGGGGGGGACGACCCCGTTGTCCCCAAACCGACAACCCCCCACCCCGTTAAAGTCCCGGTTCCCCCCGCAGAGACCCCGGGCCGCGGGCAGGCCCCAAGATGGAGGGCGAGTCGGGGCGCCGAGCTCTGTTGGCCCTGCTGCTGTGGGCCCCCTTCCTCGGGGGGACGGCGGGGGACCGGGCGGAGGACGGGAAGGACGATGGCGTTCGGGGCGTCACCGCCGGCGATGACCTGCTGTCACGGCTGGGCCGAGCCGCCTGGGAGGCCGGGGAGAGCTGGCTGGGCCCCCAACCCCTGCGGCTGGTGGCCGAGGTAAGGTCCCGGCCCCACGGCGTGGCCGGTGTCCCCTGCAGTGACATGGGGGTGGTGGTGGGGGGCTGTGTGTCCGTCCCCCTCCCATCCCTGAGTCCCCTCATCCCCGTTTGTCCCCGCAGAGCCTCTCCGCCACCCTCTGGCTCGTGTCCTCGGGGATCTCGGTAGCCCTGACCACTCTCTGCGGCATCCTAGGGGACCTCCTGGCCGCCGCCGGCGTCAGCGGTGAGTGTTGAAGCCGTGCGGGGGACACAACGGGACACAACCCGGCGGCGGGGGCGGGTTTGGCACCCGGCCCGGCTGCCACCGCCGTGGTTGGTGGCCACCCGCCGTGGTTGGTAGCCACCTCCCGTGGTTGGTGACATCCCACTCCCCCTCCACCTCCCTCCCCAGGGGACCGGCTGGTTCGGGTGGCGGCGTTGAGTCCCGGCGAGGTGCAACGGGTGCTGCTGTGGGCGCTGGCCGCTTTGGTGGCCTCCTGGCTACTGTCCCGGCTGCGGGGGCTACTGCTGCCCTTGCTGCGGTGGGCTAAGATCTGCTGTTTCCTGGGTGCCTTCCTCCACGTGGCCACCTCCCGCGAGAGCCCCACTGCCCAGGCGGGGATGCTGCTGGGGCTGTGGGTGCTCTACGCCCTGCTGGGGGGTCTGGCGACCCCCCCCAGCCCCAGCACCCAACTGGACGCCGCCGTACGCAGCCTGGAGTGGAAGGTGGAGGAGCTGCGACGGCGGCAGAGGTGGGGGGGGCCCCGGAACCGGGAGGAGTGACACAAACCACCCCCCCGCCCCCCTCACCCTTCACCCCGGGGGGGGGGGGACACACACAGCACTGTCCCCAGCGCACCCCCGCGGCTTGGCTCCGTGTCCCCTCCCTCCTCCAAGCATGCGTCCTCCCTTCTTCCACCGCCCCCGCCACTGCCGCCACCTCTGTGCCGGTTCTCCCTGGGGGCCCTGCTCCCGTTAACCCCCCCCCCCCCTTCGCCGTGGGGTGGACGCCAGCCCCGGAGCCCCCCCCCCCGTCCCACCGGGGGCACGGAGGAAGGGGGTGTCCATCCGTCCGTCCCCCCCAAAACCTGGGGACCTGCTCCCTGCGCACACGCCACAGTGCCTTCACGCAAGCCAAGAGTGCCTTCCCCTGGGGGGGGGGGGGTCCTCCTATGGCCCTGTGTCCCCCCCCCCCCGCCTCCCCAAGCCCCAAATTCAGGCCTGCCATGGCGGGGGGGGGGGGGGAGAGGAGACCCCCCTTATCCCCACTCACCCGGTTCCACCTCCGGAACGCAGAGGGGAACCCGCTCCCCACCCCGGCCATCACCCCGACCCGAAATGGGGAGGGCTCTGCTTGTGCAGGGAGGGGGGACACACGCAACCCCCCCTCTTCTCGGGGAGGGGGCGGGGGGGTGGGAGGGGGGGCACCACGCTGTCAGTCCTGGGGTTTTCAGCCGCTTTTTAAACTGTTTTGATATGTGGTTCCGAATAAACGCGGTTTCATCCCGGCCTGCCTCGGCTGCTCTCCCCGCGGGGAAGGGGCGCGGGAGCGTGGGGTCTCCCCTCGGGGGCTGCCCGGCCCCCCCACCCCACGCAGGGTGTGCAGGTGGGGGGGACACGGCGGGGGGGGGACACTGCTTTCTTGGGGGGCGCAGGGAGGGTGCCCCACGCTCGCTCTGTGTGTGTCCCTCTTCCTCTGTTTGCCGAGGCCGGTGCTGAGCGAGGAGGAGGAGGAGGCGGGGGGGTGATCCGTGCCGGGATGTGGCCCCTTCTCCGTCCCCATCGCCCTCCGGCTGTCCCCACTGCCCCACGGGTGGCCGCTCCCTGTCCCCGGCCACCTCGGCCCTTCAGACCCTCCTGGTCACTCGTCCCCCCCCCCAGTGCCCCCCAGTGCCCCTGGTGGGAGTGGGATGGGGAAGGATGGGCACCAGGCGGTGTGGGACCCCCCCCCCCTCCCAGCTCGGGGGTCTCTCCGCGTGGCCCCGGTGTGCCCGGTGCTGTGTCCCGGAGCGGATGGGGATGGGGAGAGGGATGGGATGGGGGTGGAGATGGGATGGGGACGGGAATGGGGATGGGGACGGGGATGGGGATGGGGATGGGGATGGGATGGGATGGGATGGGGTGGGGATAGGGATGGGGATGGGAATGGGGATGGGAATGAGAATGGGGATGGGGTCTGGGATGAAATGGGGACTGGGGTGGGATGGGATGGGATGGGATGGGATGGGGTGGGAATGAGAATGGGGATGGGGTCTGGGATGGGATGGGGATAGGGATGGGAACGGGAACAGGAACGGGAACAAGGATGGGGATGGGGACTGGGACTGGGATGGGATGGGCAAAGGGATGGGGATGAGGTTGGGGATGGGATGGAGATGGGGATGGCATGGGGATGGGGAAGGGGAAGGAGACGGGGATGGGACGGAATGGGGATGGGAATATGGGGATGGGAATGGGGAGCAGGGATGGGGACAGGGAGTAGGATGGGGATGGGATGGAGATGGGGATGGGACGGGGATGGCATGGGGACGGGGAAGGGGACGGGGACGGGGATGGGACAGAATGGGGATGGGAATATGGGGATGGGAATGGGGATGAGGAGCAGGGATGGGGAGTGGGATGGGGCTGGGGAGCAGGGGTCGGGAGCGGAGCAGGGGTCGGGAGCAGGGCCGGGGCTGGAGCGGTGCCCGGCGCGGCGCTGTCGGGGCGGGCAGGGCCGGTGTTTAGGACCCGGCGGGACGAGGCGGCGCCGGTGCCGGTCCCGCCCCGGCCCCATTGTCTGGGCGCGGAGGCGGAGGGACGGCAGCGGCGGCGCCGCTCGCACGGACGCGCGGCGGAGCCCTCCCGGCCATGGCCCCCGCACCGGCACCGGTACCGGGGACCCGGCTGGCGCTGCTGGCCGCCGCCCTGCTCTGCGCCTCAGGTGAGTGCCGCCGCACCGGCACCGGCACCGGCACCGGCACCGGCACCGCCGCGGGCACCGCCGGCAGCCCCCGAGCCGGGTCCGTACCCGATGGCGGGGGATCTCCGCCATCCCGCGTGGATCCGCTCCCGCGATCCGGGGCCGACCTGCCCGCTCGCATTCGGGATCGCCGGGATCCGCTCCCCCCCCCCCCGCCCCCGCCGCCTCCGCCGCCGCGATCCCGGGGAGGGGGATCCGTCCCCCCCCCCCCCCCCCCCGCTCAGGCAGGATCCCCGCCGAGCCCGAGGGCGGCCGCTCCCCCGCGGGATCCCCCCGCGATCCGCAGGGGATCCCCCAAGGAACGTGGGATCCGCTGGGATCTTGAGGGGAGGGAGTCCCCCCCCCCACCCCGTCCACACGGGATCCCCGCAATCCGGGGCGGGGGGGGGGAGGGATCCGCTCCCCCCGACCCACGGTGATCTGCCTCGGTCCTCTCTCCGCCTCTCCGCTCAGCGGATCCCCCGCGATCTGCCCGGGGAGATCCCCCCCACACACACACCCCGCTCCATGCCCACGGGGAGCTGTGGATCGAGTGGGCTCCGTCCCTGCATCCGTCGGTACCGGGGATCCCGGTGGGATCCGTTCCGTGCGCACGGGGATCCCCGTGCGATGGGTGCCCTCACCCTGGATCCCACCCCGCGGGATCCGTCCCCGTCCCCTCTCCCGCAGCGGGGGGAGCGGGTCCCCACGGCGCTGGCACAGCCTGACGAGCGCCGCTTCGTTAGCGGGGGGCCACCAAGGCCTGGGGGAACCGTGCTGGTGTCCCCCCCCCCAGCCCGTACCAGCACTGGCACCAGTGGGGTGCCACACCACCCTCCGGCACCCACTCCTGTGGGGGGCACAGGGGGCTGCGGCGGCGCAGCGGCGCACAAGTGACAACCCCCGGGGGTGCGGGGGGTGACCCTGTCCCCGAGGGGGCTGGGATGGCCCTGGGGGGGGGGGGGCTGCACCGTGCCACGGCAGCGCCGAAGCCGGTTTTCTTCTGGTGGCACCAAGCCACAACCTCAGACGTGGAGGTGGGTCTCCTGCCAGCCCCCGAGGCTGGTGACACAGCCCCCTCTCCTCGCAGCGAGGGGTGACGGGGACCCCCCCGACCCCGTGTACCTGCCGGCGGACCTGGAGGTGCTCGGCGTGCCCGAGTATTACCGGCTGCAGCGGGCAGACCAGGACCTGCCCGCCAACGCCTCCCTGCACGCCCGCACCGAGACCTACCTGCTGCTGCGGCACCGCTCCGCCACGCAGCCCCTCGTCCAGGCCACCTACCCGCCCTTCAGCACCCGCCAGGTAAAATCGTGTGTCCCCCCCTCTCGCTGTCCCCACCGCCCCCGGGACAGCCCGGCTACCCCCTGCCACCATCCCTGTCGCTTTGCAGGAGATGCCCACCGAGACCCCGCCGGCGAGGGACGGCTCGGCAGCCTGGGCCATCCGCGCCGTGTCCCTCGAGAGCGCCGTGTCCCCGGCAGAGCCCTTCGCCCGTGTCCTTTTCCACCTGCAGGGTCCCGACTGGCTGCCCGGGCACCGGGACCACCCCGGGCACCGGGACCACTCCGGGGAGCGGGACCACCCCGGGCAGCGGGACCACCCCAGGGAGCGGGACCTGCCCTGCGTCGCCCTCCATGCGCACCACCGTGGCCGGGTGGCCCGTGGGACGTGCCGCCTGCAGGTCGGTGCCACCCACCGGAGCTTATAGGGGGTGGTGGTGGTGGGGTTTACCCCAACTCAGACCCCCCCCCAACCTGAGCTGGAGCCCCTCTTTCCCCTCCAGGCACCCCTGGGCGCCTGCGTGGTGGAACTGGAGATCCCCCCGCGCTGGTTCTCCTCGGCGTCCCCCAACCCGCGCAGCCGCCGGCGCGCAGCCGACCCCCCCGGGCGCCCCGAGCCCCCCGAACCGGCCGAGCTGCACTACGGCGTGGTGGGGCCGGGGGAGTGCGGCCGTGCCGGGGGCCGGGAGCGGAACCGCGGTGGGGAAGCATCCCGGTACCTGGGTGCGCTGGAGCTGCGGGCGGCCGAGCCGGCGCGGCGGCAGGAGGTACGGCTGGATGACAAAGTGCTGCTGCGGGTCCCCGATGCCACCCTACGCCCGGGGCAGCGCTTCACCGCCACCCTCGCCCTACGGCACAACTTCACCGCCGACCAGCTGACGCTCCGGTGAGACCCCCCGGGTGGGGTGAGGGACCCCGGTGGAGGGTGGCGGGTGCCGGGAGGGGGACGGTGTGTGACGGTGGGGGGGTCTGCTGGTAGGATCAAGGCGAAGAAGGGGCTGCAGGTGGTGGCCGCCCGCCCCGGGTCCCCCACCGCCTGGACCACCCAGCTGGAGCGCACCCGGGGTCCCAAGCACTCGACGGCCGTGGTGACGTGCCGGCGTAGCGGGGACGCCCGCGGTGGCTGGAGGTAGGGAGCAGCGTGTCACCCCAGCCTCTGGGGACCCCCGGTATAGGAGGTGGGGGGGGGGGCTTCCGCATTGGGGACCAGCGCAGCCCAGTAGTGCCCAGTTAGAGCAAAAGGGACCTGTGCATGACATTGCCCCCATCCCAGTATGACTCAGTTGGAGTAGGGGGAGCTGTGTGTTGCACCACTCCCATCCCAGTTTGACCCAAGGGGACCTGTGCATTGCCCTGCTCCCATCCCAGTATGGCCCAGTTAGAGCAGGGGGACCTGTGTCGGCCCAATCCCAGTATGACTCAGTTGGAGCAAGGGGTACCTATGGGTTGCACCACTCCCCATCCCAGTTTCGCCCAGGGGGACCTGTGCATTGCCCTGCTCCCATCCCAGTACGGCCCAGTTAGAGCAGGGGGACCAGTGAGTTGCACCACTCTCATCCCAGTATGACCCAGGGGGACCTGGGGGTTGGACCACTCCCATCCCAGTATGACCCGATTGGAGCAGAGGGTACCTGTGCATTGCACCATTCCCATCCCAGTTTCACCCAGGGGGACCTGTGCATTGCCCTGCTCCCATCCCAGTATGGCCCAGTTAGAGCAGGGGGACCTGTCCCCCACCACCCCTGTCCCAGTATGGTCCAGTTGGAACAAAGGAACCTGTGTGTTGCTCCGCTCCTATCCCAGTATGGTCCAGTTAGAGCAGGGGGACCATGCATTCCGCTGCTCCCATCCCAGTATGGCCCAGCGGGGGGGACTGGGAGGCACGGGGCAGCCCCAACCCCTGTGCGGTGGCACAGGGTGGCCGACTCCACCGCGTTCCTGCACCTGGACCTGGCGGTGGAGAACGGGACCGGGGGGCTGGCACCGGCGCGGCCCCTCACCTGGCAGGTGGAGTACCCCGGCCAGGACCCCGAAGCCCAGAAGGACAAACTGGTGTGGGAGATCCAGGTGTCGGAGCGGGATATCCGTGCCCTCGTCCCCCTGGTGCAGGTGGGTGACGCTCACCCCGGCCCCCACCCCACTCCTGGAGGGGTTGGGGAGGGGGGGGAGGCCCACAAGCTCAACCCCACTCTGCCCCATAGGAGCTGGAGATCCTAAACACAGCCCCGCTCACGGGGGTCCCCCGCGCCGTCCCGGTGAAATTGGTGGCGGTGGAGGCGGGAGGCGGCGTGACCGAGCTCACCGAGCCGCCGGGCTGCGAGTCGGCCGACAAGCAAGTGCTGCAGGTGAGCGGGGCTCCCGGCGTCCCCCCCGGTGTCCCCCCCGACCCTGCTCGAGGGCTGCCCCGCTCCCCTTGCCCCTCTGCCTGTCCCCATCCTCCCCCCCCCTCAGGTCTCGGATACCTGCGACGCGGTGTTCGTGGGGGGCAAGGAGAGTCGGGGGGCACGGGGAGCACGGGTGGACTTCTGGTCCCGGCGCCTGCACGCCTCGTTGCGCTTCACCGTCTGGGCACCGCTGCTGCCCCTGCGCGTCCAGCTGGGTGACACCGCGCTGGAGCAAGTGCGGGGCTGGCGCCTGCCCGGTGGCCCCGAGAGGTGAGTCTGTGGCCTTGGGGGGGGGGGGGGGAGTCCCCATCACCGCCCTCCACCATTGCGGCAGCGGGCGAGGAGGGAGCCGGAGGTGGTGCTGAGCCCCCACTGCGCTTGTGACATGTGCTCCTGCCCTGCTGAGCCCTGCGGCCCTCGTGACATGTGTCCCTGCCCCGCTGAGTCCCGTGGAGCTTGGGGTGCACGCCCCTGTCCCGCTGAGCCCCACAGCACCCATGGGGTGCACCCCTGCCCTGCTGAGCCCCCACGCACTCGTGACACACGTCCCTGCCCCACTGAGCCCCGCAGGGCCGGTGACACCGGTGTCCCCGCCACCCCCAGCGCCCCGGCGGAGGCGGAGGAGCCCGGGGAGGAGGCTGAGCGGCGGGCGCGGGGCTGCCGCCCCCAGTACCAGCGGACGGCGCTGAGGGTCCTGGCACACTTCGTGGCCCACCCGCTCGACGGTGGCCGTCACCTCGCCTACCTGCCCGGCCCCGACTGGCTCCTGGATGTCACCCGCCTGGTGGCCAGCCGGACCCGGGTGCAGGACCCTCGCGTGGCTTCGCTGGAGGGGGGCACCGTGGTGGTCGGACGGGAGCCCGGGGTCACCTCGGTGGAGGTAGGCTTGGGGGGGCTCACCTTTTTGGGGGGATGCAGGGGGTAGAAGGAGGGGGGGGGGAGGGGGTGTCCTGAAGGCAGAGGGGAGATGGGGGGGTGCAGGGGGTGGGGAGATGGGGGGGGTGGAGGGGTCCTGGGGGCAGAGGGAGGGAGATGGTGGGGGGTGGGGGGGGTCCTGGGGGCAGAGGGAGGGAGATGGGGGGGGGTGGGGGGGGTCCTGGGGGCAGAGGGAGGGAGATGGGGGGGGGGTCCTGGGGGCAGAGGGGACCTGAGGGGTGCAGGGGAGTCCTTTGGGGTGCGGGGGCTGGATGGGGATCCTGGGGGGGGGTGCGGGGGGTGGGTAGATGGAAATAGGGGTCTGGAGGGGGTTCTTGGGGGAAGAGAGGACCTGGGGGGTGCAGGGGCTGGAGATATGGAAAAGGGGTGCTGGGGGGGCCAGGGCAGGGCGGTAGAGGATGGAGGCATGGAGGTCCTCAAGTCTGGGGTGTCACAAGGTCATCGTCGTGTCCCCCCCCCCCCCCCCCCCATGCCCCCAGGTGCGCTCCCCGCTCTCGGACTCCATCCTGGGGGAGCAGATGCTGGTGGTGTCGGAGGAGAAGGTGACGGTGACGGAGCTGCGCACCCAGGTGGTGTCGGGGCTGTCCCTGACGCTACGGGCAGAGCCAGGCCACCCCAGCGTGGTCACCGCCACCGCCATGGGGACGGCCACCCTGCGTACCCCCAAGCAGGTGAGAGGGGGGGTGGTGGTGGGGTGATCCTGGATGTGCCAGGGTGCCCGGTGTCCCCCTCCCCTGCCCTGGGTGACATCCCACCTGGCACCCCTGGCAGGAGGCGACGCTGTCCGTCTGGCTGTCCTTCTCCGACCACACGCTGGCCCCGCTGGAGCTGTACGGCTGGCAGGACGCGGCGTTGACCGTCACCTCGCTGGACCCCTCCGTGGCCACCGTGGGGGGCTCGCCCGGTGTCCCCACCGCCCGCCCGTGGGTGGTGGCGGAGGGGCCGGGGCGGGGGGCTCTGCTCCAGCTCAGCCTGCATCCCCCGGATGCTTGCCGCCGGGGCCGGCACCGCGCAGCCGCGCTGGCCACCGGTGCTGCTTGGCTCGAGGTGGGGACCGGCCAGCACACCCCTACCCCTGGTAGCCCCCGGCCCCGCGGTGGCCGCCCCCGACCCAGCTCGCCCTTCCCGCGGGCTGAGGGGGCCATGTCGGGAGAGGCGGTGACGGCGGCCAGCGAGCCGCGGCGGCGGGACCCCGCCGGCGTGGGACCTGCCTCCACCAAGCTCCAGGGGTTGGGGTCTTCCTCGGAGGAGGAAGAGGAGGAAGGCTACGGCCACAACCGCGCCGGCGGGGAGGAAGAGGAGGAGGATGAGATGGTGAAGGCTCCCGAGCGGGTGACCGACCTGGAAATCGGCATGTACGTCCTGCTGGGCGTCTTCTGCCTGGCCATCTTCATCTTCCTCGTCAACTGCATCTTCTTCGTCCTGCGGTACCAGCAGAAGGAGCTGCCGGATGCCGGCGCGGCCCCCTCGGCCCCCCAACCCCACAACTGGGTCTGGTTGGGCACCGACCAGGAGGAGCTGAGCCGGCAACTGGACCGCCGGCAGCCCGAGCCCCCGGCCCCCCCGGAGGCGGGCACCGAAGCCGGGCGCTGCTGTTGCGGGGTACCCCCAGGATCCGAAGCTGGGGGTCCCACCGGTACCCCGACACCTGGGGCTCCCCTGCCCCGCAAGGAAGGGGGTACGCCAGGGGGTGGCCGGAGGAAGCGGGTGGAATTCGTCACCTTCGCTCCCCCTCGGGTCCCTGAGGAACCCCCCCAGCCCGCCCCCAACGTCCAGTCCATCCTGGTGGCCAGCGAGGATGACATCCGCTGGGTGTGCGAGGACATGGGGCTGCGGGACCCCGAGGAGCTCAGGAGTTACATGGAGAGGATCCGGGGCAGCTCCTGACCCCGGGGGGTGGCCCTTGGCCCCCCCCGAGCCCCGGACAAACCAGTAAGGGACCAACCTCCTCCCCGTGCCACCCTGGGGGGGACGTGTCCCCCCCGCCATCCCCTGCCTGCAGTGGGCTGTGCTGCTCCTGGGGACCGCTGGCCGTCCCTCCTGGTGGCCTGAGTCCTGCCCCAGCGTGGCCACCCAAGGGACCACCCCCAGATGGTGGTGGTGGGGGGTGTCTGTGTGTCTCCACCCAGCTCAGAGCATCCTTGGGGTCCGCAGCAGCCCCCCCCCCCCCTCCCGCCTCGGTGGCACTGGGGAGGAAGCCGGGGTGCCCTTATTGCTTTGGGTCTCATTGCGACATTGTGTTCATAGTGATGATGATGATGATGATGATGATGGAGTCCTGTGGTCTGATCCCGGGGAGGGTCCCCGTGCCCCCCACCCCGGCCACGCATCCGTTTTGTACGACTGGCATTTTCTACCTGTAACGCCCCGGGAAGGGGCTGCAGCAAGGGGGCTGTTATTTATGGAAGATTTTTAATTCTGACGTTGTTACAAAAATAAAATATTAAAAAAAAAAAAAAAAAAAAAAAAGACAGGCAGCCCCCCCCCACCCCCCTTGCCCCGCGCCGTGATGTCTGTTTTCCCATCACCGGGTCGCATCCTGCCACTGTCCCAGGGTAGGGACAACGGGGACGGGGACGGGGACAGGGGGGAAGATGGAGGTGGGGTGCTGGGGGTACCAGCGCGGTGCTGCTGGCGGAGATCGGCTCTGCCAGGCACGGCCGAGCCCGCCGGGCTGCCGGGGACGTTGGACATGCCCTTGACGTTGGTTCCACGTGGGGACAAACGTGGGAGCTGGTCACGGGAAGGGCTCGGGGGCCGATCCTGGCCCTGGCCCAGCCGGGGTGACCTTGGGGTGAACACCCTCCTTCCTCCCTGTCCTACCGTGGGGAAGGGAGCTGCCACCTTCCTCCTCCTCAGCCCGTCCAGCACCCGCGACCAGCGAGCAGCCCGTCCCTGCCTGGTCCTGGCTTGTGTCCCCCCACCCCACCTCGCCCATGGCCGGTCCCCCGATCCCCCCAAACCCCGGCAAAATGTCCCTCCTGCAACACCACCCACAGACAACGGGCCACCAGGTCCCTTTATTCAGGGATGCCATGGGGATTCCCACCACTCCAGCGTCGTCCCCCACCATAGCCCCCCCACTCTGTCCCAGTGAGCCCCGAAATCACCCTGGGTGACAGCAGGAGCCACCCCCTCCCCACGTCCCATCACCCAGCTCCCACAGGCTCCCCATGCTGGGCTGGCACCTCCCCAAACTTCCCCCCATCCCTCTGCCCCACACCAGCGCTCGAGCCATCCCCACAGCCCCCCCAAAAAACCCACAGAGATGGGGTGACCCCTCTGGCTACTGCAGAGAGGCTCCTGTCCTGTTGTGTGTCCCCCCCCCTTGCTGTCTTTGGGACCCACATCATCCCTATCCCCATGGAAGGGGGGGTTCTGATGCCCCGTCACCCCCAGTGGCACCGCGTCAGTCCTCCACCGGCCCCGTGCAGTGGTGGGGGGCACCCGGGCATGGTGGCCGGCTCTGGTAGCGCCTGGAGATCCAGGCGAAGAGCAGGCAGGTGACCAACTGGATCCCGGCCAGCAGGAAGAAGTAGTTGTCCATACGGCAACTGTTGATGCTCCCTGCGAGCGGGAGGGTGGTCAGACCCGGGGTGGTGGGGGGATAGCCCTCAGGACACCCCCTCCCCTCCCTGTGTCCCACACCCCGTCCCCGCTGGCCCCAAAGGCACCCCAAGCAGGAGGTGACACCCGTGTCCCCGTGCCAATGCTCACCGTAGTCCTCCGGGCAGCGCATCCACCCCTGGGCGGGCAGCGAGAGGAGGGTCAGCAGCCCCCACCCCAGCAGCGAACCCACCCCGGAGATGAAGAAGAAGAGACCCATGATGGCTCCTTTCATGGACTTGGGGGCCTCGGAATAGGCAAACTCCAGGCCTGTGGGAAAGCAGAGAGCGGAAAAGGCTGGAACCCTTCAGGGTTCCTCCACCAAACCCAACTGCCCCGGTGGGGGGGCTGCGGTGGAGGCCCCGGCGCCAGGGAGAGGTGGGCACCGCTCACCGGGGATGCTGGCGAAGAGCTCGCTGATGCCGATGAGCAGGTACTGGGGGACCTGCCACCAGATGGGCAGCGTGGCAGCCAGGTAGCGGTCCTTGCCGATGAGCTGCGGCACCGTCTGGTTGCGGCGCACGTACTGCAGCCGTTCCCGCTCCAGGATGCCTGCGGGATACGGACAGGGGGCTGAGAACCCACCGAGCCCCCACCCGTGGTAGCATCCCACCCCAGCCCGGGTTCTACCTGCTGTGAGGACGGAGGCGAGGCTGAAGAACATGCCCAGTGCCATCCGCTTGAGCGCCGAGGGCAGCAGCCTCCGCCTGGCTAGGAAGGGGTCGATGACGTGGTCCTTCAGGGGCACCAAGGCCAGCAGGACCACCACGTTGGCCAGGAGCAGCCAAGCGTCCGGGAACTGCAGGGTAGAGGCAGGTCAAACCCTAGCCCTCACCCATGGTGGGGACCTCAGCACCCCGTGGGATGCCCCAGCTCCCACCCCAACCCTCACCCATCACGTCCACCATGCCGCCGGCCCCATCCCTCACCGTGTAGCCCTGGCGGGTGTTGGCGTGGTCCTGGCCACTCTGGAAGATGCTGGGGATGTTGAGGTGCAGACCTTGCAGGTAATACGTCGACTGCATCTGAAAGGCAGCGGGATGGTGGCTCCGTGGGCTCAGCTCCCAGACAGACCTGCCACCACTGATGGTCCCTGCCTGGTGCAGAGCCCACCCCACACCTCACCTGGAAGTAGACCATCCAGTAAGGGATGAAGGTCAGCATCACGGGCAGGATCCGGGCCAGCACCTGGAAGTTGGCAAGGTCCTCCTCGGGCGAAGGAGCTCCAGGCTGGGCTCTGCTGTTGGGGAGAGGGTCTCCATCCTCCCATGGGTGAGCACTCATCCTGGGCAGAGGGACAGCATGGGACAGGCCAGGGTGGGAGGGCTCAGCCCCCCCCCCCAGACCCCCCTGACCCTTCTCACCTGGCCCTGGTGCCCCCCAGCCAGGCGCAGCCACAGCTCTGCAGCGCCAGCTTGATCATGGCAGAGACCTGGCTGCCCGTGGGGGGCTTGGTGACAAAGGTGGGGGTGGCCAGGAGGAAGATGAGGAGGGCCAAGGCCAGACAGGCAACAGGGATGAGGTAACCAGCCAGAAAGCTGATGTTCTGTTGGACAAATGCCACCACCAGCAGGGAGAAAACAGCCCCGATGTTGATGCTCCAGTAGAACCAGTTGAAGAAGCGCCGCGTGGCGTCACTGCCCCGGTCCCTCACCTGCCAGCGTGGAGGGACAGGCCCCGGGGCCGGTTGTCAGCTCTGGCAGCACCAAACCTCAATGCAGGGCTTCTGCTTCATCCCTTGTCCCACCACCCTCCCGCATCCCCCATGTCCCATCCCACCACCATCCCACGCCCCATCCTATCCCTCACCTCCTGGATTCCCTCCCTCCCTCCTTCCCCCAAGCAAGGATGCCCCATGGGTCTCAAAGGTGATCTATGGAGGTGCAACCACACCTCCTCCACCCTATGGGAGACCCTACCCACCTCGGCTCAGCAGACGGGGAAGGGAGACCCCACAGGTCGATGGCCGGTTGGGAAAGGGCAGAGGGAGAAGGATGCCACCGCCTGCCCACACTCACCTGGTCGGCGCCGAAGGGGATGAGGTTGGCTCTGACGGAGCTGACGCCCAGCGCCAAGAGCAGGAGGCCGGTGTAGATGGTGGGGGCACAGTACTGCTCGGGGGGCTGCCCCCGGCACGTCCCACCGCGGTGCCAAGAGCAGTTTCGGATGGTGTCGGCCGGTAGCTGCCCGCACACCGAGAGGCGCCCATCCAGCGACGCGGTGACGGGCAGCAGGGACGCTGCCAGCAGGTAGAGGAAGAAGCTGATGACCACGGTGGCGTAGCGGCCCAGGTAGACGTCGGCCAGCCAGCCGCCGATGGGGGAGAACAGGTAGGAACCCCCCAGGAAGAGGAGGCAGGCGCAGGACGCTTGGGTACCCCCCCAGCCGAAGGTGCCGCTGGTGAGGTAGAGCACCAGGTTGGCCGTGATGCCGAAGAAAGCCGCCCGCTCCAGCCCCTCAACCACCAGCAGAGCCACGCACGCCACCCCGTGCCCCTTCAGGGCCGTCCCCCCCAACAAGGGGCTCCGCTCCCCACCGTCCCCCATCCCGGCCACGTCCCCCCCACCCCCCCCAGAGCACCGCGGCTCTCCGCGTTGCTTCTTCTGCCCTTCACCACCCCGAGCTGGCAGCGCAGCCGGGGGTCCCCGTCCTGCCGCGGCCCCTTCTCCGTCCCCCTCGGTCCTTCTCCGGGTCGCCCCCCTCGCCGGGCGGGCGTCCTCCAGCCCTGTCGCTCCCCAGCTCCCAGTTCCCCATTCCTGCTGAACTGACGCATCATATGATGGCTCAGAAGCGAAAAATCCCCGTCAGCCAGCGCGACTTCTCCTTCCTGGGGGCTTTCCCCGTGTGTGTCCCCCCACCGCCATCTCCGACCTCGGTTGGGGGGCTTTGCTCCCCCCTCCCCAGCACAACTCCCTTGGGTCCTCTGCACCAAAACCCCTCGCTGATGCTGGGGTGTTCCCCTGCTCTGGGGGTGTCCGAGCCCTGTGGGTGCCGGGGGATGTCATACACCCACCGGCATGTCCCAGGACCAGCGTAAAGCCAGGCTGAGCCGAGCTCAGGGTTACCGCACCGGCCTCTTCCCCACGCGCCCCCAAAATCCCCACCCCAGAAGCACGCGGGGGTTTGTTTTGCAGCCCGATTTCCTAAGGAAATGGGGCTGGGGTGGTGGTGGGGGGGGCTGTGTGTGCCTGTTTGCCTCTCACACTCTGATATTTTCCACCGGACTCGGCAGCGCAAAGCTTTTAAGTTTCTGTAAGTTTAAAAAAAAAAAAAAAAATTAAAAAAAAAATGTAGCTGAGAAAGGCAGGAAGCTCGGGGGGAGAGCCAACGGGCAGGCACCCTCCCAGCACTCCACCCCCCCCAAATTTTCCCACCCCTTACAGCATCCTCCAGATCCTCCATGCCCTTGTACCGCCCTCCCCGCGCAAAGAAGCCCCTCCAGCTCCCCGGCGCAGGGGAAGAGCCCAAAGGCAGCACTCCCCACCCTGCAGCCACGGTCATCCGACATCCCCACAGCCCCCGGCATCTCCACGGCCCCACGGCATCCCCATGGCCACCCAGCATCCCCATGGCCAACCAGTGTCCCCACGGCCACCCAGCATCCCCACGGCCCCCCGGCATCCCCGTGGCCCCCAACATCCCCAGGGCCACCCAGCATCCCCACGGCCACCCAGCTGCCCCACCTGGCAAAGGGACGATGTCTCTGGGACTGGGGGTTTGATGGGCTCTGTGATGACCAGCCACTGGACAAGGGAAGAGCCTTAAATCCCTGGTTTTGGCTGCAGGGGACAACCCCAGCCCAGCCCAGCTCGTTAGTAACGTCCACCTACCTGCCACCGACCTCCCTCCTGCCAGAGCTCGGTGGGCGACGAGCTGAGCTGGGTGATGCTTCTTTGGGGTCACCATGGGATGTGCAGGACGTGAAGGACCCTCCCGCAGGCAGCACCAAAAAGGTGCCGGCCATGTCACCCCTGCCCATGGCCTCGCAAGCATCCTCCTGCCCACCCCAGCCCCAGAAAATGGGGGAGAAGGAGGGACCTCCACACTCTGCTCCATCGCCCCGTGGATGTCTCAGAGCTTGGGGAAGCCTGAGTGCCGCTGTGGCACCGGTGACGTTGTCCCAAGCCCATGACACAGTGGCACACCAGGAGCTGCAAATTGTGGTTCCTGCACGATCCCTGTCCCCCCTATGGCTGAGGGGGTGACCTGGGGTGGGAGCGCCAGGTCCCTGTGGATCCCGTGACCCCGAGGGACACCGCAGGTGTGTGGCATGGTCCCCGAGCGGAGCCCGACCCCCCGCTTCCCCCCCGCCGGCGTGCAGGATGGAGCCACCCCATCGCGCTCCTCCGCCCCACGGCGCCGAGCTGGCTTCCTGCAGCCCTCGACCACAAGCCAGGAGCGGAGAGCGTGCGAGCGGCAGGCAGGACGCGGGCTTGTGTCCCAACCGTGTCCCCGAGCCGCTGAGAAAGGCGGTGGGAGGACGGGACCACCCAACCCCCGGGTCCCCAACCGCCATGGGGCTGCCCCACGGCCGCTGAGAAGGATGGAGGGGCTCTGCCTGCTCTTGGCGGCTCTCTCCGCTGCAGCGCCCGGACAAGGTATGTCAATGTCCCTTCCTGTCCCTCTCTGTGTGCCGGGACCCCCCGGGGTGATGGGTCTACTGGTTTCGGAGCTGGGTACCTACCGTCTTCCCTGCTGGAGCAGGGGGTGTCGGTGCACACGGCTGTTACCGGCAGTGGTTTGGCGCCGAGCGAGGATGCTCTGCAGGCAGCTCTGCAAAGCTCAGCTCCTCTCCTTCCCCCAGGTGCTCGGCATGGCCCGTCCCACCTCTGCCCTGCCTCGACACCCGGTGGGAACGAGGGAAGGGGGTCCCCGCTTGGGGACTGGTGGCTGTGGGGACCTTAAAAGGGCTGTCGGGGCCAGTCCGCCCCCCAGGTCCTGGCACCGTGGGGACAGGGCGATGCTCTCCTGGCTTTGGCAGGCACAGGTCAAAACCCATCCTGTCTGCTCCTGTCACCAGCATCACCTCGGGATGGTTTTTGGGGAACCCATCCCACCTGCTTGTGCCACCAGCATCACCCCAGGATGATTTTTGGGGACAATGCCACCTGCTGCCCCCAGCCTGGCAGGGTTTAAGGTGGTTTCACACCTGAAATGGCTGCCAGAAGCAGCCTCGACGCCTCCCATCAATGGGGGAACGGTCGCCATTGCTCTCGTTTCCGCTAACGGCTCCTTCCCACACCTTCGCCGACACGCCGCCGGCTGCCTCCGGGCTCCAGGCCCGGTGCTGCCCGCCACCGGGACCCCACCGAGCAGTTCTTCCCCACCACGTCCCCCTCTCCCACGCTCATCCCTTCCCTTTGCCTTTAATATTTTGGGACACTAAGCCAGAGCCCACCAGGCTGAGGTGGCGGTTTCCCATGGAGGAGGCCACCGGCTCCGCGGGACACCCACCCAACGCACCCCACCAGTCATCCCCCCCACACCCCCAAAACAGCTATAGGTGCCTCTCACAGCGGTTGATGGGCAAAGGTGGGAGCGGGGTCGATCGGCACGGCGGGCTGACGTAGCGTTGGCAAAAGTTGCCCTTTTTTGGTCAGAAATCATTATTGCAATCATTGCGTGATGGCGCCCCGCGCAGCCGGGGTACAGGAGGAAGCCGCAATTTCGGTGGTGACGACAGCGAACGCACCTCACTTCACCCGTGGGGTGGAATCCTTCGTGCCTCCGAGGAGCCAAATGGTGAATTTTTTCGGGTGATAACCACGGGAGCTCAGCGAGCGGTTCGGCTCCGGTGGGATGCTGATGTGTGTTGAAGCAAAGGGATGGGGAAGAGGGGATGGGATCAAACCCGGTGGCCGAAATGATGCCGTGTCCGAGGAAAAGGAAAAAACTTAAACGCGACGGCCCTGGCAGCAGCATCGCCTCACCGGCGGCCCCGATTCGGGCAGGTACGGGCAACGGGCAGACCCTCTCTGTTGGCAGGGGCGGCAGCGGCACCCCGGACACGTGATGGCACCCCGCGCTTCGGCTTTCCCACCGGTGAGTTGCATCCCAATATCTCCATATTTAGGGCCAGATTCTGCCTCGCCCCCCCCCCGGTTTGCCATCTCCGATCCGCCAAGCACGCGGCAGCCGGCACGGGAGCGGTGAGGCGCCCGCTTCACCGCCAGTGCTGGCGGTGGCCGGTCTGTCTGCTCCTTGCCGTGTCCCCGCACCTTGCCAGCAGAGCCGGGGCTGAGCCAAAAAAAGGGGGGTTGCCCCCCCCCGATACCCACTGACCTCACTCCTGCTTTCGCCTCGGCGGCTGCCAGCTCTCAGCGGGGCTCTGGGCGTGCGTCTGTCCAGCGGCGGCACAACCGTCTGTCCTGCAGCCGTCAGCCCCATCCTCTCACCATGCCACCTCCTGCCCTGCTCGGAGGAGATATTCAGCCCCGGATTGGGGGGGTCCCGGTGGTCTCAGCCCCTCATAACCCCCTGCCCCTTCCTCCTTGCAGCCCCCGCGGAGCCCACGGGACCTCCCAGCACGCCGGCGGGCAGCCCGGCTGGAAACACCTCGGTGGCACCAGGTGAGCGCAGGAGAGCCAGGGACATCCTTGCACCCACATTTCGGTGGGGACGGGGGAGCCTGGGGGTGGCAGCATCCCCTCCTGCTGCCACGTGGAGCTGGTGGTGGTATAGGGGACAGTGCCAGGGCCACCCTTACCCCCTTCCCCTCCGTCTCTCCCAGGTCCCGGCGCGCTGCGGCTGGCCGGCGGCCGGAGTCGGTGCGAGGGCCGAGTGGAGATAGAGCAGGCGGGTGTCTGGGGTACGGTGTGCGACGACGCCTGGGACCTGGCCGACGCCAACGTCGTGTGCCGGCAGCTGCGGTGCGGCTGGGCCACGCGCGTCCACGGCGATGCCGCCTTCGGCCGGGGCAGCGGCCCCATCCTCCGGGACGAGGTGGGCTGCGAGGGGCACGAGGAGCACCTCGGGGACTGCCCGGCCGTGATGGAACACGACTGCAGCCACAAGGAAGATGCCGGCGTGGTGTGCTCAGGTGGGTCCGGTGTGTGCCGGATCCGGCAGGCGTCACGCAGGGTTTGGGCTCCGGTGGGCAGAGATATCGGTCAGGGTGCATCCCCAACTCCGCTGTCTGCCCGCAGAGCACCAGGAATGGCAGCTCTCCGGTGGCCGGGATGGCTGCGCCGGCCGGGTCGAGGTCTTCTTCCGCGGCACGTGGAGCACGGTGTGCGACAATACGTGGTACGATCTGGAAGCGAGCGTGCTGTGCCGTACGTTGGGCTGCGGGGAGCCCCTCCGGCGACTCTCCTTCAACCACACGCTGCCCGGCAGGATGCTCTACCAGTGCGAGAGCCTGCAGCCCTCGCTGGCCCACTGCCAGTGGACCTACAATAAATCGGCTCCTTGCCACCAGTCCCGGGCGGCCGGCGTGGTCTGCAACGGTACGGGACCCCCCCCTGCTCTGTGTGTGTGTGTGTGCAGGGGGGGCTTTGCAGCCATGGGGGTCCCCTGCAGATGAGCTGCAACCCAGCTCCTTCCGCATCCCCCCCCCCCACCACCACCATCCCTGTCCCGCTCCTGCCAGGCTCCCAGGGCTTGCAGACACCGACCCCGATGGCCACGGTGACACCGAGCAATGTCACCCTCCTGAGAGGTGAGTGTCAGCCATGGCCTGGGGTCCGGGGAGGGGGTGGGGAGGGCTGCAGGGACCACCCAACTCGCCCCCCCCTCCCCCCTTACCTGGAGGAAGGATGTCCCATGTGTCACGAGCTGTGTCTGTTCTCTGTCTCAGCTGCGGAGGGGTCCCCGACGGCGGGGTCACAGTCCCCTCTGCACATGCCCCTCTTCGTCCTCTGCCTGGTCCTGGCAGCGCTGCTGCTGCTCACCGTGACGGCCTTCACCACCGCCCTGCTGAGGGTGAGGAAGATGAGCGGTAAGGAGCCCCCTGCGGGGGCACGGCAGGCTCTGGCCATGGAGGGGGGGGGTGACACTACCAACCCAGCCAGGGCCACCTCCTTCCCTGGGCTCAGCTCAGCTGCGGGAGCGGGGCCGGCTGCGCCACGGAGCAGCTGAGTGGGTACACCCCCCTCCTTGTCCCCGCAGCCCATGCTGTGTCCTCCCCTGGGCTAGCCGGTCCGGTCCTGGTGACCCACAGTGTCCAGAGCCCCGATGTGCCCTCCGGGACCTCCAACGACTACAGGGAGATGCCCCCCAGCGTTCCCAAAGGACCAGGTAGGTCGGGCAGGTCAGCGGTCCACCCTGGGGGCTGTGGGTTAGGGGTTCCCCGCTGGCGATGGCTGCTCCGTCCCCATCTCATCCCCCAGACCCACCGGTCGCAGCCGTTCCCACTGCCAAGGACTTCGACTCTGACTCCGACTACGAACACTACGACTTCAGCAGCAAGCCGCCGGTGGCCCTCTCCACCTTCTACAGTGAGCATCCCACCGGCACTGGTATCCCCGCCACCCCACCCCAGGACCCCCGGCATCCTGTCCTGGGGTGTCCCGGGGTGTCCCGGCTGATGTCCCCCATCCCTGCGCTCCCCGCAGACTCGCTGCGCCGGCAGCCTGGGGAGGAGTCGCTCCCGCTGAGCAGTTGCATCCCACCCAACCAGGACGGGATGGAGCCGTTCCCGGCCGAGGGTACGACACGAGGGCTGCCCGTCCCTCTGTCCTCCACCACTGGCTGTCTGCCCGTCCTGCCCGAGGGGCCACCCTGCCGCCCGGGACTGACGTGCGCTCTGTGCCCCGCAGTGTCGGCCAGGCTGGGCCCCCCGTCCCGTGGCAGGGCAAGCAGCTCCTCCACCTCCTCCTCCTCCTCCACTGAGCCCTACTGCAATGACAGCACAGCCCCCCCACATGGCTGGGTCTGCCAGCCGCCCCCTGCCGATGGCACCCACTGGCACGCAGCACCCACCACCCACGGCTACACCGACTACCCTGGCACAGGTGGGCTCCGCTGGTGGGCTGTGTGGTCCCAGGGAGTGGAGCAGGGTTGGGGACAGCCCCGGGGACAGGAACAGGGATGGAGAGACCCCAAGGATGGGAGCAGGGACGGGGACAGGAGCAGGGATGGAGAGACCTCAGGGGTGGGAACAAGGGATGGAGAGATCCCAGGGATGGCAACAAGGGATGGGGACAGCCCTGCAGAGCTGAACAGGGATGGAGAGGCCCCAGGGACAGGAACAAGGCATGGAGAGACCCCAGGGATGGAGAAACCCCAGGCACGGGAGCAGGGATGGGGACGGGAGTTGGGATGGAGAGACACCAGGGATGGGAGCAAGGGATGGGGACACCCAGGGGAGGGGACCTTAAGGATGGGAGCAGAGATGGGGACAGCCCTGGGGATGGTAGCAGGAATGGAGACCCCCAAGGATGGGAGCAGGGATGGGGACAGCCCTGGGGATGGACAGACCCCAAGGATGGGAGCAGGGATGGAGACAACCCCAAGGAGGGAACGGGAGTGGGGGACCCCAGGGGATGGGTGCAGGCATGGAAGGCGCCAGTAAGAGACCCTTTTTCTCCCAGTTCTCCCAGCAGCACCCCATGTGCCCGCCCCAGTGCTCTCCCAGCCTTGGGTACCTGTGCCTCCAGCAGACCCCGATCCCGCTGACAGCTCCAGCACCTCCTCGGGGGAGTGGTACGAGAATGTGCAGGGCGAGAAGCTGCCCGTGGACCCGTCCCCACATCCCGGTGAGGACCCCACGCTGGCAGGGCAGGAGTAGGGTGGCGCAGGGGAGGTGCAGGGCTCCTCTTGCCCTGCAGCATCGTTGTTCCAATCCCTGATGGTCTCGGTCCCTCGTAGGCTGGCTGGCTCCGTCCTGCCCCTCGGGGGGACACGTGCAGGACCCCGACTCCTCTGAAGGCAGCGACTACGATGACATCCAGGGCTCTGCCTACTGAGGATGCCCGACGGCCATGGACAGAGGGGCACAGCAAGGGGAGGGGGGAACCTGGCACCATGTGCAGCCAAGGACTCACCATCCCGCTGCCGACGTCTCCTCCGGACTTCTCCGGCCGTCTCCTCTGTGCCGGGGTCTGGGCACAGGTCCCGGTGGCATTCAGGGGATGCTCGGCGCAGGCGAGCTGTGCCAGGCTGCGTGCCACGATTAAAAGCTTTTCCCAGCGGGTTGCTGTCTCCCTCGGCCATAGGGGTGGCCGGTCACCAGCCCCACGGCGAGGCTGGGTCACCAAGCGCTCCCACGGGGCGGCAAGGGATGAGTGACCCAAACATGTCCCTTCTTGCAGTCCCCTGCCTGGCCGGTCACGGGGAGCAGCATCGCCTGCAGGACCCGGCCGCCAGCAGAGGTGATGTACCCCCGCTGCCCGCAGAGCTGCCCCCAAGGGCAGGAGCAGCCGGACCCCGCCACGTCCCCAGCCCAGGGTAGCAGGGAGGGGGGAAGGCAGGGTCTCATCCAGCCCCCACAGCACCGCACATCCCCGTGGCTGGCGGTGGCGATGGGTCCCCAAGGGCTGGCCCTGCAGGGAGGCAGGTGGTGGGGATGCGGGGTGACGGTGTCCCACAGCCGTCCCCTGACACTCCATGGCAACACAGCAATAGATACAGAGCCACACACACACACACAAGCGTTCCCGCACCCCACTGGGCCACGGTCCTCCCCATCCCGGGGACACACCGGCCACCGTGCCCATAAACCCTGGCCGGAGGGATGCTGGACTGGCTCCCATCCCAGGCACACCGGATGGTGCCGTATGGCAGTGCTGGAGGGTCCCGGACCCTTCTCACCCCAGCCTGGGGCTGTGGGGCAGGCACCAAGCCGGGAAATGGGACACAGCCAGTTTCCAGGCAGGGTGGATTCGTCCCCCCTCGCCCAGAGCTCAGGGGGGTGAGGTACGACCCCCCCCGAGGGAGGGATAACCCCCTCCAGCATCCCCCGTGCTGCCGTGAAATCTGGGGCATCCCACGGTCCACCCGAGCCCCCGGCAGGATGCCTGAGCGAAGCAGCGTCACCCTGGGACAGGGACACTGGTGGGCTCGGGGGCTGCACCCAGCTGAGCCAGACAAAGCCACCCAGCCATCACCCCTGGGGCTGGGACCCCTCCGTCCCCCTGCCCCGGGGTGGTGGTGGGGGCTTCCCTGGCTCTTTCCAACATCAAGCCAAACCCCGCGGCACAGTCTCCCGCCCCGGTACCCGCCGGCGGGTTTCCATCTCACCGGGTGGAGCCTCGGCGGAGGTTGGGGTTCAGACCCACCCCCGTGGAAAATTTGCCCCCCCACCACATCCTTCAGCTGTTTACCGAGACGAGAGGCTCCGGCAGCCCCGAACAAAAGGGCCACGCCGCAACAACGGAGGAAGCACCAAAATAGCAACAAAGCCCCAGACAAAGGGGAGAAGAGCGAAGCGAGGGCAAGGAGCCGGCTGCCGCCAGCGGAGCGGGACCGGGAGCGGGCACGGGGGGTGCCCCCAGCCACACCAGCGGCTCCCCGTGCCGGGGCGGCGAGGCTGGGACAGGAGATGGTGGCACCTTTGCCAGGGTGGCGGTTGGGACCGCTTGGACCGTGGCACAGCTGGGGAATGACCTGGGGGGGGTACCGATGCCCCGCGGGGGGATAACCCAGTTCCCATTGGGGCACGGGGTGAAGGGTCCATGTGTCACCTCCAGCCACGAGACAGGCACATCAGTGCCAAGCGTTTATTCGGAGCCGCTGCTGCTCCTGCACGCGGTGACAGGCGCTGGGAAATGCCACTTCCACCATCATTAGGATAACAGCGGCTTGCTGACAGCCGACAAGCCCACTCCTGCTCGCACCAAAGGCAGCTCCTGCCTCTTAAAAGGCTTCTCACAGGCAGGCAGCTTGTCAGCACGTCCCAGCACTCTCTCCCCCACCCCCCCAGACCCCTCCGGAAAGATATTATAATCATCCTTATCTGTCACAGCGTGCAGACGATGCTGAGCTGACTCGCATCGCCAGCAGCAAGCAAGGATGTTCTAACCGAGCCACGGCACTAACTCTGCCTGCAGCATCTCAGGGCCTCCAGAGCCACCCACGGCTCGGAAGGGGGGTCTGGACCCACTTCCATGGGGTTCAGGCACCCTTGGATAACGGGGAGGATGGGAACAAGCGGGGACTGCGGGGAACAGCCCCCAGCCCTGCACTGCAGGGGCTCAGCACCGCATGGCCAAGGGGATGCGGAGGCTCCCAAAGGAGCCGGGAGGGGATTGCCAAGCTGGGTTACCTCCAGGGATGCCAGGATCTGGTTGGAAATGGCGTGCTCACGCTGCCGGCATCTCTGCCCGACCATCCCTGACCACCTCTGCCTGGCAGCCTGCAGCCGCCTGCCTGCCTGCCACCCACCGCACCCCAGCGAGCTTCCTCTTGAGTCATGGAAAATCTTCAACCCAGAGAGTTTTGGGGGCAGGAAACTCCCAGGGGAGCCGAGCCCCAGCTCTGGGGGTTGAGGACCGGAGCATCCCATGGCAGGAGCCCAGGGTGGTGGCAGCGGGAGGGGACAAAGAGCTCTCCCTAACCTCTCTGAGCTGCCTGAGAAACCCAGTCCTCCCAGCACCACTCCCCAGGCACCAGCCAGGCACTCTCCTTTCAGCAAAAACACCACGGGGTCAATGGAAAACAGCTGCCGTCGTTAGCATGCATGACCTGGATTTGGAGGAATTAATTAGGGCATAATCAATTAACGCCTCTCTCTTCCCCGCTCCATCCCCGCCTGTGCCCCACGTGCCCTTGCCAGGGATATACGGTGTCCCTGGGGTGCCAGCATCTGGGAGAAGCAGGGACACGCCTGGATGAAACCTCCCCAATCCCCATCCCCTGGGGCCATCACGGTGCTTCGGGTGCTGCCGTGGCCTGCGGGGCACGTGGTGGCTTGGCCATGGCACAGCGTGGCATGGCGTGGCGTGGCGTGGTGTGGCACGGCACGGTGTGGTGTGGCGTGCATCAGCTCCTTTGCAGGAGCCGGTGGCATGGGCAGCAGCTGGCACGACGCGTTTCCTGCGCCGTGGTGCCGCTCGCCTCCACTGGTGACCGCAGGCGGCGGTGAGGGTGGCGGTGCAGCCAGGGCAGAGCTGAAGCAAGCCAGCGAGGAGGAGGAGGAGGGAAGCAAGGGGAGGCTATTTTTGGCAGGGGACGGTGTTAGGCGAGAGCGGGCGCGGGCCTCCCCACGGCAGTGAGGGTGGGATGCGGCCCCTGCGGCAGCTCGGGCTGTTGGATTTAGTGGCCGTCACCAGTTTTCCCCACTGCAAACCAGTGTGGTGGCTCCCAAAACAGCTCACCGGCACCAAGGAGCTGCCGTTGGGGCTGGGATTTCCCTCGGTGAATGACGCCGGCTCTGACCACCCAGAACCCCCCCCTGGTTCGTGCCCCCCAGCTCTCCTTCGGGTGCCAGCTCCGGGCTCTTGCTCGGCCACGCTGCCTTCCAACCACCGGCAGCTTTGTGGGGACCCAAGGGGGAGCTGGGGTCCCCCCAAACCCTCCCAGCACTGGGTATGTTCGTCCCTCCAGGCTCACAGCCTCTGCAGAGACAGGGGGTCGATGGGGGGGACCCCAGGACGGAGGCTGAGCCCCCCGCACCACCATGGGTTCCCTTTGCTCTCGCTCTTCGTGCTCAGCGGGACCCGGGGAGGCAGCTGCCATGTTGAGACTTCAAACGAGCGTGTAGACGTGACGCAGAAAACCACAGAGGGAGGAAAAACAGCCTGTTCCTGCCTGTCCCCCCTCGCCTGCCTTCCCCAGGCCGGGTAGCAGAGGCGGCGGTGCCCCCGGCAGCCTCCCGCTCAGCCGCCAGCGCCGGGGCGGAGGAGGCGGCCGGCCATGCCGATGGCAGCCCGGCTGCCCGCCCTGCGCCTGCTGCTCTTACTGGGGACGTGGGGTGAGTACGGCGGGGGGCTCGGGGTGCCGGGGTCATGGATGCTTTACCGGGGTGCAGCCGCGGTGCCGGCAGGTCCGGTGTGCCGGGAATGGCCAGGGGGACCCAGCCCTGCCGCGGCCTGGGATCCCACGGTGAAACCCTTCGGCTTTGCTGCTGCCGGGCATGTTTTGGGGGGCTCAGCGCCATGCCCTTGGCCGTGGGCTCAACGGGGTGCCCGTCTCGGCTCACCCACGGCACCATGACGGGGGTCCCATGTACCCACCCTGGGCAAGCCCCAGGCACGGGGGCTCAGGCCAGGCAGGGGGCCGGTGGCCGGTGACCAGCGACGAGGCTGCCGAGCCCTCGCCGAAACGCGGGCAGCGAGGAGAACGCCGGCACGCCTCGGCTGGGGCCATGCGGATCCGGTCCCCCCAGCTCTGGAGGTCCCCGGGATGCTCGTCACACCCCGGCAGTGAGCCTACGGGCACGGGGGGGGGCAACTAGCCATACCCCCATCCTCGTTGCCTGCCGGCTCCTGCCGTCCCCAGCCACCCCTTCATCCACATGGCACAGCGGGCAGCCGCAGGCACCGCGCCGCTCCGGCTCACTGCCATGACGGTGGCACCGTCTACTGCTGCCTGGCCGTACCTTCCTACCAGGAGTGATGTTAGCTAGTTAGCGGTAATTAGCAGGTGCCCTTACCCGCCTTTTTTCAGCCATAACTATCCACCAGCAGAGGGGTGGGCGGCCCGGCAGGCAGCGCTACGGCCAGTTGGGTGAGGTCGTTCGTATTCATTTATTTTAATTAAAGGTGTGAGGAGGGGGAGTGAGGGCAAATTCACCGGGAAAGGCAGAAAACGCTCTTCTGTTGCCAAGGGAAAAAGCCGGCACGACGCAGCCTCCTCCTCCGGCGCCCGGCGGCACACCGCCGGCCTGGGGCTCGGTCCCCACCGCTGAGCTTTGGGGACGGAGGTGTCCCCCAAGCCGGGTCAGCGCAGAGCATGGCATGGCCGTGGAGCTCCCGGCCACCGCCATCACCAGCTCCTTTCCACCAGCAGCATCTTTGCCCTGCCGAAAGGCTGACCTGAGCCTCCCGAATCACCTTTTTCCCCCCCCAAAATAACCGGCGACAGGCCAAGAGCCGGGAGCCGCTGCCCGAGCCCGGGGGGTCCCACCTCCCCCAGGGCGAGCAGCAGGACTGACACCCCGTCCCCCTCTTTCTTGCAGCCATCCCCGGCCATGAAGGAGCCATCCTGAACCCTGGAGGTGAGCATGCATGGGGGTAGCGCCTTGAGGACCGCATCACGACTTCGTTAGCGGCTCCTCGGCCACCGCTTCGTTAACGTTGGCGGCTGCCGGATCTGCCTTGGCCGGGAAGCTGGCTCCGCCGTATCGCGGCGTCTTCGTGCAGCCGGGTCCCCCAGCTCAGCCCCACGGCACCCGTGCCCCCCGAGCCCCCCCACCGCCTGCCCACGCAACCCCCCCCGACACTCCGTTTCCTTCCTTCCCCCGTTTTGCGAGAAGCCCCGGCTGCCGTCGCGGGGCACGCCGGTGCCGAGCCTGGCCACGGCAACGAACCGGCGAGGGCTTTTCCAAACCCCAGGTGGAAAAAAACGCGCTCGCGAAGGGAAGGAAAGCCCCTAACGCCCGTGGTTTCCCTGCAGAGCCTGGCCTGCAGCTCACCGGCGGCGGCTGCCGCTGCGCCGGGATGCTGGAGGTGAAGTGGAAGGGCAGGTGGAGCCGTGTGTGCCGGGCCAGCGTGAGCGAAGCCGGCGCAGACAGCATCTGCCAGCGGCTGGGCTGCGGCCCCCACATCGCCGAACCCCTCCAGGTCATCTTCGCCGGTGGGAAGGAGCCACGCGCGCAGCCGCTGTGGTGCCAGGGGCCGGTGGCCACCCTGGCGGGGTGCCGCTGGACACCGGTAAACTGCACGGAGCACGCCGTCCTTGCCTGCAGCGGTGAGCCTGGGCCCCCACCACGGCCGCACACGTCCACGGGGACCGGCCACCCCGACCTGGCCCCTCTCTTCTCATTTCAGAGCCGGTGAAAACCACCCCCGAACCCCCGCCGGCACCCCCGACCACCACCCCGGAGCCTGCCGGTAAGACCCTCGTCCCTCTCTGGTCCCCGGGCACGGCGGCAATGGCCAAAAAGGGGCACGCGTGGCAAAGCAAACTGCCCCCCCCCCCACCTGCTGAGATCACCCAATCTCATAATAGTTTTTGCAGCATCAACGGGGCAATTAAGCTTCAGAGGTGGCGGGCTCGGGGACTTTCGGCTCAATAACGGGAAGAAATGACGTCCCAGTGTGTAATTAAATGTTTCCCCCCCCCCGCCCCGTCCCTCGCCAGGACCCGCCAGGCTGCGGCTGGTGGACGGGGACTTGGGCTGCTCGGGCTTCGTGGAGCTGCACAGGGAGGGGCTGTGGGGGGCCGTGGCCAGCAGCCCGGCCATCTCGCCAGGACTGGCCACCGACATCTGCCAGGATCTCCGCTGCGGCACCGCCATCGACGGCCACGGCCACGCCAAGCCGAACCGAGAAAGCCACTTGCCGGTGCGGTGGGAGGCGGTGGAGCCCTGCGAGAGCCATCTGCTCTTCGACTGCTTCAACAGGACCAGCGCCCGGCGGGGGAAAACGCCTGCCTTCATCATCTGCTCCGGTGAGAGCTGGCCCCGGCACAGCCCCGCTCCTTCCCCGGACCCCCTCGCCGACCGGCTGAGCTCCCCGTGATGTGCTCCGGGGCCACAGGCTGCTTTTCCCCGGGCAGAGATGCTCTGCTGCAGGTTGCCCGGGCGGCTGAAGCCCCGAGCAGGGCCAACAGCCCCATCCCCGTCTGCCCCACGCACCCCATCCACCCACTCCTGCTCTTCCTCCCCTGCGTGCGAAGGCAAAACAGGAAATCTCCCCGGCGCGCTCGGTTCCTGGCAGCGGCACCCCCCCAACCCCGGGCTTCGAACGCAGCAGCGCTGCGAGTAGGAAAAGCCGGGGAGCGAGAACAGCGCGCAGCAAGCGCCATGTTAGCACCCTGAAACCCAGCACGGGTGTGCGGGGTGTCCCGGCAGAGCCCAGCACCCTGCTCGTCCACACCTCGCGGGTGCTTGCCCCGAGCATCTCCCTGCCCCGAGCATCTCCCTTCCACGAACATCTCCCTGCTGTGAGCATCTCCTTGCCGCGAGCATCTCCCTGCCGCAGGCATCTCCTTGCCGCAAGCATCTCCCTGCCACCAGCATCCCCCTGCTGTGAGCATCCCCCCTACTGTGAGCATCTCCCTGCCACAAACCTCCCCCTGCCGCAAGGATCCCCCCGCCGCAAGCATCTCCTTGCCCCAAGCGTCTCCCTGACATGAGCATTTGCCTGCCATGAGCATCTCCTTGCCCCAAGCATCTCCCTGCCGTGAGCGTCTCCCTGCCACAAACATCCCCCTGCCGCAAGCATCTCCCTGTCACGAGCATCGCCCTGCTATGAGCATTTCCCCTGCCGTGAGCATCTCCCTGCCACCAGAATCTCCCTGCCGTGAGCATCTCCTTGCCCTGAGCATGTCCCTGCCGCAGGCATCTCCCTGCCACCAGAATCTCCCCGCCGCGAGCATCTGCCTGCCACAAACATCCCCTTGCCGCGAGCCTCTCCCTGCAGAACAGCTTGGCGCTGGCGCTGCAGCACGGAGAGCCAAGCCTCGGGGCGAGGAGCGGGCTTGCTCCAAGTTTTGCCATCTGCCCGAGCTTAGAAGCCCGCCTGTGGGATTTGGGGGTTTAACGGGCTGCCCGGCGGCAGCTGGCAGAGCGGGCTTCCCCGCTGCGTTTCCCACGGGGACAGCTCAAAGCTCCTCAACGCGTTGGCCCCGGTACGGCTCGCGTGCATCCCGCCGTCCCCGCGGCACAAGGGGAAGCCGAGACGCCGTGAGGTGGTCCCAGGGGACGGAGGACCGCGCGGCGGCAGGATGCCGAACCCCCTCAGCCGGCCGCCAGGTCTGCCTGCGCATCTGACCCCTCTCTGCCTCTCTCCCCCAGGCTCCCAGCCCCAGGCCCTGCGGAGGCTGGCGGCCGGCCCCACGCCTTGCGAAGGGGACATCGAGGTCTTTCACAAGGGGCGGTGGCGGGTGCTGTGCGACGACCGGGCGCAGCGAGCCAAGCGGGGCAAGCAGCTGTGCCAGGAGCTGCGGTGTGGCAACCTCTCCTCCAGCGTGGAGGTCCGGGATCCCCCTTCGACGGGTGTCACCTGTAAGGTCCCCACTTTGCACCTCTGCCCCGCCAGCCTCGGGGTTTCCCAGACCTGCTCCCGGACCAGAGTCGTGTGTAAGCCGCCGTGCCGGGCTTGATCCCCGGGGGAACCGCGGGGTACGGGCAGTGCTGCCTGCAGCACCCGGGGCCGGGCATCCCCTGATGCCGGGAGCCGGGATTTCCACGTGTGAACGCCCGGGGAAGGGGCAGAGGCTGCGAGCTCGGGGAAGGGGATGGGGAAAGCATTGCCGGGGCTCCTCGCAGCCCCCCCGGGCAGGGCGGTGTGTGCTCAAGCTCCCGGCATCAGCCTCCGCCTGGGCCACAAGGGTCTCGTCCGGTGACACCCGTCCTCTCCCCAGGCCAGGACTCGAAGCCGCATCCCGTCGGCACGTCGGCGGGCACCATCGTGAGCATCTGCCTTGCCCTGCTCCTCTTCGGCATCCTCCTGCTCATCTGCGGCCCTCCTGCCTACAGGAGGCTGATGAAGAGAAGTAAGTGACGAGCTCTGGAGCCTCTCCTCCTCCTCCTCTTCCTCCTCCCGCTCTGCCATCACCACGTGGCAGCTCCGGGCATCCATCCCTGCCGCTTCCCCCCCCATCTCCTTGACCATGGCGGGAGGATTAGGCACTGAGCGGACACAAAAGAGCAGGCGGGGGGTCTCGCAGGGCGACAGGGGGATTATCGAGGGAGGGGGGACGTTATTCAGGATGGCATATGGGGCTGGTGAGGGGCGGGGGGAGGCAGCCGGCGGGAAGCGAAGCTTGGGGCAGGGGGATCAGACAGGTCCTCGAAGAGATTCCCCCCCCCCCTTCTCACCGCCCACCTCTGCTTTCCAGTCTCCAAAAAGAAGCAGCGCCAGTGGATCGGCCCCACGGGACTCAACCAGACGGGTGAGGAGCAGCGCGGCCGTGTTTCCCACCCCCTCCACCCCGTGCCGTGGGGCTGGGGAGGGATGGAAGGGGGGGGGTCCGCTCGCCCCCGGACCGCAGCAGGCGCCGGCGGGCGGAGGTGTGAGCGGGCTCGCACCCAACCCCGGCTCTCGCTTCCTGCCGCCGCGTTGACTCATCGGCACGATATTAACTCAGCCGGGAGAGCCGAACCCCGGTTGGCGATGCGGGAGCGGGTCCCGCTTTTACTCAGCACCCCCCCCCCACCTCTCCTCCCGGGGCGCTGGGGCGGGTGCGTCGCTTCGAACCTGTTGCTGCAGCCCCAAATTCCGCCCCCCCCCCCTTGCTTTTCCCCAAATCTTGACTCCTCTCCCCCCATCGCTTCCAGTCTCCTTCCACCGCAACAGCACCGTCACCACGAGGCCGCGGGCGGAGGGGCAGCGGGCGCAAGGAGGGGACAACGACTACGTTCAGCCCCCCCAGAAGAGCTCCTACCTCTCGGCTTACCCAGGTAAGGGCAGGAGGAGGCCCGGAACGGCTCCTCCGTGCTCCGTTCCCGCACGCACCGGTGGGAACGAACCGCCCAGGCAAGAGCATCACGGCAAGACTTTTGCCGACACCGGGCGAGGGGCTGTGGTGCACCCGCCATGCGCCGTAACTTACCGCATCCGTTCCCTCGCAGCCCTGGAAGGCGCATGCAGAGCATCCAACCCTCCGGACAACTCCTCCGACAGCGATTACGACCTGCACTCCACCCGCAGAGTGTGACACTCTTTCCCCCCTCGCCACCACCCTCGCAAAGGCTGGGACGCCCTGGGGCTGCCCTGGTCCCCAGCTGAGCCATCCCCCTCCCCGCCACGGCCACCCAGCGCTGTCCCGGGGTGGTGGCGCACGTGGCAGCAAAGCTGAGCCACTGCTGAATTAGCGGCTTTTCTTGCATTTTTGTTTTGGTTTTTTTTTTTTTCGGCAAGCCACCTTGTTTCCACGCCCGCCCTGCAGGCAGAGGTGGGATGCAGCACAAGAAAGGTAAATTTTGGCGCAACCCCATCTAGCGAAAGCCGTCCCTGCCCACGGCAGGAGAGGGGGACACACCACGCGTCGAGCGAGATGATCTTTGAAGGTCCTTTGCAACCCCCATCGTCGGTTCTATGCAACGACGAACCGAACGAAGGCGACGGAAGAGATGACATATACCTGCGCTGCTCACCTCGGAAGAAAGCCTGCCCGCATCTGCCCCCCCCCCGCCCCCCAAAAATGCGATGGGACACCTCTGGGGCCGGGTCTCCCCCAGCCCCTGCCAAACTCGGAGCCAAACTCAGAGCCAAACTCGCCCGTGCGCCTCCATAGCTGCTCGTACCGAGCACCAGGCACGCACGGCTCAGCTCTAACCCAGCTCAGCTCGGCTTCGGCTGCGCCCCGCTACCCCAGCACCTTTCCGAGAAAGCTTCCTCTTGCTTTTGAGCCTCCCTCGTGGGAGAGTGCGAGGTGGGGAGGTTTTTGGGGTTGGTTTGGGTTTTTTTTTTTAAGCTATGAGTCTCAAAGGCAGCCGGGTTGCAGCAGGCTTCGTACCTGCACGGAGAGAGGCGCAGCCACGCTCACGACCGTTCGGAAGGGGGTTTGCTGGCTTCTCCGTCTCTCGAAACCGGGATAACCGCGCTCCTCCCGATCCGGCGGGGCTGAAAGCGACATCGGCTGCTGTCTGCCAGGCGGCCCGCTAGCGGGGTGCTGAGCTTCGCGCGAAAGACGGCGAGACCCACGTCTGCCGGGGTTGCGGGGGGAGCTGCGGAGACACACGCTTGGCTGTTGTTTGCGTGGGCTGGCGTGAGATTTGGGCAGACGCCTAAAGCAAAGCACGGCTGCGAGGAGCACGGGGAGGGTAGAAATACTGAGAACAAGTCTGAGATATTTAATAAGCAATAACCGTTGTAATAAAACTGTTTTTTCTAGTAATGACGTCTTGCGCTCTTCCTTTTAACACCACCGGTGCCGTTCCTTCGACCATCTCCTTTCCCAGCCGGGGAGGGAAAACGCGGGATGGTGCCAGAGAAGCGGAGAGACGGGCTGATGCCGAAGAGCCCCAGGCAAACGGGCCCCTTAGGAAAGACGAAAACCAGAGAGCAGGAGAGATGGGATGGAAGAAGACGGTCCTGCGAGAGGGCGAAAGGTTTTATTGACAAAAATCAAGAGGAAGCTGGTGTAAGGACGCCAGGAGGGCATAAAAAGATCAATAGAAAGTGTCAGCTGGATGCCCCGTCATTTCCGAAAGCAACCACTGCCGTGACCCCATGTGCAATTCATCAAATTTTATTACTGTAATTAACCACAGATATGGAATTGCTTCCATCAAACCCCACAAGCGGTTGCCTCGTTCTAGTCCATTAGTAATCTTTCCTTATAAATAACTTACAGGGATACAGGCAGGATTCGTAGGATAAAGTGCTGAGCAAAGCAAATCCCATTTCCATTAACATTAACTTGTCGCTCCCTCCGTTACCTAGTGTTTCCTGAGAAGGGGGACGTGAGGAAGGCTGGAGCCCGTAGCACCTGAAATAACCACCTCATTCCCCTGGGTGCTGCAGGAGAGGCCGAGGATCCGGGAGGCTGCCGAGCCCCAGCGTTTCCTAAAGCCGAGCGGGAGACGCCAACTCCCACTCCTCCCTGTGACCCGAGACAACGTGCCCCCCAAAGCAGCAGCAGCCCAAGACATCGTACCACCTTATTTGACTTCAAAAGCAGAGATAATATCCAGGTGTTGGACTCTGGGGAGCCACCAGAGCCTTTGTGCCCTCGGGGAGACAACGCACAGCCGGCGCAGGCTGGGAAAGGCTCCTGTGCCGGAAAGAATCAGCGGCGATAAAGAGGATTTTGCTCCCCGGTGAGCTGGGAGCACCTAAACCCGATGGAGTTGGGACACACCTCTGCTTTGGAGCACACCGGTACTGGCGGGAGGGCAGCGCTGGGGGAAGCCAGACCTCACGGCCGGCTGGGAAGGGCTTGAGTGGAGCTGGAGGGGGAAGTTATCCCACCCCAGCGTAAAACCACAGAGAGATGTCAAGGCTCGGCCCACCCAAGGGGCAAACAAACCACTTGTCCCTGCTGCAATCAGTTACGGACCGCCCGCAAGCCGGGCTGGCTCTGCCTCTCGCTTCCAAGAAGGTTCCTGGAAAGCAGTGAGTATTTTGGGTCAGAAATACTGTCAAGAGCTTCCCAGCGTGTCTTTTAAACACCCGTGAAAAGGCTTAGAATTATGATATTACGCCCGTTACCCACACAGCAAACGACAGGCGCGCGCGCGGCGCGGTCTCTCTCGCTCACCCGCACGCAGACGAGGAGGGGGGTGGCAGTGGGTGCACATCGTCCCCGCGTACCCCGGCCGACTACCTGGCTTTCACACCAGAGCTCGGACGAGCCGATTCGGAAACCGACGCTTCAGCCCACCGGCGATCGGCACAGAGTTGCAGCACCCGTCTCTTCTCCTGCGTAATGCTTTCGCGCCCATCGAAGAGCAACGCTCTCGCCTTGCTCTTCTTCCTCATGTCCACAAAACGAGGAGGGAGCAGCAGTCGGGATGCTCCCCGGGAATCCCGATTTAGTAGCCAGGCCAAGCAGGGCGCTGAGGGGTCGGAGGTGGGGGGTAGCCAAAGGGTGGGGGAGGTCCAGGAGGATAGGGAGGCTGCTGGGGAATCGGGAAATTTGGGAGAGGGGGCTGGGTCGGGTAGGGGCACTGCGGTCTCCCTGCCCCAGGGGGGAGGTAGGGAGGGTACCCGGGTCTGGGTGGTGGAGGAGAGGGGCGAGAGCCAGGAAACGCCGGGGGCTGAGGCGGACCCCTGGACGGAGACCAGGAATAGCCCGGAGCCAGAGATGAGCCTCCCGAGGGGGGTTTGGGATACCCCGGCGCGGAATCGGCAGCCTGCGCCGGTGGGTATCCGGGACCTGGAGGAGGCGTATACGGAAAGGTGGGCTGGGTGCTGGGCTGAGAGGAAGCAACGTGTGCCACGGTGACCGGGGAGCCAGAGAAAGGAGCGGGAGGGAGAGCTCCCTGGGCCGTGGGGCCGACCGGCATGCTCGGGGCTGGGCTGTAGGGCAAATTGAAGGAAGGAGCCCCCGAAGGGAAGGGCTGGGGCTTCGGTGGGTCTGCGGGCCCGGGTACGTGAGGAGGCAGCTGCTGCTGAGAGTCCCTGACGGGTTCCTGCGAGGCTTCCAACTTCCTCAATATCTCTTGCAGCTTTTCCACTCTGACCCGGCGCAAGTGGGACAATTTCCTCATCACGGAAAACTGTTCGAGAAATGTTTCCAGGGGCACCTCGCCCTCCAGGAACTTCTCGGCCATTTTCTGGAAGAGAAGACAGACATCAGGGCTGCATCCCTCTACTCTTCTTCCCCAAGCCCAGTTTAGGATTTACGTCTCCGTCAGAGACACGCAGAGGACCATCGCACCACGCACAACCAAACAAAGGGCAATCCAATTTTTTTGAGCAACAACACCAAACCTACAAAGAGATAATCCTTGATTTAAGGCATTAGTCTTGGGAGTGTAACTTGAAGTCTTTGAGGACTAATCACTTGACTTGCTAATGGATTTAAACCTTAAGCTCACCTCAGACTCCTCTTCGATTTTCTGGCTTTCCACCTGCAGGAGATCCAGCAAGGTCTGAGGATGCATCGCTGCTGAAAATTTCTCTGGGGAAACAAAGAGAGCAGCAGAGCAAAACGTTAAACACAAAACAGGTCAAAATCATTAGCACAGAGCCCTGTTGCGCTCTCACGGGAGCGCCTTCCTGCCTTGGAAACTGTTGATGCAAGGAGAAAATCCGAAGAGGAAAGAACTTTAGCCACCGGTGCACTAGAAGGGTGTTTTTTTCTAGGATAACATCCTCAATCTGTCCAGGACACAGGAGAACACAGATTTTGTATGCAGCAGAGCCCTTTCTGCCACCGCTCTGCAGAGTTTCTCTGCTCAGTATGGCCAAGGTAGGCAGAAGCAAAAGGGAAGGATGTTGCACTAACTACAGCCCACGTGACTCCATCGGAAAGGGTGCAAGGTTTGCAAACGCTCACCCAGTTTTGCCTTTTGCTCTTTACACCGCTCGGCCAGCTTCTGCAGCTCTTCGTATTTGTTCGAGAGGTCCGTGCGCCCCGTCTCCAGCGGCGCCTGGAACTTCAGGTTCTGCTCAGCCAAGCTCCGGTTGGCAGCAAGGGCCATCTCCCTTTCCAGCTGCAGCTCCTGAACCTGCGGAAGGAGACGCGACAGTCATCACGGGCAAAGTGTTACCAAAGCCCTGCCTATGTCACGCCGTCCGCACGTACCTCCTGGGACTCCAGGGCCAGGCGCTCGATCTCGTCCGCATTGTCCTGCAGCTCCCGGAGCTCCTCCGCCGTCCGATTCCTCAGGGTGTCCATCCTCCCAGAGGAGCTGCAGACTCCTAAGACGGGGAAAGGAAGTCGAAGAAAGACGAGGTTTTCTAAAGCCCACTGCAAATAGGTACTAATCCTATTAAGGATTTAAAACCAGCTTTGCTAAACTGCTTGAAACAGCTACACCAGTGAGGTTCCCCTGTGCTACAAAGAATCAGCGAGACCGAGGGCAGAGTGAGAAGGAAAACAGAACATCTTTACTCCTTCCTGCTTTGGAAACTGACTTTTTTTCCTTTTCACAGCGTATTTGGAAGGATTACTTGTGTGCGCCAGACGGTTTTGTCAAGGAAACACCTACTCACAGCCACTCGCTAGCAGGGCGACGTCACCCTGACTCTCAAACTCCAGCTGGCTCTCGCTGCACCGTCCCATTCCAGATTCCTGCCCTCCCAAGCAAACCTCCCGGATCTGCTCACATCTGACCATGCCCACGGTCACCGGTGGGGCCACCATCGCCACCCATGCCTTCCCGTACCACACCACCTCTCCAGTTCCTCAGCTCCTATCTCACTTGATGCATTTTATTTGTTTTCTTTACTAGCTATGTGGTGCCATCGCTTCCCTCACCGCGTTTTCCCTTAGGAAACACGGAGTGGTGGTGTTATTCATACGTGGTGAACTTGATGCAATCCTTGTGATTTTAAAAATTGGTGAAATATTACTAAAATCAGGGAAATAATGGATTTTCAGCACTATGTCCACGCCTCATACAAATAATCTGGGCTGTCTGATAACATTTAGCAAATATCAGATGTTTATGTCACAGGTTCTAAGATGTGGGATGCAATAATGCAGGAATACACTAAAAACCAGGTGAGAAACATGGGAGCAGCGTGCTCCCACCCAGAGGGAAAGGGACATACCAATCAGCCGATGGGGATTTCAGCGTCGTCCTAATTGTTCGTGGCTCTTCTACCTTTCACGTGGCTGAGACATCCCAACGATATCGCTCTGGGAACGTTGCGTCAGCCTCTGCACGTAACATAGAATGACATGGTAAGGCTCAGGGTTACCAAATCTCTTCACCCAGGATCCAGCCAAACCCGTCTGAGTACCAACCACCTAAAAGCTGGGAAATTAGCTCCTTTACTACATATATACGTGCATAACTTCATCACCCTGCAAACAGAAATAAACTCATTGTGGGTTTTTTTGTTATTAAGGCGGCTCACAGAGTATTAAAGGGAAAAAGTAGGAATAGTGGCAAATGGGAAACTCAATCCCCACCACCATGCAGAGGTGCGGAAGTGAAGGATGATCTGTGGGAAGTGTCCAAACAGCCCACAGGAGGAGGGATGCAAGGAATTGGGCACTGCCCTGGCTCCGGCCAGGTGCCAGCACGGGGCTGGGGCTCCCCCCTCACGGATCTCCCCGGTTTTTAGCAGCGTTTCGGTAAGACACAGCCGGCGAGGTGATAATTTGCCTCTCTGAGGGGCAACGCGTGAATCCCCGTGGCTTGGAAAGGCTGAGGACACCGGCGAGGGGCTGCCCGCAGGACTGCCGCACAGCCGTGTCCCCCGGTTAGGGTCACCCTCCCCAGCTCCGGGGGTGCTCGCCCAAGGCCTCCGCGTCCCGCCGCCCCGGGGGAGCGGAGAGCGAGGCCCGCCCCGGGCCGCCCTCCAACCAGAGAAACGGCGAAGGCTGCTCCGCCAACAGCGGGCCCGTTCTGGGAGGTGAGGGGGAACGACAACCGGGAGGCTGCGGCCCACGGAGAGGGCGGGACGGGGCTTCCCCCGCAGCTGAGGCGCCCGGTATAAGGCCCAACCGAACCCGACCCCCGCCCCGGCGGGGTAACGGCTGGAATCGCCCACCGGAGGGGCCGTGAACGCCGAGGGCAGCGGTGGGAGGGCCCGCCTCCCCTTTAACGAGACACCGGAGGCGGCCCCGTTACCGGCTCCGCAGGGGACTCACCGCCGCGCAACCGGGACCCTCCCTCTGCCGCGCACTTCCGGCTTCCGGCGCGGGAGCGGAAGTGGGCGGTACCACCGCGAGGCCGAAACGGGGGGGGGGGGGGGGGGGAGAGTAGGCGGGTGGTACATCCCGCCGCCGCCGCCATCTTGTGGCGGTGAGGCGGGCGGAGGGCGCTGCGGCCTGAGCGTCTGTCTCAGGTGTCTGTGCAGGGAGGTGGCATTTTATAACTATAAAACTCTTGTTTTAAATAAATACCGCGTCTTTGCCTTCCGCTGTAGCTCTTCTCGAGCTATGGCCTGCTTGAGCCTTTGCATCCTGCCTGTTCGTGTCACACAGGGCCTGCCCTGACGCTCTGGTACCTTCCCCCAGCTGCCTCCCTTATAATTTACTCTAATTGAGTTTGTCTTTTATGCTTTCCTGCAAGAATTGTCAGTCTGCTGAATTACTTGGTGTTACTGATACACCGTGAGTGTTCGTAGCAAATACCTGGGTATGGCTGGCAGTGTTGCCTGAGCTCGAGCGCTGCGAGTAACAGATTTGCCACCTTCCCCGGTCAGCCCAGGGACGGTAAAGCAGGAGCTGCTCCTCCCGGTGAGCGCATGTTCCCCCAGTCGCTGTGACTGCCGTAAGGGCTATCGAGGTTTGGAGTGCTGAGGGCGGCTCTGCTGTTCTTTACGTCGATTCAAAGCCTCCACGTGAGCCCTGAGCAGCAGCTGCTGCGTGGACACTTTTGTCTTCACCAGCTCGTTCCGAAAAGCGGAAAGCCATAGAGCCCCAGACAAAGATTAGGCGAGATTAATCATGATGACAAGAGTTAAAAAGAGGGCATTACAACAAAGCTTATCATCGCCTGCAGAGCAGGCAGCTGGTTGAAATTCAGGCGTAGCGGGTTTGAGTTGGATTTACAGTGAGATTTGAAGCAGTTTCTGCCTTGTCACGACCTCACCAGCGCCTGGCGGCCGGGGCCTCCCACGCAAGCAGCCTCCTCCCGCCGTTCGTGTTTTGCGGAGATCTAAGAACAAGTAGAGCCGCTGCAAAGCCACGTTATTCTCCACAGGCCGCCTCGTGCTGCGTAGCAGCTGGTGTTACGGGCACTCAAACGCCTGTTGTTCCGGGTGACTTGGAATTCTGTTGGCCGTAATCCTGGTAAGTCCAGCCCTGTGACAAGCGAAAATTAAATTAAAACTTCCGTGAGGGGTAAAGGGATGGAGGCAAAGTGAGCATGGCGGGGTAAGTGGCAGTAAAGGTGTAGCAGAACTGGAGATGGGGGATAAGAGTTGATGGAAGTGCAAGAGAAGAGAGGACAGAGAAGCAGAGGAGGTGAGACAATGCATACAGAGCGCTTACCGTGGGCTGAGATACCGCTGTGCCGAGGCAGCACGTACAGACCTCAGCAACGCACCAAAAATTCATATAACGTCTTTTTTTCCAGGTGGCAAAGCCGGAACCAAGAGATAAAAGCAAATCCCTCTTGAATACCTCCGTTAGGTCTTCCTCACATGAAACAGGAAAGTTCCTGAGCAGTGGGAGACAGGGAGATCTGCTATGCCGTCACCCTCTACACGACGCCAGCCTCCACTTTTCCACCTGTACTTCCACATTCCCGCAGACGTGAGCGGCACTAAGGATTGCGTTAGGATGGGGAAAAGCTCCACGTTGCTGGGTGAGACAGGCTCGAGGTGCGGAGGGGAGAGGAATGTGAAGGAGACTGCAGGAGGCTGGGCAAGGTCACCCAGCTGTTGGAGAAGTGCTGCGATCCGGGCACATATCTCGGGAAAGGCACCTCGTCCCTGCCAGAGACACACGCCACGTGAGGCCTGTTGACTGTTGTATAATAAATATGAGTCATATGAATCCTAATAGGTAGCCTATGGTTTAATCAAGGACAATTTGTTCGTAGCGTTGGCTGATAACCCGGTCAAAACCCAATGTTATTGCAAGAAAGGGAATTTGACTTTCCAAAGGGAGATCGATATTTTTCAAGGCTTGTTTGAGAAGCAGTCTCCACGGATGTGGAAGGGCTGGAGTGCATTTATTAAAGAATTTATATTAAAATGTAAGGGCTGAGTAGAGGATAAACTAAGTTGTTCTTCGCAATGTAAAGGAAGAAACAGAGAAGTTTCCAATTAAATGATAAAGCAATCAAAAATGTGATAAATGGGTATTTTTTGGGTTAATACTGCAGGATGTGCCCATTATCTGTTTGCTAGCATCCTTAATTTGTATAAGAGATGGTTTCAGCTGGGCATTATGATACTTCACACGGTTATTTTATCATGTAAAAGACTCAAAGGCGCAAATACTGATAACCAATACCCACCATGAGCGAAAATGACTGTAAATGTTCAAATTACACCAAGTACCAAATTTCAAGCATGCGCACCAGCTGAGCTGTTCTGCATTGCCAGAACGCTCATCGCCTAGGACAAAGCTGTCAGAAAGGAATAAAACTTTTTTGGTAAGGAACGTTCAGCCACAGAGCCGCCTTCTGAAGCAGCTTAGGTCAGTTTGAAGTGTTACTCCCTTGCGGAAATGAAGCTGTAATCTAGAAAGTGTTTTGGAGTGAAATGGAAACTTTCTGGAGTCTGCTATCAATGCAGGACCTCGTTAGCGCAGCTAATGTTGTTTGCAGCTCCTTGGGCTCCGAAGTGGAGGGTGGCAGCGTAAAACTAGAGAGCAAATTAACACACAATTAGCAAAAGATTAAAAAAAAACCCCTCGTGTGCACAAGAGTTGATCTCAGCAATCCCGGTCCTTTGTCGGATTTCACCTTTTGTTTATTATCTGGCCGAGCTCATTTGTGGTTTTGGTTGAACATTCCTTCTGAGCCCAGGAGTCAAATGAAATTTGGAGCGTTTCCCAATAGGAGGGAAAAAAAAAGAAATTGATAGTGCTGTTCTTTCTTTTAATGTGATGCTGTTTGTTTTCAAGACAACGTTATCTGTTATCTATGTTCCTCAACAGGAAGGGATTCAGATGACATAAGGGCCTTTCTCAGAATAATCGGGAGTTTACCAGAAAGCATCGTTTCTCTCCGTTCTTCTCAGCGCCGTGTCCCAGACATACCCGTGGCCGTCTGTCCCCTCGTCGCCTCTCGCACAAGCGAGCCGCAATCAAACCAGTTCCCTTTCCGCGCTTGCCCTTGTACAACCAGGAAGCTTTGTGGTCCACGTGGTCCAGCCGCTATCTAGGCAACCCGGTCAGAGAATAACGTTCACTGATTTAGCAACCACAGACCGAGGTCACCAAAGGTGTTAAGTCACCGTCCGAAATCACCCACAGCCCGGAGAGAGAGCTGGCCTGACCACCCACAGGTCCTACCCCAGCAAAAGTCCACCCACCGCCGGCTCGGCGAGGATCAACCTACATCTCTGGGGGCTTCCTTGATAACTGAAATCAAATATTCTTACATCAAATCGTAGGAGTTTGGCACCTCGGGAGCCTCAAACCAGACCTCTCTGCCTTTGTGCCTTTCATCTGACAGTTCTGATAGAGCAAGTGTGCGATGTACGATAATGCCTTTATGGGAGGGATAGAGAAAAATCCGGGAACAGGGACTGGAAAACAAGTTTACTTCCTTAATCTGCAGTTACTAAGATAAAGTATATCTCAATAAGGTGATTTTTTTTTTTTTTTTTTTTTTTTAAGGCTGAGCTTTTCAAGCCCGTGCAGATAAAGTTGCATAAAGCTATTCCTGAGCTTAGTCAGCAAAGTCCTTTGCCGTACAGGAAGCCTGAAAATTCGTATACGGTCCTCTCTGCCCCACGGAGCGAGCCACACAAGTGGTGTTACCTAATCTCGTACAGTTCCCATTGAGACTTTCAGGCACCTGGCCATCAGCGTTGAGCGTGTAATTTGCAACGGTCTCCCGGTCTTGCGGCCATCGCGTTCCTGACAGGGATTTATTTATTTGCCACTCGGGGCCCATCTTCGAGCCAAGGCAGCCTTTGGAGGCGCCCGTCTCCTGATGATGGTGACCTAGATTGCTCGGAGAACCCTAGGAGTTACCTCCGGTGTATCTCACGTAACCTTTAGAGGGACTGTCTCTTTGCGCTCGAATTGCTGCCCGTCACTGGAAGCAGCAAAGCGTAAAACGTTCCTGTCACCCGTCCTGCACCGCCTCAGTGCTTCTCTGCAGGGGAAGGTCATGGTCACCACCCGACTCTTCTGCCTTTACGCAACCACTTCAAACACCAGCTGTCCCCGCACTCTGGGGCTGCCAGGTGCTTTATTTTACTGCTCCTTCCGAGTCTTTTAATCCTTCTGCGTAGCCCAAGCTCACTGTGAGTGTAGGTAGAGCCTCTGCACGCCGGGTGTCAAGTCCAGCCTTACTCAGACACTGAAATCTTACATTTTTCTGGACACAAGCATAACTCTCGGGGGATTTTCTCGAGCAGGAATCCTGACCCAGCCCCAGCTGCATCAGCAACTGGCAAACCAGAACGAAAAGCCTCGGGATCTTTCCATCCCTCCAGCTGGTCTTCATCTGCTTTTGGAGAAGGCGGCGGGGATCTTCGCATCGTTTGGTGCCCTCTGCCGCCAAGCGGAGCTACAACAGAGCGGCCACCCTCTGCCACCCGGCCCGGGCACCCAACCTGGGCACCCAGCGCCCCGCGGGCACTGCCTGCTCCCTGCCCTCCCCTCAGCCGCCTTCTCTGCCGCGGCGGCGATGCGGCACAGTTGTGTTTTGAGCTCTTCGCAGCTTGGTTTTGAGTTTCCTCAGAGTTCCCTGCTCCCTTTGGAGGCAAAGGGTAGATTTATTTTATTTTTTTTTCCAGAATCCAGCATGTCTTGTTCCTTCCATTTCTCTACCAAGGTTGGAAACATCCTGGCGAGAAACCAGACCGTCCCTACCTGGCTCCTTTTTGTGCTGCACCCCCCTTCGATGGCATCCCGAGCCTGGCTGTCCCCAGCATCGCTACCTCCGGAGCCATTCCCAGAGGGGATCCTCCCTGGTTTCTTTTGTTCTTGACTTTAATGGTGTTAAATATTTGTTCTGAGATTTTGCTGGTCCCGAATTCCACAACTTCTTTGTTCTTTTTATAATGATGCATCCAAAAAAAAAAAAATAATAAATCAATGCTTGTCTGAATACACACAGTTTTTCATTCGCTCCTAACGATGGGATCTATCGACAGAAGAATGAGCTCATCCCAAAATTCCCATAATTTGACAAATTACTTCTTTCCATTGCGGGGGGGGGGGGGGGAGAAATCCCGATCCTCAGTGATTACAACTTTGCGCCTGGGGCTCGGTTTCCGTAACAATTGTGTGCAGTAAGGGGTCTGCAGTAAAAGACTGAAAAATTGCTTTGAGTCTTCCGTGACATGATACAATCCCCAAATTTGGGATACAGTTTGGGTGTTCAGAAGAGGCCAGCTCACCTAGAGGCCTGTGTGTCAGCCCAGAAACACAGGACGTGCCTTTTTAAAACCAGTTATATTTCCCCGACGTTACAAAACAAGTTAATTTCGCTAAAACATGGGTCCTAAGCATGAGGCTTCTCCAGTTTGTTTTTTGAAATACACTGAGGGGATTCACCCCAACCATCCTCTTTGCCCAGAACGAGGACTGCCACGAGAGCACAGATTACTCCCTCCCTTCTGTGCCCAGAGGTTCATGTTATGTCCGAATGTGCCGACTGCTTGGCAAAAAAAAAAATAATAAATAATTAAATTGGTATACAGCTGTTGAAAAACTTGTCATTTTCATTTCCTCTACTGTTCTGGCAAAAAAACCCCAAAACAAACCCAAAACTTAGCAGCCCCAAAAGCAAGGGAGACCAGGTGCGACAGCGAGTCTGGACTGCAGTCCCCAAAACCCAACTCGCTAACATGCTCCAAAGGCAGAATTCGGCACCTGAATTGTTACGGCCCTTCAGCTTTCTCTGAGTTCTCTGCTCGTTACCAAAAATCAGCGCAGGATGAGCATTGGTGCAGAAGGACGCCTTGGAGGCGGCTCACCCCCACATCATCCCACCCTGCGCAGGTGTGTTCTGCCAAACGGACGTCCCGGCTAACACCTTTCCCACAAATAGAGGGAAGTCCACCCCGGCATCGCCGGGACCCCCATCCCTGCCTGAGGAGAGGGGGCACTTACCGCCCTGCTGCCCCACCGCATCGCTCCTCACCTGCGTCCACCAGTTACCGCCCGTTCCTTGCTGTGGGGCTGGACCAAGGACCATTTCCACCTTCCAGCAGGACCTTCCTCTTCATCACAGGCTCATGCAGGAGCCACACCAACACATGCCAACAGCTACCGGTTCTGACAGGCTGGGAGAGCTGGGGGTGTTCAGCCTGGAGAAGAGAAGGCTCCGGGGAGACCTTATTGCCCCTTCCAGTGCCTAAAGGGGCTCCAGGAGAGCTGGGGAAGGACTTTTTCCAAGGGCATGGAGTGATAGGACAAGGGGGAATGGCTTCAAACTGGAAACGGGGAGATTTAGATGAGATATTAGGAAGAAATTGTTGACTGTGAGGGTGGTGACACACCGGCCCAGGTTGCCCCGAGAAGCTGTGTCTGCCCCATCCCTGGAGGTGTTCAAGGCCAGGTTGGACGGGGCTTGGAGCACCCTGGGCTGGTGGGAGGTGTCCCTGCCCAGGGCAGGGGGTTGGAACTCAATGATCTTTAAGGTCCCTTCCAACCTAAACCATTCTTTGATTCTGTGGCTCTCCGGCCACCACCTCCTGCAGCCCATGCCAGCTCCTGTGGACCACCTACGGCATTACCTGCCCCAGCATGGAACGCGTGCCAAGCCCAGCAGCTCCCGAGCAGCCTCCCTGGAGGAAGCCCTGAGCTTCAGCCCTTGGAGGGTGAACGGGTGGGAAGACAGAAGCTTTGATGGCTTTCCAAACCGCTTCTCCATGAGCACTGCCAGCAACGGGCTGATCTCTGCAAGGGTACAACCTCTGCCCTCCACCAGCACCAAGGCACGAGGAAGCTTGTAAAGGTCTCCCAGCACAGGAGCCAGGCAAACCAGTAAGCTCTGGTTTTGCATCCCCCTTATCTACAAACGGGATTTGCAGCAGCTGTTCCTAATATCTGCAGCAGCCGGGGCAAATCACCCTGTGGTGAAACCCCCTGTGTGCTGTGGAAGAAGCAGCTTTGCCTGGCAGGAACGGTTTTCATCTCTGCGCGCAGACACCCGGTGTGGCGGGGGAAAGAAATGCAATCGTGGAGGACAAGTCTTACGAGGAACGACTGAGGGACCTGGGGGTGTTCAGCCTGGAGAAGAGGAGGTGGAGGGGAGACCTTATTGCTCTCCACAACTGCCTGAAAGGAGGGTGCAGAGAGGTGGGGGCTGACCTCTCCTCCCAGGTGACAAGTGATAGGACGAGAGGGAATGGGTTCAAGTGATGCCAGGAGAGGTTTAGACTGGATATTAGGAGATTTTTTTTTCACTGGAAGAGTTATCAACCATCGGAACAGGCTGCCCAGGGTGGGGGTGGATTCACCATCCCTGGAGGTGTTTAAAAAAAGGGTGGACGTGGTAGCGGGGGACATGGTTTAGAAGTGGTTTTGTCAGGTTGGGTTCATGGTTGGACTTGATGATCCTAAAGGTCCCTTCCAACCTCAGCAATTCTGTGATTCTATGATCTAACAGCCCCGACACAGACAGCTACCGCAGCTTCCCCGCCGGGGGACGCATCCTCCGGTGCTCCGCTCCTGTAACCTTCTACAAATAAACGTTCTCCGCGTGTAGCGCAGCAAGGACGTGTTTGCAGCCAAGCAGCCCCTTCGCCAGGGCCGCTGCTCGTCTGAGCTTGTGTTCATTGAAACGCGCTGCTGCCTTGCCCAGGGCCGGGGGGAGTGAGGGAGTGAAGCGGGAAGTAGATGCTGCCGTTGTCTAATTTCCTGATTTTCTTTGTAGTTTACAGCGACCAGCAGGCACGGGCTGGCTCCCGAGGCCAGCGGGGAACACGATGCCAAGGCTCCCTGCAGGGTTTTCAGGCTGTGGCCTCCTGCTGGGTCCAGACTTCCCATTTTGAGGGTCAGCCAAGACCTTCTCCTTTCCAGACCCCCACCCCCAAACTCAACACATCCCGTCTTCCTTTTTTGCTCAGGGACAATTGGGTGTTTCATCCCTTTTCCCCCAACATCACCCCTCAGATCCTACCAGGTTCTTACTCATTTCGTTCCCCCAGTGCGATTTAGCATCTATCCTCAATTCTTTTATTATTCAGGGCTGGAGTGAAACTGGTACCAAGGGAGGAAAGCCAGTTCCAGCCCGTACGGTGCCTCTGGGCAGGCTGGTCCCCAGCTCGTTGGCGCAGTTTCTGGCTTTGTTTTCCTACAAGCAGCGGACAAGGTCACCGTGCCAGCAGCCACATCTCACACACGTGGTGCTGTGAGGGAGGCTGGGACGCCTGGTCCAACACCGGGCGCCTCTGACGCAGCCCAGCGCGGGCGACCTTGGCGTTGTTCAACCAGCGGCATCCTGAGCTGATCTTTCCCCCAGCTGTTCCCCGTTCCGCAGGTAGCCCTGGGACAGACGGAGGTGGATGAAGCCCCAACATCAGAAGGACACGGAGCTGTTGGAGCGTGGCCAGAGGAGGGCACAGAGATGCTGCGAGGGCTGAGCCCCTCTGCTGGGAGGACAGGCTGGGAGAGGGGGGGTGTTCAGCCTGGAGAAGAGAAAGCTCCGGGGAGACCTCAGAGCCCCTTCCAGTGCCTAAAGGGGCTCCAGGAGAGCTGGGGAGGGACTCTGGGTCAGGGAGGGGAGCGATGGGATGAGGGGGAATGGTTTAAACTGGAAGAGGGGAGATTTAGATTGGATATTAGGAAGCAATTGTTGACTTTGAGGGTGGTGAGGCGCTGGAACAGGTTGCCCCGAGAAGCTGTGGCTGCCCCATCCCAGGAGGTGTTCAAGGCCAGGTTGGACGGGGCTGGGAGCACCCTGGGCTGGTGGGAGGTGTCCCTGCCCAGGGCAGGGGGGTGGCACTGGGTGATCTTTAAGGTCTCTTCCAACCCAAACCATTCCATGATTCTAAGCCAGACCCCCACAGCGTAGCTGCTCCACCGCGCTCTGCCCAAGCTGACCCCATCATCTCAGCTCAGCCGCGGTGGAGGACTTGGGTTTCCACCTTCCCTGCCCAGAAACCCGGGGCACGCGGCCAGGGACACGCTGTGCTGCGCTAACAGGAGCTGCCATCTGTAACGGATAAAGCCGGTGAGGAATGATCGTGTTTGCCTGTTGGATGTCGGGGCAAGATAAAACAAATTCATCCCAGCATCGTTACCAAGCCCCTGGCGCTGGTGGAGCCCCCCGTGTCCGCCGCAGCGTTACGGCCACCCACAGCCCAGGCGCGTGATGAAGCCGTGGCTCGGCTTGCCACCCATGGGTAGCGGCGAGGGGGCCACCAGCTGTCCCCAGCTCCCCCCTCGGGATGCGCACCCTCGGGCAGCGGCTGCAGGAGGGGCGTGAGGCTGCGACCCCCGGGATCAAAGGGCTGAGGAGGGGTGGGGGGACACACCAGGGGACCCCAAAGGACCGGTGCTCCCGTGCCAGCCCCACACCTCCACTCTGACAAACCCCTGCAGATTGAAACTCTGCCCTTCGCAGTGGGGCAAGGACGGTCCGGAGCAGCCCCGGGACCCTTCGTACCGCAGTTACCCCGGCGCTGGGGAAAACGTCATCCCCTGCTGTACCCCCCCACCGCCCGAACCAACTGGAAAATAAGCGCTTTTATCTAACGGCGCGTGATTTACGCTGCGGTTCCTCGGCCACAGCGGTGTTGTCGGCTTGTGTTATGCCCGGGTGGTGAGATGGAGGGGGAAATACCCATAAACGGTCGCAACCAGTTCCGTGTCCCCACTACCCACCCCCCAAATCTCCCAGTGCCTCCCCCTCGGGACGCAGTGTAACTGGTGGGCGCTTCTCTTCCAGCCCCAGCCTGCCACGAGCATCCCCGCGCCCTGGGCACCGTGTTTGACCCCAGTGAAGATGGAGAGCCCTCAACTTGGCATTCCCCTCCGCCCCGTCACCCTTAAGGACGTTGTGATAACTGCCCCCGGAGCCGTTTGCCTTTCTTATCAGCCGGGGAGGGGGAACGCCGGCCAAACAAGCGTGGCCGGGATATAAGGAGCCGGGCTGGAGCCGGTGGCATACGTGGTGTGTCTCTTCGCCTCGGTCGCTGGCTGTTAGCAGACACCATGAAGCTGCTCCTGCTCCTCGCCTTGGTGGCCCTGGCGCAGGGACTCGTCTACAGGTGAGCACCGGGGTTTCGGGGTGCCCACACAGCCACCGCAGTCCCGAGGACGCCCCCAGCAGCCGCGCCGGGGGAGGCGAGCAGGGTGACAGCCCAGCTCCCAGCAGGGATGAGGGGCACAACCTACAGCCCCCGCCTCGGCCATCACCGTGGCTGAGGCTCCCCGCAGCGAGGATGGCCCCCGGGTCCCACACGAGGGGTTGTTGGACGAGGCACAGGGCGAGCGCGTGGCGGGGGGTACCCGCCACCCCTGGGGGCACTTCACGGCCACCTCCCGGTGACGGATCGTTCCCCTCTCTCCCCAGGATCCCGCTGAGGAAGGTGAAGTCCCTGCGGCAGACCCTGCGGGAGCAGGGCTTGCTGGAGACCTACCTGAAGCAGCACCCCTACAACCTGGCCGCCAAGTACTTCCCCACCCGCATCTCCGCCGAGCCCCTGCAGAACTACCTGGACGTGAGCATGGCGGGGCAGCGGGGCCGGCGCCAATGGGGCAGCCGGCGCGGCTGCTGCCCCCTTGTCTGACCCACTAGCCCCTTACCCGTCCTCCTAACCCTTTACCTGACCCGCTAGCCCCTAATTTCACCCCCTAATCCCTTTTCCATCCTCTTAGCCCCTTACCCGTCGTCCTAGCCCTTTATCTGACCCACTAGCCCCTTACCCTTTTCCCTAGTCCCTTACCTGTCCTCATAACCTCTTACTTGACCCACTAGCCCCTTACCCATCCTCCTAGCCCCTTACCCATCCTCCTAGCCCCTTATCTGACCCACTAGCCCCTTAGCCTGTTCCCTAGCCCCTTACCCATCCTTCTAACCTCTTACCTGACCCTCTAGCCCCTTACCCATCCTCCTAGCCCCTTACCCATCACACTAGCCCCTTACCCATCACACTAGCCCCTTACCTGACCCACTAGCCCTTTACCCATTCCTCTAACCTGTTACCCATCCCGCTAGCCCATTATCCATCCCACTAATCCCTCACCCGTCCCACTAGCCCCTCGCCCATCCGGCTAGCCCCTTACCCGCCCCGCTAACCCCTCACCCGTCCCGCTTTGACAGAATGAGTACTTCGGCACCATCTCCATCGGTACCCCAGCCCAGGAGTTCACCGTTGTCTTTGACACCGGCTCCTCCAACCTGTGGGTGCCCTCGGTGTACTGCTCCAGCCCGGCCTGCAGTAGGTGTCTGGCAGCCCCAGGGCCACCAGGAGAGGGGTGAAGGCAGGGGAAGCCCTGGGCTTGGCCAGCCCCCTGCCCTGTCTGGCTCCTGAAACCCCTGGAGGCGGTGGGAGCCGAGGACGGCTCTGCCCCGTCTCTCCCAAGGGACGTCGGGCAATGGGGGAGCCACCGGAGAGGCGTCCTTGGTCCCTGGGGACAGGGTGGACTGTGACCATCTCCCTCCTGTACCCACAGCCAACCACAACCGCTTCAACCCAATGAACTCCTCCACCTTCGTCAGCACCAACGAAAGCCTCTACATCGCCTACGGCACTGGCAGCATGTCCGGCGTCCTGGGCTACGACACCGTCACCGTAAGTTGAGACGCACCAGGCCCCCCCCCCGCGACGTCCCGTGGGAGCAGGGACACACGGGCGTTGTCCACCCAAACTGAACCCCCTCTCCTTCTCCCCGACCAGGTCGCGGACATCAAGGTCATCAATCAGATCTTTGGGCTGGCTGAGACCGAGCCTGGCGCTTTCTTCTACTACACCCCCTTCGATGGCATCCTGGGGCTGGCTTTCCCCAGCATCGCCTCCTCCGGAGCCACCCCCGTCTTCGACAACATGATGATGCAAGGCCTCGTGGCCAAGGACCTCTTCTCCGTCTACCTGAGCAAGTAAGTCCTGGCTGGAACCGCTCAGCTCTTATCAAAGATTTTCTCCCGTTTCCCTCCCGCCGGCGCCAGCTCCAGCGCCGTTCCCCGGTGGCGTGACGCCCCGTGGCTCCCGGGGGACGTGGCTCACCGCTGCCGGCATCAGCACCGGTGGAGGAGGATGACAGCAAAGCCCCCCTTCGGCGGTGGCACTGCCAGCGGGGTGGTGGGGTGGAAGCCCCACCTGATGGCTCTGCTCTTGCAGGGATGGGCGGAGCGGCAGCTTTGTCCTCTTCGGCGCCATCGACCCCTTCTACACCACTAAAGGCATCACCTGGATCCCCCTCTCTGCCGAAACCTACTGGCAGATCACCATGGACAGGTAGTCCCGGCACAGCCCCCAGGCTCAGTGGCTCCCCTTTGCCCCCCAGCCAGCGTTTCGGGAGGTGCAGCCCCACGTCCCGCACCCGGGAGGTTCACCCCGCACCCCTCTTTCCTCAGCGTCTCCATCGGTGGGGAGGGCATCGCCTGTGCCTTCGGCTGCCAGGCCATCGTGGACACCGGCACCTCGCTGCTGGCCGTGCCCGACAGAGTCCTCAGAGTCATCCTGGAGATCCTTGGTGCCAACTCCAGCGGTGAGGTGAGGCCCCAGGGGACCACGCAGGGCTTTGGGGACCTATGGGGCTCTGCAGGGTGCCTGGCTCGACCCTGGGGTTGCTCCGTGGCGCACTGGTCCCCGTCACTCCCCAGGGTACGTGATCCCTCTTGGGGTGGCTGCTGATCCCCCCCTGCCACTGTGTCCCCCCCCAGATCAGCTGCAGTGCTGCCAGCAGACTGCCCAGCGTCGTCTTCCACATCAACGGCAAAGCCTTCCCCGTGTCGCCCAGCGCCTACGTGATGGAGGTGAGCATCCCACTGGGGAGGGGACTGGAGGGTTGGGGGGGGGGAGTCCGGCAGCTGGTAACCACCATCCACCGTGTCCTCGCTGCAGAGCAACGGGTACTGCACCCTCGGCTTTCAAGGCATGGACGTCCCCACCGAGTCGGGTGAGCTCTGGATCCTCGGGGATGTCTTCATCCGCGAGTACTACGTGATCTTCAACAGGGCCAACAACATGGTGGGGCTGTCCCGGCTCCCCTGAGCGCGTCTCCGCGCTGGGGACAGGGACGGGCAGCACACCCCTCGGGCTGCCTTGGTGTCCCCAGCCTGTTGGCTGGCAGGGCTGGCCCTTGCCCAGCGCTCCTGTCCCCTCCAGCCAGGGCCACCGAGCACAATAAAGCTGTGGAGAAGCTCCCTTGTGCCATGTTTCTCCGGGAAGGGCTGACTCGGCTGCCCCAGCGCTGCCACCACGGCCCTGGTCAGGGACACCGGTGGGTGGGCAGATGCCACCCTGGGTGCCAGCCGCATCCCGCGGGCAGAGCCACCCATGCTGGCACGGGGCACGCCACGATCAGCATCCGATGCCTGGGGGCTCGGGGGACGGTGCTGGGTCCCATCCTGGTGCTGGAGGTGCTCTGTGCCGCTAATCACCATCTCTCCTTGTTGGACGCTGCCTGGATAAACCCCCCGGGATGCTTTCGGGGAGCCACGGACCCACGTTTTCACCGCCTCCCCGGGTAGGGCCGTGCTCTGGGAGCCCCTCCGCTGGGGCAGCGCCAACCTCAGCGCCTTGCAAACACTTCCCAGGACCGGGCGGCTTCGCTCAGGTCAAACCCCTACAAATTCTCGACCGGGAGCAGCCAAAATCTGGTGCCAGCCCCCCCCCAAAAACCCCTCTCCCCCCCTCCTCCCCGGCTCAGCTCCGCTCCCTCAGGCTCAGCCTGCAGAGAGACCCCCCCCTCCAGCCCTGATGAAGTCCGCAGCCACGCTCCTTCCACCGGGGCAGGACACGTCCCTCCTGTCCCCAAAACCCCGCTCAGGGGGGACGAACACCTCCAGCACTGCCCTCTTCATCCCGGGGGGGGGACCACTCACCCCAAAGCCCCCCCCCGAGGGGAAGCCCCGTGGCTGGGCTCAGCGTGCCAGCGGGTGCAAGCAGGAGCAGGGGGACGGGGTATAAATATCAGGGTGACTTTATTGGTGGCGGGGAGGGCAGCTCGCCCCCTCCCCACACCAGTAGCCACTGGGGCACCCACTGGGGAGGGGGGGTGTGGGTGCGTGCCACGGTTGGGGGCTGGCACGGGACACCCCAGCCCAGCCAGGAGCGTCTCCCAGCCCCGTATCCTGCACCCAGAGAGCCCAGGAGGGGCTGGGGTGAGGGGGGATGGAAGGGGGGGGGGGCCTGGTCCTGCCCCACAGCCCTGCCCCGGTGAGGGTCTGGGGGACCCTGGGGCAGATGGGGACCTCGAGAGAGAGAGAGAGGCAGTGCCCGTGCACCCGTGGGACCAGGGATGCTATTTCCCACCCCGTCTGCCCCCCTCCCTAGCCACCCCCCGGCGACCTGGTGGGCCAGACCTGCTGGTCCTTCCTCCTTTCTCCTTCTTCATCCTCCTCTTCATCCTCCATCCATCCATCCATCCCTAGGGAGCCGCGTGCCCACCAGGGCTCTCCCCGCTGGCCGGTGGCACGGCGGAGGGGTCCGCGTCCTCGGGGGGTCCCCGAGCCTCGGGGCTGCCCGTGGGAGCTGGGGGGGCTGTGGCCTCAGAGGGGGTGTCGGGGGACAGAAGGGCTGTCGATGGGTGCCCGGGGGGGCTCAGCGTGGTCGGAGGGGGCTCCCCAGCCCCCGCAGTCCCCGGAGAGGGGCCGAGGGGGGCTGTGTTGAGGAGCAGGAGCTGGGCCAGGCGGTGGCGGGGGGACCGGGGCGATGCCGGGGGGCTGGGGTGTGGGGTGCCAGTGGGTGAGTCCTCCTGGGTGGGGGACGGGGACGGGTCACTGCTCTGCAGCGGGAGCCGGACATCCATGGCTAACGGAGAGATGCTTTCGGTTAGCACCCACCTCCCTCCTGGGACCCCCAAAGCCTGCATGGGGGGCACCCAACCGCCCTGGGGTGCCGCAGCACGGCCGTGTCCCGCAGGGCAGGGGGTTCCCGAGCCAGACAGTGCCACCGGCATCCCCGGCATCCCCGTTACCTTGGCAGGGTGGGCAGCAGGCGGCGGGCAGCGCGGCGGGCTCTGCGCAGGAGCGGGGACACAGCCTCTTCTCGCAGCTCACCTCCCCGAGCTGGCGGCGAGGGGCGAAAGTAGGGGTAGAACCATCCCCGCCGTCCCTTCCCCGGTTCCCTCTGCCGCCCGGTGGGCATGGGCACCCCGCGGGCAGCCGGTGGGCACGGACACCCGCTCACCTGGCAGGTACAGCGGGTGCAGGGCTGTCCCTCGGGGGTGAAGGTCTGGCCGTTCCCCACCTTCCTACCCTGGTAGTTGCAGTCTGCGGGGAGCGAGGCAGCGCTCAGCGCGTGGCGGGGGGTTCACGGGGCAGAGAAGGGATGGGGTCCCCTGCTCGGTCCCCCTCCCCAAGCCCCGGCTCTTACCGGTACAGACGGGGCAGCACTCGCCCTCGGGGTGGAAGGGGTAAGTGCAGAAGATGGCACAGTCCACGGGCGAACAGGCCACCGAGCCCAGCTGCGAGAGACGGGAGAGACGCGCGAGGACCGGGCGTTAGCGCCCGCCGGGGTTGGGCTGGGGAAAAAGAAGGGGGGGGGGGGACAGCCCCGAAACACCCAGGAGCTTTTTCCTGCAACGGAGGAAAAAACTGGGGCTCAGCCCATAGGGCAGGAGCCAAAAAACATCTGGCGGTCCCCGGCGCAGCCCTCACCAGGCAGATGCAGCTGAGACAGGGGTCCAGGACGGAGGGGAAGGTCTCGTTGTTGTAGAAGATCCTTCCCATGTAGGTGCAGCCTGTGGGGAGGGAGAGGGGCGCTTGAGGGCCCCAGGTGATTTGGGGACCCGCCAGAGACCCCTCTGCATCCCGGGGCTGCAGGCAGGGGATGGAGAGGGGATGCAGGGGGGATGGAGAGGGGACACGGGGGGGATGGAGAGGGGACACGGGGGAGCCAGCACCCATCACCTGCCGAGCAGTCGGGGCAGCACTGCCCGGGGATGCGGATGGGGTAAGGACAGGTCTCCACGCAGTCCGTCCGCTTGCAGCTCACCGAGCCGTCTGCCTGCAGGAGAGAAGCACTTGACAGAGACCTCGGGCTGCCCCAAACCACGGGGTTTAAAGCCCACGAAGGCAGGGAGCTGTCGGGGACCACGGCCACGAGCAGCCTGGCATCCCGAGGGCAGGAGGGGGACAGGAGCCGTGCGCCGGGGCAGGGGCAGGTAGGAGGAGTGAAGCAGAGCAGGTTCTCATTCACCTGGCAGATGCATAACTCACAGGGATCGCCCGGAGACCAGATCTGTCCGATGGGAAACTCCACCCCGTTGTCATCCACGAAGCAACCTGGGGTGTGGGGACAAGGGGACGCGGGCACCCCCGGCCCATCACGCTCCTGATGCACGCTCAGGCGTGTGCGGGCATGGCTGGACCCACGTTTCCATCCTGTGCCCACTCCCCACCTCCAAACCCCGTGGCGGTGCAGCCCCCCTAATGCCCTGCCAGTTCCCCGTGCACCCCCACATCCCCCTGCCCTCCCCGTCCCCAGCTGTCCCCTACATCCCCCCCTCCCTGTAGCCAAGTATTCCCCACCTCCCACCCTCCCCATCCCCAGGTGTCCCCCACATCCCACCCTTGCCCATCTCCAGATGTCCCCTGCACCCTCTCCTCACTGTCCCCCCCCATCCTGCCCTGCCCGTCCCCAGTCGCCCCCCAGCGTGGGCTCACCGGCGGGGGCCGGGGGGTCCCGGCAGGTGAAGCAGCACTGCCCGGGGCCCAGATGCCGCTGGTGCTGCGGACAGTCCAGCACGGGGCAGGGGGCGAAGGAGCACTCCACCTCGCCGCCCTGGGGACACGGGGACGCGTCACCCGCTGACCCCGCAGCCGGACCCAGCCCCGTGCCCACCCATCCCACCTCAGCCCCGAGCAAAGGCTGGGCCCCCCCCCCCCCCGAGCAGGATGATGCGGGGAAGCCCTGGAGCATCCTTGGGGACCCCCGGGACCTACCCGGCAGACGCAGGTGGTGCAGTCATCCCCGTCCAGGCTGAACCGGGCACCGTGTGCGTACGTGCGGCCCCGAAAACTGCACTTTGCTGCGGGGGGGAGAGAGGCAGCGGGGCCGGGGCTGGGGTTGGGGAGCGAAGCACGGCTTCCGCTGAACCCCCACGCCAGGAGAGGCCTGGGGTCCCCCCACCCCCGGGGCCGGGGGTCCCACCTGGCTGGCAGGAGCAGCAGTCGGATGGCGAGGCGCCGGGGCAGGAGCCCGGGGGGCACTCGGGGGAGATGCAGGAGATGTTACCAGCCTGCGGAGGAGACCGTGGGGCTGTGACATGGTGGGCGGACACGGTGCCAGGGGGTGTGGGGGGGTATCATTCACCCCAGCGCATCCCGCTCCATCACCCCGAAGGCGCATCCCCGGGGTTAAGCGGGGATGCAGGGGGGATGCTCCCGTCCCCATCCCGCGCCCCGGGGACAGCGTGGGCTCACCAGGCAGACGCAGACGGTGCAGTTCCCATCGGACGGGGTGAAGACGTCACCCTCAGCCCGGGCCACCCCCTCATGCAGGCAGCCTGCAAGGCCGGTGGGTCAGAGGGGGGACTGAGGGGGGGGACAGCGGGGCCGGTGGGGCGGAAAACGGGGCTCACCTGCGCAGCTGGGGCAGCAGCCCCCGGCCGGGGCGGGCAGCGGGTGGGAGCAGCTCACGGAGCAGCTCACGGCCTCGCACAGCACTCGTCCCCTCTGCGAGGCCACGCGCCGGCTCAGCCCCGCGTCAGGCTGGTACGGCGGGGATGGGATGGGATGGGATGGGATGGGATGGGATGGGATCGGGGGGCTTACCTGGCAGGCGCAGCTCCGGCACCCCGGCTCCATCCAGCGAGCGCCGGGCTCCCGGGGGACCCCCCGGTACCAGCAGTGAGGGGACGATGGAGTGGAGGTACCAGGGGGTCCCTCTGCCCGCGGGGATGGCTCGGTGGCCGGGGACACCGAGGCGGGAGAGGAGGAAGGGAGTTGGGTACCGGGAGCTGCGGCAGGGAGATGGGGTGAGGGGGAGCCCCTGGGGACCAGGAGGGGTCCCCCGGAGCCGGGAGGGAGCAGGACGAGGGTGGGCGGATGCTGCAGGGACTGCAGGATGGGTGACGGGGCCAGGATGGATTTGGGGTAGCCTAGGAAGGAAGGAACAGACGTCACTCGGGGCAGGCGGGGAGCCAGGGGTGTCCCGCTCCGCTCCCCAACCCTCGCCCGGAGAAGGAGCCGGATACCTTCGCAGGAGACCCTGTCACCGCTGAGCCGGTACCCGGGGCGGCAGGAGCAGAGGTAGCTGCCCGGCGTGTTGTGGCAGGCGTGCTGGCACGCTCGGCGCTCTCCCGGCCGCCGGCACTCGTTGACATCTGGGGGACACGGGGACTCGTCAGTGCCTGGGAAAGGAGGTGCTGCACCCCGGGAAACGGCTCAAGGGCGCACCGAGCCTTCCCCTCCAGCACGGCCCACGCGAGGATGAGGGCAAGGCGGCAGCACCCTGCCGACGGGCTCAATGGCCACCTCCGTCCCCTGGGCTTCACGGCATGGAGAGGGAAGAGGGCAACCGGGACGCGGCGCTCACCCACGCAGGAGTGCCGGTTCCCGTGGAGGTGGTAGCCGGGCCGGCAGGAGCAGCGGTAACTGCCGATGCTGTTCTTGCAGCGATGCTGGCACGGGGTGGCCAAGCACTCGTCCGTATCTGGGGGGCAGAGACTGAGGGTCGGCAGCCCCGGCTGGCCCCCCGCTTGCCCCCCGCCAGGTCGCCCCGGCTCCCCGCACCCTGGCAGCTATGGCGGTCGGCGGAGAGCTGCATGCCGGGGCCGCACTCGCAGACGAAGCCGCCCTCGGTGTTGACGCAGAGACCTTCGCAGGCGGCGCTCAGGCACTCGTCGATGTCTGGGGGGGGGTGTGAGAGGGAAGAGATGGAGATTGGGGGGACACCACCGCCGTGACCACCGCCACGTCCCACCGGGACCTCCCCATCCCGGCTCACCGGTGCAGCGGATGCCGTTGGCCGTCTCCACCATGGAGAAGCCGAGGGGACAGACGCGGGCCACTTCTTGGCACCCGCCGTGGTTACAGGAGAGGTCGCAGCCGTACTCCCCGCACGTCCCCGGCGGCTCTGAAACACGGGCAGGGGGACCACAAGGCACCGATGCCACCCCAGTGCCCACCCCGGCGGCACCCACTCCCCGGATCCCCCAGGGACTGCATCCCACCATGGCAGCACCCCTATCCCCGCCAGGGACGGGGATCGCGCCGGGGGGATGCTGCAGGGAGAGGTGACAAGGAGCGACGTCCCCTGCCAGGAAAGCCCGGGGGTGCCAACTTTCGGCGTGACCGGGAGCGAGTGGGTACCTGGACAAGTGATGCCCTGCTCTCCATCCGGGCACGAGCAGAGGTTGGGAGCGATGCACAAGCCGCCGCCGCAGCCGAAGGAGCAGAGCGCTGCGGGGAGCGGGGACAGGCGGCCGTCAGGAGGGCAGGGACACCCCCGACCCGTCCATCCCTGCGCCCCCAGAACCTCTACTCACGCAGGGTGCACTGCCCGCTGCCCGGGGACAGCATCCACCCGGGGCAACATCCGCTGCCGAAGCCCGAGAAGCAGACGTGGGGCCCCACACGGCGCCTGCGCGACCCACGAGAGGATGAGGCCACCCTGCCCCGAGCCCCCAGGACAGAGAGCAAAGGTCCCAGGAAGGGGGGGGGAGCTCCTCCAGCCGGTGGGGACCCCTTCACCCTGGGATTGCCAGGAGAGGGGGACACACAGGAGTGGCCACGATGTGCCCACGGCCACCCCATCCCAGGTGGGGGAGCACGGCATGGCTCCAGGGGGAGGCAGGCAGGCATGGGGGGAACCGGGGTGCAGCGTGACCCCAAAACAAGGTGGGACAGAGGGAGAGGACCACGTCCCAGCTAGCCTGAACACCCCAGCACACAGTGGTGACAGGGGAGAAACATCCCCCAGCAGGACAGGGATGCAGAGAGTGGGACAGGGATGCGGGGAGCAGGATGGGGATGCAGAGAGCGGGACCGGGATGCGGGGAACAGGATGGGGATGCAGAGAGCGGGACCGGGATGCGGGGAACAGGATGGGGATGCAGAGAGCGGGACCGGGATGCGGGGAACAGGATGGGGATGCAGAGAGCGGGACCGGGATGCCGGGGGCAGGACAGGGATGCAGAGAGTGGGACGGGGATGCATGGGGCAGGATCCCTGTAAAGGTCACGCTCTCCTGGTCCCGGTCACCCCGGGGCAGAGGGAAGGACAGGTGGGGTGCCAACCCCTCCGTCTGGGATGGGAGTCACGGCCGGGAGCCCCGAAGGCAGCGGAGGGGGAGGATGGCGGGAGCACGGCACGGCACAGCACGCCACCGTCCCCAGGTGTAGCTGGGAGAAGGAGGAGGGGAAAAAAAAAATAAAAAGAAGGGGGAAAAACCCGGCTACCTCTCCACGGCAAAGCTGGCCGGCTTCTTCCTCCCAGGGTACACCCTGCCGTGGCCGCCCGGGAGGAACAGGGACACACAGGCAGCCTGGAAGAGGAGTTCGACCAACATGACAGGCGGCTCCAGGCGGCGGCACGCTCCCCGACGCCTGCCTTCCTTCCTGCCTGCCTCGGCGGCACGGGGCGCCTACCGCATGTTGGCCCTTGGCCCTGCTCCTCCTCCCGCCCGCCGGGCCGGGAACAATGCGGGGGGTGGAGGGAGGCGAGAGCGGGGAGCGTTGCGGGGGAACGGGGGGTTAAAAAAAAAAAAAAAAACCAAACCAACAAAAAAAAAACCCTAAAACCAACCCAAAAATCCATCGGCACCCAACTCTCCACCCACCCCGGCGTGGAGTTGGGGGGGGGGGGGGGGGGGAACGACACACACGCGTTGACCCCAAGGATGCTCGCCCCAAGGCTGACCGGCTCGGCGGCTCCATCCCGGCCATGAGCGGGGCGGTTTTAAGAGAAGGGGTCCCCAACGCGGTGGGAAGCAGCAGCGAAAGCGTGTGTCGTGTGTGTCCCCCCCCCCCTCCTCCTTCTTCTCCTCTCCTTTCCCACATCTGGCAAAGCTCCGGCATGGCCTCTCCCCACCCCTCCTCCTCCTCCTCCTCCTCCTGGCGGCACTGGGCCGCCTTCCCAGCCCTGCACGGGGACCCACCAAAGAGGAGAACGCAGCAGATAAAGGGGCCAAAGTGGAGCCGGGGATGGTGGGGTGCACCCGGCGGGGAGAGAGAGGGGTGGGGGATGCTGCAGGGCACCCCGCTCCCAGGCACGGGGGCACCCCCAACCAAACTCCATCCCACCACCACCCTGACCCCTCAACCCTTCCCCGGCGCCGGGGGGGCTGAAGCGAAGGTCGCAGGCAGGTAAATGATTGATGCCAGGGAGCAAAGGGCTGGTGCTACCGACCCCCCCTCGCCGGTGAGCGCAGAGCTGAGGTCAATCCCGGCGGCTTCGCCGCAGAGGGACCGACCCATCACCTCCATCTCCCCACCCAGTGGGGATTTCCCCCCCAAAATTGCACCCCTACCCAAGAGTTGGGGTCACCCAGCATGAGCCTTCCCCTGCAGCATCGCCTCCTGAACGCTTAGAAATTAAGAGTTACGGGGTGGGGGGTACACGCCGGTTCTAGGGGTGTAGGGACCCCCAGGAGCCACCGAGGAAGCCCCTGCCTTTGCGGGGAGGTCACGGCAGCCCCGGCCGTCGGCTACCAGCCCCGGGGAAGCGGCTGCGTTGAACACGGCCAGAGCGTGGCCAGTGGCACGGGATAAATAGCCAGCCCCTTGCCCCGGCCAGCAGCGTTTCTAACCCTCCGCAGGAGGCTGTTTGCACAGAAAAAAAAAGAAAAATAATAAAAAAAGGGGGGAAGCTGCCAGCATCGCCTCGGTGCCAGCATCCCCAGTTTCGCTGGAGATAGCGCATACGGGAGCTGTACAGAGCCAGGCGTCCTCCCTGGGACACCCACCCCAATTTTTGGTGAGGGGCCAAGGAAACAAGCGGCTCTCCAGGCAGGGGAATGCGGAGCCCAAACACCCAAGGCTAATAAAAACCCCCGTCTGCTCGCAGCCAGCGTGAACACGCAGTCCAGGCTCGTTACGAAGGGTCACAGTCCGCTTCCCCCAGTCCTAAACAACCTCTGCGGGCAGAGACATGTCCAAATATAGCCTTCTCCCCGTCACCTCCTCGAAGAAACTGCCCAAGAGTTAAGAGAGGGTAGCGGGAGCCCGAGGATGCTTGCAGCACGAGCTCGGCTTTCGGGAGGCTGCTGCAGGGAGCGAAGGATTTGGGGGGGAAACTTGTGCTGACCCAAACCTGCCCAAGATGGGACTGGGGGGGGGGGAATCTTAACACGGTGGGTGATGGAGAGCGGACACAGAGGCACGGGGAAGCCCGGGATAACCCCCCGATGCCGTGAGCTCTGCGAGGAGGAGGAGGAGGAGGAAGAGGAGAAGGAGGAGGAGGAGGGCAGCCAGGGACTCCTCTGCCACCCTCACATGCATTTTGGCAGCAGTAACCCACAGGCGAGGGCAGGAGTGAGCCGGGGCAGCCCCTGGCTTGGACGGTTTACAGGGTAAATAGACAAATGGGAGAGCGGGAGGATAATTATTAATCCGTACGCTACGCACGGAGAACCGCTGCCCAGCGGGGAGTGAATGCACCCACGCCGCGCTCCTGGAGGGCGCCTCGGCAGATGTTGGGGCGCGGAGCCAGAGACACCCTCAGCGTGAGCCCCCGTGCAGGGAGCAGCAGCCCAGGCCCTCGAGTTGCGAGTTACCAGGAGAATTCGGCATCGTTAGTGCTAATTGATGCTTGAGGAGGACCAGCCTGAGAGCCCGCATCCCTCAGCGGCTCAGGTCATCATCACAGGGAGCGAGAACACCACTAACGAGCAGCCAGAGCGGGACCACGCGGCAACGAGGGGCTGACGAAAATCAAGCCCCGATGCCGCAGGGATGCGGGCTGACCCCTGCAGCGGACCTGAGAGTCACAAGGACAAAGCCGTGGCTGTTGGAGAAGAGCCTTTGGCCGCCATCCGCTCCGTTGGCAACGCCGGCCGCTGCCAGGGACAGTCCCAGGAGGGCGGCAAGCGCTGCTGCGTCACGACACCGTCTCCTCTCCCACCTCCGCGCGAGTTGGGGCCACAAGCTGCCGAGAAGCGCTGCCGAGACGCGTTGCTTCCAAAGGGCCGTACACGGGGCAAGGTGTCCTCAAAAATTCGGCAAAAGCTCTGCCTCCCTACCAGCGGCACTCGGCAACACCGCTGCGGACCCATCTGCACTAGGCAAGTGCAAACCAGGAGGCGAAACTAAAATGTCTTAGAAGTTTAAAAAAAAAAACCAACAAAAAAAAGCCATAAAAATGCATGTGGAAAACAGCCACACGCGCCCAGCACCTGCAGGCTGATCCCGCCGAGCCTGCCGCCCCCCTCCCCGCGCTGCTCGCGCCGGCACCGCGTTTCAACGTAGGGAATGCCTCCAGAAACCGCCTCGGCGTGGGAAGGGCGGGGGGATCCCTCCGGCCAGCCGAGGACGCGGCTCTGCGCAGCGGGTACCACCCCTGCAGTCACGGTGAGGAGCCAGACCTTTCCTCTTGGACTACTTTATTTGGTAAAACTCAGAAACCAACAACTGATCGAGCTTCCCAGAACTTCCCTCCCTGAGCGAGCCACAGATCCTGTGGAGAGAGAGGAGCGCGCTCGTCCCCGCTCCACTTCCTCACCCAGATGTAGAGAAATCCTCCCCCTCCGTGTGTCTCACCAGCCCCAGATGACTCCTCCAGCCCTCGCCCTCACCCTCGAGGCAGCTTCGCTCCCTCTTCCAAAAAAAAAAAAAAAACCAAACAAACAAACCACAAGGATCAAAAAGAATCCAAAAAAATGAAACCGAAAGCAAAAAAAAAAAAAAAAAAAAAATTAAAAAGATACTAAAGACAACAGTGAAGAGTGAATCCAGGCAAGGGCACCGCATCAGCCAAGCGCTATCGGTCGGTCACCCAAGGAGAGCGACCAGTGAAGCCCAGTTCGGGGTCAGCAGCCGAGTCCGCAGGATTCGGAAATCCAAGCAGGCGATGACGTGGTGCCTGACCAACACCCCCCCCCCCAAAATCCCTAGCAAAGCCGGCTCCCCTTCAGAGACTCCTTCCCCCACGTCCCCTCGAGCAAGGGCCACCACCGCCGGTGTCAGGGGTCCCCAGGCTGCAGGTGGGGAAAAAAAAAAGTGACTCCCTTGCTTTGCGTGGAGGAAGGTGCTAGGGAACGACGCCGAATCCTGCTAATGGATCCGGGTCAGCTCCTCCACGATCTTTATCAGGTCGTCTACGGTGGCCTCCCTCTTCATGCCGCTGCCGTCATCAATCTGCACAGAGAGACAAAGGCATCAGAGCGCGGAGACATCAGCAGGCGCTGAAGAACGCTCCCGGATCATCGCCTTGCAGGAAGGCACGCATTTAGGATTTACCGCAGCCTGGATTCCGGAGCAGGGATCCCTAAGTGCCAATTTTGAAGGGCCTAAGCTCGCATCAGCCATCTCACCTGCAAGTTTGCCACCACCTCCTGCATCTTGGGCCTGCTGATGTCCAGGAAGCTTTCAATCAGGTCACCGTCGATGAAGCCCGTAGCCGGTTCTGTCTTGCGTTCGGTGTGAAACGATCTCCAGGTGCCACCGTCAAGGAGCCGAATCCACGCGGAGTAACACCGACCCCGGGTGCAGACAGCAGCCGTCCCGGCCAGCCTGACAACGCTGCTGCGTCAGGAGGATCACAGAATTCGCGCCACATTTTTAGGGCTACCACAAAGCCAGATTTCATCCTCAAACCCTGCCAGATAGACCCCTCTCTCTACCGCAGGCAACTTCTCTCCGAGCACAAAGCCCTGGGCACCTGGCAAACGACACTCCCACCCTCTCCAGCCGACGGATGCTCCCACCAGAGTGTCCCGACAAAGATAAACCCCCAAAACCCCACCTCACGCCTGGCTCAGGTCAGATTCGTAACGCAGCCCCCAGCATTGACCAGCACAGGCTCCTGGCTGAACTGCGAAAGGATATAAGGAGTGTTCGATCTTGCCCACGCTCTTGATGACTTTATTGAGCCTGTTCTGCATGTCCAGGAGGAGGTTGTACCAGCTCTCCGACAGCGAGGTCACCAGTCCTGCGGAAGGCAAAAGGGAGAGGAAGGTTGAGGGCTCACCCCAGGGCGGCCCGGCAGCTCCCGGCGCAGGCAGGGATTGGGGCAGGCTGCCGGGACTGCAGTCGCGCTGGAAGCTGGCGCCTGGGAGGGCTGGGACAAGGGCAGGAGTTTCAAAGAAAGCCAGAGCACTTTCCTCTCCTGGAAGCAAAGCAGAGAGAAAAGCAGGTTTCTGAGGGGAGTAGGGCACAGAGCGTCACTCGACTGGGGAACAGAGAAGAACGGAGACATGAGGAAAACCCAGCCCAGGTTCAGCAGCAGGGAAGGGGTCGTGCTACCCTCCCGCTGGGGAACCCCGACCCTTACCAATCATGCCGTTGACTGTGCCGAAGAGAACCGAGCCCTGTGTTGGTGTGGACGTCTCGCCCAGGTTCTGCATGACCAGAGACCCATGGCAGAAGACATTGACGAACTCTCCCAAGTGGGACAACCCCACCTCCTGCAAGTGTTGGCGCTCCTCATCGGTCGTGGCCGCACTGAAATCCAAAGCACCCTGCTCAGTCCCGTGCTGGGGTGACACGAAAGCTTCCCCTGCTCCCACCTTGCTGCTCCTCAGAGCTGGACATGCTCCTCCCAGCTTTCCTGCCTGACACACGTCTCCGTAGCAGTAATGTGGAGGAGACCAGAAGGTCCTATCACCCCATCCCTCCCGTCAGGCAGTGCCACATTCCTCTCCACAGCCAGCTCACCTGTCCTTCTGGCACACAAACAGATTGAAAGCGTTCTCTGCTCCCAAGAAGTTGTCATCGTCCAGGATCTCCACGGCACTCATCCAGTTTGGATTGAAGTCGCGGGCAATCTGGAAAGGGAGAAGAGGAGATGCAGCGTGCACAGATGGCCTGTCCTGTGAGCCAGCATCTTCATTCCACCCAACACCAACATTCAGCTGGGATCCAGTCTGTCCCTCTCTGCTCGATGAAACAGCCGAGCAAAAGGCACAAGAAGTGCCTTCTGGAGATGGCTCTGGCTCAAGTGACACCTGGACAACGTCAGGTCACCCCCTGGGCAAACGCAGACCAGACCGTGCCAGAGCCATTCCCAGAGTTCCTCTAACAATTTAAGTGCACAGATCGTCTCAGTGCCTGGTCCATCCCTCAGCTACGCTGCGTTTGCTGACAGAGATGCAGCCACAGTCCCACTAAGCCATTCCAACTGTACAGCAGGCAGTCCAGATGGCAGCTCCCCACCCTGGCAGGAGCCAAGCACGCACCCAAAGCCTGCTCTCCTCAAGGCTGCTGATTCATTGCCCACTTTCCTGGAAGCCTGAGGATCCGTCCCTCCAGAAACCACAGGGATCTGTCTAAAAGCATGTCCAGGTGACGCTGCTCTCGTTGGACAGCCCTACAGCCTTGTCCTCAAAGGGCGAGCAAGGTGAGGTGAACCAGGCTCCTTTTATCACCTTAAACATTGTTCTCCCTGCCCAGAGCCTATTGGAACAGGCAGCACAGGCTCCCAGCACACCTTCGACCACGATTATTCAACAGCATCGATACCTCCTCGAAGTTTCCTTCCATGGGCTTGTACGCAAGGAGGAGGACAGACCGCATGAGGTCTCCCACAAGGATGAAGTCTCCCTTGGTCTTCAGGTAGAGCGCCATGATGTTGTTGTAATGGTTGCACTCCGTGCGCAGCTCTTTCTCTGCTGTCCACTCGTACAGGCGCACCTGAAGGAAGGGCCACAGCTCTGAGCCAGCAGGGACACCCACGGCAGCCAGGACACGCTCCCCAACAGAGACGGGGGACCCGGCTGACATCCGCACAGCTGGAGCAGCTTCCAGCTCTGAAACGCCCTCCCAAAACAAAGTCAGGGTCTTGCGAGAGCCTTACCGTGCTGTTGATGCTGGCTAACAGCTTCCCGTTGAACTCCACCATGGAATACACAGCCCCCTTGACCTCCTTCTCGGCCAGGCTCTGCAGCTTCCCTGGAATAAACCCATGCGTTGCCCGGTTATTTGCCCTGCGCTCCCAAGGGTGGCAAGCCAAAGAGATACAGATGAGCTGCTCTAAACAACATCACTCCCCCTAGAAACTCTCTCAGAGGATCTGTGGGCAAGTAACACAGGAGCGACACGACAGCAGGGGCAGCCACACAGAAAGCAAATCCCAGAATCCAGTTCTGGCGAGGGATTCTTGGGCTTCTTCAGGAGATGGGGGGAAAGGGAACGTGCTGTGATGGGCTGCAGCGGAGTAACAGCACCTATGGAACCCGTCTGTGGGCGGCTGACGGCAGACCCCTCGGGAAAAACTCTGCCTGCTACTGAGACGTGAGCTCTCTTGGGCTTGAGGAGCTCATCTCTGATGTCCCTCAAGCAGCTGGACTTGGCCATGCGAGAAGACCTTGCTCTTACCGTCAGAGTAGTGGAAGACGACGATGCGGCCCTGTTTGGGCTCTGCCTCCTCGGGATATACCATGGCAGTGCCCACGATGAAGTAGGTGTTGGGATCCTTGCCGAGCTTGCAGGAGACCAGGCTGAGGGCGTACTCGTTTTGCAGAAACTGGTGAGCGTGAAGCACTGCGCAAAGAGGGGAAAGGCAGAAACATGTGAGTCCGCCGGGGTCCCAACAGGCAGCACCGCCACGCGTGGGCAGAACAGCTCGCCCAGGAGCAGCTGAAAACTTCAGATGTGTCCAAGATAGCTGCCTGGAGTTCCCCACCACCACCTTGTGCCATCAAAAACCCACTATGCCTTAAACTTCTGCCCTGTGGCTGACACCCCTCCAGGAAAAAACGCTTTGTCTGAAGGAAACACGCGAGATCCCACATCTTCACAAGTCTGTGAAGATCACAAGTCTCAGCCACACGCTTGATGGGCTTGTCCTGGAGGAGAAAACTGGACTAGGGTACGGCCAACATTTGGGACGGGTACCTTCGAAGGTGTGCTGGTCTATGATGAGCAGGTTGTGCACCTCCACCTCCTCCCCGAAGGACGTCTCGTGCGGTGCTGTGCTGCTGGAGAACAGTTTGCTGGTGCTCACGCTGCTGGACAGGGCCTAGGACACAGTAAAAGCGGTCACATCCTTGTGCTTCTCGGCACATCCTCACGCTGCTCCACACGGGCTGAGGGAACCGGGAACCCAAAGAATGAACAGGAGAGAAGGTGAAGCGAGGAGGTCCCTGGGCCTGAGCGTGACATGCACGGCAGAGGTAGCACCGCTGAGCAACAGCATTAATAGAAGAGTTTGTGCAGTGTTGTGGGTTCCACCAGAGCTACTGCCTCAAGGGGACTCGTGCCTGCATCCCTAGGAAGAGGAAACCACTTGAGACCAAACAGAATCCTGAAGAACGTGAGACTGAAGGAGCAGCACCCAAAACCAAAGGCGATCTGACAGAACAGCGAGCATGCCAAGGCTGCCAGGGAACAGCCCAGAGAGCCCTTCTCACCACCACGGGGAGATCTTACCACCCCATCTGCTCCCAGGCTGCCAAAGGGAGAGCTCGCACTCAGAGCTTTGGGAGAGAAGATTGTCAAGGACGATCTGCATCACGGTTTGGCCTGAGGAACTACGATAGCCATAGCCCAGAGCTCAGGGGCGATCTAGCAGCTACCCCTCACCTGGGTGCTGGCGCTGGGTCTGAGGGCAGTGGTGCCTCCGCTGGCATCCTGCACCTCGATACGACTTGAGAGCACGCCGAAACACTGCGATACCTCTTGGTAGCAGATCTTCCTGCGGGACAAACAGAGCTGCGTGGGTAGGAGGGTCAAGACAGGCCACTCCAAGGAGAGCACAGAGGTTCCGGAGACAACAAGAGACAGAGCTGCTCGCTTGCCCAAACTGCTCTCAGCGCAAGCCACCAATTCAGTCCGCGTGCTAACTGAGCCCGCAACAGGAACGCCGATTGCAAAGTCTTGCCCCAGCCTTGGCCCACGCAGCAGAGCACGGGCCCTCAAGGCAGGCTCCCTCCCCCTGCTCAGCTCACCTGGGCGATTCATAGAGGGGAACCGTGCGGATGTGCAGCTTCTGGATCTCGTCGATGGTGCCAATTGTCAGGGTGCTGTTATTGGCCAAGGCCAAGCTGTTTGGGGGGGAAAAAAAAAACCCAAACCAAACACATGAGCAATGGCGCTTATAAGGCGGGTGGCACAGCAAGAAACTCCCTCTCCTCCACACCCCTCAAAACTGCTGATCTCAGGATCCCATTTGCTCACCCCAGGATCCTGTTTGGTGATCCCAGGATCCCGTTGCAGAGCGCAAACCTCCCCCACCCCGCGTGGCACCAGGCAAGGTGCAGGCTCACCTGTCGGGATACCCATCCGAGTTGAGGGGACACATGTAGTTCACCTCCTTCAGGTTGACATTGGAGAAGACCAGCTTGTGGTTACTGCTGTAGATGACGGTGGGGCGGTCAGAGCAGGCAAACACGTTGGTGGTGGACAGAGAGCGGAAAGTTCTCAGGACGGTGGGCTGGGTCCCAAGGGTCACCTTCTTCCGATCACTCAACAAGCCTGCAGAAAAGGAGCACCGGTGTTGGGAGCTGCCGCAACGGAGCTCGCAAGAGCAGGACGGCAGAGTGCAACGCGGCTGCAACACCTTGGGAAGAAACAAATGCGGGTAAACATATCCTGCTGTCAACTCAAAGAAAGGGATGTAAGCATCAATCTCCTTTCTCCAGAGTCCGCTGGAGAAACCCACCAACTCCCAGCGCCCACAGCCAGCCCCACCTGAGCACAACCCATCACAGCGAGAAAGCAAGAAAAAGAGAGATCTCTCCAGAAGGGTGAAAGAAAGCACGTCAAGCAAGTAAGAGGGCACGAATCCAGCCACCCTCTCCAGCAGCCCGCTCAGCGCTAGGCCCTGCAGTCACCTGTCTCGAGGCTGAGCCCAAAGTAGAAGAGAGCTCCGTCCCCCAGGGCACACAGAAGGTAATGGCTGCTCTCGAAGGTCGTCATCAGGATGGAGCGAGGGATAATTTCTGTGGGGAGCAGGAGAAGAGAAGGCTGATGTCACTCATGACTCAGCCAAGTCGGTGACCGCTGCCACCACCCAGCAGCCCCAGGAGAGCCCTACCTCCTCCCAGCATCTCTTTGTGCAGCAGTTCAAACGAAGGCAGCTTTAGGATGCGGGCAGAGATGTCGGTCCAAAGCCCGATCGCGCACAGCGGGGACATGCCGTTAGTGTCCCCCAAAGGGGTGATGTCCAGGCAGGCGACTTCATGCTCCATTTCTGTGCAGCTGGCAGGAAGGAGGAAGCAGACAGAGGTGTCAGTCTTGAGCCCAAAGACAGACAGCAGAGGCTGAGAGCCCTCGGGCCACAATGAGACACCCACCTGATCTGCCTGAGCTCCTGGGGTCGGATCTCCAGGTAGTACAGGGCTCGTCCCACAGCCACCACTACCTGGTTACTGTTACAGGAAGCCACGCTGATGTTCTTCCCGTTGGGCTCTTTCCACTCGCTCACCAGGGCTTTGGGCTCCTGACTAACAAGTCTCACAGAGGCAGAGGTGATCTGGGGAGAGAGAACACCTCTGCTCAGAGCCAGAACACCACCTCCCTTCTGACATCGGCCCAAGGAAGCACTGCAGACCCCGCCGCTGATAAGCGGCACAGGTCTAAGTTAGCCCCACAATCAGTAAGCGCTGTAGGGTTACCGTGGGAGAGAGAACTGCGTTTGCCTGGCATTACCTGGATCAATTGCTGATGTGCCACGTTGCCGCAGAAGAAAGTCTGCTGATCATCCACAAACCCTGTGAGCTCCGTCTCTTCTACTTCCTCCCCATTTAACATAAGGACCCTGAACGGGAAAGGGAGCTCCTGTCATACCCTGCTCCAACACGTGGCTGAGAGCCCGGCTCAGCGTTTTCTCCACCTCACCTGGTCTGGCCAACAAAGGACAGCACCAACGTATTGTCCGTTTCACGATGAGAGTCTGACCTCAGGGGCCACAAGCCTGCAACAAAGAGAGGCCACATTTGCTCACAGTGAATATTCCAAGAGCTGGTGGGCGGTGAGCCCCCTGCCCCACACCCCAGCCTCGGTCTGTGCACACGCCGTGTCCCCGGCCGGGCCCTCGCAGGCTGCGCGTTGTATTTGGCAGCGCTGAACAGCTCACGCACCTTTAATGCCCGGCAAGTCAATGCTGGCATGCTCATGAATCCCAATGCCGTTCCGAATGATCCGCAGTGAACCCTCTTTAAACGCGCCCGAGCATGTGACCAGCTGGAGGAAAAGCAGATGATCTTTACCAACCATTGCTAGGAAGCTTCCTCACTCCTCCTTGTAGTGATGGGTTCAGGAGAAGATGGGGTACCCATCTTCCCCACTTCTCAGAGAAAGTTTTTTGGCAGCTGATCCTTCCCCATTGCACGAAGGCAACCCCTTCCTCATGAACGGGGGTATCCAAGAATTAGCCTTCCCGCTCGTACCACTCTTTAGTGTAAGACCTCAGTCCCATCCCTGCACCTGGATAAGACTTTGAGGTCCTCCAACAAATGGTCTGTGGTCTTTTCCTTCCGCGGACAACCCACGCACACACCTGGCCGGCCCAGACATCCCCAGCACCGAGAACAGAAGAGCAGAATCAACGTTACCTGCCCTTGGCCTTGTCTTTCCAGGTCCACCACGCACATGTCGACGATGGGACCGAGGTTGGTGAAGGTCTCCATAGCCACGACATAGGAGCCTTGCTCGTTGCTGTCCACGTTGAGCTATGAATAAACACAATTATCGGCTTTCAACAAGCAAGAACAAGCAAGTGGAAAGGGTACAGGGCAGACAAGAAGAAGAAAGGAAAATTTATCCACACACACCTCTCGAGGCCACGACGAAAATAAATACGTACAAAATCCTGTCTGAATGCACAACCGAGCCAGAAGGCGGCTGCCACGTACCTTCACAAGCTGGGAATCCCCAAGCCGAGAGCCGACAAACACAACTCCATTGTCCAGGTAGGTCAAGCACTCTGCAATGGACGTCTGGGAATCGAGAAGACGCAGATGAACCACCACTAGCGTGAAAAGGACCCTGCCACACCCTGCAAGCGTCACATCTGAGCAGCAGCCCAACAGAAAGACCCTGAGCACAGGAGGGGAGTTTAATCCCTTTACAAAACCAAGGGAGAGTCCGAGCTTCTTCCAGGGACCGCACACAAACCCCAGGCAGAAACCTGGGAAGACGGTGTCAACTTCCGAGTGCCCCGATAGGGAATTTCCCAGCAACCGACACGTCAGAGCTGTGACAACTGTGAAACATCCCCCCGCCCCGGGCTCCAAAAGAGACACCGTTCCCACCACTCAGCTCTCAGCGGAGCATTTCCAGCCTGCGGAGTCTCCCAGCCCTGCAGTGAGAAGCGACAGGGACAGCACACGCAACATGCGCGAGTCCTACCTCGCCGAGCAGTTCCACACGCAGGTCCTTCAAGGTGACAGTGCCGTCCATCTGTTCCTCCTTCTCCAGGAGTAGCATGAAGAGGCGTCCTTCCATGTCCCCCAGCAAGTAACGGGACCCATTGGGATCCACACGGTTGTGGCACACAATCGTACTTTGCTGCACGTAAAGGAGGAGGGAATTTTTAGGAACCCATTGGAACAGCCCCAAACGGGCATCTAGCGAGGACCACCTCTGTACACACCAGAAGGGAATAACCACATCCACAGCGCACCAGCTGCTGGCTGTAACCACAGCCGAGTCCCACTCCTCCCGTCTAGAGGGAAAGGGCTGGATTTGCCCTTCAAACAAACCACATCAGCTACCACAACCAGAATCTGTGGTCAAACGGTCTCACTTTTGGTCACCAGGAGCCATCTCACGTTCCTAAATTAAACATGTCGCTCGCTTGTTCACAGCCCAGGACAGATGCCATCAGAAAGCCTGTTTTCCTAACGCTGGGCCTTCCACTGATGCAGGGATGCTATTTGGGACCTGCAGAGCTCGGAGCCTGCTGCATCTCCGGACCCAAGCTCTGCAGATATTTTGCTCTGTGTGGTGGATGCTCCCTGGCCTCCTGTCAACATTTTGGTTTAAAAATCCTGATCTTGCAGATCTTTATTGTACGCAAACAGCCCACTGGCCTCGAGCACAGATAAGCCTGCACTCTGCTTACAGGTCAAGGCCCAGATGTGTATGTCAGCAGAGCAGAGGCGACCGCTCCGCCTGCTCCAATGTAACAGAGTCTCCATCACAGAGCTGCAGTAGTGGTCTGAGTGCCTGTAGGCATTCAGGCAACAATATTAGTATTTCTTTACCCAAGATTTATAGCTCTTTTCTACCCCGTCATTATTTCCAGCTTAAAAGGACCTTTTGATCATAGCTCAAGCCCTCTGTCAGCCCCAAGCAGCACCTCAGCTGTGCCATTTGTGCTTCCTGCACCGTTTAAATGTGGGAACTGGCCCGGCCCTCTGACAAAAACCACAAGCTCAACTTCTGTCGCAAACTCTGTAAGCTTTTTTTTTTTTTTTTCTTTGAACAAGTGCCCCAATCATACACCGGTGGACTCAAGTCTCCAAGGGGCTCATTCATGTCTTTTGCTGCCTGAACTGAAAACAGGCTCTGGCCTGGACCCATGCCCAAACCACGCACTACCTCCTAATTAATCCCTTTCTCTGGGGCCCAAACAAGATTTCAGCTTTACTGCACCATTTCTGAGCACTCCACAGAGAGCAGAGCCACACGCTGCAGTGCAAGCACACACTGCCGCCAGCAGAAGGATCACATACGTCCCTCCGTCCCCAAAAACCCAGACCAGGCATCGTGTGAAACACCCACACTCACCAAACCTCTGGGAGTAACTGGTCCTATTAGGCTACACTCGGAGTCAAGAGCAGTTTAAATTCTTGACTACAAGTAGCCCAATACCCTGCCAGCACTCCGAGAGACGCCTGGGAACAGAAGAATTACACGGGACGCATTTCTAGATCTCCGTAGTCACTCACCTTGATGATAGGTGGAGCTATAGCTAGATATTTATCTCCGTTGTGATAGGTGATAGACTCCTGCCCAATGATGATGGCGCCTCCAAAAGGCTCTGGCACTGTGCAGGGGAGAAGACAAATGTCTTATTAGAGAACCTGTACAGCACGACTGAGGCATTCAGCCTTAAAAAAGAAACGGGAGGGAAGATCTTTTACAGAGAAGGACCAACCTGCGATGACCATGGAGGCTTCAGCCTCTACGTTCTCCTGTTTCCAAGGACCTTTGTTAAACTCCTTCTCGCGCAGGGACACCTCGTACGTTTTGACGTGGCGACCCTGAGGGTCCTGAAAGAGAAGCGGCAAATGACGACGTACGCTGACGACAGCCTCACGTGCACAGCAACAGCCTCCAGAGGCAGAGCTGATTACCAACCTGCGAAGCGAGGAGACTCCACCTCATCTCCTGCAAAAGCACCCTCACCAGCAAGCTGCCGAGGCTTCCCACCCTGCTCACCTCCTCTCCAGCCTCCCTCAAACCACACGTGTGTCTCAACAGACACACACTAATGTTCCCTCTAACTTTACCCATATGCAGAACAACCTTTGAATAAATCCCTGTGCCAAAAAGGACTGCAAACTATTTTTGCCTTTTTTTTTTTTTTTATACCAGCGATTTTCTGGGACTCATAATTCATCTGACGCACAGCTCTACAAATCTGGGCATGAGTGGCGCTACGCAGTATCGCCACCGCCTCCAGCTCCAGCAAGGCATTCAGGAATTTAGCTCTGCTGTAGCGGCGCAGGTGCCGGAGCAGCTGAGCTCCTATCTCGACGCTCCTCAGGCCTTTCAGCCTGCTTTCCTGAGGAAACATAATCTGCTTGCCAAATAATCCCCCAACGGCTCAGCCATTCCAGTAATTCCCAGCCCACTGGGCAATTTCCACCAAACCTGATGCGCACAGAGGTCTTCGAGGCAGCAATTCCACACAAGCTTCACTAAAATACATGATGGATGGAGAAGAGGCCCCCAAATTAGCACCCCACTACGGGAAAGGTGGTCTATGCCAAGAAGAGCTTGGGAACCCACATGGGGAATAGACGTATGGGCACCCAAAGCACAGAGAGGGCTTTGAACGTAACCCACTGCCCAATTTCACGTCTCCAAAGCTAAGACAAGGCTCTAAATCACAGGGAACCAGGTTTCCTTAGTCACGCTGTTCATAGGACTACTTAAAAAGGGCCATTCATCTTTTTATTTATTATGCCTCACCACTTTCCAGATCTGAGTAAAGGCGGGGTTTTTTTTGCCTCCCTGTAGCCGTCAGCTTTGTAAACAAACACTCGCAGGAAAGCTGGGCACCTCCTGGCTCACCCCTCACAGCCTCTGCCACTTGGCAAACACCCTCGCTGACGGCACTCCGGAGCCCGAGGTCCTGGCAAAAGCCAGCGGTGCAGCACCGAGGGAAGCAAAGAGCAGTACTGGCTGACAGCGAAGGGGAAGCCAGGAGGAGAAATAGCTCCGTGGGGAGGAGAAAATTGAAGGGGGGGCTGTTAAAATGGGGTAGAGGAGTCATTAATGAAACTTTTGACATTTCTGGACTTTTTTACTCCACACCGCAGCAGCTCTCAAGCCTCTTTGTTCGTTTTTTTTATGAACTTCCCCTTTCTGTGGTGTCTTCCGCTGGTTTCAGAACTACACAAAAATTATCTCAGACACTGCTATGCCGTTCAGTCCAAATCCTGTGATAATGATTAATAAATTGAGAAGGAATCAAAGCAGCAGCTTGGAAACGTTCCCCTCTCCACACACACGCAAGTCAGACACCCAGGGACCAAAACAAAGCCAGAGTTTTATGTAAGGCCTAATGAGTCAGAGAACTCACATCTTGCTCCTGCTGCAAGGATAAAAATCGTATTAAGAGTGTTAGACACAGAGCAAGCCACTAATTTACTCTTTATTCATATAATACCTGTTTATAACGAATGAACCGTTACAGATTAAATCAGAGCAAATCTGTTAAAGAAGTCAGACCTCCAGATAAGACCCTTTTTACTCACTGACTACATGGGATGACCAAGCTCCTCCTTTAAGACACTCTTGAGTGGAAACTGGCACGCTGCTGTCCAGACCCTGACACCAAGTTCAAGAATTGGTCCAAATCACCACCCTTTTCTACCTCAGCTTCCCCAGCACGCAACAGCAATGGTTCTAATTAAACTCACAGGTACATTCGGCACTTTTCAGAGCAGCACATCGCCGCTGCTAGGCTTCCAAGCTTTGGGGAAGTCATCCAGGCAGCGAGTCAAAACCAGAAGTCCACAAAAAGCCAGCCACGCTTCGTGCGTATTTCTAGAGCAAAGACTGGCTACCCGCTTCCCTTCTGACGTCGGGTTTCAAAGTCAGCGCGGCTGCATGGGATAAAAATACGGTCCCCACATCCCCAGTCACACAGAAACACAGCCACGTGCTGTGAAAGCGTGTGCGACACAGCCCTGCAGGTGAGGCTCCGCTCTGTCATACAAGAGATCATGACTCCCTTCTCCCCTCAACAGCTTTTGGTACAAACCCGGTGCTTGTTCCTACGCATCAGCGATTGCTGAAAATCCTTTGCTTTTTCAGGTAACCAAACCCCTCCCTGTTTTCTTTCTTTTTTGTGCACACTGTTAAATCGTCACACAAGTGTCTGCGAGGTGGGGAAGACACATGACGGCTGGGGACGCTCCCCAGCAAGGCTGAAGAGCACGCTGGCATTTGTTCAGGTGACAAGGGAACACCCGCTACCCACAGGGCAGGGGAAGAGCACCGTCCCGACACGGGGAACCTGGGCTGCCCTCCCAGCCCCTAGTTACGTGGCGACAAAGTGACTTTCCCCCCATCTCTACTCGGTAACTGTCAGGGGGGTTCAACAGCACCCACCCCTCTTGAAAACAAGAATAGTGACTTTTAAAAACAGGTCGGGAATAATCAAGTCACTGCTGCCACATGATTAGTAGCTCTCATGGTGTAAGTTTGCCACCAAGAACTACGCTGAAGCTGAACTAAATTCACTCCAGATCCTGTGCTGCCGTCCCAGGAACTTTTAGCTAGGCCCAGGCTGGCCCCGACTTTGACAAAGCAAAGATAATCCCTCGCTCAGTCAGCACAGCAAAGGCTCTTTGGTCCACAATAGGCATTTAGAGAAGAGCCTGCAAACACTGCCTCTGTGAGGACCTTGGTGATAGGAGAGGTTATGGCCCCTCTTTACACTCCTGGAGTGGCGTCCCAAATAGCAAACAAGACATACTGCCTTTTAGGTTTGTTTTTTTTTAAGGGGAAGGTTCAAGTCTCACAGCAGTGCCTGCAGGAAACTACTGACTCCGGTTCTAATTCACCTGTTCAGCACTTGCTGGAAAGACTCCACGAGCTCCTCCTGAGTGTTTGACTAGGAAACGGTCCCATCTGAAGCATCAGCTGCTCAGCTCTCCCGTGGGAGAGCACGGATTTCTCTCTCCCAGAAATGGAAAAAAGCAGCACAGAGGAACAAGGACTTTCCTCGGCTATACAATGAGGCTGCAAGAGCCAGAACCATCTCTCGCTCTGTGCAAAGCACTGCTTTCCGTGGGCTCCAGGCCACCGCTGCTGCTCCGAGCCCTCTGGAAGACCTTTAGAGACCTTGGCTGGCACACGAGCAACATCCAGCACCCTCTGCCTGAGTCACCGATCAACAACAAGGTACCTGGTAGACGAAGCAGATGGTGGGAGCCTGACAGCCATAGAGAAACTTCACATCGATGACTTGGAGCTCTTCCAGGCGGATGTTAAAAGCCTTTAATTCCTTATTCTCCCGGTCCAGGGGAATGACCTTGAAGAGGCCATCATAGAGCCGCAGGCCGATCATCCGGCATTCTGGGTCAATGATACCAATTATGCCGGTCTCCGAGGGACGGCCGATGCGATCCTGAGCAAGAGATCCGTGGAGAGGGGAAAAACAAAGGGCGATTAGTGTCAGAAAAAGATCCCCCCGTGGGACTCAAGAATAGTTACCACCCCTCAGCTGAGGAACGACTCCCTGCACACCTCCCAACAGGCCTTAAAATACCGTCTGGCAAGCCAAAGGCAATTCAGGCATCTCCTGCTTCAAGCAGCAGGTCCTTTCTACCACTGAGCCTGGCAGAGCTCCCACAGCACTCGCTTTCTCTCTCCTGGGAACCAGGAGCAGACCCTGCAACTGGTTTTGTAATCCCAACTCTCTACAGAATGACCTCGGAGAAGCCACATCACCGTCCTGTGCCTCCGCTTTCTATCGCTGACACAGCGCGCTGCTCTCCGCTGCTGTGAAGAGCTTTGATACCCACGACTAAAAATCACCCTTCAGAAATCCAGCCCCGTTATCAGCCTCCACAGATGCCTCGGCGTTACTCGGCGCGGGCTGATATCAGCGTCTCCATATGTCATGAGGCAGAACCGCGGCACGGGAAGATTAAGCACTTTTCCCCAAACACACTAACACGTTACTGACAGGACATGCCCACCTACATCTCCTGCCTGTAACCCCCTGCTCAGCTCCACCAACAGTACGTCAGTGGAAGCTCAGTGCCTGGAAACAGATGGAAGATATTTCGACTTGACAGCTGATGGAAATCATTTGGCTAATGACTAACATAAAGTCAAAGAGAGATGTGGATTTCTGACCTGCTCAGAAGGTGTGATTTTAATCCGCATAAAACAGAGCAACGGAGAACATCTACAATTACTAACAGTGTTGTATGGCCACGATGGTAAGAGTAACTTCAGCAGTCATGCTTCTGGTATGCAGCAAGTAGAGACCAGCCACGAAATACCGGAGTCATTTCCCAGGGAAAATTCTACCTTACATTGAGTTTTGAGCACTAATTCTCATTACTATCTCAAATTAATCTTATTATTCTGCAAACTACCCTGCTGGGAGACAGCTGTAGCTGTGTCAGTTCTTGAGCCCCAAGACTGACTCACAGCAGGCAAAAACCTCTGAAAGTAATGGTGGCAGCAGGAGAACCATACCAGAGTCAGTGGTAGGCAAAAAATTATAAATAACAGGCAGAAACCCATCACCTAGGCTCACCCTCATCACTGGCAAAGTAAAACCATCCCCAAGGAAGGGAATTCACCCCTTCCAGGTGCTGCAGCTTCACTCACCTGCACGTTGCCATGAGCACGGGTTATAATATCAATGCTGTCCCCATTCTGCTTGTACTCGAGGATGCAGGCGTTATACTTGGCTGTCAGGATGAACAACAAATCCTTGCTCTCCCCCTGCGAAAGCAGAGCGGCGGCGTGCCTTCAGGAGGGTGTCAGAGCCAGCGGGCCCCGGTGCACCCGCGCCCGCCCTCCCCAGCTGGCGAGCAGCCCCCTCCCTGCAGCAAACCCACCTTGGGGCGGAAGAGCTCCATGACGGCGGTCTTGCCGTACATCCCCACCTCCTTGACGGGCCGCAGCCCCTCCGCTGTGACCACATAGATCTCCAGTCGCGTGTTCTTGGCGATCAGCAGGTTCAAATCCTCCGCTGAGGTGAAGTGGCCTGGGAAACGGAGAGAAGAAATCACTGTTGAGCCACAAAGAAGCGACGAGGCGGCACCTTGGGGTGCTCTCACTGAGCAATCTGCAGGAGTCTGCTGATTCTGGGGAGTCTGGCCTGCACCCCCACAGCCTCACCCCCAGCACCAGCCCCCCTGCAGCACCCCAAAACCCCAGCATCCTCCTTCCACAACACCTAGCCCCCTCAGCAACCACCTTCCCTGAGCTCTGACTTCCCATCTTTCCCTGGTAAACCTCATTCCTGGGGGCCTTCTCCCCCACACCCCTTCTCCAGAGTGCACTGCAACACCCCAAAACACCTCGCAGTAAGGCAAGACACAGAGACAGCCATCACCATTGCCTCTCCCCACAGCACCCCAATCCTCTGCTGCTCCGTAACGCACCCCAGGAATCCCACTTCACCCCCACTAAGCTCTCAGAAACCTCAAGCCCAGCTCAGGTCCCCCACAGAGACCCCGCTGCACCCCCAGCATCCTCAGTACAACCCCAGTGCCCCACACCAGCTCCATGAACCTCAGTGTGTCCCGAATGCCCCACAGCACCCCCCTAAGAATCTCAACCCCCCCCCTCCCGCTCCCTCAATGCCCACAGCACCCCGACAACCCCTTAAGCCCGCCTCGGCTACCCTTGGTGCCCCACAACGTGCCTACAAACCTCAGTGCACCTGCAGGGCACTCAGTGCTCCCACAGCCCCCCCAGGGTCCACCCACAACTCAGCATACCCCAAGGCACCACAGTGTACTCCCAGCCACCCCCCCAGACCTCAGGGAACACCCTGCCCCCCCCCCCCCCCCCCAAGTGCCCCACAACCGCCCCCCAGGGACCTCAGCACCCCCTCAGTGCCCCGCAAACCCTCCAGGAGCCTCAGCACCCCACAACCCCCACAGGGACCTCAGCACCCCCTCAGTGCCCCACAACCCCTCCAGGGGCCTCAGCACCCCCACAGTGCCCCGCAACCCCTCCAGGGGCCTCAGCACCCCCACAGTGCCCCGCAACCCCTCCAGGGGCCTCAGCACCCCCTCGGTGCCCCGCAACCCCTCCAGGGGCCTCAGCACCCCCTTGGTGCCCCGCAACCCCTCCAGGGGCCTCAGCACCCCCTCGGTGCCCCGCAACCCCTCCAGGGGCCTCAGCACCCCCTTGGTGCCCCGCAACCCCTCCAGGGGCCTCAGCACCCCCTCGGTGCCCCGCAACTCCCGCACGCCCGTCAGCATCCTCTCAGTGCCCCACAACAGCCCCCAGAGGACTCAGCACCCCCTCAGGGCCCCACAACCCCCCCAGAGGCCTCAGCAACCCCCCAATACCCCACAACACCTCCCAGGGGCCTCAGCACCCCCTCAGTGCCCCGCAACCCCCCCCCCGCCCCTCAGCACCCCCCCAGTGCCCCACAACACCCCCCAGGGGCCTCAGCACACCCTCAGTGCCCCACAACCCCCCCAGGGGCCTCAGCACCCCCACAGTGCCCCACAACCTCCCCACGCCCCTCAGCACCTCCCCGCCCCCCGGTGCCCCGTTGATCCCCAGGAACCTCAATGTCCCCTCAGCCCCCCAGGCACCTCCATGTCCCCCCAGCCCCGCAGTGTCCCGCGGCCCTCCATCCCCCCCCACGGCCGCACAGGCCCCGCCGCCGCCGCCCCCCGTTAGGCCGGGGGTCCTGACGCCGCCGCTCCCCCTCCCCTCCGCCGGTACCGGTGACGCAGCCGTTCACGGCCGTCGGCTTCTGCGCCGTCACGACGTAGTTGTAGGACATGATGGCGGCGGCGGCGGGCGGGGGTCGGTAAACCGGAGGAAGACCGGGTCAGGACGCGGCGCGCACCGGGAGCGGGGCCTGGCGCGGCCTCTCCGCCGCCGTCACCGCCCCTTCCGCCCGCCGCCGCGACGTCAGCGGAAGGGGCGGGGGCGGGGCCGCTCTAGGCGGCCGGGAGGACCGCCAGGAGCAGACGAGAGGGCAGGTGGGGAAAGGGGATGCTCCGGTGGGTCCCTGCTGGGTAGGGGGGGACACAGGGAGGGGACACACACGCCCCTGGTCCCCCCACACCCCGGGGGTTCCCCGGTGGTGGGGATGCTCCCACCCACCCCGTATCCCGAGGGGGAGGTCCCCATTTGGGGAGGGTGCAGCCCTCCCCCCTGTTCCTTGCGCTGCACCCTGGGAGGGGGTCCATACTGGGAGAAGGGGGTGCACCCCTGGTTCCCCCCCGCCCCAAACCCTCAGAGGGTGTCCCCGCTGCGGAGGGGGTGCATCCACCCAGGTCCTACACAGAGAGGAGGTCCCCGATGGTGGGGTGCACCCCCTGGTCCCCTCCCCACTCCAAAAAGGGATCCCTGCTGGGGGGGATGGACCCACCTTTGTCCTCCTCTGCCCCGGAGACAGTGTCCCCCCTTCCCCTCCGCACCAGGAGGGGGTCCCTGCTCGGGGGGGATGTTCCCACCTTGGTCACCCCCAGCCCTGGAGGGGATAACCGCTGGGGTGGTACTCCCACCTTAGTCCACCCCCACACCCCAGCATGGGGTCCCTGCTTGGGGGGATGCTCCCATCTTGGTCCCCCACCCCAAAAAGGGGTCCCTGCTGTGGGGCTTGTCCCACTCTGGTCCCCCCACACACATCTTAAGAGGTCCTCCCTGTTTCGGGACGACACTGAACCCAGCTCCCCCCTCTGATCCGGCACCCCCCCTCCCGCCCCGTCCCTCTCCGCCCGTCCCCGTGCCAGCCCAGGCTGTCCCCACGGGACCCCCGGGTGGGACGAGGACCTGTCCCTGCTGATACTGGACCTTGCCCTCTCACCAGAGGTTGGACTTGGAGCTGAAGGCAGCACAGGATCCTCCACCACACTGCCCGCATGGAGGTGAGCCCGGGGCGGCGGGGAGCCCCCTGCTCCCCCCCACCCGCATGGGGTTGGGGTGCCGTCCCCGTGCCCCGCCACTGCCACCTCTCTGTGCCGCCAGGTCCCCAAGAAGCTGGTGAACTCGGTGGCGTGCTGCGCCGATGATGCGCTAGCGGGGCTGGTTGCCTGCAACCCCGGCCTCCGGCTGCTGCAGGGACACCGGGTGGTCCTGCGGGCTGACCTGGTGGCCATCCGGGGACGGGTGGCCCTGCTGTCCGGCGGGGGGTCGGGCCACGAGCCCGCCCACGCAGGTGAGCCCCCCTCCACCGACGCCGCGGTCTGGCTGCCCCTGACACAGCCCTTAGCACCCCATCTCGCTCCGCAGGGTACATCGGTAAGGGCATGCTGACCGGCGTGGTGGCCGGAGCCGTCTTCACCTCTCCGGCCGTGGGCAGCATCCTGGTGGCCATCCGGGCAGTGACGCAGGCTGGCGCAGGTAGGGGGACACGATGGGGCACGGGTTGGGGCTTCACCCCCTGCCATGGCTTCACCCCCCGCCTCGCCGTCTCCCCCCGCCAGCCGGGACCCTCCTAATCGTGAAGAACTACACCGGGGACCGGCTTAACTTCGGGCTGGCGCTGGAGCGGGCGCGGGCGGAGGGGGCCGACGTGCGGATGGTGGTGGTGGGGGACGACAGCGCCTTCGCCGCCCCGAAGAAAGCCGGGCGCCGCGGGCTGTGCGGCACCGTCCTCATACACAAGGTTTGTAGGGTGCCGCCAGTGCCCAGGGTCCCACCGCATCCCTGCGGGGACCGGGGGATTTTGGGGGGGACAGGGCTCGACAGTCCCTCACCCACTGCTGCCCTTCGCAGGTGGTGGGGGCCCTCGCCGAGGCGGGGGCGAGCTTGAATGAGATCGTTGAGAAGGTGTCAGTGGCCACGAAAGCCATGGGTACATACGTGGGACCCCTTGCTGCCCTGTGGGGACCCCCGGGGGATGCTGTGCTTTGTCCCCCAGCCCCGTCCCCCCCCATCCCTCTTGGCAGTTCACAGCCCCAGGGCAAATCAGATCCCCCCCCACCCCGCCCCCAATGCCCCTCACCAGCCCCAAACCCCCCCGGCTTAACCCCGTTTTCCCTCCCCACACAGGTACTCTGGGTCTCAGCCTGTCTCCCTGCAGCGTCCCGGGGTCCAAGCCCACCTTCCAGCTGGCTGACGACGAGATGGAGCTGGGTTTGGGTGAGAAGCTGCCCCCTCCCTCCCCATCCCGTGTCCCCCCCCATGTCCCAGTTGGGGCTGTGTGTCCCCTGTCCCCCATGGGGCAGGTATCGCCCGGCGCGGGAGGTGCCCGCGGCGTGGGGTGATGCCGCCCCATCTCCGCAGGGATCCACGGCGAGGCGGGTGTGCGCAGGATGAAGGTGAGCGGAGCCCTGCTGTCGTGTCCCCCCCCACTTCTGCTCCCTGCACACCCCCCCCCCCCCCCCCGCTCTGCCCTCACGGTCCCTTTGTGCCCCCCAGGTGCTGCCGGCGGACGAGGCGGTGGAGACAATGCTGGCGCACATGACGGACCCCTCCAACGCCTCCCGCCTGCCCCTGAGCCCTGGTGAGCACCCCCTGGCCCTCTGTGCCCCCCCCCTAAACCCCCTGGGCGGGGGGGTCTCATTCTGCCCCCTATCCTGCAGGAGCCTCCGTGGTGCTGGTGGTGAACAACCTGGGTGGGTTGTCCTGCCTGGAGCTGGGCATCGTGGCCGGCGCGGCCGTGCGCCGCCTGGGTGAGTGCAGGGGAACCTTGGGGCACTATTCCCTGGCTTTTTTGCTCCTGGGGAGCCTTCCTGTAACCCCCCTCCCCTCACTCATGGACACCCCCCACCCCACGCCCGCAGAGAGCCGAGGTGTCCGCATCGCCAGGGCCTTGGTGGGCTCCTTCATGACGGCGTTGGAGATGGCCGGGGTCTCCCTCACCCTCATGTTGGTGGACGAGGAGCTCGTGGGGCTGATCGGTGAGTGCCCGCCGGCGGGGATGTGGCACGGGACTGGGGCGTGGGTGTCCCTAGGTGCTTGGATGACGGGATAGCGGGGACACCAGGTCCAGTGGGGTGTCCCCAGGTGCCCCAGAGCTGGCTGCCTGCACAGGCAGCGCTGCCAACACGCTGGCGAGGCTCCAGTGGGGTGCCAAGTGAGCTGGCACTCGCCTCTCTCTCACCTCCTGCTAACACCAGATGCCGAGACCACGGCCATGGCTTGGCCCAACCTGGCCGCGGCACCTGCGACGAGCCAGAGACAGGAGATACCGGCACCGAAGGAGGGACCAGGGACCGCGCAGAGTGAGCCCAGCACGGGTACGGGCAGCTCTGGCGAGCTTGAGCCCCTCAGGAGCTGTCACCTCCCCGTGCCTCAGTTTCCCTGTCTCCCCCGAGGGTGGGCAGGGGTGACATCTCCTCCCCGCAGGGCCCGGCGCAGCGCGGGCGCAGCTGGTCCTGGAGCGGGTGTGCAGCACCCTGCTCAACATGCAGGACAAGCTCAACGAGCTGGACCGTGCGGCGGGTGACGGAGACTGCGGCCACACGCACGCCCGGGCTGCCCGAGGTGGGTGCTGGCACCCTGGCGGAGTGCCGGGGGGTGCCATCGGTAGGGGACTTGTGGGGAGAGGGTGCCCCAGCCATCACCGTCCAGGAGTGGGGTCTTCCGTGGGATATCCCTTCTCAGGGAACGGGGAACCCTGAGCTGTTCTCTCCACCTGGGACGCAGAATCTGCCCCTGAGCTGCCCCTCCCTGGGGTACAAGGTCCCCCCCAAACTGTCCCTTCCTAGGGGACGGGGTCCCCACACCCTGGGAGCCACGGCCCTGAAATGTCTCCGCGTCCAGTGGCAGCTGCCCCAAGGCATAAAGGGGGACAGTCCCTGCTTGTCCCCAAGGGACAGAGATCCCCTGGGGCACTTAGGGGTCCCCAGCTGCCCCCAGGGGAGGTGGAAGGTCCCCAGAGCCCCGTGGATCGGCCGAGGGAAGCACCCAGCCCCTTCTCGCCTCCGTCCCTGCAGCCATCCAGGAGTGGGTGAGCACCCGGCCCCCGCCGGCAGCCCCGGCTCAGCTCCTCTCCACCCTGGCAGACCTGCTGCTGGAGAAGATGGGTGGCTCCTCCGGCGTGGTGAGTGCGGGGTGAGAGGAGAGGGTTGCGGGTCTGCTTTGTTGTCCTGTGGGACCCTGGCTGTGCCACCACCGGCCGGCGGTGACGGGGATGGTGTCCCGGCAGCTCTACGGGCTGTTCCTGACGGCGGCTGCTCGGCCCCTGCTCAATGGCAACGACCTCCCGACGTGGGCTGACGCCATGGATGCCGGCATCGAAGCCATGCAGCGGTGAGTGCCGCGGGGCCTTCCACGCGACCCCCAATCCCTCTGCAAGACCCTGACAACCCCCTGCAACCCCACGCAGGTACGGAGGAGCTGCGCCGGGGGACAGGACGATGGTGAGTGCTGGCATCCCGAGGGACGCGGGGCAGAGCCACCCCCGCTGCCCACGAGCCACGGGGGGCTACCAACCTGGCCACGGCCCTGGCTCTCAGCCCCCTTCCCTGTTTCTCCCAGCTGGATTCGCTGTGCGCTGCGGCACAGGCTCTGCACGCCCTGCGCAGCCCCGGCGCCAAACTGCTGCCGGTGCTTACCGCCGCCGTGCAGGTAACGGGGGCAGGGGGAGCCCGGCAGGCAGAGCCCGGAGAGGGCAGCCCGAAGCCGGGCTGGCAGGGGATGGGGTGGGAATTGCCGCAGCGGGCTAGCCCAGGCCGTGCCGGCTATCCCGACCGCATCCTGAACGCACCCCGTTTTTCTCCCGGCAGAGCGCGGAGGCCGCGGCGGAGGCCACCAAGCACATGGAGGCCGGGGCGGGCAGAGCCAGCTACATCAGTTCTGCCCAGCTGCTGCAGCCTGACCCGGGGGCAGTGGCGGCGGCGGCCGTGCTGCGGGCCGTGCTGGAGGGGCTGCGGAGCTGAGGTGCCAGCGGTGACAGGGGACGCGGCAGCGCACCCCACATAACCCCAATAAACCTTTGTGGTCCTGCTGTGCCGGCCCAGAGCATCCATCCCCACGAGGGAGGCGGGATGGTGGGGATTGGGGCTGGCGGGGACGCAGCCAGCTCTTCCAGAACATGTCCCCACGCCAAGGGGGACAGGAGCAGAGATCATACAATTATGGAATGGTTAGAATCGGAAGGGACCTTAAAGCTCATCCAGTGCCACCCCCTGCCCCGGGCAGGGACACCTCCCACCAGCCCAGGGTGCTCCAAGCCCCGTCCAACCCGGCCTTGGACACCTCCAGGGATGGGGCAGCCACAGCTTCTCGGGGCAGCCTGCGCCAGGGGCTCACCGCCCGCACAGGCAACAATTTCTTCCTCACATCTCATCTCAATCTCCCCTCTTTTAGTTTAAAACCAGTCCAGCTGGTCCTGTCCTCCAGCATGAGCATGACTGCGCTGGGGAGGAAGGAAGCTTCTGGGCCGGCCACGAGCCCTCGCGACCGGGTGCTGGGAGGGGAAACCACAGGGCTCACATGGCCCCAGCCACAGGGCCTGGAAGAGGCTCTGGGAAAGGGACAAAGAAGAACCAGGGGCCGGGGCAGAGCCTGCCCTGCAGCACAGGGTGGCCCCGAGCTGGGACAAGGGCCTGGGGTGAGCAGGGGGCCCGGTCGGCGTGAGCCCAGGTTGCTGGGGGGGCTCCAGCTACCAGCGGCGGAGGGGAGGGTAGGAGCCAGCTGAGGACAAGCCAGCCCCTCGGAGGGGACAAGGCCCCCAGGCAGCATGGCTGGGCTCAGCCAGCACCGGGATCTGCTCCCCGAGCACCCACCTCTCCTGCCCCAGCTCCTGAGGGCCCCCACTCGTCCCCAAGGACACGGATGCAGGAGCGCTGTAGCAGCCAGCGGTTTATTACGTGTCCCCGAGGGCCCCGTGAAGCTTCTTGGCTGGTCCCACCACCCGCAGCCACAGCAGAGGGAGAGGCACAGACAGCCCGACGAAGGGCAAGGCACGGTGCGAGGGTCCCTTCCATCCCTGCCGCCCCAAGGAGGGGACACCACGCAGGAGATAGTGCGGGGGCAGCAGCGCTGCCAGGCACAGGGGTGCTCCTCCGCTGGCTTCTGACCCGATGAGGCTCTGACAGCTCCGGCCACCGCGTTGAAAGATGGCACTGTGTGGTCCGGGGAGCGCTCAAGGGCAGCCAGTTTGCAGACCGAGGTCCAGGCGCAAGGAGCCAGCTGGACCCGGCAGGAACTGGCAAGCAGACGCTCGAGGGTGCAGGCAGGAGCATCACGCTGCGGCAGGCAAGAGGCCAAGGCCAGGCCGTGAAAGAGGCAAAGAGATGTCCGCACCGCAGTGCATCTCTGCCGTAAGGGAGCTGAGCCCGTTCCTCCTGCGGGCAGGTGAACGTTGGGCGCAGGCAGCGGGAGTCCCCGGTGAGGGCAAGGCGGCAGGCCGAGGGCAGGACGGGCGGATCAGGCAGGGGAGCGACAGGGACGGAGAGCTCGGGGCTGGCAGCCCTGCTAGGGCAGGGAGAGACCTCGGCTGCTGCGCAGGCGTCAGCGCTCGGCGGTGAGCAGGGGCTGCGGAGAGAGGATGGATGGGTGAGCCCGCTGCCTGCACCCCCATGTCCCTTCCCACCCCGGGAACGGGCCAGCCGGGGCTGTGGTGTGAGGCACGTCCCCCCAGCTCGGCTCCCCAAAGCCACCCTGTCACCCGGCGTGCCCCCGCAGCGGAGCTGGTACCTGGCAAGAGTCCGGGGAGTCAGCGTCGGGGCGCCTCCAGCTCGGCTTGGCCAGAGCACCCACGACCAGCACCCCGAAGAGGAGGATGAGGAGCCCCAGCGTGTTGGCAAAGACAGCCTCGGCGGGCAGACGACTGTACTCTGTCGTCCCGTTCTTCCTTGGGAGAAAAGGGACCGAGAGCTTTCCTGGATGTGCTCAGCCTTCCCCTAATCCCACGCAACCCTGCACCCACCCTGCAGCAGGGATCTGTGCAGGTTAACCACGCACCTAAGGGAGGAATCGCTCACTTCCCTTCGCCGCCCCGCGCTTGGTTTCACTCCATGCCACTTCTGGCACCGAGAGGCGATGAACAGACCAATCCATCCCCCTCCTCCCAAGCCTCCCTCCCTGCAAGAGCTCTCCCCACGCCCGCCGCGATGCTCACAGGCTGAAGAAGAGCTTCTCGTTGATGCCCGACACGCAGGAGGCCACAGACAGCATGAGGATGGTGGAGCCGAAAAAGACGTGGACAGGCTTGTAGAGGGCACGGAGCCAAGCAGGAGCCCAGGGCAACAAGAAGGCGCTGAAGCCGGCCAGCCACTGCAGGGAGCGAAGGTGAGAGAGTGACGGGCACAAGGTGCCGGGGTGCAGGGGGCTGGAGCAGCACCCACCTGGCAGGAGAAGAGCAGCACGGTGGCCAGCCCCAGCCAGCTGTGCAGCGAATACATGTTGGGCGTCCCGTGGTCGTTGTGGAAGCGAAAGACAGCGACCAACCCCAGCACGGTCAGGATGAAGGCTGCCAGGGCCAGGGTGCCGTGCAGCACCTTCCAGGGGAACTTGGGGCCTCTCCAGGCAGCGGGCAGGCGGTACACCAGGGCGGCTGTTGGGCGAGAGGGTCAGGCAAGAGCCGTGCCGCAGCCGCGCCGCCCCACACGCCCCGCTCACCTGCGCCGTACAGCACCACCATGCCCGTCACCATCAGCACCGGGTGCCAGTTGAACATCTGAGCGCTGCCGTCCAAGGCGAAGCCGCCGCGCCAGTGCTGGCACCAGGTGCTCACGAAGGCCACGCATACGAAGCCCAGGCCGCCCAGGAAGGCGCAGAAGGGCAGGAAAGGCAGATCCAGCATCTCCGCGACAGGATGGCGGTGCCTGGGGAAGAGTGAGGTGTCTGCTCAGCCTCTGCCGGGGCTCTCTACCCACGCCGGCTCTCGCCTGCGTGCAGACACCCCCAGGGAGGAGCCAGACTGAAAGGGGAACCTGAGGAAGGGCCGCCCTGGCTCAGCTGCTCCCTGGCCAGGGAAGGATGCCAGGACTGGAGCCGGCCAGCTGGGGACACACAGGGCGAAACCAGCCCCTTCAGAGCCAGGTCGCTGGGCAGTACCCCACCTCACTGCTCTGGTGTGCTGCACCCCAGCACCATGCCCAGGCGACAGTAGCAAGGGCCCTCACAAGGTGTCCAGGTGTCTCCTGTAACCCTGCAGCCTCCCCCAGCCCCTCAAGCCCCCCCCTAGATTGTCCCCACAAACCCACCAACCTGATCCCCTCCCTCTCACACATACTTACACTCTCTCCAATCCCTCCCAGCACCCCCAAACCTGCACCCCAGTTCTCCTTCCGCCTCCTCACCGGCACCTGTACTCCCTCTCACCCCCCGCCCCCCCCCCCAGCACCTTGTACCCCTCCAGCTGCACCTGCAGCACAGCTGGGTGCAAGGAAGCATTCCCGTACCCCCTTGACCCGGACCCTGGCAGCCCCAGCACCCCTGCTCCCTCCTGCCCGCCCTGGGCCTGCCCTCGCCCCACCTGCTCCACGAGAGTTGAGGGGACCCACAGGTAACAGCCCCACAATCCTGCCTGGGCCGGGCAGTGGGACCAGCAAGGCCCTGCCCTCAGCCCGCAGGGCTCGAGCAGGTGACTAGCAGGAGCAGGGCTGCGCTCATTTGCCTGGTGATTTGCATCTGCCTCCAGAAATAGATATTTATGCCTCCTCCCGGGGCGGGTGACAGCCCTGTCTGCCCCAAATTGGCGTCCCCACGGGACTGTGAAGCAGGAGGTGGGTGTGACACGGCCCCAATGCCACGTGGGGATCACGAGCTCAGCCACCCACTTGCTCCAAGGCATTGCAATGCTTGTCACGGGGCCGAGTGGCCCCACAGCTCTCCGGGCCTGGCCCCACAACTCCTCCAAAGCCTGGGCCACAAGGTTCCCCTGGGCCTGGGGATGTGGGACCTGGCCCCCATGGCTCCCCCAAAGTCTAGGCCCCACGGCTCCCCAAATCCTGCACCCCCCAGCTCCCCAAAGCCTGGGCCCACGGCTCCCCAAAGCCTGGGCCCCACAGCTCCCCTGGGCCTGGGGACACGGGGCCTGGCCCCATAGCTTCCCCCACAGCCGGGGCCCTGCAGCTCCCCCAGACCTGATGACACAGGGCCTGACACCACGGCTCCCGCCACATCGGGAACACAGGGCCCGCCCCTAAAGCTTCCCCGGGCCCTGGGGACACGGGGCCCGGCGCCGAGTCTCCCCCAAACCCGGAACACACGGCCCCGCGGCTCCTCCCGGCCCTGGGAACACGGAGCCGGCCCCACGGTTCTCCCAGCCCCGGGGACGAGGGGCCCGGCTTGGTCCCGGGGCCGTACCTCAGCCCCGCCCGCCGCCCGCTGGACCCCGCCGCCCCCTCGGCCTCGCCGGGCGCCTCCATGTTGGCCGGCGCCGCTCTGGCCGCTCGCCTCGGTGGTGGCTCCCGCCCAACCCTACCGGGCCGGAGGCCAACGAGAGCGGCGGCCAGAGCGGCCCCAGCGCGGTTCCTCCAGCCGCCCGCTTCCTCCCCCGCCTCGGTGGCCGCGCCGTTGCCGTGGAGACGGAAGATGGCGGCCGCAGGTCAGAGCTGGGGCCGCTCCCGGGGTGCGCAGGGTGGGAGGGCGGCGGGGACCACCGGCACCCTCCGCCGTGGGCACCGCGGATTGCCTGTGCACCGGGGGGCGGGGGGAACGGGACGGGGACACGGCGGTCTACCGGGGCGGCTGCTCGATGGGGGGGTGGGGGGGGTCTGGGGGAGCCCCGGTGGCGCGGCGGCCTCCTTAGGGGCGAGGCCGGGGGCTACATGGAGAGACAAGAAGGGAGACAAGAAGGGAGACAAGAAGGGAGACAAGAAGGGAGACAAGAAGGTAGAGGACATCTGCGTGGTGGCTGTGTGAACGGGGCTGGCATGGGACCTGGGGGTGGCATGGGACCTGGGGAACTGTCCCTTTCCCCCCGCCATGTCCAGCCCTAAGGCTCCCTTTCTGAGAAGGAAGGCCTGAGCGCAGCAGGACACGGGATCCCCCCGTTCTCCCCGACACTCCTCTCCCCCGAACACCACCTTACCTCCCTCTGTGTCACGTCCCGCTGTGCTGCTGTGCCCAGGCAGTGCGAGCCCCAGGATGGCTGTCAGCGGTGGGAGAAGCAGACAGGAGGGCTTGTGCCTCCTCCCCTGGCCCCAGGCAGCCCCACTCCCTCACTGCATCCTCATCTCGTCTCTGACTGGCTGCCCCAAGGCAGGGTGCGTGGTCCTGGGGTGGGGAGAAGGACAGCGATGCTGGGACACGGCATGCCCAAGCCTGCCCCCATAGCGTGACCTGCTTAGCATTGCCCACAGAGCCGTCAGCAGGTTTAGGGTTTGTCCAGTGCAAGAGCTGTGAGTAACTTGCCTGGACACTGCTCCCCAGGACTCACACATCTCCCTCATCCCTGCATTTCTTCCCGTCTGTTTCCTGAGATCAGGACAGCTGTGAGAGTGGGGAGGAGGGACAGAACCTGAGTCTTGTGTGTGGTGAGAAGGGAGACAGCTTATTCATGACAGCCCAGCCACCAGATCAGGGGCAGAGCACAGCTCTACATCGGCGTGCTAAAAACTGGCAGGAGCTGCTGTTGGTTTGATCTTCCTTTGGATTTCCTGGCAGAGGGGGTTTGGGAGGTGCAAGAGGGTGCGTCCCACCCTGCCAAACAAAACCTCCGCTCCCCCTCCAGATCCCGGTTGTAGGGAGAAGCAACGCTGAGCCCCTCAGCTCCAGACCATGAGCTGGCTCTGCCACTGGGGATGCCGGGGCTGAGGGCTCCAACCCCCGGAGAAGGAAGATGCTTCAAACCAGCAACTACAGCCTGGTGCTGTTCCTGCAGTTCCTCCTGCTTTTCTACGACCTCTTCGTCAACTCCTTCTCGGAGCTGCTCCGCACGGCCCCTGCCGTCCAGCTCGTCCTCTTCATGTGAGTGCTGGGCAGGCGTAGCAGGTAGCACGGTGGGGCAGGAAGGCTGGGGTCTCACCACATCTCTCTCCTCCTGCAGCATCCAGGACATCGCTATTCTCTTCAATGTCATCATCATCTTCCTCATGTTCTTCAACACCTTCGTCTTCCAGGCCGGGCTGGTCAATCTTCTCTTCCATAAGTTCAAGGGGACCATCCTGCTGTCGGCAACCTACCTGGCGCTCAGCATCTCCTTCCACGTCTGGGTTATGGTAGGCTGGGGTGGGCTCGGGGCTGTCGGCTTCTCCTGGGGGCGGGCAGCACAGGCAGCACGGGCAGCGGTTCGCTTGCTTTGCTGCTCACAACCCCCTGCTCCCTTCAGTCCCTCCCTTAAGAGAAGATGGCCATGATCTGCCACCACCGGGACAGTTCGGTGTCCCCCTACGATTCCCTGCACAACTCCACCGTAGACATCAAGCTGGAAGGGAGCTGCCCTAATCCCGGCTGTTTCCCTAAGGGCTGTGACATGCTGGAAAATCCTCTTTCTCCAGGGGAAGCCCGGCAGGTCCAGCTCTGTGCTGGCACAGAAACCCGCGCTGGGGTAATCCCCGCTGAAGGCCGTGACAGCAGCTCCTGGTTTACCTGGGATTAATCCCCAGCAAACGCCAGCACCCAGAGCCTGGGGGTGGCCCTCTCCCCGCTGGCACTGGAGTGGTACCGAGGGCTGGTGGGGGTCCTGGCCCTGCCCAGGCTGCATCTTCCCCTTCTCTCCCTCTTCTAAACTCCCTCCTGTCGCCTGCCCCAGCCCCTAAAGGAGCAGCCCACATGCTTTGCTCAGCCCCTGGGCAACCTCCAGCCCCTGGGCAAGGGTCCTTCTCCACTTTGCTGCCCCAGGGCAGGGGAAGCGCTTCAGACTGAAACTGGGGGCAGCCTCGTGCCAGGCTGCCCGAGCAGGCGGCCGCGCCGGTGCTGCCCACGCCATCCGGGCAGGGGATTGACGGGGATTTGCAAGGATCTGGTCTGAAGCTAGAATAGGTCAGGACTCGCTGGCTAAATCCCCCTGAGCTGCTTAACCTTTGGGGTGGGGGGCTGCTCCCCCAGCTGGCAGCGTCGCCCCTGGCCCGTGTACAGCCCCCAAACTAATGGACGGGTTATCCCTGGCTCCTGTCTGTCTGTCTGTCTGTCTCAGAACCTGCGGTGGCGAGACTCCAGCCGCTTCGTGTGGACCGAAGGCCTGCAGACCCTTTTTGTTTTCCAGCGGCTGGGTAAGAGCTCACAGTCGCAGGCTCCCCGGTGGGGGTCCTGCCCCTTTTTGGGGAGGCTGTGGGGGCCCACCCTCACCCCCACTCCCTCCCTCCCTCCCACAGCGGCCGTGCTCTACTGTTACTTCTACAAGAGGACGGCGGTGCACCTGGGGGACCCCCTCTTCTACCAGGACTCGCTCTGGCTGCGCAAGGAATTTGCGCAGTTCCGTGGTTGATGGCTCCCCTTGGCTTCTGGGCCACCCACCGTCTCTCCCTTCGGCTTCCCGGCAGCTCCCGCCATCTCTCTGCACCTCACGGACCCCGGTGGGGACGGTTCCAGCTCAGCCACCTTCCTCCCGCTGACCAGCCCTTCCGCCGGCGCTGGCACGGCTCCTGCGGATGCCGGGAATCGGTGGGAGGCTGGTGGTACATCCCGGCTGTGCGGTGGGAAGGTCCGCCCCGGCACCACAGCTCCTGTTGGGACTTAAGTGTTTTTGTAAAGAGTAAAAAAAATAAATTGGCTGTATTTTCCAGACGCTGCCTGATGTCTGTGCCCCCCGCCACCCCTCCCTGGCTCTTCCCTTCCTCCCGGTGACAGCGCCTGCCACCCCGGCAGCCTTACCCACGCCTTACCCCAGCTCAGCGCTGCGTTTGCACCCACACAACGACCCACCTGGCAGCGTGGGACGCTCGGCCCCACGTAGGAACGGAGGCAAAACCGGGGGGCGCCGCGGCTCCCCCGCAGCCCCCGCTTCGGCCGGCCGCGGGACTCGAACCTGCGGCCCAGCCGTGCAGTCCTCCTGAACCATAGAGAGGGACGGGCAGAGCGGCCCAGGCGCCTTCCCGCCCAGCGGCCCCGGGGGCGAGGGCGGCGGCGGCGGGCGGTTGCCATGGAGATGGAAGATGGCGCCCAGGAGTGAGTGCGGGGCCGCGGTGGGTAGCGGGGCCGGGACCCGCGGGGAAGCGGGCGTGGGGTGGGACCGGGAGCCGGCCAAGGCGCAGCGGAGCTTGGACCGGACCCGGGAGCGGGGGTTCAGCGGGGCGGGGAGCGGGGCCGAACGGTGCCGCCCACCCCCCCCCCGCCCACTGCCGCCTTGGGCCCGCAGGCCGCCAGCGCTCCTCGGCGCCGCTGCAAGTCCTGCTGTTCCTCAACGGCTGGTACAGCGCTACCTACTTCCTCCTGGAAGCCTTCGTCTTCGTGTACAAGGGTGAGTCTCCTCACCCCGGTCCCCCCCGTGCACCCACCGCCACGGCAACAGCCCCCTGCCCCGGGGCCGGGCTGTGGGTGCAGGCCCTGAGGGCGGGGGGGTGGCTGTGTCCGCAGTGCTGCTGCTGCCCTACCCCTTCACCAACCTGGTGCTGGACGTGGTGCTGCTCTTCCTCTACCTCGGCACTGAGGCCACCCGCATCTTCTTCGGTAAGTCCTGGGAACAGTGGTTGAGGGGGTGGTGGCATCCCCTGGGGTGACACCAAGCTCCAGAGCCCCCACAGGAATCACTGGGGCAGAGCTGGGACTGTGGTGGTGCCATTTACTGTGTGTCCCCCCTTCGCGGGGGGGTCACAGGCCCTGTAGGGGACACCCCCCCCTAAACCGCGTGCCTCCCCAGGGTCCAAGGGCAACCTGTGCCAGCGGAAAGTGCCGCTTTCCATCAGCCTGGCCCTGACTGTCCCAGCAGCCGTGATGGCGGCCTATTACCTACTGCTGCAGACCTACGCCCTGCGCCTGGAAGCCATCCTCAACGCCATCCTCCTCCTCTTCTACGCCGTGGAGCTGCTGCTGGGCATCCTCGCGCTGGTCTCCTTCTCCAGGTACCGCTGCTCATCCGTGCCACGCAGGGAGATGGGTAACGCCAGGGTGCCGACACGGTGAGCTGCCAGGCCGTTTTGGCACTGACACATCCCCCTCTTTCCTTCTTCACAGTGTGGATTCGTACTGAGGCCCTGCGCCACGCCAAAGGACCAGGCACAGGTACGCGAGGCGGCAGGGAGCCCCGGTGCCAGCTCCACCTCCCACGCCAGGCCCACACCAGTGCCCGCAGGCAGCCCCGGGCAGGGGACAATGCCACGCAGGGGACATCTCCACCCTGCCTGCCCTCCGCTTCGCCCGCAGCACGCGTGAGCGGACCTACCGGGCAGCACCCAACCCGCTGCCACCCAGGACACGGTCCCCAGGGTTTGTGACATGCAGATCAGTTCGAGGTACGGAGAATTATTATTATTTTTTTTTTTTTCTACTGCCTTCTCAGAATAATTCACTATTTTCAAATAAATATTTATTTTTACCTGGTGCTTGGGCACGTGGTTTCCCCGCTGGGGCAGCAGGCTGGGCGTGAAGTGCTCAGGAGCTTCCAGCACTGCACCGCTGCACCACAGCGCTGCCCCCGAGACGGCTTGGGGGGCAGAGGAGCCCCTTAGAAGTGTCGGAGGATGATGAGGGTCAGGGACAGCAGCCACAGAGGTACTAACAGTCCCCAAGCGCTGCTCTTCCCTCCCACAGCGGCCCTAAAACACTCTCACCCCGCTCATTATCAAAAAAAGCCCATCGTAGGGAGGAAAGGCAACAGAAAAGCCTGACAGCACCATATAAAAGATTGACAATGTCATCAAGTTTATTACACAATTTCCAACCTATCAGAAAGACAAACAAATCTAGTCACTGCGAGCAGGAGGGGGCAGCGCCTCGCTGGGTGGTTAATAGGGGTTTGCTCTGCACTTTTCCCCCCAACTATTTGGAAAGAAACTAAAAATTTGTGTCGTTAAGTAAAAAAAAAAAAAAAAAACAAAAAACAAAACAAAACAAAAACAAAACAAAAACAGAACTCTCCCACCGAGCGCTCCCCCCCGGCGCTCCCCCGCCAAGCCGGCACCTCATGGTACTTTACAAGATTGGTTGGGTTTTTTTTTTCTTTTTTTTTTTTTTTTGTTTGTTTGTTCATGGGATTTCACCCTAAAAAGACCTCCGGAGCCGGGTTTTCTCCTGTCCAGCAACAGTTCGGAGGGCGACGCCGTGTGGCCGGCGGCCCTGGGGGCAGCTGGCACCCGCCGTGGAAGTCACCCTGTGTCTCCTCAGCTCACCCCGACCCTCCCCGGGCTCCCCCTCTCCCTGCAGGAGGGATCCGTGCGGGACCCCGGAGAGGCGCAGGGCTCGGGGTGGGAGGCTCCTGCCTGGCTGCCCATTGCGCAGCCAGCTTGGGAGAGCCCCCAGCACCCATGGGGGGGACAGGCGGTCCCCAAGGGCAGCCGCACGGGGTGTGTGTGGGGGGTCACAGCCTGCCCCTGCCGCGCTCTGCCTCCTCCGCTTCCTCTAAAACAAGGAAGGTGCTGCGGGAGAGGCCGGCACCGCGCAGGGTCCCGCCGGCGCTCGGAGCTGGGTTTTTGGGAGCCGAGCGCGGAGGTGGCGATGCCGCTGCGGCGGGGAACGCTGTGACGGAGGGAGGGGGGCGACCCCCAGCCCAGCTCCAGCCACCCCCTCCCCGGCACGCTGCCCCCGGGCAGAGCGGGGCCACGGAGGGGATCGGCCCCGCTTCCCCTCTGCTGGAGGGGATAAAGCAGGAGCGCAGCACAGCATCCCGCAGGACAGGGCAGCCCGTGCTGGGATTGCCAGGGTGATGGGGACAGGAGCGTCCCCAAACGAAGCGAGAGGATGGTACATGGCAGAAGACCCCGCACCTCTTCCAGCGAACCCGGGTGTGAGGTCGGGAGCCGTGCGCCTCCAAGCCCCCACGCTGCACGGCACGGAATCCATCCCCCTCCGGCCACCCCCGGAGAGGAAAGGGCTCACAAACCTCCCTCCGTAGAAAAAAAGCACCATTTCTCTTTGGGTCCGAGTGTCCACGGAGCGGAGTAGGGCGGCCCAGGCGCTCCCCGGCTCCCCGCATCTCCCCGGGAAGCAGCAGTAGCAGTGAGTGCGGGCAAAGGCTCAGGCGCCAAGGCCACGAGGTGTCGGTGGGAGTCCCGCTGGGGCACGGCACGGCTTTCCTCGGGTGCCCGGAGAGAGCTGGGGGTGGCGGGGAAGGAGCTGGGGGAGGGTGGAGCGGCCTCGGTCACGTAGTCCTGGTCGAGGTGAGGAGATACGAGTCCATTAAAAACCACTTACTGCCAAACTCCTGCGGGGAGAGACGAGAGGAACGGTCAAGAGCAGCGTCAAGCAGCCTTCTCACCACCTCAGCCCTCACTCCTCGAGAGGGACCCCCCCCGAGACCCCCACACCGCGGTACAGCACGCATGGCAGCGCCCTGGCACCGGCTCACCTGTCTCAGTGGTGCCGGTCCCTCTCTCTGTCCCTGTCCCGATGTCGCTCATGCTCCCGGTTCCGCTCCTGGAAATAGTCCTCGTGCCGATCCTCGCTGTGGAGAAGGTCCCGGTGTCGCCGGCTGCTTTCGCGGGACCGGCTGGGAGAGCGCTCCCGAGATCGGTGTCTTTTCCTAGAGAAAAGAAGAAGAAGAAGAAAAAGCTTTTGGTTATCGCCGGGGAAGATCTCGCTGGGGTGGGGACAGAAACGACAAGCAAAGCCTCAAGATGGGCTGCAACGAAGCCACCCCCACGCGGCTCCAAGCCCTCCAGCCGCCGGTACCTGGAGGAGCTGCTGCTGGCGCTCGTGCTGTAGGATTTGGCTTCGATGCCGTGCAGACAGTCTTTGAGGGACGAGAGGAGGACGCGGCAGCGCTCGTCATTGGCGACGCGGGACTGCTTGATGACAGCGATGGCCGTGAGGAGGGTCTCGATGGCGTCGCTGTAATCGCCTGCAGGAGCGGAGCAGGGCTGAGGGATGCGGATCTGCCGCAGGATGGTGGGGTGGGGGGGACACACACAAGGGGCACGGGGACACGGTCATCGTTACCTGCGCTGGCACCGGACACCGCCTTGGAAATGGCGCTGCTGGAGATCGCCCGGTTCCTGTTCATGATCTCCTCAAACTCCACTTCGCTCACAGGAGGAGGCGGTGGGCCGAGCTCCCGGCTGCGTAGAGGCACACGTAGGGGGTCAGCGTAACACCCCCCCCCCACTCCAAGTTTGGTACCCCCACCCTCCCTCCTGCCCAATCTCACCTGCTGTGGTTGTAGGGGGCCATGGCCTTGCCGTAGGTGTCCGGTGGAGGACCCAGGGCCGCGTTGGGTGGGGGGAAGAAGGCAGGGTTGAGGTGCAGGGCAGGGGGGACAGCCCCCGGGGGCGGCACGGCCAGGTGCGGGGGCAGTCGAGGCGGCGGGGGCATGAGATGCTGGTAGTGGATGCCGGGAGGGGGAGGGGGGACGCCGAAGCCGGAGGAAAGGGGTGGCGGGGGCGGCATCGGTGGCGGGGGTAACCCCATGAGGGGCAGGGCGGCGGGGGGGCGGTTGAAAAAAGGCAGGACTGAGGGGGGTTTCTCCAAGCGGGCGGGCGGCAAGGCATTCTCCGTCGGCGTGGCACGGCCGTCCAAGGAGTCCACGGAGTCCCGGGAGTGGGCCCTCGGCGGCACACCTGCAAGCAGCACAGGGAAAAGCCATGAGGCGCGGCCGGAGGGCCTTCAGGTCTCGGAGACCTCCTCCTCCTCCTCCTTCTCCTCTTCTTCCTCCCCACCCACGGTGACCGGCGCAAGGACCGTCCTCTCCCGCAGCCCCGTAAGGTCCGGCCTCAGGAGAGCTCAAAGGTGCTCAGAGAAAGATCCAGCCAGCCAAACGTAGCCTCCGCTTCCACGTGCCTCAAAGAGGGTACCAGCGCTCCAGCAAGACCCCGGCTGCCCACACGGTGCCCCGGGGATGCTCGTTCTCGGCCAGCGGGGCTCTGCGGAAGCCACCGAGCAAGCGAGTTACAGGGACAGAAGCGAAAAGCCACAAGAAATGGCGAGAGATCCCCAGCAGAGAGATTGCTGGGTCCCGAATCCCCAAAGACATTAAATGACCCAGAGAGCCCGCGATCCGCACACGGGTTCAGAAAGGCCTGAGCGTGGAGGAACACGAGGGGACAGAACCCAAGTGCCGACAGCAACGGAGCTACTGAAGGAAGGAAAACTCAGTGCCCGTCTGCCCCTGAAGAGAGGGACAGGAACCCTTGCCGTGTCCAAAGAGGTGTCAAGGATGAGACAGGAGAGATACGACGGAGGGCGCTGCCTCTGCCTGAGCCCCTCGGGGGAGCCACGGCTCCCCACCGGGCCTCGCTGCTCTTACGGCCGTCAAGCAGAGCACCGTTTGGGCGCCGGCACTGCCGAGCCGGCAGCAAGGGTTCACGTAAGCTCAGCCGTGCCGGTGGCCAGGCCCCTGGGGGCAGGCTGAAACTCAGCGAGGCGAGGAGCGGGAGAAGGGAACACACCCTGCTCCACCGAAACGCGAGGGCGGGTCGGCACGCCGTCTAACAGCGCGTGGTGCTGCCAAGCAGCGGATCACCGCGGGCACTGGAGCTCAAGGGAGGGTGCGAAGGTCACAGCTACCCCACTGCAACTCAGCCAGGGCGCTTAGAAAGAAGGGCTTTCCTTGCGTGAAACGAGCCGCGGGATCTACAATGACCACAGCTGGCCAAGACCTCCTCGTACACGCTCCTGCCAAGACCAGTCCCTGCGGCTCCGCAGAGCTCCCCCCGGCACAGGGCTGGGGCGTCACATCGCTGCGGAGTGAGGCGAGGACCACCTATTGCCATTGTAGAAAGCCCACGGGCCAGGCCCCAGCTGGAATACTGCGTCCAGTGTTGGGCACCTTACCTCCGCAGGGATGGACAAATTCTGGAGGAGATCCAGAGAAGAGCTACTAATAGATATGGAGGGTCTTAGCTATGTTGATAGGCTGAAGAGCTTAAGCCCATTCAGTTTGGAGAGGAGGAGGAGGAGGCTACGAGGGATCTTCGCAGTGTGTGAGCACCTAAAAGGGGATCATAAAGACTCGGGTCAGGATCTAATCAGACTCAGCAGCAACAGGAAACAACCCCCAGAGACTCCTGGCAGCGTTCCCCCCCCACCCCGAGGTCTCGGTGGGTTCGGCCTGACAGCTTTGCTGGGGATCTGCGGGGCCCGCGGGGAGCTGCTGCGCAGCACGGAAGATCCCCCCCCGACCCGCGACGTGCATTCGCCTCAACTCACGTTTGCGAGCCTGCGCCTCGAACTGTGACAGGTTCTGCCGGGTCGCCAGCCTCACCTCCACTTTGTCCCCGTTGAGGATTTTGCCGGGCAGGAGCTCCAGAAGTTTGTGGACTGAGTTCTCAGAGGCGACCACCACCTCTGCGTACCTGCGGGAAAGCCCGGCGGTGAGCCAGCAAGAGCCAGCGCCAAACCGTTCACCCCCGTGTAGGGGGTACGGACCCCCTGCACGACCCCGCGGGGCTCCATCGGTCCTCGCTGGCTGAGACCACCCAGCAGCACCGCCTCCCGCTGCCTCCCCTGGCAGCTGAACCCAGCCCGGTGTTACACGCGCCCTCCTCTCTTTCCCATGCTGTTTGGGAGTCTCCGCTTTACCATCCCAGCTCCGGGCGGGCCACGCATCACCTGTGCCAGCCAGGAAAAACACCGGCTGCCCCCTAACTCCCCCCAAAAAGCAAAGGACGTGGCCACGAGGGCCTAACTCCCCCCCCCGTCCCCCTCAGCGCTCACCCTTTCGATTGGCCATTGGCTCGGTTCTCTGCGAATTTCAGCTCCACTACGTCATAGACACCAACCGAGCGGATGGTCTGGATCAGCTGTTGGTCAGTTGTCCACTGAGGGGAAGAAGGGAGGCGTCAGCTCACGCAGCGCTTCGCAGGGCCCCAGCGCCCCCCAGCTAACCCAGGCTCAGCGTTCCGGAGGGCTGCGGCAGCGCACTTGAGTACAGACACCCTCAGAGCCCCTACAGGGAATTTAAAATCAGCCTCGAGTCTCAAACAGGTCCTGGGCATGGCTACCCAAGACAGAGCCTTCCCAGGACTGTCCCCGGATCTGTCAACGGGAGGAGATTCGCCCGCGCAGCCCCCAAGAAGGCAGATCCAGGCGGGGGCAGCAGCCGGTGCGAGGGAGGCACTACAGCCGCCGGTCACTCCCCCCGGACTGGATCTGAAGCCCCTCAAGGCCACAAATCGCTTCTCCCTGAGGATCACAAGGTCAAGCCCAGCTCATGACCCAGCCTGAGACGCTGGGTCAGTGTGGGCTGAGAGGGAACAGCACCCCCAAGGAGCCCCGCAGCCCCTCGGGGGTTTCTCTGGAGGACCACCCCATCTGCGTCCGCACCACAGGAGCCCCAAACTGCCCACGCAGGTGGTCTGGAGACCCCCCTCGGCAGGCAGGCACAGCCAGGCAGCGATGCCAACTCACCCAGGAGAAGCTGCCCACGTAGACGGCAGCTCTCTTGTTGCGCAGCCCGCTGTACGTGTACAGGATGGCGGGAGATTTGCTGTTGGGTTTAGGGGACGGCTCCTGGCGGATCTCCGGGGGGTGCCTCCGAGCTGCTGGTGCGGCTTTCGGCGGGCTGCGAGCTGGCTGCTAACACGTCGTCGTACAGATCCATCTGATCAGCATTACTGAATTCAGAGTCCTGCGAGGGGAAGAGACCGTGAGCACCTCCTCTGAGGGGAGGCCCCCAGGGTGAAACCGCAGCTCAGAAGGGAGATCTGTGGGCTGTTAAGAGCCTAAACGGGGCTCTGGAGGACAGCCCCGTTCTGCTGGAGTCCTCCAACACCCCCCAGCACTGACTCTCAGGCAAAAGCCAAGCACCAACCACCACAGGAGACGTTTAAAAGTCATCTCACGCTGCTGCTCTGCTGCAGGTGGCCCCCGACACTGGAGGTTTAGGAAGCCTCCTTCACGGTTTGCAAACCAGTCATCCCAATTCACCGAGCACCTGCGTGCACAAGCTCTTCTGAGCCAGCACAAGCCTCGAGCCCTAAGGTTTAGCACCCAAACCACTTGTCTCAGGTGTGTTCGCGGGTAGAAGGTGGTGAATCACTGCCATGAACGAAGCCGCAGCAAACAGATCCGGTGCCTGTTATCTCTCACGAGCCAGCTCCTCTGGCCCGGAGCCCTGTCCCCTCCCCTCAGTGGCACGCTGCTGTCTCTTTCACGGTGCGTCCCTCGTTCAGGACTTCATTTTTGCAATGACAACTCCCTGCGCTTCCCCCCAGGGCCCAGCAGACCCTTCTCAGCACTGCGCTGCTCTTCCCCACTACTCCACTGCCTTGCAAAAACGCACCGTGCCGCAGGCTTACAACCACCCCTCGCTCGTGGAATCCACCGCAGCGTCTGCTCTTCCTCCTGGGCAACACGGAAACCCCTCTTGCACATCTCCAGTCCAGCTGCCCAACTCTCCGACTGGCCGAGTATTAACGCAAGCCCCACAGCAATGGGATCCACATCTCCTTTCCCCAGCAACGAGGATTACTGGCGTGCCGCAGACAGGGCGATGGACTCTGCTTTGCGATGCCTGACATAACCCTGGAGCAGTTTTTACATGTAAGGAGGTGGAGAAGGGAGAAATACTCCACGAAGCAGAGCCACGAGGCTTTACCCCACTGGTGATGGATGCTGGCTTGCTCTTCCACCCCCCAACTTCATCTACAAGCCTTTTGCTTTTCCGTCCGCTCCTCGGCTGAGCTGCGGCACATGCCCCAGGCGAGCAGAGGACGGGCTCACTAGGATGTGAGCAACGGGGGCAAGACGCAACTTGCTGCTCTGAGAGGCTATCAGGAAAAAGCTCACCTTTTTTAAGCGCGCGAGGACAAGAGTTCAGTGGCGGAAAACCAAACGCCTTCAGTGGACGAACCACTCACTCCTTGGCCGGTACACGCTTCACAACAACTCCAGCCTGGGGGTCACGCAACCACCCTCAAACCCTGCTCTCCTCAGCTACGCCACCGCGAGCTCGCTTGTTTTTGGGCCAGCAGAGCCCTCTTCAGGGTAGGAGCTACACATACCATCGGCACACACAGATGCATGCACGCCATCTCCCCTCCCCTCGTCAGCGCAGCCTTTCACGGCACGAACCAGCCGCCGAGGAAGCTTCTGAGCTGCGAACTCAAGTGTCCTAGATCTGCCTTCCAATTCCCACTCTGTTCCGGGCTATATTTAATTTGGAGTGTACAGCAAGTGCTGTGTTTACTACGGATCTTCAGACTAATTGCTCACCCGGATTCAGCGTGCGCTGAGCATCGTTTCATGCTACAAATTACTACGTTAGTATCTGTCCCACGGGAAGAAACGCACAGGTCCCGTGCAGCATAAAAACCAGAGTCTCTGCTCCCAATTTTTTAATTCCAGGACTTCAGAGGCAGTTTGGACAACATCTTCTGCTAGAGGGTGTGCGAGGTGGTTAAATCCGCTACGCTGTGATAGTCAGGGAACTCCACACCTACAACAAGGCCCTTTGTGAGCTCAGGGGAGAGACAGGGAAAGGTGCTCAGCACGCGGCTTTCAAAGGGTCACGGAAATATAAAAATCAAACCATTTTCCCCCAGACACTCTTCTTGACAGCAACTTCCATTTCTAAGGCAACTTGTAACTTTTGCATCCGTCTAGTTCAGCTGCAGAGCTGATAAAAAGGTTACAAGAATTTCAACAGGGAGCAGTATTTTTGTACTCATTCTCAAAACAGCGCAACTGTTTGTTTAATCCGCCTCCCACACTCCTGCCCCCCACCGAGCGCCTCTGGACATGGCCCAAAGCTGGAAGATTTCTGCCTGCAAGCTTCAGAAAGTCAAGAACAAAAACTGGGGGGCTAGAGGAGAAATCGCTCGGAAGCCCTCAGTTGCACTACTTAGGGGATGCTTCAGCTTGGGAGTTTTTAGAGATCCTCTGGGATCTCTAAAAACGTTCTCCTTCAAAAACTAACAGCCTGATGGGAAGCCGGTGGAAATGTACTCACAGCCCAAGTGCTCACAGTCCGCTCTGCCGGCCTCTGCCCTTGCTGTCGCACCGAATTTGCAGACCATCGCTGGAACCCCACGGTAGCGAGAGGCTTCTCACATCACCCGCTGCCTCACCAGCGAACACCTTCACTGCCATTCAAGCCCCGACGCAGCAAACGCGCTCCGAACCCAGGCGCGACGCCTTGCGAGGTGCACAGGGATGAAGCCGGGCACCATCAGCGGTAATTATCACACACGCTGTGGGATTTGGAACCACGCTGGCATCTCTGGTGTGCCACAGGGACCACGGGGCAGCCAGGGCGCCCTCCCATCACGCTTTGATCCCACGCGCGGCATCGTGCACAGATTAACTCTGGGTTTCTCCCTGCCACTGCTCAGCCCGAGGCGAGCGAGATGCTGGAGTCGGCAGTCTCGATAATCACTTCCAGCTTTAAGAAGCCTCCATCTACTTGGTTGCGTCAAAGATTTTTTTGTGTCCTCCCAAACTCTCCAGTTAAATCGTTCCACACCGTTTCCCGCCGTGCAGCCAGGCTTGCTCCGTCTTCCTCTCAATGTTGCTTAACTTCTTTACTCCCAAAGATCCCCGAGACCAGACCCATCAGAGCCCCTCTCCGCTCCCCAGCAGGCATTCCCATGTCAACTTAAGCCACTGCTTTTGTCACCTTTCCTGCTCCAGGCCTCCTGGGGGCTGAGTCTTTGCAGGAAAGCCTACCTGCAGGCACAGGCAGCACTGGCCCGGCTCCACAGAGCACCCCTGAAGCGGCAGCAGAGTTCTCCTGTTAAGTCCTCCCGTGATTCATCGGTTGTCCTCTGAGACGTTACAGACTTCCCAACTCACCCCCACACACGTCACAGCTCTCCTTCTCCAGACAGTAGATACCACGTCCGCTTTCACTGCTTCCCTTTGGCGTTCAGAGTAATTGCCCCAAATGAAGTTTCCCGGTTATTCCGTGCACTTCTAAACTCCAGCCCAGTGACCTCCACGCATTTTCTTACTCTGCACACTTATTCCCGCAGCTATCCAGCTCTCCCTTCCACTCTCAAGTCCAGGTACACTTATTTCCTCGATTCTGTTAAAAGTGAATTGCATGAAAACACGCGCAATGAGGCGATTCCTAAGCCAGAGCAGTTCCGCTTGGTCCCAGCACAGTATTAGATTCTTTAATACACGGGGAATCAGGTTTATTCCGGGAGTTTTTCAGGAAGGATGCAGGAAGTGGTATTTCACAGTCAGAGGGTGTCCAGGCAGGGCTACCCGACTGCTACAGACAGCACAGATGTTTGATTTGCAGCTCACCTTTTTAGCGAGATTCTCATTATTTTGGCAACGTCAGAGCCAGCTTGGACCCTGCCCTTCTCCAAGGCAACCGCTCCCAGCGGAGAATTCCTCCTTCTTCCCAGGCAGCTGGAAAGCACCTCGCAGTCCCCTCAGCTCCGAGGCAGATAATACGATTTCTGCCATTTTGCTTTTCCCTAAAGGTCAAACCCACAGCATATTCTCCCCCGATAACCTCCTGCCTCTTCAGAACAAAGGGTTTATCGCCCTCAGCTCCTCTTCAGCTCTCTGGGACCTCACCGTGATTCCCTCCTCCGCGGGTTTTGCTTCCAGTTCACGCGGCTCGCTCTCTGGTGTGGACCAACTTTCTTCCACAGGCTTTCCACAGCAGTTTGTAATATTCAAACATCTGTGTTCACACTCACAGACCCCCAAACCCTCCAAAGTTTGCTGCTCTAACAGCTACACTCCCCCCTCCTCTCTGTCATTTTTTCCTGTGAGTCCCTGACAGCCCCAGGGTGGGAGAAAGGGCACACGGGCATCTCTCTGACCGCAGCAAGTCCCCGCCACAGCTTCCCACCCTCAGCAGTCCCACGGGTTCGGTGCTCTGGGTCCCCTCACTGTGCAGTTCCCTGGCAGTACCTCTTCCAGTTTGGATTTCTCATTTCTCCAACCAGGCTGCAATTATCTCCTTCAATCCCCACTCATCAGTGCCCTGGCAAATGTTCTGGTCCAAACCCTGCCGCCTCCTCCTCCTCCCAAATATTTTGTGATGTGTTGAACCTCTGGTGAAACCCGCAAAAAGATCTTTTATTCCCATCTCGAGATGGCAGCCACCAGGATTTAGGAAGAGTCCCGAGCCCTCGGTTCTCCACAAGGCTCTCCAGCGCTGTACTGCCCTTTCCCAGGAACACCGGTCGCATCCTCTGCCTCCGGTCAGTGCATACGCACCAGCTGGTGGGTATGTCCACGCTAACGAGTTGGCCGACACGAGTAACGGCGCTCTCCCCCCAGAGAAGGGGATCTGCTCCCCCAGCCCCACACTCGGCCGTGCCGCTCACCTGGTTGAACTCCTCGTCAGCGTAGATATCGATCAGATCCACTCCCTCGGACATATTTCCAGAGACGGGAGCAGGAACCCGGGCTGTGACCGGGGCGAAGCAGGAACACGGAAGGTGCACTGCAGCAGGGCAAGAAATTGGGGGGAGAAGGGGGTCAGCGAGGCACCGGGGACCCGCTCTGCACGTACCCCCCAAGTCCACTTTGCCCCCAACCGCCAATCTCTCTAGAGAACTGTGCTCCCCCTTCCCTGCAGCCACCAGCCACCCCCCCAGAGGAACCCACAGCCCCAGCCCGACCCCACCTGGGGGCCACAGCACCCCACGGCCTCTGGCTGGGACCCCCCCTCCCCGCGGGCAAACCCACCGCGATCCCCCCCTCGCTGAAGGCCACCGTCAGGGGCAACGTGGCCCCGTTTCCCCCAGCTCTGACTCATCTCTGGGGGCAACAAACCCCCCTCAGGGGGCAACCCCAACCTGCCCCCCCCCCCCCGGGGCCTACAGGCCCCCCCCAACCCAAACCCAGGGGCACCGACACCCCCCTCCCGGGCAGTCCCTCCCCAGCGACGAGGTCCCGGGGGGAGGGAGGTGGCCCTATCGCCCGCCCGAACTGGGCCCGCCGCCGCTCCCCCGGCCCAGACACCCCCCCCGCCGCCGCCACCGGGGGCCAGACCGCCATATCGGCCCGCCCCTGGCGAGCGGCGGGGCCTGAGCGGGACGGGGGGGGGGTGTGTGTGGAGGGGAGGGGGCGGCGGGTCGCGGCCCCCCCCCCACGGTCCGGTCCTCCGTTCCCCCCTCCTCTCCCCCCCCCCACCCTCCCCGCGGCCCCGCCCGTTACCGCCAGCAGGCCCCGAGCGCGCGCGCCAAACGCGCTCACCGCCACCGCCAGCGCCGCCGCGCCACGCCACACCCCTTCCGGCCCGCGCCACGCCCCTTCCGGTCCCCCCGCCCCACCCGCCGCACCATCGAGTCGGACCGCCACTGTGTCACAGAACGACCCGGACGGAGGCTAGAGCGGCCGCGCGGGGCTATGGCGGCGGCCAGGGTGAGAGCGGGGGGTGGGTTTACTGGGGGCGAATGGGTGTTACTGGGGGCGGTGGGTCCGGGGGAAAGGGGGGAGCCTGTGGGGAGGAGCCAGGGGCCTGGGAGAGGCGGGGGACGGCCGGGTGAGTGGGTGGGATGGGGAGATTGGGGGCAGCAGGGCCCGGGAGGGGGGCGTTAGGGGGAGCAGGGTCTGGATAGGGGTGTGGGATGGGGGGATCGAGGGCAGCAGGGCCCGGGGGGGTGGGGTGGGGGCATGGCATCGGGGGCAGCAGGGTCTGTGTGGGATGGGGGGATTGCGGGCAGGAGGGCCGCGGGGGGGTTGGGGGTGGGATGGGGGTTCGGGGGCAGCAGGGTCTGGGGGGACGGACGGACAGACAGGGTGACTGGGGGCAGCAGGGCCGGCAGGGGGACAGACTGTGGGATTTGGGGCAGCAGGGTCTGGGGGGGGTGTGTGGGATGGAGGAATTGGGGGCAGCAGGGCCGCAGGAGGGATGGACTGTGGGATCGGGGGCAGCAGGGTGTGAGGGGGGAGTAGGGGGGGTTGGGATGGCAGTTCGAGGGCAGCAGGGTCTGGGGAGGAGGGGTGGGATGGCGGGATCAAGGGCAGCAGGGCTGCGGCGGGGAGGACTATGGGATCGGAGGCAGCAGGGTCTTGAGGGGGTGTGGGTGGAATGGGGGTTTGGGGGCTGCAAGGGATTGGGGGTGCGGGGTGGGGGCATGTGTGTCCTGGGGGTCTCCCGTCCCCTCTGTGCTGGGACAGCCAGGCCTGATGTTCCCCCCCCACTGTCTGTGTCCCTTTCACAGCTCTGCTCCCTGCCTGGGCGGGCTCTGTGCCGGCGCAGTTTGGGGTTGGTGTGCCTGCAGCGTGGCTACCGCGGGGACTCCCCGATGGATTCGGGGAAGGACGTGCTGGAGATCCCCTTGCCCCCCTGGCAGGAGCGTCCCGACGAGCCGCTGGAGACCAAGAGAGCCCGGCTGCTGTACGAGAGCCGGAAGAGGGGGATGCTGGAGAATTGCATCCTGCTCAGGTGAGGTGCGGGATGCCCGTCCTCCCTCCTGGCTTCTCAGGCACCCTCCGCCTCTTGTCCGCCTTCCCGCTGTCTGTCCTTCCCCACAGCGCCCTGAGAATTTGTCCCCTTCGGACAGGGGTGGGCAGGGATATGCTTCACAGGAGAGATAACATCAGCCCTGGAGAGCTAAGGGAGAAAGGCCGGTCGGTTGAGGTGAGCGTAGCTGCTGCGTAGTTCAGCTCCTTAAAGGTGTCCCAGGTTTTTAATTAACAGGGAAGAGTCCCAAGCATTGTGGGAAAGAGTTCAGTGGGGTAGTGCACAGCCGTAATCCAAAACCCGGGGAGATGTGATGCTGCTTAGGAGTTAGAAGGCAAATAGACGGGTGCGCTGTTGGATAAACCACCGCCAAGAGCTTTGCTCGCGTGAGTCCGGGATGCAGCGATCAGCGCTGCTGCTGGGCAGGATGGGGCAGAGCCAGAGGCAGACGGAAGCATACGAGAGCTCTGGAAAGCTCCGAGGTGATGGCTGAGCCAAAATCCTTTGGGAAGGATGTCTGTGATTTCTGGGATGTATGAACGAGGCAGGGCCAGTCGGGTTTCGGAACTGAAGTAGTGGCTAACGGAGAGCAGGCTGGGGCTGAGGGCGGGAGGCAGGTCACTTTGGACGCAGCTGCGCCGTTTCTTCTGGCATTGCGTACAGAGCTGGGCACCAGCCGCGGTCGGGAGCAGCGTGCCGGCCTGGCTCTTCCTCCAGTCACCCACACTCATCCTCCTACGTCCTCTCCCCAGCCTCTTTGCGAAGGAGAACCTGAACCGCATGAGCGAGCAGCAACTGAACCTCTACGACCGGCTCATCAACGAGCCCAGCAACGACTGGGACATTTACTACTGGGCCACCGGTATGTGCAGTTCCCTGTTGCCCTGCTCGCTCTGATGCCAGGGCGCCGGCGCCGCTCCAGGCGGCGGGAGCTGGGCTTGGTGGGGTCACCGTGGTACTGGATGCTTCGGGACAGGATGGAGCCGTTCTCTTGCTGCCTCTTTCTGTTTTTACCGTAGAAGCGAAGCCCACGCCGGCCGAGTTTGAGAACGACGTGATGGCCATGCTGAGGGAGTTCGCCAAGAACAAGAAGAGGGAGCAGAGGCTGCAGCAGCCGGACCTGGAGTACCTCTTTGAGCCATCCCACTGATGGGGGAGCGCTGCCTTCTCCCTCCCCGTGTCATGGAGCAGAGGAGGGGCACAGGGCGCTGTGGAAACACTGCTGCTGTCCTCCCTGGGGCTCTCCTTCTCCACCAGCGGCTCCCTCAGACTCTGGGCACGATGAATAAAGCCGTGGCTGCTAGCCCTGCCATCCTGCTGCGTTGTGGGCACAGGGCTCTGCTCATCGGTGGCGTTGGGAGCGGGTGCTCGGGGGAGGCAGCGGCAATCGGAGCTCGCTCGGGCCCGTGCCAGCTCACCGCTGTCTCCGTCTCCCATCTGTCCTTTCAAAACCCTTTTTCTGGGGACCCGGGGGGCTGTGGCCCCTTCCACAGGAGGTTGGAGTGGGGCATCCGCTCCCCGAGTGTCCTCTGTGGGGTGTCCAAGCTGTGCCAGCGATCCCCAGGCAGCAGTGACAGTCCCTCTGCGGCCGAGGTCCCCGTGTGTCACCAAACCGGTTACCAGGAGATGGTGTCACCATCCCAACCTCCGCATTCCACAGCCACCCCTGCCTCCAGGTCCTCTGGGCAGGCAGGGAGCTGCTCTAGGACAGCCCTACCATGGCGTCCGCCTGTCCGTTTGTCCGTCCCCGTGCCAAGCTGCGGTCCCTGCCGCGGGGTTCCCCTGCCCCGGGGCTGGGCACCATCCCCGCCTCGGCGAAGGCACGCACCGGGGGAAGCGCCGACCTCATGAACTTCTACGCCACGAGCTACGCGGTGGCCCACGGTAGGGGGTCCCGAAGGCCTCCCCTAAGATGGGGGGCCACTGGTTCCCAGGGCTGAGCCCCCCCTCCCCGCTGTCCCCCAGGCCAGCCGCGTTTCAGTCCCTGCCTGGGCCGCCACACCGACACCGGCTACGTGTCCAACAACCGCTCGGCCGTCTCCTGCCTGCTCCAGCCGTGCAGCGCAGCAGGGGGGTGGGTACCCCCGCTGCAGGGGGGGGGGGGGGACGGAGGGGGCAAGTTTTGGGGCCACTCCATCACAGCCACGCTGGCCTCCCGCCGCAGCCGCTGCCAGGACGCTGCCATGTCCACCACCGCTGAGCACTTCAAGCCCCTCTGGCTCCCCGACGGCCGGAGCCTCCTGCCCCGGCACATCCACCAGCCGGGGAGCGGGTACCTCCAAGCGTCCTCCCGTTCCTGCCTCCGCACCGGGGCGCTGGGTCCCCAGCAGACGCGGCACCTCCAGGGCCCCCCCAAAACATCCAGGGAGCACGGCGCAGAGAGCCACCGTGCTGGCACTACCCGGCCAGGTACGGTTTTGGGGGTGTCAAAGCTCCTACAGCCAGCTCCGTGCCCAGGAGGGTTTGGGGTGCGGGTGGTCCCGGGGCCAGCTCCGTCCCCAGGAGGGTTTGGGGAGTTGGTGGTCCCGGGGCCAGCTCCGTCCCCAGGAGGGTTTGGGGGTGCGGGTGGTCCCGGGGCCAGCTCTGTCCCCCAGGAGGGTTTGGGGGTGCGGGTGGTCCCGGGGCCAGCTCCGTCCCCAGGAGGGTTTGGGGAGTTGGTGGTCCCGGGGCCAGCTCCGTCCCCAGGAGGGTTTGGGGTGCGGGTGGTCCCGGGGCCAGCTCTGTCCCCAGGAGGGTTTGGGGTGCGGGTGGTCCCGGGGCCAGCTCCGTCCCCAGGAGGGTTTGGGGGTGCGGGTGGTCCCGGGGCCAGCTCCGTGCCCAGGAGGGTTTGGGGTGCGGGTGGTCCCGGGGCCAGCTCCGTCCCCAGGAGGGTTTGGGGAGTTGGTGGTCCCGGGGCCAGCTCCGTCCCCAGGAGGGTTTGGGGTGCGGGTGGTCCCGGGGCCAGCTCTGTCCCCAGGAGGGTTTGGGGAGTTGGTGGTCCCGGGGCCAGCTCTGTCCCCAGGAGGGTTTGGGGTGCGGGTGGTCCCGGGGCCAGCTCCGTGCCCAGGAGGGTTTGGGGTGCGGGTGGTCCCGGGGCCAGCTCTGTCCCCAGGAGGGTTTGGGGAGTTGGTGGTCCCGGGGCCAGCTCCGTCCCCAGGAGGATTTGGGGGTGCGGGTGGTCCTGGGGCCAGCTCCGTCCCCAGGAGGGTTTGGGGGTGTCAGAGCCCCCCCTCCCCTGCGTCACCCATCCCTGCCCACCCCCAAGCGCAGGGGGACAGGCAGGACCCCCAGGCTGTGCCCAGCACCGTGACACCAGGTGACACCATGGCCGGCCATGGGGCTGGGGACAGGGCTGGGGGACAGGGCTGGGGACAGGGGGGCTCCCTCCCCACCCCGTCTGCTCCCCGCAGACGTCCTGCAGAAGATGACCATCGGCACCGAGGAGCAGTCGGGTTTCACCAGGGCCACCCCGAGGAGCGACGGCATCCTGCCAGCCCCGCCGGGCCAGCCCGTGAGCCCCTACCCCACCGGCTCCCCTGTCCCCCGCCAGCCCCCCCACCCCCTCTGCCACCCCAAGGGACGCTTTTTCCCTCCTGCAGCTCGGCGTTAGCGTCACCGCGACGGATTACCTGCCCTCTGTGCACAGCCACGTAAGCGGGGCGAGGGGAAGGGGCAGCAAGGCCAAGACCCCCCGGCAGGCAGAGCTGGGGCATGGGGCAGGGGACATCGTGTCCCAGCTGTCCCATCTCCATCCTCCGACAGGGCGGCGAGACGCTCCCGGCGCTGCCACCGGGCTCCGAGCGAGGCAGCGGGTTCAGCCGGGAGGTGCCGGGCTGCCTGGGCATGGCGGTGAGCCACGGCACCCCATCCCGCTGCCCGTCCCCGGCTGTCCTCCACCCGGTCCTCACCCGCTGTCCCCACGCAGCGCCACCCCATCCCGATCGTCCCCCGAGGGGTGCAGGCACCCCGGGTGACCCAGGCCGGCCCGCAGGGACAGCAGGCTGCTGGCAGGAAGGTGGGTGCTGGCATGGCCCCGTCCCTGTCCCCATCCCTGTCCTCGCCGGACCACACACCCAACCCACCTCCATCCCCCAGGAGCCGTCAGGGTTCACCACTAACCACGGCCAGTACGTCCCACCCCTGTCCCCTACAGCGCCAGGTGAGTTTGGGGTGACCCCGGAGGAGGTGAGGGGGAAGTGTCGTCACCCCAGGGGGGCTCCAGTGTCACCAACCCCATCTCTCCGGGATTTTCCAGCCCGGTGTTGGCGGGGTCCAACCTGGAGGGCGATACCCGTGGGGGGCATCCAGCCCCTGCGCCCCAGCGGCTTCAGCACCAACAGCCACCCCACCGGGCTGGGGGACATCGTCGGTCACCCCCCGGCATGGCCCTCCCGGGGTGGCCCGAGGTAGTGCTGCCGCACGCCGGGGGGTCACCCCCAGTTCTTTGGGGACACCCCCCCCCACCACCGGTCCCCGGGAGCACGTGGAGAAATAAAGCCTGCAAACAGCCTTCCTGGGCACAGTGTCATTGTCACCTCTGCCCACCCCTGAGACCCCCGCGGGGGGGGGGGGGGGCTGTGGCTGCTCCCAGCTCTCGGTTTGGGGGGGGCTGCCTGCTCCCCGACGGCTGGCAGGAGGATTTTGGGGGGGGGGGGGGGGGGGGTGCCACCTGGCCGGCAGCCGCTGGAGGGCTGTACGAGCCCGGCTTTCCGCGCTGGTTTTGGGATGACACAGCTGATTTGAGGCAGGGAAAAAGCAGGCAGGGCTGGGGGGGAGGAGGAGGAGGAGGAGGAGGAAGAGGAGGAGGAGGAGGAGGAAGGAGGGCCCCATCCCATCCAGCAGCCCCCAACAGGGGGGGCAGCCATGGCATGGGGGTCTCCGGCCAAGCCCTCCCTGGCTATGGGGCGTATGACCGGGCTGCGCAGGGTGCGAGAGGGCACCAGGGAGGGGGGGGGGACACACGCGGGCGGGGACCCTGCAGCAGCTCCCGGGGGGTCCCAGGGGACGGAGGGGGGGATCACAGAGGGACACCCCCAGGCCAGCACCCGGGGAGGTACCGGGCGGGGCAAGGAGGTGTGAGGGGACGGACGGACGGACACACAGACACAGAGGGAAGGGGCATGCAGGAAAAGTGTGAGGGCGGGGCATGGGCGTGGCAAGGGTGGGGCAGGCGACAGGCGGGGCAGGGTGGGGCACAGGGCGGGGCACGGGCGGGGCGGAGCAATGGGGCGGGGGGCGTGGCGTGGCGGGGGCGTGGCGGGGGCGTGGCGGGGGCGTGGCAGCGCACCCACCACCCAGGTAACCCCCCCCTCCTCCTCCTCCTCCAATGAGGCGCGTCCCCGCTCTCAGGCCCCGCCCCTCCTCCCCCGCCGCGCTCTCCCATTGGCTGCGGCTGGTTGCCGTGGCGACGGCGGCGGCGTGGTCCCCGCGGCGGGGATGGGGAGCGGCGGCTCGGCGGGGCGCGGGGCCCGGCTGGCGGCGGCCGAAGGCCCGGAGGGCGGCGAACAACGGCTGGAGGTGCGGGGAGGGCGGGTACCGGCGGCCCTGTGGGCCCAGCGGGGACTGAGGAAGCTCTACCTGAGCGGCGCGGGGTTGCGGGACCTACCGGCCGAGCTGGCGGCCCTCCGGCACCTCCGCACCCTGGCCCTGGATGGCAACGAGCTGATGGAGGTACCCGAGGCCCTGTGTCGCCTGCCCCGCCTGGCCCACCTCTACCTGGGCCGCAACGGGCTGCAGGGGCTGCCGCCCGCCTTCGCCCGCCTGCAGAGCCTGCGCTGCCTGTGGCTGGAGGGTAACTTCTTCGCCCGCTTCCCCCGCGCCCTCCTGCGCCTGCCCGACCTCCGCAGCCTCCAGCTGGGTGACAACCGCCTGACCCGCCTGCCCGCCGGGCTGCCCGGCATGGCCGGCCTGCGAGGGCTTTGGCTCTACGGAAACCGTTTCGAGGAGTTTCCCCCGGTCCTGCTGCGCATGGTCCACCTTCGCGTCCTCGACCTGGACCGCAACCGCATCGCCCGCTTCCCCGACCTGACCTGCCTCTCCGCCCTGCGCCTCCTCTCCTACGACCACAACCCCGTCCGGCAGCTGCCCTGCGTCGGGGATGCCGTCCGGCTGGTGGGCGACGGGGCGCAGGAGTTCATGGAGGCACGGCAGGAGCGCCTGCAGAGCCTCCAGCACCAGGAGGAGGAGGAGGAAGAGGAAGGCGAAGGCACCGAGGCCCCACCGGCAGCCCCCGAGGATGGTTCCCCATTGCTGGAGGATGGCGAGGGCGGCTTTGCAGCCCTGCCGGGCTCCCCGGGGGAAACATGAGCCACCACGCCGCAGCCTGACACCTACAGGGACGCACCGTGGAGGGATGGGGAGCCTCCACCGGGCTCCCGAGGACCACCATCTCCCAGGTAGGGCTGGGGAAGAAGGAAGTTCACAGCCCCCATGCAAAGGAAAACAGACGGTCCGAGGACCAGCATCTCCCAGTCAGGACAAGAAAAGAGCTGCTGCCTGGATCCACGGGGCTCGTGGGTCACCGTCAGGATCTGTAAGCCCGCTTTAGAGTATCCCATGTAACCGCAGGGTGCCTTGAACGGGGGAAACAGCCCTCTGCCATGACGGGTGACCCCACAGACCCCACTTGCCTGCTGGACAGGCCCCGGCAGCAGCACAGTGCTGCAGAGAGCCAGGCGTCCCCACACCAACGCCTGCCCACGAGCATGGGGACCTTCCAACCATGCACTGCAGCTGCCCCACAACCTCCACAGGCGTCCTTTGCTCCTGGCTCCATTGGGGTTCGCATCCATCCCACACGGACCCCGTCACCCTGAAGAGCGGCAAGGTTTGAGAGCAAACACACAGACCCCTTCTCACCTCTGAGACACCCCCCCCCCCCCATTCTGATGCTGGAATTGGGCTGGGGGGGAGGAGAGACATCTCCTACTGGGCTCCTCTCAAGCCTGGAAAGGGTTTTGCCTCTCTATGGGAAGAGGAGCCCCAGCTCCGGCTCCGTCTGCCCCAAAATGGGTACCAAAGCCCGGGCTGCCACTTTGTCCCTCCTCTCCCCGTCCCCAAGCGCTGTTTGTACCAAACTCAAGCAATAAAAAGCACAAACCCGAGGGAGAGAACGGTGATGGGGTCTGTTCTCCGGCGAGGGGCTGGGGCAGGGAAGAGCCTTGTTTGGGAACAGCTTGAAACACAGTGACACATCCTGGTGCAAGACCACCACCTCCTCTTGTTTTTGATATTTGACGCAGTCCTGTTTTCCCCCCACCTGTCCCCAAACCGTGTTCCCGCTCTCCACCGAGCCATCCCGGGTACGGCGGGGAGCCCAGCCACCCCGCCATGGAATGAATGCTCTCTTCGAGGGCTGGGGCTCGCTAGAGGTTTCAGACCGCGCATCCGCTTTTAATTGCGAGGGGTTTGGGTTTGGTGGCTGGGAGGCAGCCAGCGCTCCTGCCACATCCTCTCCCATGCTCACCGGGGCGGATGCTGCCCGGATTTTTTCTGCCAACCCTCCCCATCCCACCTCCCCCCGCGGGAATCGCGGCTATTTTAGACCCAGCGAAGCATCCTCATCTGCGGGATGCACAGGGCCCGTCGGTGCCAGCCTCTCCGACAGCGCAGGCTGCCAAAGCCTCCACCTTCCCAGCACTAACGAGGCCCCATTTCCATTCCCACTCGCAGACGGCAGATTCGGGGCTGGGCAGGAGCTCGGCTCGCTCTTCCCCCGTGGGGTTCAGGTCTACCTGTGGGGGACAGGGACAGGTTGTCCGTCCCTCCTGCCACCCCGGCAGCCTTCACCATTGTGGCTTATAGCGGGCAGAGCATCCCAGCACAGGACACCCCCCCCCCAAACACACAGCCCCGTGCGTGGCACCCCGGGGTGCTGAGTATGGCAGCGGGTGGCTCCCAGCCCCCAGGGATGCGCTGGGGTCACGCCATCGATCCAGGGGGGGCTACCGCTGCTGCTGCTTTGCCTGGGGAAAACACTGCAGCTAATTAGCAGGTAATTATCCATCGCCCCCACAGGGGTGCCGGCCCTGGCAGAGACCGAGAGGATTCCGAGCCCCAGCTGTAAGTGAGATGTCCTTTTCTGCCGCACACAACCCGGCTGCTGCCACCGGGCTGGGCTCGGTAGGGTGGCCTTGGGTGCCACCAGCCTGTCCCCTCAGGAGGAGCCGGAGCCAGATCCAGAAGCTCTGAGACCTGGGGATGGGGGTGACTGCCTCCCTGTCACCTTTTCCCACCGCCCCAGCCTCTCGCAGCCCTGGGTTTCACTGGGGAAGGAGCTGGGTCGGGATCCAGGCACGGCACCGGTGGCAACTGGCGCGGTGACATGAGGGCCAGGAGCTGCCGCAGTCAGCGGAAACCTCACACGTTGCCGCTACGCACAAGTATTTCGGGGATGCTGGCACCATCGAGCCCCAGCACCCGGCGAGGCGTGCGCGCAGTGCATCATCCATACGTCTGTCTCTATATATATCCCTGCCTACTCTCCCGTCCCCGCGTACAACGGCTTGTGGCCTCGCCGCAGCTGGGATCACGCTGCTATTTCCATCTGCTCCCGCCGGCTGCCAACGCAAAGGGGAAAGGGGCACAGGGAATCGCTGCGGCTCGGACCGGCTCCGTGCAACAGGAGCACCGGGATGGCAGCGCGGGGCCAAGCGTGTTTTCTTTTTGCCGTGTTCAAAGATGTAAGCCCGATAAAAGAAAACCCGGCTCTGGCGTAACGCAGCCCAGGCGGCAGCCAGGCTCGCTGGCACCGATACCGTTGCTGGCTTGTCGCTGCCAAAATCTCCAGGTTTGGCTCAGCGGGACAGAAACCAGAGCCTGAGCGGGTGCGAGCAGCAGCGACCCGACCTCCGCCGCGATGCCGGAGCCGGCCAGGGGAACAGCTTTGTCCCCTTCTCTGTTGCCACCTCCAACACTGCATCTCAGCCCCTGAAGGGCAGATCCGGAGGGATGCCATCCTGCGCACGGAGGACACGGCTCTCCTGCCGTTCCCCGCGTTTGGAGTTTCTTTTATTTATTCAAGACTGGCGTTCGGTGAATTATTTAAACACAGCCACCCGAGCCTTTGCGGTGCCAGCCAACACCCCGGGCTCCCAGGCAGCCACGTGTCCCCCCTGCGTCACCAACAGGCATCTGCCCAGGACGTGGTTCCCCCCACCTCTACTCCCCCCTCCCCGGAGCCATATTCCGGTCCCTACCCAACACGTCACCCCCCCCAGGGACTCAGCCCCAACCCCTGCCCGCCTGGGACGGGCACTCACCCTCCTGGCACAGTTGGTGCCCACGGGGACCCGCCGGCTGTGTCACCCGGCTCAGCGCAGGCTGGGGCTGTCAGCGTTGTCCCCTGGGGCTGGGGGACCCCAAAGTCCCCATTGCCCCCCCCGGCCAGGCTCCTGCACCGCTCCTGGGAGCCCCCTCCCAGCACAACCATTGCTTGGAGCCACCTCACCTGCAGAAAGAGCTTCTTGCCGGGGCTGCTCTTAATAAACCCTCATTAATTGCCCTCGTTAACTACCCTCGTTAGCAGGCCCAACCCTGCACCCTTGCAGGTTGGCCAGGTGGCTTTCCTTGTCCCCCCCGCTTTTGCAGGGACCCTGCAGAGTGTTTCTCCTCCCCCCCCCCCCCATGTGCCCCCTTTCACCAGGGGGTCCTCGAGCGTGGCCTCTCCCATCCTCCCCCCGTCCATGTGCATGCAGCGGGGGGGGCGATCGGTGCTGGGGGGGTGATCTGTGCTGGGGAGGGCGGTGCTCGGCGCTGGGGGGGGATGCAAAATGCAGGGAGGGGTGCTGGATGCTGGGGGGGGTGCTGGATGCTGGGGGGGATGCTTGATGATTTGGGGGGGATGCTCGATACTGGGGGGATGCTTAATGCTAGGGGGGATGCTCTATACTGGGAGGATTCTTGATGCTGGGGGGGGGAGCTCGATGCTGAGGGGGATGCTCGGTGCTGGGGGGATGCTGGGCACTGGGGGGGTGCTCAGGGCTGGGGGGACAGCTCAATGCTGGGGAGGATGTTCAGTGCTGGGGGGGTTGCTCGGTGCTGGGGGGGATGCTCAATGCTGGGGGGAACGCTTGGTGCTGTGGGGATGATACGTGCTGGGGGGTATGCTCAGTGCAGGGAGGGGATGCTCAATGCCGGGGGGGGATGCTCGATGCTGGGGGGGATGCTCAGTGCAGGGAGGGAATGCTCAGTGCTGGGGGGGATGCTCGGTGCTGGGGGGGAATGCTCGATGCTGGGGGGGCTGCTCAGTGCAGGGAGGGGATGCTCAATGCTGGAGGGATGCTCAGTGGTGGTGGGGATGCTCGGTGCTGGGGGTGTGCTCAGTGCTGGGGGGGGTGATACGTGCTGGGGGGGGATGCTCAGTGCAGGGAGGGGATGCTCAATGCTGGGGGAGATGCTCGATGCTGGGGGGGATGCTCGGTGCAGGGAGGGATGCTCAGTGCTGGGGGGGATGCTCAGTGGTGGGGGAGCTGCTCAGTGCTGGGGGGATGCTCAGTGCAGGGAGGGAATGCTCAATGCTGGGGAGGATGTTCAATGCTGGGGGGGTTGCTTGATGCTGGGAGGATGATATGTGCTGGGGGGGGATGCTCAGTGCAGGGAAGGGTGCTCAGAACAGGGAAGGATGCTCAGTGCTGTGGGAGTTGCTCAGTGCTGGGGGGATGCCCGATTCTGGGGGGGATGCGTGATACTGGGGGGGATGCTCAGTGCTGGGGGGAATGCTCAGTGCAGGGAGGGGTGCTTGATGCTGGGGAGGGGGAATGCTTGATGATTTGGGGAGATGCTCAGTGCAGGGAGGGATGCTCAATGCTGGGGTTTGCTCGGTGCTGGGGGGGGGATGCTCAGAGCAGGGAGGGGATGCTCAGTGCTGGGGGGATGCGCAGCCAGGGGCCGGTGACACTGTGACCCCCGTCCCCACTCCAACCAGCGCTCACTGCGGTCGCAGCTGCTGGGGGACCACAGGAGCTGTGCCCCCCCACGTACCCCCGAGCCCAGAGATGAGGCACACTGGCAGTTACTGACTGTCCTTTATTACTGAGAACAGGGGCTGCCTCCAGAAAACGAGGGGCCCCGCTCCCCAAAAATAAGATTCTCCAAAGAAGGCGCGCCCCGACCCTTCGCCCCCACCCCGCAGCCTCCCCGCGGTGCCCACCCCTCTTAGAAAAGGGGGCAACGGGCCACGGCCACCCCCCCACCCTGCCGCAAAGCCACCGGCAGCGGGGTGGCATCGCCAGCCGGGCATCCCCTCGCTCCATCCGCTCCTCAGCCGGTCTGGGCTTCTGTCTTTTTTTTGTCCTTTTTTTTTTTTGTCCTTTTTTTTTTTGTCTTTTTTTTTTTTTTTGTCCTTTTTTTTCTGTATTTTACACACCAGTTGGATGTTACCGTCACATGAAGAAGAGAGATACCTGAACAAGATAACGGCTAAGAGCTCTAGAGTTAAAAATGAACACACAAGCCCCGGGGAGCCGACCGCAAATAAGAAATCCTTCCCGGAGAAGCGGGGTGCCCATGCGGCAATGGGGGGGACGACGGGGGACGGGGACAGGGACACCCAGCTTGGCACAGCCCCGCCGGCGCCCGGGGTGCCCGGCTTTGGGGTGCCCTGACCTTGCCACCCCTCAGCTCCGACCCCTTCCCCAGGTGTGTAAATCTCTTCTTTTATGTTAAAAAAAGAGAGAATGTGATAAAAATACAAATGTCCCTAAAAGCATTATTATTACTGTAGTAGCAGTATTATGACTTCTCTCCAGATTGTCCAAAATTGTCTAAAGAGGGACTCCGGGGGCTGCCGAACCCACCGGACGGTCCCCGCTGCCACCGTGTCCCCAAGTGGCTTGTCCCCACGTGGCCCCAGGGTGGCAGGGATGTCCCCTTTGGCAGGAGAAGGAACAAGCAGCCGGGCACCCTGGGGACTTTTGGGGGGGTTCTGGTGCAGGGTGTCCCCCCCCCCCGCTGTGCAGTGGAGAAACCCCACGGAGCACCTTGGGGGCTCAAGTGGGTGTCCCCCCCCCCCCACCCAGCGCCCCATGCAGCCCGGTGGGGTGGCATTAACCGTCACGGAGATGTCCCTGCTGTGGGGTGCAACGGGGGCCAGACTGGGACACACTGTGGCACAGGGATGATGGTGACGCAGGGAAACACTCTCACTAAAACCAGGCTCCCGGCTGTACACAGCCCCCCAAGGGGACATCCCGTGGCCTCGGTGGCACCCGGGGGCCGCGGCTCGGTGGCACCCTGCAGCGGGGTGTCATTGTCCCCACCACGGGTGCAGGAGGGGGCGAAGGGTGGCGGGTGCCACGGTGGGGAGCAGGAAGACTGAGGATGGGGGACCCCCCCCACCTCGGCCAGGTGGGGTGGCTCCACGCCGGTGGGCACCCGGCTGCCTTCGGGCTCGCTCTGGGTGCCCCCGCGCCCAGGGGTGGCCGTGCCCTACCTGAGATGACCGCAGAGATGGCAGCACCCACCTCTCCCCTCCTCCAGGAGGGCTCGCCATCCGTCACCCCCAGGAGCTGCCCCCCCGCATTGCAGGGCTCCCGGGTGGGTTTGTCCCCATTTTGGGGACCCCACCTGTCCCGGTCACCTCAGCCTCGGGGAGCGGGGAGGGGTCCGGCGCGTCCATCCCGATACAGGCACCGCGGGGACGTTGGTGGCACCGCTCTTGCCAGGCTGGCTGGCCCAAGGGATGCCACCTGCCCAGGATGGGGACAACGGCGCTTGCTCCATCTCTTGTCCCTCAGGGACCCCAGCGCTGGACACGGGGCTCATGGGGGTCCCGGGCCAGCCCCGATGGAAGGGGATGCTCTGGGGCTCAGCATCCTCCCGGGGGGGCCACCGCCAGTCCCCTGCCCAGCGCCGTGGGGACATGCCCGGGGTTGGGATAACGGGGGGGAAAGGGGTTGGGGGGGGAGCTGGGATGGGGGCAGGATTGGGTGTCACAGTGTGTGTGACCCCGAGCCCCCCCCAGGACGGGGTTATCGAACGGGGTACCCAGCCCGAAGACGGAGGTAAAGCATCAAACCCGGCTTGAAGGCAGTGCACAAACGAGCCCGCTTTGGCTAACGAACTGTGTCATGGCTTCCGATCCCAGGAGCCCGCGCCTGGCCCTGGGGAAGGGGGGGCTACCACCCCCTTCCCCCACCCCAGCACCCCCCCCCCCGGGCTGCCCCCCCACCTCCGTGTGGCCGGGGGGTGGCTTGGGGAGGACGATGTGGGGGGCTCCACGGCCCCCGCTTGGGCGACGCTGATGGCTCGGAGAGGTTTTATTGAGCTGAAAGGGGAGGGGAGTGGGGGGGGGGGGGCCCTCTGGCACCCACAGTCTGGCCCCCTGAAATGGGGGGGGGGGGGGCGGTGTGAGGCTGAGGAGGGACAGAGGGGGTCCCAGGGACCGGGGCTGGAAGCACTCGGAGAAGTCCTGCCCGGTGGTGGGGATGGGGACGGGGATGGAGGGGGGTGACATCGCTTCTGGCACCCTTCTCGGCTGGGGGTCCTGGGTGGCTGCGTGCCCCCCACCCCCCAGCGCCGGGGAGAGGCAAAAGTTGGGCGGGGGGGAGGGGGGGGGGGCCCGGGGGGCTCCATCCCCCTCCTACCGCAGTGTCCCCACCAGCCGGGCTGCTGTCCCACCGGTCCCCCGGAGGGGTGAGGAGGGGAGGAGGGGGGGGTTTTGGGAAGGGGGACCCCCCAACCCCGCAGTCCTGGGGCACTCAGGCCTTCAGCTGGTGCCACTGTGCCACCGCCTGCCGGGGACGGGCGATCATGTCCTTCCAGTGCTTCACCTCCCCGGGGCCGCTCTTCCAGGACAGGTAGATCTGCGGGGACAAGAAGCTCTTGGACCCCCCCCATCCCCATCCCACTCCCCCCCGGCGCTGCCGCCTTCGCCCCCAACCTCCTCTCTCCCCGTTCTCCCGGCGTGTGCCGGGCACCGGCCCCGGGTTCCGCGCGGTGCCGGGCTATTTTTATCCATCGATTTTCCATACGGTGACGTGGAAAAGCGCGCGTGCCAGCCTTCCCCGCAGCCGACAGCTCGGGCAACCCGTGCCGCCGCGCTGGCTAAGCGGGATGGTCGTGCCGGAGAGGGGCTCGTTGCTAATTATGCAATCGAAAGTGATTAACAGGTTGCCGGTGACGGCGGGGCGGACGGGGCGTGAAGGGCAACGCTCCTCTCCTCCGGCTCCGCCGCCGGCAGCACTGCTTTGCTCTCACGCCGCAAACGCTCCTGGTGGCTTTAATGCAAAGCGGAGACATCGTGGGCACTGTCTGTCTGTCCATCCAGCCTGCCGGCTGGCGTCGACAGCAGCCATGCCCGTGCCACCAGCGATGTCCCCTCTGGGTTGTGCCAACGCCGGGGATGCCGGCACCTCTGTCCCCCTCCTGTGCTGTGCTGCTGCGGCCGCCCCCTCCCGGGTTTATCCCAATCTACGTCTTTGCTTGATTACAGTGCTCCGTTTGGGGAATCATCGACTCCGTGGCGAGCGGTAATAATGGCGATTACTGCGCTCATTTGTCATCGTTACCCTAACGAGCGGAGAGCCGGATGGATTTAACGCAGATCAAATTGAGAGAGGATGAATTCCTCCATCCCTCTCATGGGTGGGTAACCCCGGCGCGGGGACGGGGGCTGGCGTCTGTCCGGTGATGGATGCGAACCGCGGGGACCCCCCGGCAGAGCCCTGCGCCCTGTCCCTGCTCTCCCGCAGCCGGGGACGGTGCCACCGCGGTGGGGGCTCCGGCTCTACCTGGCACCGCAGCACACGGGAGCCATCGGGGACTTCGATTTTCGCCTCGCTATAAATAGACTTTTTGGCAGGTTGACGCTCACCCCGGCGCAGGCTGTGCCGCAGCGCGGCGGGAGGCGTGGGGCTTTGCCACGCTGGATGGGGGTCACCACATCATCTCCCAGCTTAATCTGGGCAAGTCCTGGCCACCACACCCCGCGGCCGGGACCGGAGATGGCCGGGGAAAGCCGGCATGAGGGGCCCCCACCGTGCTCCATCTTCCTCTCCAGCTTGAGACAGCACCGGTCGCCATCAGCCAGGGACCCGGCTGTCCGCCGGCTGCCATCCCTCGGCAAGACACATCGCTGGGGTCCCTCCACCACCCACCAGTGCTGCGGGACCCACCTTGCCGATGACGTCGTTGCGGCTCAGCCTGTCCTTGTCCATGACGGTGATGACGATGGTGGTCTCGCGCAGCCGCTCTGTGGGGATGTCGAAGGCGAAGGACTCGTTGAAGACGGGGTTCAGGCACCGCTTCATCACCACTGTCTTCTTCTTCTCCACCCGCTTGTCCTTGTACATCAGCCACACCTTCACGTAGGGATCTAGGGGGGGACAGGAGCTGCTCTCAGCCCCAACTGGACGTCGGGCAGCGGTGCCCGGCGTGGCAGGAGCCGGAGCTCGTACCTGACGTGCCCCCGATGTCCATGGCTTTGAGGTTACGCGCTTTGATGATGTTCACCACGATGGAGTTGGCGGAGGGGTTGTAGCACAGCGACAGCAGCAGCTCCCCACGGCTTCCCTGAGGGACCCGTGGAGGCCGTTAGGTGGGTACCCCCAAAAAAACCCACCCCTTGTCGCAGCACCCAGCCCAAGCCCTGATGGGGCACCCAAAGGCCCTGTGTCCCCCCGCGGGAGCCGGGTGCTGGGCTGGGACCCCCCCAGAGCTGTCCCAAGGGTGGACTTTGGGGCCGCGTGGAAAATCAGGGCAGGAGGAAACAGGGCCATCCCCAGTGGGACGTTTTCTGGTCTTGCTGGAGGCAGGAGAAAAAGAAAACTTTCATTTTAGATCTACCTGAAACAGCTCTTTTTTGACCCAAAATGAGATACTGGCTTTGGGCTATTTAGTGCCTTAATTTATAGATAAAGATTTGGGAAGAGAAACTTCTCCATCAGACACTGAACCTTCTCGCAAAGCAGAAAACGTCCCTGTTGGGGTAGCAAGAGGGTGGTCGTCCTGTTGGGACACCACAGGGACAGCGGTAGCTTCCCCTCGAGGACTGTCCCCAAGGGGTGGGAGGGGGCCCAGGGCCTTACGCTGCCGTCGCTGCACGGCTTCAGGTCCTTCCAGAAGGTCTGCATCTGGGTGAGGTCCACCTTGTTGAGTGGGATGGACACCTCCCCGATGGGGTCATTGCGGCTGAAGCGATCGTAATCCAGGACCTGGAGGTACAGCACCCGCTGCACCACCTTCTCGTAGGGGAACCCTGTGCCAGAGACGGAGGGGATGAGGAGCCGTCGCGGCTGTGCCAAGCGGCACCTGGTGCTGGTGCCACCCTGCCTTGTCTGTGCTGATGGGGAGATGGTGGCACCAGGCAGTGGATGGGGAGCAGGCAACATCATGGGGCACCTCTTGTGGCTTCGGGCCACCACAGTGGCGGGTAGCAGATGAATTCCCCTGTGTGCACCCACCCATGGGTGCCTGCTGGCGGGATAAAGAGCCTCCCCCCACGTCCCCTTCATAGCATGCAGAGCAAACACCTCCAACCTGGCCTTGATGGCTTGGCCAACCCATCTTACCACCGATGGCCACCACACTGGCAACTCCAGCTGAGCTGATCCTGCCCAGGAGGCAGGACAGAGGGTCCCACAACCGCTCTGCTCCCACCCCAGTCCACTCCAGTCCATCCCAGCACCAACCTTCGAAGAGGAAGGTCTCATTCCAGTGCGGGTTGAGGTTCTTCCGCTTCACCTTGGTCTCCAGCTTGTGCTTCTTGTCGGGGAGCAGGTAGATCTTGACAAAGGGGTCGCTGGTGCCGCTGAAGTCCTTGGCCGGCAGCTCCTGCGCCTTCATGATCTTGACGGTCAGGGTGGACTCCTGGAAGTTGTAGCCGACGCTGAACTGGATGCGGCCCAGGTTCTCCCGGCTGACGCCGTCGTGGCCCTCGTCATCCTCGGAGCCTGGGGAGAGCTGCGGCGGGGGAAGAAGGGTGGTGAGCGCAGGGGGACCACCAGCAGGGTCTGCGCACCCCTGTCCCCCTGATTTTGGCATCCGAACTCGGTTCACACCAGCACCCGACCCCCCCAGCCCCGCAAGCTGTCAGAGGGCATCAGCCTCTCCACGGCTCCCGGCCACCGCCATCGCCTCAGATGACTCCTGGCTCGGCGCCACGTGTCCCGGGGACGAGGAGCGCCAATTAGCCAAATTCCTCCTGACAGCCCATCCCCTCATGTCTCCGGCACCTCTCCCTCGCGCCGGCCCCGGGGTGGTGGTTGGGGGGCAAACCGCTGCATCGCCTCGGCTGAGCCGCGGCTGCGCCCGCCGCGGTGCCCGGCTGTGACAGGGACTTGGCAGAGAGGGCTGGGACGTGCCAGAGCGCTGGTGGCATACGGCGGGCGCGGGGAAGAGCTGGGGTGGGGGGGGGTGCGAGGAGACGTCTGGGTGGGATGCCGTCCCCAGGGAGCCCATTCCCAGCGCACCCCATCCACCCACCATGAGCATCTCGCTGGTCAGGGAGTTGACCAGGTCGGAGACGGAGGAGCGCGGCTCCGTCTTGCGGTCGGACTCATCGTGCGGTGGCTGCCCGGGCACCGGCGCCGTGTTCACCGCTTTGCCGCCGGCCGGCAACCTGGGGAAAGAGAGGCAGCGCCTTAGAGGAGAGGGGGGTCGAGAGATCGAGATGGCGAGGGGCTCCCTGGGCACCCTCTCCCGGCGGATGCGGTGCCTGGGCTGTGCCAGCCCCCGAGGGAGGCCGCCGGCTGGGATGCGGGCAGAGCAGGGTGGCAGGGACACCCGGGGGCTGTGCCACCGGTGGCTGCATGCCACCCGCGGCAGCCCACCAGCCTCCTCATGCTGAGGGACCCCGGCCGGTGCGGGCACCTGGTTCTGCCCGCGCTGCCATCAGGCATGGCTGGGTGCCCCGGGACCCGCGGCACAACCGCCTGGCAGCAAGTCCCATGCCACCCATGTCCCCTCGGTCACATCCTGCTCCCGGCGGCCGCGGCACCCACGGCGATGCCAGGCGCAGCCAGCCGGCCCTGTGGCTACCGTGTCCCCACCGGCACCCGCGGCTCTGGCTGCACCTCACCCACACGCAGCCCCATCACACGGGTGCTTCGACGCTGCGGTGCCCGGTGCTAACCGTCCCCTTTTCCTTCTGCCATCGAGCCCCCCCCGCCTCCCCGCGGTGCCCTGCAGCCGGGACCCCTGCCCCGGTTGTCCCCGCACACCCCGGCTATGGCAGCCGGGTCTCGGTGTGGGTCGTGCCGGCGGCTCCCGGCTGGCGGCGGGACGGTGGGCATGGTGCCGGGGAGGGAGAAGCCCGGCGGGAGGGTGGGCAGCCGGGAGCTGCGGCGGGGCACAAGACAGAGCAGCGATGGCGGCGGGCGGGCACACACCGGGGCCGCGCTGTCACGAGGCACAGGGACAACAGGGGACACAGGCACATGGCGGCAGGGACGGGGCAGCCCTGGGTGGCTCCTGCAGTGCAGACAGCTCCGAGAGGGAGGGGATGCGCACACAGACAGGCACCCCACGATGCGCCCCGCGCTCCCGCCCCGCCGCGGCTCCCGCCCGAGCCGAGACAACAGTGACAAACCACCAGACAGACCAACAGGACACACACCACGGTGGGCAGCATGCCGCCGCCACGGCTCCCCCCCCCCCCCCCCACCCCACCAGCCGGCAAAGCCACAACACATGCCACGAGACACCCACCGACACGCCAAGCACACGCAGACACACGCCGATGGACGGCGGGTGGAAGGGGAGGCGGGGGAGAACCCGGGGGCGATGGGGACGGAGGCACACGCAGCGGCACGTGGTGGCCGCCCTCTCGCACATCCACACACACGCACGCACACAAACTCCCCCCGCCACGGCTCGGCCGCCCCGGTGGGATGGCAGCCGGGGAGGACCGGAGAGCCCGAGGTAGCTGGGGAGGCAAAATCAGGTTAAAAACAGAGCGAAAATGAAGGCGGAGGAGCCGGCGGCAGGGCCAGCTGGGCCAGGAGGTGCCAGTGGAGCCGTGGGTGCCGGGGCGGTGGCGTGCGCCGGCGGAGGTCACGGACAGCAAGAGAGAAAGAAAGAGAGAGAGAGAGCGGGGAAAGAGCAAGAGAGAGGAGGAGAAGCGTCGTCCACCGCCGGCCTGCCGGGAGGGAAGGGGGAAAAGAGGAGCGGGGTGGATGGACAGACGGAGAGCGGTTAGTTGGCAGGACAGGAGACACGCCGAGGCACCAGGCTGGAGCTGCCGGGGACGGGCTGGAAGGAAGAAGCTGAGAAACAGGGATGGAGGAGATGTTTCGAGGCAGAAGAGCGGGCAGCCGGCAGCGCCGGGTGGGCTGGCGAGAGTGGAGGGTGCCGGACCCCGTCCCCTCCGCCGGCCGAACCCGCCACGTCCCACGGGGACCCAGGAGGACGGGGAGGGAGGGGGGAAGGATGGAGGCGGGGAGGCCATGCGTGCACCGGGATGGGGTTTTCGGACCAGCGAGCTGGGGGAAAGCGGGGAGCAGGGTCTTGCTGCGGCACAGCCACCCCCCACCCCGTAGCCGGCACCCAGCATCCCCTCACCCGGCACGGGGCAACCGGCACGGTATGGCACGGCGGCCGGTGCTCCCGGCAGGGACCGGCTGCTCAGCGCGACGCCGGGGAGGGAAGTGCTAAAAGATGGAGCGAAACCAAGCCGAGCAGGGTAAAAATAGCCGGTGGGCGAGAACCGGTGCCAGTTCATTAACACGCCGAGCACACGGGGAGGCAGCAGCACCCGTCGGCTTTCACACCTCCTCCCCGCTCCGGAGGGGATTAACACCCGCTCCTGGCGGCGCAGGGACCCTCTGCTCCTGCCAGCCCTCGCCGCCGGCCGCGGCCGGGCTCTGGTGGCGGTGCTGGATGCGGTGCTGAGCCTTCGGCACAGTGCGAAGGCCGGGAGCAGCCGGAGGCGAGGGGCTGTGCCGCGCTGCCACGCAGCTTGCTGGGAGGAGAAAAAGGCGAGGGGGGGGGGCTAATGCGTGTCCCCCACCCCTAACCCGTGGCGCTTGCTCAGCCTTGGGGTCACCAAGGCACATGCCACCGCAGGGGATGTCCCCGCGTCCCCAGGGCAAACGGCCCCGCCGGGGCTGGAGGGCGTGCGAGACATGCGTTGGGATGGGACGCGGTTCAGCTGCCGACGCGGCATCGTCCGGGGGTGGTGGTGGTCCCGGTGAGCCTGGTCCCAACTTGTACCCCATTCTCCTCCCGGCACCTTGCCCTGCGCCCCGCTCCGGAGCGTGTGCCCCCCCCCCCCCAGCATGCAGCCAGGTTGGGGGGGAACGGGGACCGGCGGCCAGGGGGTGGCAGGAGGGGGGGGACATCAGGGAGGGAGGAGGAAGGGATTTTTTTGGGGGGGGTGGGGTGGGAGTGGTTCCTCTCCGGTGCAGAACCGCGGGTGCCGGTGGGGGGGGGGGGGGGGGGGAAGAGCTGCAGATGTCACCGTGCCCGCTGCCCGCTGGGCCACCCTGTGCCGCTCCAACCTTCGCGCTCCACGAGGCCAGCCTCCTCCTCCTCCTCCTCATCCTCCTCCTCCACCCTGGGCGAAGCCCTCGTCTCCTCCTCCTCCTGCGGGACTGCCCTCGTCCTCGCTCATACCTCTTGTCCCCCTGAGCGTTCGGCTGGTTCGGCTGCGTCCCAGCGGGTTGCAGGTCGGGGATATTGGCAAAGTCATCTTGCTCTGAGAGTCCCAAAACCAGGGATAACACCACCATCCGGCCTTCCCTGCCCAGGCGGCCCCGCAGGCGGCGGGAAAGAGAGAGAAAGAGAGAGGAGAACACAGCATCAGGCAGGGAACCGGCACGAGCGGTGGCACCCCGTGGTCCCCCCGACGGCGAGGGGACGCCGGCTCTGCCCGTCGGCCCCTACGCAGGAGACGATGTCCGGGATGGGCGCAGAGGGCTGTAGGGAGAAAGGTGCCGGCTTCGGTGAGCCCGGCACATGTGGGTACTGCTGCCACCCCTTCTTCTTCACCAGTCCAGGCAGGGAGGATGCTGAGGTCCTGCCAAGGCAGGGAGAAGGCGGCTGGAGGGGCTGGGGACAAGGGACAGCGGGAAGGGAGCGAGATCCCAGCATCCATCCCTGGAGTTGGAGATGGCGATGCCATAGCCGAGGCTCTTTACCCCCCTCCGGCGCCACCGGCGCAGCCTCCCCGGGGCCTGTAACCACATTTACGCCGCGGCGCCGGGGAGGCAGGCGAGAGGGTAAACAGAATAAAGAGCAAAAGCAAAGTTAATGGCTTCGGAAAGCGGCGGTGGTAAATGGCAGCGGCTCCTCCGCGGGGAAACGGCGCGCTTGGCTTGGCACGTCCCGGGTCTGTGGTTGCTCCCCCCACCACCACCACCCCCCCACCAATTAAGGTTGGAACCAGCGCCGATGCTGGGTAAACAGGGAGGGAGGAACGTGACCCTCGGGATGGCTAACGAGCCGCATCTCGGCATCAGGAAGCCGGCAAATGGAGCCGGCGAGGAACCTCCCGGTGGGTCAGGGCAGAGCCGGCACGGCGCTGGGCAGGCAGAGCCCAGAGGGGCACCGATCGGCTGCCGGTGAGGAGGGGTGCCGGAGAGCCGGGAGGAAGGTTCAACCTTCTCTCCAGAGCCTCCTGCCCAGGCAGGAGTGGGGTGGGCAGCCAAATTTGCGTCTCCCGGGGCCTTTCCCACCCAACCCGGCTGCAGAAGGTGCGGCGCTGACTCAGGCAAGGGCAGGATCAGGTCTGTCCCCTGTGTCCCCCCCCAAAAAAAATCCCCCAAGCACTACCAGCCCGCGGGAAGCACAGCCGGGACCTGAGCATCCCCTCTCCCCGGGGTGCCGGGGGGGAGCAGGAGGACCCCGGGGAGGATGGAGGCTTTTTTTTCTGGGGGGGTGGTGAATGACCGGTTCTGCGGAGGAGTGACAATGTCATGTGCCGAGATACGGCGGCAGCGCGGCACTCCGATTAGTCCCCGGCGTTTTGAGGTTTGAAAGCCAGGGCTGATAGAGGAGATAGGGTTAAGCCAGATTAAAAAAAAAATCACACGGCTCCGGCAGCTCCCAGCCCCGGCGGAAGGCAACCTGACGGGCAGCGATATCGGGGCCGAACAGACGGTCACCCCTGCGTGGGGGGGCCACCGCTGGCACGGCTGTCCCCTTCCTCCTCCTTGGGGCAATGTCACTCCCTGGGGACAACGGAGGTGGGCATCCCATGGGCTGGAGCATCCCTGGGGACCGAAGGGGACCTGAGCACTCGCGCTGGCCGGCAACGCAGGGGGTGAAGCACAGCGAAGGGAGTTGGGGGAGTGCGTGAGACCCTTCCCCGAGCTCCCGGGCTGGGGGAGCCAGCCCTGTGCCCTGGGATGGGGTCGGAGGGGACCCGGGTCTTCCCACTGGTAGTGTTTCCCCGAGGTGGTGGCGGCTGAGCGGCTGTGCCAGGGTGAGCGATGGAGAGAGCGGTGGAGAGAGCAAGGAGAGAGCGGTGGAGCGAGCAGGGGAGCGATGGAGAGAGCAGCAGAGCGATGGAGAGCGATTGAGAGAGCAGCAGAGCGATGGAGAGCGATTGAGAGAGCAAGGAGAGAGCACACTTACAGGAAGGACTTCATGTCCAAGCCGCGGTTGCGGATTTGCCCCACCACGTGGTCCCAGCTGCCGGGATTGGAGCGGCTCCGGCCGCCAGCCGTCCGATGTTTGGAGCCGGCGGCGATGCCCTGGCGCGCCTGGCCGCCGCGGGAGCCCCGAGGGTTGCCGGCGCCGGCGGAGGAGCCGCTGTGGGCCTGGAGGTGCCCCAGGCTCTGGCTGGTGGTGGGCTGGCTGTGGTTGGCGCGCTGGTGCTGGCTGAGGGGCTGCTGCAGACTTTGCTGGCGCATGAGCGTGCGGGGCCTCTGGCATTTGGGGTCGCCTGCTGAGGTGGGGATATACTCAAGGGTAGTGGCTGTGGACAAGGTGGAGTCCTCGAAACTTAGGGAGAGGAAGGGCAGAGGAGAGGAGAGAAAGGAGAAGAAGGTGAAGGGGCAAAATTGGAGGAAGGAAAAGAAGAGAGTTAGAGAGAAGATGCCCCAGCGCAGGGAGCGCTCCGGCAGGGGCCAGCGGATGCAGCGACCGGTTCCTCTGCCTTTCGGCCCCGGCTCGGTTTCGCTGGCGGCACGGGGCTCTCGCGCCGCCGCCATCTCGCCCAGGGCGCCGTGCCGGGATGCCCGGGGCAGGTTTGGGGTGGGGTGGGGGGCTCGGCCACGGCACCCGGCCGGTTGGGTGCCCTCCCGCTCCCGCGGCTGCCGCGCAGCCAGAGCCTTCCCGGCACGCCGGCCAACCTCGTCTGCGAGCTAATTAGGCTGCTGCGTGAAGGCGAATCCCGCGGCGCCCGCTCACGTGCTGCCAGCCAGCCCGCCCCGTCCCCGTCCCCATCCCTCCCAGCCCAGCACCCAGCCACCGGCACCCCACACCGCCGGGGTCTCGTCATCCTCCGTCTCGCGGGATCGTGCCGGCTGGCGGGGGTCCCATGGCGATGGCCGAGCCCCCCCGCGGTCGTGGCATGCCAGCAAGCCGGGTGTCCCCAGGGCCAAGCCAGGCTGCCAGCGGAGAGGGATCCCCAGCGGGGTGGGGGTCCAGCCACGCTCCCAGGCCCCCCCACCCCGATCGTGGGATGGGAGGTGACGGGGACATGGCCCCGGCGGGATGGGCAGCGCGGAGAAGCTCAGCCCTGGGCGGATGAGCTTCATCTGGCCGGCGGAGAGGGAAGAGCGGGAGAGATGCCGGCGGGAGAAGCGGCGGTGCCCATCGCTGGCCATGCAGCCGGCCCCCGCGCCGGAGCGGCAGCACATGCGTGGCACGACCCACGTAGCCGGGCAGAAGCCCCGGGCACGGCGCTGATGCCCACGGTAGCCTGCAAAGCTCGTGGCTGCGAAACCAGGGGGTCCAGCCAGGCTGGCAAAAGCTCTCGGGGGTACCTCAATGCGCAAGGGTAGGGGGATCCCCCCCCCCCCGGGACCACCGGGGAGTCGCCTTCAGCAGCAGCCGCCGACCTTACCCCGGGGTGCCGGCTGAAACCGCGTGGCAAAGCTGTGCCGTCGTGCATTGGCGGCAGCGGGGGACAGAGAGGGATGGGAGGGTCGAGGAGGGGGGGGGGGGAAGGATAAATTGCTTGAAAAAAAAAAAAAAAAAAGAAAAGAAAAGAGGTGAAGAAAGAGCGAAAGGTGAGAGAAAGAGAGAGAGAGGAGGGAGGGAAGTTGAGAGGAGCGGAGAGCTGGGACGGATCCGGCCCCACGGCCGAAGGCACGCAGGGCGCTGCGCCGTTTCCCCCCGCCCCGGTGCCTGCCGCCGACCTCCTTTCGCTTTCCTATCGGATCCTAAATTAGTTCAATTTACAACCTCTCAGTCACAGGAAACTAAATCTGGCTCCTCTCGGCCCGGCGCCAGCTGGAGGCGCGAGCTCCTGCCAGCACCGTGCCAGGCGGCAGCACGCTCTGCCCGCACCCCCTGCCCGCCCCGGTGCCCCCGGTACCAGGGGAGGGGTTACGGCAGCCGGACCCCCACCATCAGCCCCCCCAAACCCAAAGGCTCCACGCGCAAAAGAGATGCTGAAAAGCGGGATGCTTCGCCGGCGGCTTCCTCATCCCCTTAACTCTGCCCTCGCCGCCTGCGCCAGGCTGGCGTGCCACGGCGGACATCCGTCCGTCCATCCATCTGTCTGGTTCCCGGCCCCTCCGGGCTCTGGAGCTACCGGCAGAGCCTGTCCCCACACCGGCACGGCACGGCTGTGAGTCGGTGGGAGCGGAGGTGCTGAGCGGCACGCGAGCGCGCGTCCGCGGCTCTCGGCACGGCAGCTGCGCGACGCCTTTTCTTAGCCGGCCTTGGCACATCCCGCCGGAGGAGCGTGGGCTCCCGGCGGGTTTCGCTTCGCCGCCGAGCCCGGGTACGGCTGAAGGCTGCGCAGGTCACCCCTCTTCCTCGCCTCTCCCCCTCGCCTCCCAGCCGCAGAACACCAGCATCACGCCAAACGGGCACGCACCCCAATCTTTGGGGCTCCAGGAGGCATTTGGGATTTACCCAAGGCGGCAGGACTGACCGTTCTCTTTTGAAAAGGTTTCCTCCCCGCCGACAAAGCTGGAAGAAGCAGCGGGGATGAGGCACGCCAACCCTGGGAAGCCCCTTTGCCGTGGCCACCGACCTCTCCGAGGGTACCGGCGTCGATGCCGGGACCTGCCGGCAGCACAGCGCTGGGGCCGCCGCGCCATCGGCGGCTGCTGCACCCCCGCACAGGGAACCGGAGCAGAGATCAGAAACGCAGGACGGAGCCCACAGCCAGATAAATCACCGCCATCTCCCCCGGCAGAGCTACGGTCACAACCGGCAGCGGAGGGTCTCGCCGGGACCCCCACCCAGCCCGCCTGGGCCACGAGCGCTACAGAGCGTGCCGAAGCTCTGGTTTTCCCCTAAATCTGATAAACCGCCGACTTTCTCCACCCCGGTATCGGATCGGGGAGCCGCAAGCGAGGCGCCGGGTCTGGTGGCTGTGCCGGGGTGGGGGGTCAGGGGAGCGCCGCGGAGGGAAGAGGCTGGCGATGCCACGCACCATCCCCGACGGCCGCTTCCCCGGGACGGGGACACGGGGGAGAGCAACTCCTGCCTTTGGGCCATCACCAAGAGGATGCCCCGCCGGCAGCGGGCAAAGCCACCCTCGGCGCTGGAAATGTGCCGGGGACGGCACCCAAAGGTGCTCCTCCTGCCCTGCTTGAGCCCCACAGCCCCCGCCTCAGCCGAAACGCTGCCAAAACACCGCCGGGGAGCCTGGGCAGCTCCTCGCCTCCCTCGGCGCGGTGGACCGGGGCATCTCCCGGTGGTCCCCATCCAAGCGCAACCTGCGGAGGGGACCGGGCGCCCGGGCACGCCGGCGGTGGCGGTGGGGTCCGTGCCGGGGAGTGCCGTGCCGGACCGTGCGTGCTCACTCACTTGGACAGGCTGAGCTTCCCTGCGGCCAAGTGGCTCTGCACCGTGTGCCAGCGGCCTCGCGCCGCCTTCCCCGCGCCGGGCTCGCTGTGGGCAGAGACGCTGCTCCTCATGCCGTCCTCGCCGAGCCGCTGCTTCTCCCCGGGGCGGCCGTCGCGTTCCCCCGCCAACCCCGCGGCGGCCGACGCCGTCAGCTTGGCCCCTGATAACAGAGAGCCACTGGGCCGGGCCGGCGGCCGGACCCCCCCAAGACAGACATGAAGGCAGCCGGACAGACAGACGGACGGACGTGGTGGTGGTGGTGGTGGGGTGGGAGCCATTTGCGGGGGTTGAGGGGGTACGAGGGGAGGGGGACAGAGCCGGAGGGGGACAGACGGACAAGAGACGGACAGACAGACAGAGAGAGAAAGAGAGACATCAGCACTGCAAAAGAAAAGGGGTCCTGGCCGGGGGGGTGCGCGGGGGCCTCGGCAAAACCATCCAAAAAAATAAAGGAGGGGAGGAGGGTGGTGGTGGTGGGGAGGGTGTCAGGGTGGGGGTCCCGCTCGCCGGCAGCCCAGCCCCGGTGGGGACCCGTCCCCGCGCCGAGGGGGTGCCCCCAACGCGCAACCCCGTCCTGTGCCGCCGCGATGAGGGGAGAGGACAGTGTAGGGGGGGGGGGGACACACGACACACACACGCCGCGGCCCCGGCCACCCCCGGGGACGGAGCGGGGGGGAGCGGGAAGGAGGGGTTGCTCGTCTCCATGGGGCTGCCCATGGGGTGGCGTGCGGGGAGCCCAGGAGGAGGAGGAGGATGAGGAGGAGGAGAAGGAGGAAGGCGAGTGGGTGCTGCCCATATACTCACTACACGGAGCAAACCCGGTAAGGAGAGACTCACTTGAGGGAAAGCCGCGGATCACCGTACGGGGCGTAAGGTGAAATGTTTAGTATAAACTCCTTGGGAGGGTAGGAGCTCCATTTCTGCTGCACTGTGTTGTCATTGTTATTCCAAAAGTCTCTGTCTAGATCGCTACAGCGGCCGGAGACCAGGGGAGAAAGAAAAGGGAAATACAAGAGAGAGAAGCTGAATTCCTGCGAGAAAGGGAGGAAAAGTAGCCCTCCGCCCCCGGAGCGCCGGGATCCTGCGGAGAGAGAGACGGGGCGCGCGGCCGCCCACCCCTCGGACACACACACACACACACACAACACACACAAACACGGACAGACGGATGGACGGAGCAGGGCAGAGCTGTGGAGAGACAGGAGCGGGGCGGCTCCGCCGGCTGGGAAGGAGAGAAGGATGGAGTGGGGTTAGAGAGGTGCCAGTGAGCGCGGTGCCGGCACGGCGTCCCCGGCACGCGTGCCTGCGTGTCCTCGGCACACGTGTCTGTACGTCCTCGCCTCCTCAGCAGCCAGATCCTGGAAGCGCAGGCTGCTCGGTTAACCGTGTTGGGAGACCCCTCCGGGTCCCCTCTTGCCGAACCAGCCCGTCACCAGAGCCTGAATCTCCTCCTGGCTCTGGCAAGTGGCCCGCGGTGCCCCGGTGCCCGGTCCCAGCTGTGTGCCGGGGGCTGTGGAGCCCAGCAGCTCCCCGCCAGCGCTGGGGGACTTGAAAAGCCACCGGTGCTCAGCCCTCGCGCCCTTCGTCGATGCCCACCAGCGGCTCCGGGCTGAGCCCGACTGCACGGAGCCGGGGAGGGAGAGCCGTGTGCGCTATGCCATCGGGAAGGGGATATGCCTCCCCTCCGGTCCCAGTGGGGCACGGCCAGCGCCGGTGCGGCCGGGAGAAGCTGGCCAGGCTGTGCCCAGGCAGAGGGGTGCCCGAGGTAACCCCAGACACCCGCACCCCAATAACACCCCGGGCAGGAGGCCAGGCCAGCCAAGGGAGGAGGTTTGCAATAGCCTTACTCCACACAAGGGCTGTTTCCCTCCTGGTTGCCCAACCCTGGCTTCTCCCAAAAGCCTTGTGGGGTACCAGGGGGGTGCTGAGGGCAGAGCTGGAGCTGGGGTGCCCAGGAGAGCTCCCCCCTCCCGCCCCACAGCTGCCAAACCCCCACTTCAACCCCTACCCAGCGCCGTGAGAACTCCAGCTCTGCTCTCCTTTCCCCATCGCATCTCCGACGCCGGTGCTCGGCAGAGCCGTGCCAGCCACGCACGCAGCGGAGCCGGGAAGGGCTTGGGCTTGGCATGCCCAGATCTGGAACATCCGTGGAGACACCCATGCTGAGGTCCTCATGGCTCCATCCAGTCATGCCCACAACTCTGTGGGTGAGCCAGGAGGGGTACCCAAGGGTGCTGGAGAGACCCAGAGCCTTCCCGGTCTTCCGGAGCCCCTCTCCCGCTGGAGGACCTGGGGACACCTCCATCCCAGCCGGGGGGGACCATCTCATTCTGCAGGAGGAGCATCGGTCGGCGACACTTTGGCACGACAGTGGGGACCACCCATCGCTTGGTCACCCCGACAGCCCCTCGCCGCCCTCCTCCTCCAAGGACAGAACTGGACAAGCGGCCGCTGCCAAATTTCGTGGTGCCAGGGCTGGACACAGACCGTCCTCGCTTGGGAGCGGAGGGACAGCCACTTCTGTCCCCAAGGAGAGACCTCCTTACTGCCGGGGGGGATGGCACCGATCCGGCATGTGTCCCCACGAGGGCAGGGCACCGGCGATGGGGGCGTGCGGCAGAGGGCAGGCAGGGTGCTGAGCGGGCTGCGGCTGTGCCGGACCCACCGGCAGAGAGGCTCCCGGTGCCGCAGCCCCCTGCCCATCTCCCCCCTCCCCAACCCCCCCCCCCGGACCCTGGCACCTACTTGATGGTTTTCTTTTCGCTGCGGCCTCGGCTGGAGTCCGGCGTTCCCACAGTCTCCAGGGAAGTCTTGTAACGCTTACCCTGCGGAGAGGAGAGGAGAAAGGGGGGTCAGGGGGTGGCAGGGAGAACCCCCGCCACCGCACGGCGGAGCACGGTGGCAGGGGACGGGAGCCGCCGGGGCTGTAGCTCCATCAGCCGGAGGGTTTGATCTGGATTTTCACCCCTTTTCCCTTACAGCCTCCTGGCCGCTGGGCTCCATCCCACCGAGCCGGGCAGTAAAAGTGCCGATAGCTTCATCCCTCGGCCCTTACGAGCCAGCAAAGGCAGCGGGGAGATGCTGGCCCGGCCACCCTGGCCCCGGGGCACCATCCCCAAGGGGCTGGAGGGCAGTGCAGGGGGGGGAACATCATATCCTGCGTCACCCCAAGGACAGAGCAGCAGTAGCCTTCCACAGCCTCACTGGCGGGGAGGGGAGGAACGGGTAATTTTAGGATTAATTGAACCTGAAATTAATTGAGTTCACCTTCCCCACCGAAAGGGAAGAGCTGCCATATGATAACGAAGCAGGCGCTCGCTCCTAACTGGGGCTTGTAATCAGGGCACTTCACTCTGATTTCCGACGGCAGGTTCAGCGTGCTGCTCCGATCCAGGGCGGACAAGAGCGCAATTAATGCCAATTAGCGAACAATTAGGAGGGGAGGCTGCTCTGCGCAGGTGCGGGGAGGCCGAGGTGGGATGGGAGCAGCTGCTGGAGCAGGCTGGGCTTGGGAACCAGCCCTCCCACCAAGGTGGCCCTGGCCCTGCGAGCATCACTCCTGCAGGGAGGATGCAGCCCTGCATGCAGCCTGCGCGTGAAACGGGGAGTATTTCGCCCTTCTCCTTCTCCCCGGCCTCATCACCTCCGCACGGAGCCGTCTCCTTGGCAGTGCTGCGTCAAAGGACTCCCTGCACCCTCAGCACGGGTGTCCTTGGACAGGCATGGGCTAGTCCTGCCGGGAGCTGCAGGGATGCCTGACCTCCTTGGATACCCACGGGCTGATCCTGATGGGATCTGCAGGGATGCTGCATCTCCTTGGATGCCCATGGGGTGATCCTGATGGGATATGCAGGGATGCGGGATCTGCAGGGATGCTGCACCTCCGTGAATGCCCACGGGCTAATCCTGATGGGATCTGCAGGGATGCTGCATCTCCTTGGATGCCCACGGGCTAACCTTGATGGGATCTGCAGAGATGCTCGATCTCCTTGGATGCCCACGGGCTAACCTTGATGGGATCTGCAGAGATGCTCGATCTCCTTGGATGCCCACGGGCTAATCCTGATGGGATCTGCAGGGATGCTGCATCTCCTTGGATGCCCACGGGCTGATCCTGATGGGATCTGCAGGGATGCTGCACCTCCTTGGATGCCCACGGGCTGATCCTGATGGGATCTGCAGGGATGCTGCACCTCCTTGGATGCCCACGGGCTGATCCTGGTGGGATCTGCAGGGATGCTGCACCTCCTTGGATGCCCACGGGCTGATCCTGATGGGATCTGCAGGGATGCTGCACCTCCTTGGATGCCCACGGGCTGATCCTGATGGGATCTGCAGGGATGCTGCACCTCCTTGGATGCCCACGGGCCATCCTGGAAGGAGTCAGCCCAGGGCGCCGTGCTCAGCGTTGTCCCCAGCTGGCCACAGCGCAGGGCTCGTGGGGACACGGCAGCAGCGGCTGCTTGCCCATGCTCCCCCGGCACTAGCCGACCCGGGGCCAGCCCGGCAGGCGCTCAGCGCATTTGGCCACGGTTCCCACGCAGCCGTTCCAGCTCCGTGCGCTGTCGAGGGCCGGCTGGGACGTGCCTTTCCATTCCCAGCCTGAACGCCTTCCCGGCCAATTTGTACTTATTTGTTCCTCTGCCAGCTTCGTCCTTCAGCTCAACCGCCCCTTCTCCTCCCCGGTGCTTAACCCTCCGCCACCTCCCTCTCCAGCCTGTCCTTTCCCGGGTGGCACCAACCGGGCTTGGTGGCCCATTCCCACCCACGCCACGGTGGTTCCCAACGCCGCCTCATCCCACCCGGGACCCCCTCTCCCCTTCCTGGTGGTGCGCTGCCTTCTCACGGCTCGAGGAAGAGCCGCCGGCACCGCCGCGGTGGGCATCTCCCACGTGGGAAGAGCCGTCACCATCGCAGCGCTTGACCCAGATTTGAATGCGATGGAGAAGGAACCGCGGTCGAGCACGCGGCCGCATCCTGGTGCCGCAGCTGCTCCGGGAAGGGGAGGAAGAAGGATGCAGGGCAGGAGGGAGCGCTGGCCCAAGCTAAAGGTTCCCCCCCTCCGCTGCAGTGGGGCTCGGGGAGGGAAGAGGGGTGTCCCAGGGGTGGTGGTGGGGACACAGCGGGCGGCAGGGCCGGCTCCCGGTGCTGCCGGGGACAGGCTGGCCGCCTTCCCGTGGGGCTCTTCCAGGCAGGAGCGTGCCCAGCAGGACAGGGGCCAGATCGTTACCGCTCGTGGCAAATAATATATATATATATATATGTATTTGGAAACTTCCCTTTATGCCGCACAAACAGTTTCGCCCAAACATTTAATTATCACATCTCCTAAAGAGCAAAATAAAAGCTGCAGCCGGCACCCGCCGCAAACCGCTCTCGGCAACTGCCGCTGCCTGCCGGCAGCCGCGCTGCCCAGCCGTGCGCCCCGCTGCCCCCGCGGCGGGCATTGCCCCCCCCACCCAGCGGGACCCCCCCACATCACCCAGGGGCAGCGGGTGGCCGGGACCCACGTCCCAGCGCACCCCGGGACCCCCACCGCCGGGGACACTTACCAGTTTGCGCTGGCACCACTGGCAGATCCCGCAGAGGACGATGGTGACGCTAAGGCTGACGGTGATGATGGCTGAGACGAGGAGGACGTCGCGGGAGGGAGCCCCTGCGGGGGAGCAGAGCAGAGCCACCGCTCAGCGAGGGGACAGGGAAGGGGGGTGACCAGCGGGGATGTCCCGGCCCCCGGTGCTCCCCGGGAGCTCAGGTTGGAGCAGAGCAAAGGCTTTAATCTGTGCCGGCACCCTGGGAGCAATGGCGTGTCCGGCAAAGGTCACAGCATCACCATGTGCCTCCTGCAGCTCCCACCATGCCACCCTGGTTTGTGCTGCTTCCCCTTCCCCTTGTCCTTCCTAATCGTCAACTCTTCCCCTTGTCCATCCCTTCCCTCTTCCTCTTCCCCTTCCCCATTCCTTCCTAATGCCCATCCCTTCCCCATCCCAATCCCCATCCCTTCCCCTTCCCCATCCCTTCCTAATGCCCATCCCTTACCCATCCCCGTCCCTTCACCTTCTCCATCCTCTCCCCCTTTTCCTTCCTCTTCCCCACCTCTTCCCCTTCCACTTTCCCTTTCCCTTCCCCATCCTGTCCCCTTCCCTTTTTCCTTCCCCTTTGCCTTCCTAACGCCCATCCCTTCCCAATCCCCATCCCTTCCCCATTCTTCAGCTTCTCCATCCTCTTTCCCTTTCCTTTTCCCTTCCCCACATCTTCCCCTTTCCTTTTCCCTTCCCCATCCTGTCCCCTTCCCCTTCCCTTTTTCCTTCCCCTTTGCCTTCCTAACGCCCATCCCTTCCCAATCCCCATCCCTTCCCCATCCTTAAGCTTCTCCATCCTCTTCCCCTTTTCCTTCCTCTTCCCCACCTCTTCCCCTTTCCTTTTCCCTTCCCCACCTCTTCCCCTTCCCCTTTTCCTTCCCCTTTGCCTTCCTAATTCCCATCCCTTCCCAATCCCCATCCCTTCCCCATCCTTTCAGCTTCTCCATTCTCTTCCCCTTTTCCTTCCTCTTCCCCACCTCTTCCCCTTTCCTTTTCCCTTCCCCACATCTTCCTCTTTCCTTTTCCCTTCCGCACCTCTTCCCCTTTCCCTTTCTCTTCCCCATCCTGTCCCCTTCCCTTTTTCCTTCCCTTTTTCCTTCCTAATGCCCGTCCCTTCCCCATCCTTTCAGCTTCTCCATTCTCTTCCCCTTTTCCTTCCTCTTCCCCACCTCTTCCCCTTTCCTTTTCCCTTCCCCACATCTTCCTCTTTCCTTTTCCCTTCCGCACCTCTTCCCCTTTCCCTTTCTCTTCCCCATCCTGTCCCCTTCCCTTTTTCCTTCCCTTTTTCCTTCCTAATGCCCGTCCCTTCCCCATCCTTTCAGCTTCTCCATTCTCTTCCCCTTTTCCTTCCTCTTCCCCTCCTCTTCCCCTTCCCCTTCCCTCCAGACAAGCCGTCCCGTTTCCTTGCTGGATCCGTGCCCTTTCCATCGGTGCCCCGCAGCCACCCCACCCTAGGGGTTTCCTATGCGTCAGCCAAATCCGCCCACATTCACCCCAAACCGCCGCCCCGGGGGCAGGAAACCCCCTCGCCAGCCCCCGAGGGACCTGTCCTGCCCCCCCGCCACGGTCCCCATCCCGGCACAGCGTGTCCCCGGCATCCGGCACCCCTGGCCGAGCTCACGGCCACGCTGCCAACGTGATGGCCGTGGCACCGTGGGAGGATTAATACTGACCCAAGGTGGCTTTTTTGGGGGGGGGGGGGGGTAGGTTACCAGTGGGACCCCCAGCCCAGCTCAGCCCCATCCCCTGGCAGGACCCCCCCCCCCCGCCACCGCGGCACCCCCGCGGGGACCCCGCAGCCACCTCCGCACCCCGGCCATCGTCGGTGCCACCGGCGGCGGTGGGAAGCGGCGAGGCCGGAGCCGCCCGCCTGTCGCTGTACTGCAGTATAAATATTAAACAATAATCGTTAATAATTAATTCGCCCGCAGACCTTGTTATTGTAATGAAATTTGCCAGCGGCTCAGAGGCTGGCGTGAGTCAGAGCGGCCCGGGCGGCCGCATCGGGGGGCGCAAGCATCCCCCCCCCCGTCACACCGTGGGGTCCCCGGCGCCGCCGGCGCCCCGCTCCCGCCCCGGCGTGCCGATGGGTACCGAAGCGACCGCGGCGGAATAAAACAGAGAAGCAAAGGGGACGGTGGCAATAAAAGGGGGTTTTATAATAAACGCTTTCCTCAAGCCGCCGCGCGGCCCACGCTGAGCCCCCGCCGCGGTGGGGATGGAGGGGACGGGAGGGTGGTGAAGTGGTCACCATGGGGGTTTTGGGGGGTGATGTTGGGGGGGGGTCCCGGCTCCTGGACCACGGTGAGGCCCCCACCAGCGGCACAGCTGGCCGGCACACGTGTCCCCTCCATCCAAACCCAGCCGGGGGGTTGGTGGGGAGTCGGGGGGAAGGCCCTCCATGGCTCCTCCATCACGAGGAGCCTGTGTATAAAACTCGCTTAGCAACTGTTGCCTAGGAGGGAATTTGGGACCAGCCCTTAATTTCAAACATTTATCAAGCCCAGCTCGATAAGCTGCCGGGGCGGGGAGGGGGGGGGGGATGTAAAGCAGCCGCGCCGGTGGGGAGGATTGGGGCAGCCCCCACACACCTCCTCCTCCTCCTCCTCGGGATGCCCATCTCACGGCGGTGCGGGACCCCGACCCGTTCCAGTTTGGCACACGGGCTAACCGGGCAGGAATTGGGGTGAGCCCTCCTCTGCCCCCCGCCAAAACCATCACCTCACCCCCCCCAGTGCTGCTCCCCGCACTGTCCCCGCTTGGGGACACCGTGACACGCCGAAAGCATGGCCCAGCCGCACGCTGATGATTGCGGTGAGAGTGACCCCCCTCCGCGGCTTCGCCCGGAGCTTTGAGAGATGCTCCGGTCCTCGCGAGGTCAAGTTCATCCTCGGCGTAATCCGGCCAGAGAGGGAAATCAAAGCGGGAGACGGCGAGGGGAAGGGACGCGCGCTGCCCGCTGCCGCGCTGGCGCGGCACAAACGAGGGATTATCCTCCTTAGGAAGGAAAAAGCCAGCGTGGTGTCCGGACGCTGTCACCGAAGGGCTTGGAGAGGGACATCGAGGCGTGCCGGCTCCCACCCCCCTCACCAAATGTCCCCTGCCAAGCTGCCACCGCGTCCCCGAGCCTGGCATCACCCCGGGGAGCCTGATGGTTACACCGGTGGGGACCTACCTTCCCCGGGGAGGGGGCTGCACGCTGCCGCGCTGGGGACGTAGTGACAGCGTGGCACAGGGGGGTGCCAGCCCTTCCCCGGTGGGGACACGTGTCCCCGAGCCCATGCTGGCCCTGTCCCTAGGGCTGGAGGAAAAATGCCGGCCCCCGGCGCTGCTGCCGCCCTCAGCACGATTTAAATGACTCGTTTTCTGGGCAATTAGCGCTGGTTAATTAGAGAAGCTGAGCGGAGGGGAGCTCCTGGCTTGTCCCCCACCCTGGGGCGCTGCGTGGGGACCAGCAGCATCAGCTCCCCGGTTGGGATGCTCGGCGTTGGGGATGCCATGGGGCGGGTGGCACCGAGAGGCCGGAGGGGGGACACGGGGAGCCGCGCGGTCGCGGCGCGCACGGGGACGCGGCCGCGAGAGCGGGTGACAAACGCGGCGCTTGTTTACCGCCGCCTCTGCCCCCTCCTTCCCCGCCACTTGCCATAAATCTCTTTGCTCTGCCGGCGCGGTGCCGACAGCGAGACGGCAGCGGTAGCACCTCAGATCCGCGCACCGGGGGGGTGGTCCCCACATCGCGGGGGGGGGGGTCCTCACCCGTCATCCCAGGCTCCCTGCAGCCACCCTGTCCCCAAAATCACGCCTGCCCTTGGCTGGTCCTGCCTCGTGCCAAGAGCCCAGCGAGGGGCTGCTCCACGAGCTGGAGACCCCACGTCCACCCTTGGAGGCCACGAAGGGCTTTGAAGCACCATGGGGGACACCGAGGTTGGCGCGTCCCCATCCCTCGCACCCGCCGGCGGAGCAGGGGACGGCCGCGGCGGCTGGGGAGGGTGGCATGGCCCTGCAGCTCTTTTCGTCAGTATTCGATGCCGCTTTGACGGGATATAATTCCACTTTTACAGCCGGTTATTGATGAGGGGATTACCTGCCTCGTTAGCGCCGCGGGACTCGCGCGGCGCTGCGTGAGCAGCAGCCGGCTGTGCCGGGGGAGAGGGTCGCTGTGCCGGGGGAGAGGGTCACTGTGCCGGGGGGAGAGGGTCCCCACATGCAGGGAGGTCGCTGTGATGTGGGGTGAGGGTCCCCTTGGCTGGGGGAGAGAGTCCCTGCCGGGGGGAGAGGGTTTTTGTGATGGGGGGAGAGGGTCTCTGCATGCAGGGAGAGGGCCTCTGTGCCAGGGGAGAGGGTCCCCGTGATGGGGGGAGAGGGTCCCTGCCTGGGGGAGAGGGTCCCCATGATGGGGGGAGAGGGTCCCTGTGGTGGGGGAGAGGGTCCCTGTGCTGGGGGAAGAGGGGCCCTGCATGCAGGGAGAGGGTCCCCATGCCAGACACCCTCCTGTGAGCATCCCCAGGGCATGGAGGACCCCTGCGCGGGGGCGGCGATGGCAGCGCGTCACCGCGTGCCCATCTCCCCTGAACCGCCGCTCCTGCGGGCGCGGGATTAGCCAGCCGCCTGCGGAGCACGAGCGAGCTGCGGCCTTTGTGGCTGCGGAGAAAACACTTCAAAACCCGACCCGAGCGCAAGCGAGCGGCGCAGAAATCCGAGCAGGATTATTCCGCGCTAAGCGGCGTGTTAAGCCGGCAATCCTTGAAGATCGGCCCGGGGGAGGTGAGGGGCGCGCACGCCGCGAGAACTGCTGATGCCAACGGATTCGACACGCGGCTGAGCGCCGGCACCGGGGACGCGCAGGGAGGCCGTGGTGGAACCAGTGCTCCCGCGTAGCCCAGCCTGGGGACACCCTGCGGTGCCACAGCCTGCTCCCTGCTCCTGCGTGGCCTTGGTACTCGTCTTGTTGGCTTCGTGCACTTTGGTGGCCCTCTGCTTCCTGGTGGCTTTGGTCATCCCAGTGGTCCTGGGCATCTTGGTGGCTTCATGCACCTCGGTGGCTTTGTGAACCTCAGTGGCTTTGAACATCTTGGTGGCTTCGAACGTCTTGGGGGCTTCATGTACCTTGGTGGCTTTGGGCACCTCAGTGGCTTCGGACATCTTGGTGGCTTCAAACATCTTGGGGGCTTCATGTACCTCGGTGGCTTTGTGCACCTTGGTGCCTTTGCATGTCTTGGTGGCTCCATGCACCTTGGTGGCTTGGCACATCTTGGTGGCTTCATGCACATCTTGGTGGCTTCGTGCACCTTGGTGGCTTTGCACATCTTGGTGGCTTTGTGCACCTCGGTGGCTTTGTGCACCTCGGTGGCTTTGGGTATCTTGGTAGCCCTGCACATCTTGGTGGCTTTGCACATTTGGTGGCTTTGCACATCTTGGTGGCTTTGCACATCTCGGTTGCTTTGCACATCTCGGTTGCTTTGCACATCTCAGATGCTTTGCACATCTGTGTGGCCCTGTGCACACTCAGCTCTCCAGGACAGACATCGCTTGAGTCCGGCACGGCGAGACCCTCGTGCTCAAGGGCAGCTACGCCCCTTTGCCCCCCGATGGCCTTCCCCTGGCAGGGACACCCTGTCTCCCCGTGCCCGTCCCGGCACTCAGACTCAACTGACAGCTCCCCCATCGCCCCCAAGTCCCCACCATGGACCTGCACCGAAGCCCACAGCGCTGCACCAGCATCTCCTGCCCCGGCACGTGGCAGGGCTGGGAGGTGAAAGCACCCATGAGGGGCACCCAGGTGAGGGCTGCGGCTCCTGGCCGCTCTCCCAAGCCAAAGACTCCTCTGCGGGACAGAGAGGCTGGAAAGCTCTTCCATGGAGTGGCAAGTGGCCGAGGGCTTTGGACCAGCGGTGGGCAGAAGCATCTGCCGGCACCAGGGCTGGGGCCGACCTCTCCACAGGTGCCCAAGCGAGGACAGCCCCGGCCGAGCTCTCTGGGTCATATTTTTGGGTACAGAGCCCCAAAACGCCCAACTTGGGGCCAACAAAGGAAAGGTGGGCATGATGTCTACCCCCGTGCCCGCTGGGTCTTCCAGCCCCATCTCCCCGAGCATCCTCCCAACCCGCCCCGGCGCAGCGGCGAGACCCAAGGACGCAAAACACCCCGGGGGAGAAATCAAAGCTGCGCGGTGACACCACACACACCCCCCCCCATCCCCAGCTGCCCACTGCGCTCACGGGATGCGGCCATCAAAGCCAACCGCGCCACAGCTCCACGCACAGAAACTTCTCCCTGTGCCAAGCCGCCTGCCACCGCCGCCGCCGCGCCGGTGCCCAACGTGCCAGCCCGCGCCGCTCGCCGCCTCGCCAAACCGGCAGCGGAAACGCGTTCACGCCCGGGGAGGGATGGAGTGTGTGTGTGTGGGGGGAAAGCGGGAGAAGGTGCCAAGCGAGCGGCGGCGGCGGCAGTGGCGGCGCATCCCCGCCACCACCACGTTTTGCCGCGAGCCCGTCGCCGCGAGGCGCAGAGCCCGGGCGGGATGTGCCGCTGAGCCCCAATGGGGATGACGGCGTTGGGGAGGGGATGGGGCAACGCTGCGGAGCCGGAGAGGGGAGGGGATGGGATGCGAAGGGGCCTGATCCTGCCCCACATGGCATCAGAGCATCCCCTCGCCCAGCGGCAGGGCCGTGCCGTGGCGGAGGGCCGCGGGGCGAGGAGCGAGGCGGCCGCCTTGCCACGCCGGGGCTTCCCAGATGCTGTTTGCCTGGCGCCAGGCCGTTAATTCCTCCTCTTCTCATCCTCCCACTCATTTGCTAGATATTTCCCCAAACCTCTTATTTTTAGGTTGCAGCTGAAAAGCTGTGAATTTGCAGCTTTCGCTCTCCTGTGCAGGATCCCGGGCGCAATGCTGGGAGGGGGATGCAAAACCTCCGAGGGGGGACGAGGCCTCGCCGCCATCCCTGGAAACAACCCGCCGGGTGTTTTGGGGCTGCTTTGAGCCAGGCTGAGTGTGCCCCAGGGCAAAGCCCGGTGGCCGCAGAGCCGGCAAGCCCGAGGGCTGAGACGGTTGGATCCGGCGGTGCCACCCGCCCGGGGGCTGTGTGGGCACAAGCTGCTCGGTAGGGGACACTGGGAGCCCCACGGCCACCCCGCTGCCCCGGCGGGGTCCTGGCCGGCGTCCCGCCACCAGATGAGCCATGGGGGAGAGGAGCGGCGCAGCGCCGCAGCTCAGCACCCCAAGCGTGCCTGGGGCGAGAGGGAAGGGAACGGGTGGCTGTTCTCCATCTGTGCATCTGTCTGTCTATCCGTGCGTCCTCCTCTCCAACACATCCATCAATCTCTCCATCCATCCATCCCTCGTACACATCTGCTTCTCCATCCAGCCATCTGTCCATCCCCCGGAGCTGTCAATCTGTCCGTCTCTGCCTCCCCCACGCGGAGCTGCCTGCCCCACGGGCTTTGCCTCCGGACTATCACAGACCCCCCAACCCCGGTGTGGGGCTCCCTCCTCCGCCGGGGACCCCGTGGGGCAGCGCCAGGCACCCAGCGAGGAGCAGCGCCCCGTGTGCCGGCGCCTCTCCCCCAGCACCCATGCGCCCGGTGCCGCGGCGATGCCAAGACACCGGCGAAAGCACCGCGTCGCCGAGGACGGCAGCGCCCGCGGGCACCATCCCCGCCACGTGGGCTCTGGGGGAGGAGGACACCTTCCCAAAACACCGTCCAGCTCCTTCCCGGTGCACGGGTGCAGCCGGACATCCCCTGTCCCACCCTGCTGCCAGGCGCAGACGTGTCCCTCAAGCCCCAGCGCGACGGTGAGGGGCAGAGCGAGACATCCACGTGCCGGAGGATGGGTGTTTTGCCATTTAAGCCGCCGGGTCCCCTCCTGCACGCGGGTTTCATTTCACGCCGCGAGGAGCAAACCGCCCCTCCCAGTTTGGGTACGGCAATGGGGTTGTGCATCAGCCACGCAGCCCTCCCCGAGGCCGGCGGGCACCGCGGCGCTCGGCGCACCGGCGTGGCAGCGCCACGAGCCGCAGCCACCGGCACGGGCTCAGCCCACGACTCCCCGGGGGTGAGGTGAGCCAAGAGCACCCTGTGGCTGCTCTTGGCACCCGTCCCCGACGCAGCCCGGTCACGGGGAGAGGATGCTCAGGGCACTCAGCGCCTTGCCAAGCCCCCAGCCGAGCAGTGCTGCCCGCCGGCATCCCCCCTGCCTGCGCTTTCCCAGCACGCCGGCGGCTGCCGGTGCGCCGCAGCCGTGCCTCTGCCCTGCTCCGGTATGCGGCCGGCGCGTAGGCTGCATGCACGACACGTTCACGTGCCGCTCAGCGAAGCCGCAAGGCCCCGGGGCGACGCGTGTACGCAGCCGCCACCGGCCCTGCGGCAGAGTCGACCCCTCCGGTGAACCCCCCCCCTCCCCTGCACCGGTTGGGGCTGCCACCCCGGACCCCCCTCCCGGGGCGGCCGCAAGCAGCAATTCGCGGTGGAGGGAGAATTTGGCAAGCGAAGGCGCTCCTTCCCCCGGTGCTGGGTTATTTTTGGCTGAGGATTTCCGGAGAGGCGTGTGGTTTCTCTGCTTTGTGGTCCCCATCACATCTCTCCTCTCCAGGAGCGCCCGGACCCCCCCCCCCCTCCCGCCCCAAGTCCCCAAGGACTTTCTGTCCCCAAGGACTTTCTGCCCCCAAAGACGTTCTGCCCCCGGGGGGCTTTCCATCCATCGCCCTCCCCATTCCAAACCTGGCCTCGCGACGTCCCTCGTCCCCCTGCGAGGCTGGCTTCTGCTCATCCCCTGCTCCAAAGTCACGAGCCCTGGCGGTCCTGACCATCCCGTCCCCCCCCCGCAGCCCCGCTCCGGGGTATCGCCACCCACCGCGGTGGCATCTCACCGGGGCGCAGAAACCTCTGCCGGTGGTGGCGGCGGCGGGAAGCACGGAGGAGCAGGCTGGGCTCTCACCGCCAGCTCTCACGATGCCGCTGCCACCACCACTTAGCCTCTCGCCCCAGGGCCCTCCATCATTCCCGGGCACTTCGGGTGACAGCGGGAAAAAGGGAAGCAGAAAGCTCCCGGGGGACAGGAGCGAGCGGGCTCCGTGTGCCGTATCCAGCCCCGCGAGCCCCCCCTCCGGGTTGCTTCCCCAACTCCCTGACCACCCCCCCACCCCTGGACACCACCACCCGGGACCCACGCTGACACCGAGGAGGGCCACCACGGGGACGGGAGCCCCGCAGAGAGCGCAGTGCCAGGGGGATGCTCAGCATCAGTCACAGCCCCCCCCCCCCCCCCCCCTTCCCCAAAACCAGGGGTTAGCGGTGCTGGGGGAGGAAGAGGAGGGTCGGTGGAGAGCACATGGAAAGATGGAGAAATACAGCTTTGGGGGGAGGAGAGAGGAGGCGGAGGAAGGGAATAAAGGGCCGAGGAAGGCCCCAGACGGAGGATTGGGGACGCAGAGGTGTGGGCAGGTGCCTGGGGGACGTGGGGCTGCTGGAAATCCTCCTGCACACCCGGGTCCCGGGGGGGGGAACACCCTCCGGCGAGGCACGCTGAGACCCTGCGGGAGTGGGGACAGCCACCCACGGGGGAGCAGGGATGGTCACCCATTGCCACCACCCATTCTGCCCCCCTTTGCAGCCACCAGTGTCCCACAGAGCCAGCCGGAGGGGACGGGCTGCGTGGCGCTCGTTCCACGGGTGCCCGGAGCCCCCCAAAAGTGCAGCCTCAGGGCTGTCCCCACCGATGTCCCCCCAACTCGGGAGGGCAGGGAAGGAGGGCTGCCGCGTTGTGCCGTCCGGCCCTCCGCCGCCGCCTCGGCTCCATCTCCGTCAGCGCCATCGGCCGCTTCCCTTTCAAACCTCATTAACTCCCCCCAAGGTGACCCTCTCCCTCCTGCAGCAGCGGCGGAGCCGCCCGGGGACAACAGGAGGGGACCGGGGTGCTCGCAGGGCACCCCGAACTCGCAACCGGCCGCAGAGCATCCCCGTAACACCCCCCCCCCCCATCAAAGCTGGCACCCACGGGGGACGCAGCACCTGTGGCTTGGCACAACCCCACTCGCCGTCCCTTGAGCCCAATTTGTGGCCTGGGGGGGGGAAGGTGTGTTTGGTGTCGTGTGTGTCCCCCACCCCCGCGTTGATCCCCAGCTTGACAGTGTCGCTGCCGCTCTGCCTCTGCGCACCGTCCCCGCCGGCGGCTCTCGGAAAGCCCTTCCCCTTGCTGAATCCATCCATAATAGATATCGTAGCTGAGCCCCCAGGGGCATGGAGGGGGGGGGGAAGTAAAGGGGGGGGGTGGCAGCGATATTATCTGCATCTGTCTTCATTCCCCGCTCCCCCGCCCTTCTCCGACAGGCTGAAACGCCGCGAGATCAGGCGATGGCAAAGCCGCCTCCGGCTCCTCTCCTGCTCCGCGGCGTTGGGGGGGGGGGATAGGAGATGGGGCAGACCTCCCCCAGCCGGACCCCCTGCTTGGCTGCGGACCACCCCCCACTCCCCCCCCCTGCAACTCATCTCCTTGCTCTGTCCCCCCCCCCCCCCCCCAGCTGTGCGCAGGGGGCCCTGGGACACGCGTGTCACACGGCGGAGCGTGGGTGTCCCCATGTTGTGTGTGTGTCCCCCCCCCATCCTCCCTGGGTATGGCTCTGGAGGCGGTGGGGAGCGGGCAAGAGCAGGCAGGACCCCTGGGGGGGAACGGGTGAGAGGGACACCCGGGGGGGGGACACACGGACACAACAGCACCTGACAGTCACCCCACTGCCACGGGGGATGGGATGGAGCTGCTACTGGGGGGGGGGGGACACGGGATGGGAGCGCTGGGGGGGGAACAAAGGGACAGGGGAGGATGCTCCGAGGTGGAAGCAGGAGCATCGCCCGGGTTTGAGCCCGCTCCCGGCGTAGCGGAAGGGCCGGCGAAGCCAACCCGCAGCGGGATGGGGGTGCCGATGGTGGTGGTGGGGGGGGGGGGGCAGGGGTGGATGTTTGGGGGGGGGGGGGGGGAGGGAATGATGCTGGAGCCACCGGCGTTGTGGCCGTGCCGTGCGGGACGCGTGGCTGCAGCAGGTGCCTGGCTCCCGGCGAGGCCGGCCAGCCCCGCACGCCGCCAGCCCTCCGCTCTTTGTCTGCCATCCCCGGCTGTCACGCTTCCACCGCCGCCACCACCACCCCCCCTAAGTGTGTCGTCCCCCCCACACACACACACCTCCAGCCGCTCCCAGCCCCCCGCGCTTCGCTCCTTCCAGCCCATTTTGATCCCAGCTCGCGGGGTTTTTTGCCCCAACCCTGGGGACCCGCTCCCCATGGCCCCCCCCACCTCACCCCACGGCGTTCGCCGCGCCAACCTCTCCATCGCCCGCCCTGAGACAGCGCGGGGAGAGGGGAAGGAGGGGGGGGGGGGGGGGGGGGGGGAAACAGGCAGCTGCCTGGTTATTGATTCACCACCTCCATCGGGGCCGCCACCGCGCCGCGGCCGCGCTCGGCACGCTCCGGCCCGCCGGCAGGAACGGAGCCTGGGAGGATGGGGATGTGGGGCAGGTGGGGGTCCGGATCCCCCCCCCGCCTCCCCTCCAGCATCCTGCGTGATGCACCCTCGGGGTGCAACCGCCTCACCGGAGCGGGGAGAGTTGGCACCGGCAGCAGGGATGGGGATGAGGATGGGGATGGAGATGGGGGGGGGGGGGGTCTCGCATCACAGCGGGGAGGAGGGAGATGCCCGGTGCACCCCCCCCCCCCCAACTCCGGGAGCCAGCGTGGGTCCGTCCCTGTGGCACAAGAGGGCACCTTTGTCTCCAAACCCAACCTCGGCTTCGCGCTCGGCCACGGCTCTCCCGCCACGGCACGGGACACGGGTAGTGCCAGGCGATGGCCTCGCCGGCGGCACGGCGCCCCCCCCCTCTGCCCTGCGCCCCCCCACCCCAGCGAAGCCAACCCAGCTGGAGGGAGCTGCTTTGGGGTGCGCCTCGCCTCGGTCTCTGTTTCGAACACCTCTTGCTCCCTTGGGTGGCCCCCACCCCAGAACCAGACCTCCCACCGCCCCCCAGCATCGCCTCCCAGCTCCACCTTGCCCCCCCCACCCCCCCCCAAAAAAAAGCCCCCTTGCCCTGGGGCTGCAAGGCCCCGGCGCAGACGGCAGCAAAGTTTCCCGAATTTCCCCATACGGCATCTTCTCCCCCCAACCCCGAAACGCCGCCAGCACTGGGGGTCGCAGCCACTGTCCCCCCGCACGGTGACACGGAGCAGGGGACGAGGGCGATGCCGAAGGAGCCAGGTCGGGGTTGGCAGGGGGGACGGGCGTCGCTTCCCCAGGGACGTGGGGTGGCAAACGCCGAGTTTTTGCCAAACCCAGCGGGGGGGGGAGGTGAGCCACCACCACCCTCCCAGTGTCCCTCCGTTGGGGACAGACCCAGCGCCCGCTGAGGAGCCGAAAAAGCAGGGGGATGGGGGGGGGGTGTGTGTGAATTAAGCAGACGGTGTCCCGGCACCAGCCGAGAGGTGCCGGTATGGGTGTATGCACCCCCGGCCCCACCACGGTGCCACCGCGGCCGGTGACGTGGGGAAACTCCCACGTGATGGGGAGACCCAGCAGCCGGGGACCGCGGGGCTTGGGGAGGGGAGACAGGGGGGGTCTGTGTCCCCCCCAAAACCCCAGCAGCGCCGGCTCTGCCTTTTAACCTTGCAGCCCACCCAGCAGCGCCGGCAGCGTGCCGCTGCCGTCCGTCGGTGGCCCGCCGAGTGCCAACAGGGATGTCCGGTGGGGGCAAGGGGACAAACTGGGGACAGATGCGAAGTTTGGAGGGGAAATAACTGGGGTGCGGACCTCGGGCACCGGGAGGGAAGGGCAGCCCTGCCGCGTTGCCGCCGGCGGGGACAGGTTGGCGTCCCCGCTCTGCCACCAACCCGCCGGGTGACCTTGGGCCAAGCAGTCGGCGGGTGCCGTGCCGCGGTCCCTTACCCGCAGGGCATCCCCGGGGGGGTCACGGGGTGACACGGGACGGAGGTGCTGCCGGACTGCAGCGGGAGGGAACGCTCAGCCTGCGGGGCCGGAGGAAACTTCCCCTCGAGGGCAGCTTGTCTGGAGCTGCCAGCTCCCAGGTGGCACTGACGCTGTCACCTGCCGCGGGTGACAAGCGTGTCGCGGTCTCCGCCGGTGCCCCAACCTGCCGGTTCCCGCAGGCCTGGCTCTGCCCAATGCCTGCGGCTCGCCCCAACCACACCAGCAGCACCCGCTTCTCCCCGCCTCGGTGCTCCCCCGCGTCCCCGCCGGCACGTCCCCACGCCACCGCAGGACACGCTGTCCTTCCGCCGCTCCTCGGGCCTCGGGACCCCGCTGGCGAAGGCTGCCAGGCCCCGGTGAACCGCGTCGCACCGGCGGCATCCATCCCTTTCCCTCCGCACCGGCTGCCGCCAGCTCGGGCAGCCCTCACCGGGCGGCCGCAACACCCAAAATCTTCCCGGTGGCGTCCCAGATTCCTCGGTACGGGGCCGATCCATGCTTTCGGAGCATGAGCTCAGCAAAACCGCCCCGGTGGAAGCCCCTTCCCCAGGCGCCCACCCCGGCAGTGGGGCGCAGTGGGACGGGGCTGGGGGAGCGGGGCTGGGGGACCCCCAGAAGGATGTGACGAGGAGGGGGGTGGGCGATGCCCGATGGATGCTCCTCGGGGTGCTGGCACCCAGCGGGACTCGGGGGGTCACCCCGAGGGTTTGGGGGGGGGACGGACGACGACACGACGGGGGGGGTTGGGCTTGCCCTGCCCCGGGTGCCCCCCCCCCCGGGGAGGAGGGTGCTGACCCGGTGGGTTGGGGTGTCCCCGGGCTGGGGTGTCCCCGAGCGGTGGCGGTGGGGACGCGGGGGGGGGGGACACACCGTGTGTCCAGCAGCTCTGCAGGGCGGTGACTCATTTGAAAGCGGCGGCGGTGACTTTCTCCCCCAAAACTACCGTTAAGTCCCGACCGGTCACCCCCGGGGAGGGGAAAGGGGGGGGGGGGGGGGGGGGGGCGCGGAGGGAAGCGGGCAGCGGCTGCCGCGGCTCCGGGGCTGTGTGTGGTTGTGTGTGTGTGTGTGTGTGTGTGTGTGTGTGTGTGTGTCCCCGGTGCTCGGCGCTGCACACGGGCGGGCTCACCTGCGCTGGCAGCCTCCGGGTGCAGGTACATGGTGGCGGGCGGCGGGGAGCGGCGGGGCGGCGGGGCGGCGGCTGCCCGGTTCGGGCGGGGCCGCGGCTCATCAGACGGCGGCGGGAGGCGGCGGCGGCGGCGGGGCGGGCTCGGGGGCCGCGGGCGGCGGCGGCGGCGGCGGCGGCAGCGGGGCGGGGGGGGGGCCCGCATGCGGCGGCGGGGGCCGGGAGCCCCGCGGAGCCCGTGCTGCCCGCCCGCTGCCGGCCTGCCTGCCTGCGGGGTGCGCGCCTGGGTGCGGGTGCGGGTGTGTGTGTGTGTGTGTGTGTGTGGAGGGCCTCTGTGTGTGTGTGTGGAGAGGGGGGGTGGGGGGGGGTGGTGTGTGTGTGTGTCCCGATCGCGCATCCACTTGCTGCTCGCTGCTGGCGGGAGAGGAAACTGCAGCCGCCGGGGAGGGAGGGAGGGGAGGGAGGGGTGGGGGGTGGATGGAGGGATGGAGGGAGGGATGGAGGGGTGGGGGGTGGATGGAGGGAGGGATGGAGGGGTGGAGGGGTGGATGGAGGGGTGGGGGGGGTGGAGGGAGGGGTGGAGGGAGGGATGGAGGGGTGGGGGGGTGGATGGAGGGAGGGATGGAGGGGTGGAGGGAGGGATGGAGGGGTGGGGGGGTGGATGGAGGGGTGGAGGGAGGGATGGAGGGGTGGGGGGTGGATGGAGGGGTGGAGGGAGGGATGGAGGGAGAGGTGGAGGGAGGGATGGAGGGGGTGGAGGGAGGGGGTGGAGGGAGGGGTGGGGGGGTGGACTGGAGGGGTGGAGGGAGGGATGGAGGGGTGGAGGGAGGGATGGAGGGGTGTGGGGGTGGATGGAGGGGTGGGGGGTGGATGGAGGGAGGGATGGAGGGGTGGAGGGGTGGATGGAGGGGTGGGGGGGTGGAGGGAGGGGTGGAGGGAGGGATGGAGGGGTGGGGGGTGGATGGAGGGGTGGAGGGAGGGATGGAGGGGTGTGGGGGTGGATGGAGGGGTGGAGGGAGGGATGGAGGGAGAGGTGGAGGGAGGGATGGAGGGGTGGAGGGAAGGGTGGGGGGGTGGATGGAGGGATGAAGGGAGGGGTGGAGGGGCGGAGGGGTGGATGAGGGGATGGAGGGGTGGAGGGAGGGGTGGAGGGGGGGGTGGATGGATGGAGGGATGGAGGGAGGGGATGGAGGGGCGGAGGGGTGGATGGGGGAGGGAGGGGTGGAGGGAGGGGTGGGGGGTGGATGGAGGGGTGGAGGGGGGGGGTGGATGGAGGGAGGGATGGAGGGAGGGGATGGAGGGGCGGAGGGGTGGATGGGGGGATGGAGGGGTGGAGGGAGGGGCGGGGGGGTGGATAGAAGAATGGAAGTATGGAGGGAGGGATGGAGGGAGGGATGGGAGGGTGGAGAGAGGGCTGGAGGCATGGAGGGGTGGAGGGGGGATAGGGGGGGGATAGAGGGGATGGGGGGGGTGGATAGAGGGATGGAGGGAGGGATGAAGGGATGGAGGGAGGGGTGAAGGAAGGGAGGGCTGGAGGCATGGAGAGGTGGAGGGATGGATGGAGGGATGGAGGGGTGGAGGGAGGGATGGAGAGGTGGGGGGGTGGAAGGATGGATGGAGGGATGGATGGAGGGGTGGAGGAGTGGCGGGATGGACGGAGGGGTGGAGGGAGGGATGGAGGGATGGACGGAGGGGTGGATGGAGGCATCGGGGCTGCGCACCCACGCGGGGACACGCGTGGCCACGGAGGGGGACACCCGCAGCCGGCTGATACAGATGGGGTACCGCACACGCGGGACACACACACACACACACACACACACACACACACCCCACATCCACGCACCCGCGCACACGCACGGCAACGCGCGCGGGGCACCGTAACACGGGGGCTTGCCCACGCACACGCGTGCCCGCACACACGGCGGCATTCCCGGGGGGAAGCCCAAGCACACCCCACACACGCAGGGAGGTCACCCCCACCACCACCACCCCCCGTTTCCCTCCATCCACCCCCGCAGGTTCCCGGGGTTTGCCCCGCTCCGGCGGATTCCAGGCCGGGTTTTCCCGGTGCCGGGGCGCGGCGGCCGCCGCCGGGGCACTGCGGGCGCGGCGGCCGCTGCGGGCGCTGGAAAACCCGGCACGGAACCCCGGAACGGAACCCACGAACCTCCCGTTATCTCCCCCCCCCCCTTCTTTTCCAGCACTCAAAGGCAATTCCTGCCCCGGCGTTTATTGCCTCTTTAACGATTCGCTCCAGAGATGCAGGCGAAAAAGCAAACAAAGGGGAGAGCTGCTCAGGGGTGTGCAAACAGCGGGGTTTGCCGGGCACCTCCAGCTCCTGCCGTGTCCCCGGGGTGCTGGCCTGGGGGTCCCCAGGGTGGGAGGGAGCATGGCCGAGGAGGAGACCCCGCGATCTGGTGCAGGAGGTGCCCCCCCGGACGGAGGCAATGGGGCGATGACGGCGGCTGGGGGCTTTGCTGCCAGGATTGGGGGCTTTGCTCTCAGGATTGGGGGTGTGTGCCCACTTCCCCCTTTCTGCTGGGGTGAAGGGGGATCAGAGACACCCCCCCAAACACCCCCCAACACGGGGGCCATGGGGTTGGGACGCTCGCCTGGATGCTCCGGGGCTCGTGGGAACCTCGAAGGGCAGAGCCCACCCCAGCCGTGTGGCATGGAGGGGACAAGGTGGGAGCTCGCTGGAGTCGTACCGGGCTGGGAAAAGCCAAAAAACCACCGCCACGGTGGTTCCGAAGCTCTTGGCACTAAACCTCGGCTTCCCTTGCCCCAGGGGTTGGCTTTTGAGCAGGGAAGGAAGCAGGAATTATTTCCTTATAATAATGTTTAACGCAGAAAAGGCTGCGGAGGAAACCCTGAACCAGCAGGGACTGGATTTAGGGATGGGGCTGAACTGGAAAGGGGGGGGGGTGAGCATGACCCCAGCACCCAGGGGCTTCCCTGGCAGTGGGGTGCCGGCGTTCGATGCTGCCTGTTCCGGCAAGGCCGCCGCGTGGGTGATAAGGGTCCCGGTCTCGTGCGCCTGACTCACGCCGCGGGCTCCTCGTAGCCCCGTCTTGGCGTGCCGCCGGCCGCCCGCGCTCGCCCCAGGGGGGGGCCGGGCTGGGGTGGGATGGGGGGGCTTCTCCCCAGTCCCTCGGAACTGGGCCAGCGACAGCCCCGCCTTGGGGTCGGGTGCCAGGAAAGCCGGTGGCCGCCCGCGGGCGAGCAGCCGGTGCGGCTCGCTGGGGAGCCGCATGCCAGGCAAACTTCGGCACGTACACCCCGGCGAAGCTCTTCCAGTGACGGGGGGACGGGGACGGGTGCCAGCCACGGTTTGGCTGGGGACGAGGGAGCAGCCCTCTGCCCCTCTCTGCTCGGCGGCCGGCAGAGCCTCCTCACGGGGCCGGATAGCTTTATTTTGATTTTTTTTTTTTATTTTTTGGGTTTTTTTCCCCCCCTCCTTTTGTGGGAACCTTCTCATTAAACCCTTTGCACAAACCCCTTGCTTTCACTCTGCTTTTCTCCGCTCGCTTCCCACACACTCTTCAGCAAAGCGCTCTAAAATCCCCGTTCCCCGCACGCACAGACATCCCGGCAGCACCGTAACCTCCCGCACCCACACAGCCGCGCTCCGCCGCCGCCCGCCGTCACTTCCACCGGGGCCAAGTGGGTGTAAAACGCTGCTGACTCACGGCGGAGCCGGGCTCGGTGCCTCGCTGAGTGCCACGCACGGGCCCCCGCCACCGGCCGGGCTCCTGCTGCGGGGCCAGCACCCGACTGGGTGCTGAGCAGCGCCTGGGGATGCTTTTCCCAGCCCGACGGGCCACCGTGGCGGGAGAAATTTGGCCAAAACCACAGCTCAGCCAAGGTAGGGGAGGTGGCCGTTGCAGGGAGTGGAACCCCAATTCACATTTGTCCTGCAGTCACCCCCATCGCTCCCTCCTTCCCTCCCTCCCCGTGGTGGAGATGCGAGCTGCCCCCAGCCCCGTCCTCCCCACCCGTTCTCCCAGCATACGACACTGCATGACCCTGCGAAACCCCCCCACCCCCAAACCCTGCCCCCCCCCCCCAAACCCCTGGGTGACCAGGACCCCTGCCATCCCAAAGTCCTGGGTACCCCAAATCCCTGGGCAACCTGAGCCTGTGCTATCCCAAAGCCTTGGGCACCCCCAAATCCTTGGGCAAATGGACCTGTGCCCATCCCAAAACCCTTCGTATCCCAAATCCTTGGGCAACCTGAGCCACTGCCACCCCAAAGCCCTGGGTACCCCAAAGCCCTGGGCAACCCCAAAGCCCTGGGCAACCGGACACCTGCCATCCCAAACCCCTTGGTACCCCAAATCGCTGGACAACCTGAGCCCATGCTACCCCAAAGCCCTGGGCACCCCAAATCCTTGGGCAACCTGACCCCCTGCCACCCCAAAGCCCTGGGTACCCCAAAGCCCTTGGCAACCGGACACCTGCCATCCCAAACCCTTGGTATCCCAAATCCTTGGGCAACCTGAACCCCTGCCACCCCCAAAGCCCTGGGTACCCCAAATCCTTGGGCAACCGAAGCCCGTGCCACCCCAAATCCTTGGGCAAGCCTAAGCCCTGCCATGCCCAAACCCCTTGGTACCCCCAAATCCCTGGGCAACCTGAGCCCGTACTACCCCAAAGCCCTGGGCACCCCAAATCCCTGGGCAACCTGAGCCCGTACTACCCCAAAGCCCTGGGCACCCCAAATCCTTGGGCAACCTGAGCCCGTGCCATCCCAAAGCCTTGGGTACCCCAAATCCTTGGACACCCCAAATCCTTGGGCAACCGGACCCCTGCCATCCCAAAACCCTTCGTATGCCAAATCCCTGGGCAACCTGAGCCCCTGCTATCCCAAAGCCCCTTGTACCCCAAATCCATGGGCAACCAGACCCCTGCCCACCCCAAAGCCCTTTGTACCCCAAACCTTGCCCAGCGCGGCCCCTCTGCCCCGGCCGCAGGGCAGGGAGATGCTCCAGCAGCTCTGGCTGTACCGGGGCAGTGCCGTGGGGACCGCAGGTGTCCCCCCGAGGCTGACACGCTCCCACCCAGGGCTCGGCTCCAGGAGCAGCTCCGGCTTCCGACGCCGGCTACAAACCCCGCTGGAAGCCCGGGGAAACCACGGCTCCTCCGCCAGCCCCGAGCATCCCACCCCGGTCCTTCCCCGGGGGCGCCGGCACGGGGAGCTCCCCCCGGCCCCGAGCCACGGCTCCCGCGTTGCCACAGCTCCACCAACTCAACCCAAATTTCTCCGGGAGGTGCCGGCACGGGGCTGCCCAGCAGAGGCGGGTTCCGTTGCCAAATTGCAGTTTTCAGCTCCCAACCGCTTTGGCTTTCACTCTCTTCAGAAAAGAGTCATTACGCTCCTTTCTTCTCTCTTTCTCTTTTATTTCGTCGACGGGGAGAAAATGGATATTTCTTAGTTTCCCTTCCCACCGAATGGGGAGAACCTTTTCTTTCTTTTCTTTTTCTTTTTGTCCCCCCCTCCCTCCCTTTTTCTCGCTTCAGCCTTTTCCACAAATTAATCTTTGAGCTGAGGCCAAGCCTGGGGAAATTTCATCTAAACCCATGAAATTTTCAGAGCCTAATGGGAGTAATTACAGGGGGTTAGAAAGCAAACTGTTTCGCAACTTTAACAAGAGCAGGCTGTGACCCGGCACTTGTTACAGCTAATAAAAATGTTAATGAACCGGCAGCGGCAACGGGGGCTCTCCCATCGCTCCTTCTTCCTTCTCCGCCGCTCCCGGTCCTTCCCACCGGGGCGGAAGCGGAGCCCCCGGCGACGCGGTGCCGTGTTTGCTTTTCTGTGCAAACACGACGCGGGGTAAGAACGGGTCAAGCGGTTGAGCGGCATCGGCGGCTGCCGAATTCTCCCGAGCGGTTCCCCGCGCGGCTATCGGTGTGCCGACGTGGGTGCCGGCAGCGCGCCGTGGCCCCCGGGGGAAGGCACGGGCTGCGCGCGCACGGGGAAGTGAGCGGCAGAGATTTGCTCTGGGAGGATGCTCGTCCCTTCGATGAGTTATTCCGGTGTATAAATGACGCTGATTGACAAGCTCGTTAGCCCGTGTATGAGCCAAGCACCTGAACCGGGAGCCACGGTGGCCCGGGGAAGGCAGGTTGGCCAGAAAGCCACCCAACGGGGGGCTGGCGAAAAACTGCGACCACTGCACACCCGCTTTGCTTCGGGTGACACAAACCGGGGCCAGACTCCCCCTCGGTGACGTGCCGCACTCCTCGCCGGGTGACCGGCGCGTGAATAATCGGCCTTGGCGGCGACTGAGTGCCCTGGCGTGTGTTTTAATTACGCAGCGAGCCTCCGTCATGAGCCGCTCCCGCCGCGCAGCTGCCGGGCGCCACGTTTGCTCGGGGCTCGGAGGGAGTTTGCGGCGGTGGCCGGCGCTGTTTGCCGTGGGCACCGCCTGCCTGTTTGCTTTGCGTGGCTCATGCTGCCGGTCCAGCCCTTTGGGGTTGCGCGCCGCAGACGTATGTGCGGTTTCCCCGCCGTGCCGTGCCGTGCCGCGCCATGCCGTGCCGTGCCGCGCTGCGCCGGCCACACCAGTGCAAAGAGACAGCGTGTCCCTGGGCGCAGGCCAGCGCAGGCAGCGGGGACACTTTGATGGCCGAGGTGGGGTGGCTCTTCGTGAAGGCGCGTCGGTGATTTCAGGGTCCTCAAGGGCTGAAGTCATTCAGGGCTCCGGACGGTGACGCTCGGGATGCTCCGGCACAGAGCGCGTTGGCTGCCGGGATACTGCCCGTCCAACCCCGGAGCTGCGCTCTCCATCGGAGGAATTTGTTTACTGCTCCTCTCCCGGGCAGCAAACATTATTAAAAGAACAAAAGAAGCGCAACCAGAATCAGGGATGATAATTAACGTGCAACGACGGAGGCGGTGGCGTCGCCGGAGAGACGCAAGCCGAGGTGGCCACCGTGCTGTTCCCCGTAGCCCCGGGTCAGCCTCGCTGACCCCGAGCCCCTCTCCAGTCCCCCCCCATCCCCCCCCCAGTGGGCCGCCACCCCAAATTGTACCCCGTTTTCATGCCCTTTGGCCCCCCCGGCGGGTAAATGGGGTGCAGGGGAGGATGAACAAGAGAGAGATGCAGTTGTACATGGAGGGGGGGGTTCCTAAAACCCCACCGACCTCCCCGACCTCATCCTGAGCATCCCTCGGTGCCGGAGGCTGCCAGCCCCCTTTTTGGGGGAAAGAGAGGGGTTTCACGTGCTGCCTGGGGGATGTGGCATCTCCCCTCTCCTCCTGCCACCCCGCCCCCCCCACTCCTCGCTGCCACCCGCTCCCATCCGAGGTGTTTCTCTGCCTCGGCTTCCCAACGCTCCTTGCCTCTTTGGGAGGAATTTTTGGCTAAAAATACTTCTGCTTAAGCTCTCCGCTCTCCCGGAGACGGCTGCTTCCCCCGGCATTACCGGAGGGGGGGCTCAGGTGGGATTAAAACCTGAAGCTTTCCCACGTCTGCCTCCGCGGGGTGCGCCGGGAGCCCCGGCAGCTCTGGTACGGCCATGCCGGGAGCCGGGATGGTGCTTGGCACCACGGGGATGGCCAACCTGGCTGCTGCTGGTGCAGGGAGGAGGGTTCCCGGCCCGCCGGCATCGCCGCAGCGGCTGTGAAGCACCGAGGGAAAGGTGGCAGGTGGAGGCTGATGGTGGCGGTTTGGACTTTGCCCGCGGCGTCGCCGGGAGCAGGTGAGATGGGCGCCGAGGCCGCACGGCAGGGCTGAGGTTCTTCCCCCGCTGGCCCCGCGCCCGCGGCAGCCCCGGCACACGGGGAGAGCCTCGAGACGCAGCGGTGCCCCAGGAACCTCCGCGGGGCATTTCGGCCGGAGGCCGCACCGGTTCTGCCCTCCAAAACCCCGCAGGCGAAGTGGGCGGCTCGGGGCAAGCGGCTCACATCCACGCTTGCCCTTTCTGGGAGTGTGGAGCCAAAAACCGGGCTGCGCCGGGGTTCTTCTCCCCGCGCCATACGCACGTCGGGCAGCGCCCCCTCTCCTTTGAGGTGCTGTTAAATAAAGCGATGGATAATTGCCGGAGCGCTCGGCCTGAAATGGAGGATGTGTGGTCACCCATCGCCTCTCAGCCCTGCACCCAGCAGCGGGGGGCTGCTGGAAAATCCCGGCCGATGCCGGCATCCCCTCAGAGCCCCAAGGAGAGGGAGAGCGATGCGGCGAGCGGTCGGCAGCCATCGCCCGAGGAAGGTTTGCGTCTTCTCCAGCCCTGGGTTTGGAATCAGATTTCGATCGATGAAGAAGTGCTCGCTCCCAGCCCGCTGCCCTGACTCAGCAGGTCCCCGCTGCCCGCCCGGCCGGCAGCGTTGGGCACCGCGGTCGCGTCCGGGCGCCGGCGGTTCCCAGAGTCCCCGAGGATGGCCGCTGCGCCTTCAGGTCCTTACCGGGAGAGCCGGCACCGGGCTGGGTCCCCTGCAAGGGGTTTGGGAATGATGTGTGCTCCCATGACTGGGATGCTGCCCCCAGGGGAACTGGGAACGGTGGCAACGGAGCACAGGGACCCCCATTGCAGGGTTGATGGTGGCTCCGCTCAGCGCTGCCGGCTGCTCCCAGGGGACAAACCGTGCCGGGCTGAGGACACCGCGGTGTCCTGGCAGCGGTTTGCAGCAGCATCAGGCCCCATTCTTCCCTTTGGCCCCCACCCACAGCCCGTTGAATCCCCATCCTCCCTCCCACCGCTTTCGGAGCCCTTCAGGGTCAGCCTGGGGACGTCGTCGGGCTGGGGACGGCGTCGATGGCTGGGAAAAGCAGCGCTGGAAGATGACGCTGCCCTTGGGACAGAGTGGCCGGAGCAGAACCGCGCTGCTGCGCAACCGCTGCCCTTCCTGCCCACCCCAAAGTGCTCCCGTGATGCCAACGTGGGCCTGAGAGCTCACGCTGCCTCCGAAACAATAGCTCTCCGCGTCCCCGGTGCTCGTAATAATGCGTGGTACGCGGCTCCGTAATGAACGGTGACCTCTATTAGGCATGCTATTAGTCTCATCAGGAGTTCCTAAAGTGCATGGCCGGGGTTTTTTTGGGTTTTTTTTTGGTGGGTAGAAAGGCAGTCAGGTTCTGCCGAGTGACTGTGCAATTAGGAATAAATCATTCCCGCAAGAGCAGTCGCTGATGGATCGGAGCCGGTGAGGACGGCTGGGGGTGACGCGCGATTTCTCTTCCCGTGGCCGCTCTCGGCCGCGGCGCGGCTGCAAAGGCAGGAGCGAGGACGCGGGGGACCGGCCGCTCCCGCGGCAAAAATCTGATTGAGATATCAAATGAAAGACGCGCTTGGAAATCAGAGAGAGGGAGATATAAAAGGGCGGGAGAGAGAAATGGCTGTTGGACTCATCACCCCGACCAGCAGCAGCTTCCCTGGCTCTCTCCCACCTCTGAGCATCCCTCTGCGGCCACCTCGGACTCGCTGCCTCCCCGGCCACGCTTTTGGGGTGAGCCCTCCCTCCAAAGCCTCGTGAGATGTTCCCGCAATGCTAATGAAGCCTTGTTTTGCTTTGGCATCACGGAAAACTCTTCTCAAGGCGGGGGGAGGGTGGGCAGAAGTAGCCCGGAGAAGAGAGAGCTCCCATTTGGGAGAAGAGAGAGCTCCCGTTCGGAAAGACCGGAGTCCCAGGGGAGGGATGGGTTTGGCTTTGCTACCAGAGAGAAAAGCCCGGAGCAGCCCATCAGCTCGGGGGCATGGAATATGTTCTGCCGGCAAATCCCGAAGGATTTGAGCCCAGGGGTGCCAGCTCCGGTGTAGAAAGGACTCAGGGCAAGCCCGGGAATAGGGAATGCGGTGGAAAGGCTGGGTGGGAAATTCATGCCAAGCCCGAGCCAGAGGAGCAGCCCCGGAAAGGCGACGGCGCGGGGCCGGGGTGATGATGCACGGCCGAGTGCTGCCATATCCGCTCGTAAACCAAACATCTCGGGTTTGCTGCAGGTGTCGGAGCAAAGTCCGGGCCAACCGGTGTCCCTGCGAGGGCTGGAACAGATCTGGCAGGAAAATCCTCCGGCACATGCCCGTGCTGGATGCAGAAAGCCAAAGGGGTCCCCCCGGGGCAGGGAGAAACAGGGGACGGGGTGGGGGGACACGACGGGAAGAGACCCCTGACCCAGCTACAGAGAGAGCAGAAGCGGGAAAGCAGCCTGAAATCCCGTTCCAGTAAAACCATAAAATAGCCGTCCCCGGAGGAGCGTACGCACTACCACAAGCGCTTAGGAGAAAGGTTTCTGAAAGCCGGCGCGCAGCACGGGTCTGTTGCGAAGAGGGTTGTGCCAAACCCCTCTAATAACCTTCAGCGGCCTCGGCGATGGAGGAGACCATAGGGGAGCGCGGCGCAAAGCCGCTCTGCGCCTTCCAGCCGGGCGGTGGCTGCGGGGCCACGGCGCTCGCATGAAGAACCTGGCCCCTTCCCCAGCAGCCCGGGATGCCACCGCACGCGTCCGGCAGCAGCGGTCGTCACCCTGCGAGGGGTGCAGGCGGCACGGGGTGCCCCGGGGGGTGTGGGGACACCGGCAGCTCTGGGGAGGGGGGGGATTTGACAGCACGGAGGTTTGCCAGCGGCATCCAAACCAGCTGAGGGGAGCGAGAGGAGATGGAGAGGGGGGACCCCAAGGGCAGCCAGGGGCTTGGAGGGGACAGGGGGTGGCAGGAGCTGGGGGGAGGGAACACAGAGGAGGTGGCAGGAGCTGGAGGAGGGGGGACAGAGAGGGTGGCAGGAGCTGGAGGGGACAGAGGGGGTGGCAGGAGCTGGAGAGGGGGGAACCCCAAGGGCAGCCAGGGCTTGGAGGGGACATAGGGGATGGCAGGAGCTGGAGGAGAGGGACAGAGAGGGTGGCAGGAGATGGAGGAGGGGGGGACAGAGGGGGTGGCAGGAGATGGAGGAGAGGGACAGAGAGCGTGGCAGGAGCTGGAAGACACAGAGGGGATGGCAGGAGATGGGGGGGGACACAGAGGAGGTGGCAGAAGCTGGAGGGGACAGAGGGGGTGGCAGGAGCTGGAGGAGGGGGGGAACCCCAAGGGCAGCCAGGGCTTGGAGGGGACATAGGGGGTGGCAGGAGCTGGAGGAGACAGAGGGGGTGGCAGGAGTTAGAGGGGGAGGACTGGGATGGTGGCAGGAGCTGGAGGGGACAGAGGGGTGTGGCAGGAGTTGGAGGGGGAGGACACAGAGGGGGTGGCAGGAGCTGGAGGGGACAGAGGGGGTGGCAGGAGTTGGAGGGGGGAGGAATGGGACGGTTGCAGGAGCTGGAGGGGACAGAGGGGGTGGCAGGAGTTGGGGAGGACACAGAGGGGGTGGCAGGAGCTGGAGGAGTGGGTACAGAGAGGGTGGCAGGAGCTGGAGAGGAGGGACCCCAAGGGCAGCCAGAGCTTGGAGGGGACAGAGGGGGTGGCAGGAGCTGGAGGAGGGGGGGACAGAGGGGGTGGCGGGAGTTGGAGGGGGAGGACAGAGAGGGGGTGGCAGGAGCTGGAGAGGGGGACCCCAAGGGCATCCGGGGCTTGGAGGGGACAGAGGGGTTGGCCGTGCTCGAGGAGAGGAGCCGACAGCCTGGTCCCTCGGTGGGATGGGTGAAGGCTCTGGCAGAGGCGCCCACCGCCGTGTGCCGGGACGGCTCTGTGCCGGCACCCCTGGGACAGAGAGGAGGAGGGGGACGTGGCGCTGCGCAGTGGCTGAGCAGCCAGCGAGCAGAGATAACCGGTAATGAGGGGATTAGCGGTTATTAAATGGTAATGACCCCGCTCAGAGCCATCACGGGGAAGCGGACGCTTCGGGACGCGGTAATAACCTCTCGTCCCCGGCTGGGCCGCTGCCTGGGCAGGGGGACCGTGGGGATGGCATCCCGGTGGGTGCTGCAAGGAGCCGGAGGGACCGGGTCAGCCAGGGGGTCATCACGCTCCGGGGACCCGTGGGAGCCCTCGCACCTCCTGGCAGCCTCACTCGTCCTGTGTGTGACCCCGAGCAACTGTCCGTCAGTCCTGCAGACCCGGCCTGGGACGGACACGCTCTGTCCTGTCCGTGACAGACCCCAAACCGAGGTTGTGCCACTGTGTCCCACAGCCCCACAAGGTCTCCTGCCCCCTGCCACCCCCCTGGACCAGTGCTCTCCATCCTCGGCTGTTCCCCCAACCTCGCAGGGGGACAGAGGCTTCACCCTGTCCCCTCCGCACAGGGGACAGCAGCAGAGAGTATGACAGCAGCCCCCTATCCCATCCGATTTCTCCCCGACGCCATCGCCAGAGCTTCTGGCACCGCATTTTGCGGCATTGGGAGGATTTGTGCGCCGCAGCCAAAGAGGGGGACGCTGGAGAAGGTTCCCCCGAAACAGGTTGGCTCCGCTCCACTCTCCAGCTCTCAACCCTCATCCGAAGGCATCAGCCGCCCCCGGAATGCGCCGTGTCGGGCAGGGAGAGCTCGCAGCGGCTCCCGCGCCGTGCCAGCAGCCGAGCAGCTTGCCGGCAGATGTTGGGGCTGTTAACGCCCTGCGTGTTTGCGGCAGCCTGCGGGTTCCAGTATCACGCGCCACTGCCTGACGCCGGTCCCCCCTCCTGCCACCGCGTTCCCCCAGGCTGGCAGCAGATGTCCGGCACCGGGTTCCTCTGGCATGTAACCGCGCTCTCCCTCGGTCCCACGGCTCAGCCGCCACGAAGAGCACCAGATGGGCCGCCAGCGAGCGGCCCCCCCATGCTCCAGCGCAGCGCAGGAAAGCAATTCCCGACGCGGCGGGGAACACCGGGCAGACGAACCCGCTCACGGCACCTCCTGCCCCCGCACGGCTGACCGAGCCCGTTAGCCCTGCGCGGATGGTGCGGGACCCGTTCCACGGCGCAGCAGGCTGCCTGAATTCCCAAAAAATGGGCTTTAAGAGCACCTGCTGCCTTCGCCTGGATGTGCGAGCCTCGGAGCGTATTTTGAGACCGGGCCATCGAATTGCCTACATGTGGATTACGCAGCGCTTGAGCAGCACCCATCGCTCTCCCCGGGTCCCCTCCGAGAGCTGGGAAGGAACCGGGGGTGTCCTGGGATCCCTCAGGCTCTGGGAGTGTCCCCAAAGGGAAGGGGGGGTGGCAGGAGAGGGGGCTGCGCCGGTCGCAATTAGGGGCTGCATCAGGAAGCAGAGGCGGGAGCTGGAGGGGGACGCAGGATGGAGGAGGGCAGCGCGAGGGTTTGCCATTCCCCGACCTCGGGGCTCTCGACTCCGTGCGCGGAACGCGCTTCAGGCGCGGAGCGGCGTGAGTGGGGACAATGCCAGCACTTTAACGGGGCTCCGTTGTGTCTCGCCCTCGTTAGCAGGAGCTCGTCCTCAGCGGAGAGGGGGGATTCGCTCTCCTTGGGCAGCGCTGGCCCTGGGGTTGGTTTCTGCACCCGCTCGGAAGAAATCCCTCCTGGCACACGGAGGGATGGGAGTGGGTAAGGTATGGGCTGGGATATGGGGTGGGAAGGGATGGGATGGGAAGGGAATGGGATAGGATGGGAATGGAATGGGATGGGATGGGATCGGATAGGAAGGGAAGGGAGGGAGTCGATTGGGATGGGATGGGATGGCAAGGGATGGCAAGGGATGGGATGGGATGGGATGGGATAGGGATGGCATGGGATGGGATGGCATGGCGTGGGATGGCATGGCATGGCATGGCATGGGATAGGGATGGCATGGGTTGGGATGAGATGGGTTGGGATGGGAAGGGATGGGATGGGAAGGGATGGGAAGGAATGGGAAGGGAAGGGAATGGGATAGAATGGGAATGGAATGGGATGGGATAGGATGGGAAAGGAAGGGAGGGAATGGATTGGGATGGGATGGGATGGGATGGGATGGGATGGGATGGGATGGGATGACAAGGGATGGGAGGCAATGTGATGGGATGGCATGGCATTGGCATGGTATGGGATAGGGATGGGATGGGTTGGGATGGGAGGGAACAGGATGGGAAGGGAAGGGAATGGGATAGGATGGGAAAGGAAGGGAGGGAATGGATTGGGATGGGAAGGGATGGAAGGAGGGAATGGGATGGGATGGGATGGGATGGGATGGGATGGGATGGGATGGGATGGGATGGGATGGGATGGGATGGGATGGCTGAAGTGCCCCTCTGAGAAGCACCCAAGCAGGATATCTCCATCTGTTACTGATGGTTTGGGGTTCCAAGCTCCTGCTCCTTCCTGGCCAGCAGAAACACCCCCCAGGGCAGGTTATCCCCGCTGGGCGGTGCAGAGGGGAGCACTGGCGCCGAGCTCAGCCCTCCCGGCAGCACACGGTCCCGGCCCGGCAGCTCTGTGCCAGAGCCAGGAGCTGGCAAAGGCCTGGCCAGGGAGGGGGGAAGCACCGCAAAAGGTTCCTCTCCCCTTTCCTTCCATCCTCATCCTCTCCGCACATACCAGGCTGGCATGGCGGGTCTCCCACCCCTCAGGGGCTGCCGTAGGCCTCGTCACGCCCCGGGGAACTTCTCCCCGCATGACTCAACCCCTCCTGCTTCCCCCGACGGAGTCCCCCTCCGCGGCTGAGTGTCACCCGCTGACGCAAATCCTCCCACCCCCACCCCCCCCCCAGCGCCGGGTGCCATATTTAGAAAGGTTTTATCAGCGGTGTCAGGGAGGAATCAGACACCCCCGACCGTCGGCGTAGGGGCTGCCGTCGTGCTCCCTGCCGCCGGCGCTGGAGGGGACGGGTGTGCGAGCCCCTGTGCGTGGGGTGACGTGGGGCAGCAGGGGGGGCCACAGGGGGCTGTGGCCGCTCAGCCTTGTGATGTGGTGTCCCATCCTCCTCGCCGGGCAGAGGGCACGGTGTCGGCCGCCGGGCAGAGGCGCGGTGAGGATGGCAGAGGGCTGCTGTGGATAACGGCCCACCGCGAGCAGAGGAAAAGGCCCCGCAGGATTTAACCCCCAAACCCGCACGCAGCCCTCTCCCAGCAGTGCAATGTCGACCTGCGGTTCCCGCGTGCACAGGGAGGACCACGATGGTGGGACCGGACATGAGTGCGGATGCAGGTGCCCATCTTGGGGCTGGTCCCATGTCCCTCGTGCCTGCGCTCTCAGCGGTGATGTCCCACATCTGGACGTTATCCTGCCACACGGGAGCCAGCCACGGGGCACCCAGCTCTGTGGAAAGGGACCTGGGGGTCCTGGTGGACAACAGGGTGCCCATGAGCCAGCAATGTGCCCTGGTGGCCAAGAAGGCCAATGGCATCCTGGGGTGCATCCAGCAGAGTGTGGCCAGCAGGGCGAGGGAGGGCATCCTCCCCCTCTGCTCTGCCCTGGGGAGGCCGCATCTGGAGCACTGTGTGCAGTTCTGGGCTCCCCGGGTCAGGAAGGACAGGGAACTGCTGGAGAGGGTCCAGCAAAGGGCTACCAAGATGATGAGGGGATTGGAGCATCTTTCTTATGAGGAAAGGCTGAGGGCCTTGGGGCTTTTTACTCTGGAGAAGAGAAGACTGAGGGGGGATCTTATCAATGCTTATAAATCCTTAAAGGGAGGGTGCCAGGGGGATGGGAACAGTCTTCTTCCAGTGGTGCCCAGACAAGAGGGAACGGGCACAAACTTGAGCATAGGATGTTCCATCTAAACATGAGGAGGAACTTCTTCCCTGTGCGGGTGGCAGAGCAGTGGCACAGCTGCCCAGAGAGGTGGGGGTCTCCCAATCTGGAGCCATCCCAAACCCGCCTGGACGCCGTCCTGTGCCACTGCTGGAGGTGACCCTGCTGTGGCAGGGGGTTGGACTGGGGGAGCTCCAGAGGGCCCTCCCAACCCTGACCAGTCTGGGATTCTGGGATTCTGTGACCCCGATGGCAGTGGCGCAAGGCAGAGCCTGAGCAATGCCTGGGAGTTTCCAGGAAAGCCCCAGCCTGAATCCAGAATCCCCAATCCCCAAATCCCGAATCCCCAGTCCTGTGGGATGGTACAGGAGGAGCTGTGGGGCCCCGAGGGGTGAGAGCGGGGTTGGGGACACAGCTTGGCTCCTGCCAGCCCCACGGTGCTGCAGCCTTGACCTCTTCCAGCGTTCCCAAAGCGCAGCCCTGGGGATGGAAGCGAAGGGCCCAGGAGAACTGGGAGCACCAGGACGTGACAGGAGCACGAGGAACCTCAGGATGCACTGGGAGCAACAGGAGTACCGGGATGCACTGGGAGCACCAGGATCCCTGGGAGCACAGGGGTGAACCAGGAGCACTGGGAGCTCTGGGAATAGAGGGAGCTCTGGGATGCACTGGGAGCACTGGGAGCCCTGGGAATGGAGGGAGCTCTGGGATGCACTGAGAGCACTGGGAACAGAGGGAGCCCTGGGATGCACTGGGACCACTGGGAGCCCTGCGAATGGAGGGAGCTCTGGGATGCGCCAACAGCACTGGGAGCCCTGGGAACAGAGGGAGCTCTGGGATGCATCAGGAGCACCGGGATGCATCAGGAGCACTGGGATGCACTGAGAGCACTGGGAGCCCTGGGATGCACTGGGAGGACTGGGATGCACCAGGAGCACTGGGAGCCCTGGGAATGGAGGGAGCCCTGGGATACACTGGGAGCACCGGGAGCACTGGGAAGGGAGGGAGCCCTGGGATGCACTGGGAGCACCAGGAGCACTGGGAAGGGAGGGAGCTCTGGGATGCACTGGGAGAACCGGGATGCACCGGGAGCACCGGGCTGCACCAGGAGCACCGGGATGCAGCGGGAGCACCGGGATGCAGCAGGAGCCCTGGGAACGGAGGGAGCTCTGGGATGCACCAGGGGCACCGGGATGCACTGGGAGCACCGGGAGCACCGGGATGCACCGGGAGCACCGGGCGGCGGTGCGGTCTGAAAGCTCCTCCTCGTGGCTCCCGTGGAGAACTACCGGGCACCGGCAGCGGCCGCCGGGAGAGCCCCGGGACACGGGCCGGGCCGAGGTGCGAGGCGGCGGCGGTGGCAGTGGGACATGGGGCCACGGCCCGGTGCTCCTCTCCCACCCCGTGGGGTGACAGCCACCGCCTCGGGAACCGTGGGGTGACGGGGACGGCGGGACAGGGCTGGAACTGGTCCTGCGGCCACCCGGGATGGGACCACGGCCACATCCTGACTCGCTCGCCACGGGGACCCCGCCAGTGTGGGCCACTCTCCGCACAAAGCCACCAGCCACCCCGAAAGAGCCCGACGCGGCACCGGGGTAGGGTTTCCACCGGCTTCCAGGAAGGCATTAAGTTAATGGCATGAAATATGATTTCAGGCCACGGTCCCTGGGCGGGAACGAGCGTGGGGAGCGAGGCAGGAGTGCTGCGAGTGGAAAAATCACTTCTGCTGCGAGCAGCAATTTCTTTTTTTTTGGTTTTTTTTTTTTGCTCGTTTTTTTTTGTCCCCTTTGCTGGCAAAGGTATTTGAAATAAGAGGGGGGAAGAGGAGGAACGGCGACAACCGGGACCCTCAGGGCAGCGCCTGGTTGCGTTCGCAGAGCGCTTGTGCCCCTTTCTCGGCACCATGGGGATGGCCGGAGGGGGTCTTCCCGACGGATTGTGTCCCCATCCCAGCAGGTTGTTGTTCCTCTGTGGGCAACGTCCCTCAAGCGCGTATTCCCAGCACCGGCTGCAGGAATTCCTCCCTGCACGGTCCCCCACGGAGGGAGCAGGGCTGGGCAGTGTCACAGGCACGGTTGGCACCAAAGGGAGAGGAGGAGAGCGGGGTCAGGGTGGTTTTGGGTGCTGGGAGCCCGTGGTGGGGTTACACCTTCACCCGTCACCCTTTCCAGCCGATACCAGCGGGATGTGCTGCTGATGGGATGGCACCCGGCTCTGCTCCCCGGCTCGCGCGGGAAGGGGTGGCCGGGTCCCACACGGGCAGAGCCGCCCCCATCCGCAACGCGGTACCCTCCAGTTATAGATCCACAAGGAAAAATCAATACCTGGCTGCAAAAAAAAAAAAAAAAGAAAGAAAAAGAAAAAATAAAAAGGCAGCTGCTAGTCGCTTTTTATAGCAAGCTGTCCCATTTGCATCCTTCCTCAGCGCTGACCCGGGGAGACTGACCTCTGGCTAAATTAGCTGCGTCGTCCCGAGGGAAATGGGCTTTAAAAAGCAGCAGCCAAAGACGAGGAGGTGAGGCTGGGCCGTGCTGGAATATTCCACCACAGCCACCCTTTCCCTCGCTCCTTGCTGCCCCAAACCCACGTTCCTCGCAGGGATGTCCCCGATGGCTTTGTCCCCCTCCCGGAGCAGTGTTGGGCAGTGGGACGGGGTGACAGCCAGCAGTCCCGACCCCTCTTCCCCTTGGGATCATTTCCCAGAGGGAAGAAGGGATTTGGGCAGGAGCAGAACCTGCTTAGCCCTTCCCCGGGGCTGCCGTGGGGTGGCAGCCCCACACTTCAGCCCCCCTGCCATGGGTTTGGGGTGGTGGTGGTGGGGGGCTACCAAGCAGAGAGCACCGCAGGGAGCAGGAGCAGCCCCCCGAAAAGCAGGGAGAGGGATGGGAGACTCTACAAATCCAGCCCAGAGACGGAGAAGGGCTGATCCTTTCCTTCCCCTCTTCCCACCCCTGCAGAAATCCCACTCGTGGCCCCTGGATCGCTGAGCCAGGGGAGCAGGGCACACCAGCGTATCTAGGTCACCGATGCGAGCAGCTAAATGAGCTCCCTCGTTAGCTGCCTCCGTCTCCGCACTGCACCTACGCGGGGCTGGGGCATGCAAATCGGCCTCTGCCCACACGAGGAGGGGATTTGGAAACCCCTGAGTGGGAGGGAAAGACGGATGGGCCCATTATCCCAGTGAGATCGGGGCAAGCTGAACGGTGGGGAGGTAACGGCGGGGGGGGCAGGTTGAGGGGAGGGAAGGCACGGCATTCTCAGGGATGGACGGACGGACAGTGGACGGCAGGGAGGTTCACATGTGCCCAGGAAGAGCACGAGCTCCAGCATCCTCAAACCGCCCTTGGCTCAGGGCTTCCCTGCTCGCAGCGGTGCACTGGAGGCAGGGCTGAGCCCCAGCTGCCCGCACCAGTTAGCCCAGGTGCTGTGCATCAGCCTCCCACCTTGGAGCAGATGAGCGATAACGTGTGCCCCAATAAAAGAGCAGTCGAGGCAGGTGGAACCTCTTTAGGAAGAGGCTGGGCTGCCCTTGGGCTCATTGCTGTGCCCGCAAGGATGGCTGCGACGTGGGGCTCTGCAGCACCCGGAGCTGCTGGTGGTGGTGTGTCGGAGGAAGGTGAGTTACCTCCTAGAGCACATGGCCCTGTGGATGGACCAGGGTTTTTTTTCCCCCCTCCACCTTCCTCCTGAATAACTTTTCCCCCTTTAGCGCTGTCTGGCTGTGATGTGCTCTGCCTGGGGGTGGCACAGCCCTGGCGCTTTCTGGTTGAGCTGCTCATAACCCATCTGTTGGGTGGTAAACCCTGCTGCATCACCGTAAAACCTTTTCTTGCTCTTCTTTGATGCTGGTTTGTTTGTTTTTTGTTTGTTTGGTTTTTTTTTCTTTGGGGCTGAACCCCAAATTGTGGCTGATTTGAGCCCTGCTGTAATGTCACCATCGGAAAGATGCTGGGAGGGCTCTGGGTGCTTGTGGCTGGGAAGACACACCGCTGGTGTCCCAGCCAGTCTCCGGCTGGGAGAAGAAGCTGGCTGGCAGAGCCAGCGATGCTCCCGCACGGGTTGGGAGAATACGGCAGGGAGAGGGCGAGGAAGTGAGTTGGGATTGCTGGCTGATACGATCCGGAGTGCAGCCGGCAGTAAGAGCACTCCTGAGGATGAGTCAGTGTTGCTGATAACCAAGCTGGTGACCAGACCAAAAAAAAAAAGTCAAGGAGAGACTCTGTTAAAGCTCTGCTTTGTACGCAGGGCGGTGTTGGTGGTGTGGTCCCCAGGAGCTGCCTGCCCCAGCCCAGTTCCCCCAGTTGCATGGCTGCTCTGGGATGCAGACCCCAGGGGCGCGGGGTGGGGGCTCATATCTGGAGCGTGTCTGCACCACAGCATTGCGGTGGGGCTGTCCCAGCAGGAGCTCTCCCAGCTCTACGCGGTGTCACCTTAATGCCACGCTGGTGGCGTTAAGACTCTGCTGAAAGGACCTCGGGAAGGGCCGGGACTGGGCTGTGCTGCTGGAAGCCGGCGGTGTCTGTGCCGTGCTCCGTGCCTGGTGGGTGGCTGTAGTACCAGTGCGCTCGGGTGACCGGGCAGCAACTGTGTGGTGCTGGGGTGTAATTGGTGTCACCGTGAGCAGCTGGGGCCGGTGCTTTCAGGATGAGTAATTACATCAGCCTAATTTTGCAAATCAGGCTCTCCGTGTCTTGCCAAGCTTGTTTGCAGGACAGCCCTGTCACAGCTGGAGTGGCTGTGCCCATATTCCAGGCAGCTGGCAGCTGTGATGCCTGCATGGCCCTGGCCCCGTGTCCGCTGGAGGTGGATGGAGCATGACTGCTTGTCCCTCTGCCCCAGGAGGGGGGGGGGTTCACTGCCCCCGCTGCAGCGCAGGAGGGGAAGGGGAAAGTGTGCCCCCATTAGCACCCAGGCAGCTGGTGGGGCCGAGCCCGAGGCAGAAGGGATAGAGGACACTGAAGTCCTTGTGGATGTAGGGGGGGGGCTCTGGGGCGCATGGGCAGAGGAAAGTAAAAGGCTTGGGACATTGGGACAGCATCCTTTTTTTTTTTCCCTTCCCCCGCCTTTACTTTTGTTCATGTCCTTGGTATCTTGGTGGTTGTAGGGTGAGGAGAGAGGATTCTGAAAAAAATCATAGAATCATTTAAGTTGGAAGAGACCTTGAAGACCATCTTGTTCCAACCCCCTGCCCTGGGTAGGGACACCTCCCACCAGCCCAGGGTGCTCCAAGCCCCGTCCAACCTGGCCTTGAACACCTCCAGGGATGGGGCAGCCACAGCTTCTCGGGGCAACCTGGGCCAGGGGCTCACCACCCTCACAGGCAACAATTTCTTCCTGATCTCTTATCTAAATCTCCTCTCTTCCAGTTTGAAGCCATTCCCCCTCATCCTATCACTCCATGCCCTTGTAAAAAGTCCCTCTCCAACTCTCCTGGACCCCTTTAGGCACTGAAAGGGGCTCTGAGGTCTCCCCAGAGCCTTCTCTTCTCCAGGCTGAACACCCCCCCCCTCTCCCAGCCTGTCCTCCCAGCAGAGGGGCTCAGCCCTTGCAACATCTTTGTGGCTTCCTCTGGCCCCACTCCAACAGCTCTGTGTCCTTCTGCTGTTGGGACCCCCAGAGGTGAAGGCAGCACTGCAGGGGGGTCTCCCCAGAGCGCAGCAGATGGGCACAATCCCCTCCCTCGCCCTGCTGGCCATGCTTCTTCTGATGCAGCCCAGGACATGGTTGGCTTTCTGGGCTGTGATCGCACATTGCCGACTCATGTTGAGCTTCTCATCAATCAGCACCCCCAGGGTCTTCTCCTCAGGGCTGCTCTCCAGCCATTCCCAGCTGAGCCTGGATTTGTGCTTGGGATTGCCCTGACCCAGGTGTAGGACCTTCCACTTGGCCTGGTTAAACTTCATGAGGTTGGCATGTGCCCACCTCTCCAGCCTGTCCAGGTCCCTCTGGATGGCATCCCTCCCCTCCAGTGTGTCTGCTTCACCCCACAGCTTGGTATCATCGGCAAACTTGCTGAGGGTGCAAGTTTGTGTGCTTGAATGAGCTCCAGATGTGCCTGAATGCCCAACCACCTGCACCTGGCCTCTCCCAGGCTCTTCTGAAATACTTGTTTTTAAAGCAGTTTTCTGCTGGTGAGAGGGGCTGTGTTAGTGTCCCAGAGTGAGGGTGGCTTTGATGGCCAATGTGGAGGCCAAGCACAGCTGTGGCCTTCAGTGACAACGTGTCTCAAGAGCTAGCAGGCTGCTTTGGTTGCTGTGAACTTCATGTCCTGCTTGGAAGTGGCCGGTGCTGGTGTGGTGTAAATCAGCCTGCCCTCGCCGCAGTCAGCGCGTCTCACGCAAATCACGCTGATTAGATGGTGATGGGGCAAGGTTGTGTATGTGGACCTTCTTCCCATGGCTCCAGGGCTGGAGAGGAGCTGTAATCCCCCCTGGGTCTGGTTGCTCCTCTCCAAGCTCTACCACCCAACACCCCGGGCATTCCCACTCGCTGCTGCACGCCCGAACTTGAATTTGAGCTGCTGTCACACGGGCACAAAAGGGGCTGGCAAGGAGAGGGGGCTCTGCGTCCTCCTGGCAAACCCCCGCCGTTGTCCTGATGTATGGGGACAAGATGTGCTGATGACTTCTCCTCCCCGACAAGGGCCACTAGGAGAGGACAAGCTGGAGAGCGGCCAGCCTGGGGACAGCCCGTGGCATGCGAGCGGTACTGATATAATATATCATTCTGGCTCGTCTAAGCATCTGTTTGTTTGTGTGGGTTTATCTCAACAGCAGCCGTGGCAGTTTGGCACGCAATATGGGAGCTGCTGATATGTGCAGCTTCTTTGAACGTCGCTCCGAGATGTAGCTGCCTACACAGCCAGCTGAGCGGTCCGGGCCAGCGGCTCCGAGCTGGCACTCGCACCCATCCTCATCTTCTCCCCCTTCCCCTGCTACCTGGGAATCCCTGGTGGCCCAAAAGCTATCTCGCAGCAAAGCCAGAGAGCAACGGTGGCATATCCCGTGTCCTTCCCTGCCCGTGGAGCATCCTCCCTCCGCTGAGCAGCAGCCGCCTTGAAACACGGGAGGATGTTTGCCGTCGCACTGGCGCTCCTGGTGCAGCCACCGCTCCGCAGGGATGCGGAGATGCTCCGTGGCTGGAGCTGCGCATCACCACCAAGGCGGTCAGAGCAAATTCTTCCTCCTCTGCTTTGGCAGCGGGAGCGCGGCGATCCCGTGAAGCGGCCGATGTTGTCCCTGCTGCCTGGGGGGAGTTGTAACTCCCCCCCTTCAAGGGCTGTGTGTGCGTACGTGTATGGACGTGGGCTGCCTGGGAACGAGCGGCTGGTGGGCTCTCGCTTGCCAAACTGTTGAGATCTGCAGCTCCTCGTGGACTTTCTGGGGTGATTTCAAGCCCGAGAGGCGCCTGTGACAGTAGTTTGGATGACGGAGTCACGATTGCTGCCCCCGGAGCCCTCCCTTGCTTCACAAGTCCCTCTGTTTTTACGCCCCGTAGGCTGCGGTGGGCGGGAGAGCGGCTGGGGAGGTGGCGATGGGAGACAGCCCGGTCCAGCCCGAGGGGAGCAGAGGTTCCCCCAAAACCCACAGCTCTGTCCGTTGGACCTCGTGCCCCTCAAATCCCAGCGCGGAGCTGCTGCGTTTGGCATCGCACAGCGGTGCGTGTCTGAGTTTGTGAGCTCCGCTGCTTTTGCTGCCAAGGTTTTGGGTGGGTTTTTTTTTCCCTTTTCCTTTTCAGCTCCTTCCTTCAGAGACTTGTTTATGGCCGTCGGGATTTGACAGGCTCTCGGCACCTCTCCCACCCCCCAGCAAATGACAGGGTAGCAGAAACTCCCGCCGCTGCAGTTGGAGACCTGTGGGGAAGGGCTGTCTTTGCAGGGGAAATCAAAGTCGGGAGACTTTTAGAGCCAGAAAAGACCTGGCACAAGGATGACAGCAGCAGAAGCCAAAAGGCTCAGATGGTTTTAAATGTCAGGGAGAGGTGTAAATGTATCTCAGAGACAGCGTGTCCAGGAGCTATGGTATTTTACAGACAGTTTCATCTCCAGAGCCAGCATCCCCTTGATTTTCCTCTCTCTCGGAGCTGTGACTTTGCCCGGCCGCTGGTGTGTGTGGCGGTGCTGTGACTTGCCCGTGGCATACCTGGCCCAGGAGCCACGGGGATGGTGCCAGTGGCTGTGGCCTCTGGTGAAGAGGAGGGGGATGAAGGGGTGGTGGTGGCAGGGCAGGGGGGGGGAAGCTCTCGAGGAGCAGAAGTGCAAGTGCATCTTGTCTCCTGCTGCTTGGGTGACCTTTTTCATTGGGAGATGATCGACCCTGACACTTGGAGGCGGAGGGAAAGGGGGAAGCGGTCATCTTCTCGCTTTTGCTGCTGTGTTTGCCTGCTTTCCTTTGCCATATACCCCCCCCTCCCCTCCAAAAAAAAGAGTTTTAAGTCTCCAAGAGTCAGCAAGTTCTCTGTGCCAGCCATCTGTCCCATTTCCCTTAGCAACCGCTCGTCCTTTTCTCCTTCATTAAGTATCTGAAGCAGATCCTGCCTGTCAGACCCTCTCTCCTTTCCCTTTTTGCCCGTGTTTGGCTCTCCAGATCATCCCTCTTGCCTGTCACCGTTGCTCAGACTCCTTACCCAGGGACACGCTGCCCTCCCACGCGGGGGGACGCGTCCGCGTCGCGTGTTTTGACAGGCTCTGTGTTTGCCCACGTTCTGCGCGGGCTCTGGTTTCTGCGCCTGCCTGCCGGCTATTTCTTTCCAGCCTGATCTTTTTCCAGTTCCTTCTCCTTTCGCCCTCCTCCTGGTCCATGTGCCGCCTCCTCAACCTGCGTCGGGTTTTTTGGGGGCTGCGCAGGGAGCAGGGATTTGGCACTATTTATGATGGCGGCACATCTGGGCTCCAACCAGCTGGGCTGCCTGCAGCAGGGTGTAAAGCTAAATACTAATTCTCAGGGAAGAGGCTTTGGAGATTTGGATCCGGAGCTGTGGCATGTGTTAATTTGATGGCCGCTGTTTTGGCTGACGATGTGAGTACTGAACTAGTGACTTCCAGAATGAAATAGCTTAAATTATAGCAGCCGAGGTGAATGTGCGCAGCTGGGGCTCAGGGTGGGCTCTAAACCCTTCTCTCGATGCTTGCGCACCCGTCGTCTCTGCTCAGGGCACGGCCAATGCAGCTGAGCAACCCCATTTCCAACATCGCCTGTCCGGACTCAGCCTTCCTCGTGTTGTCTCTGCTCCCTGGCACGAGGTGTGAACCTGCAGAGGAATCCAGCACCCCTGGAGATGCCTCTTCGTCCTCGCTGCTCACAGTTTATTATCTCTTTTCACTCTTTCCCTGCGCTGTAGTTTGACCCAAAGGTGCCCAAGGAAGGATTTTGCTCCCCTTCTCCCATCGGAAATGGGTTCTGGGTGGTCAAGGCAGCTCCTAGAGGCCACCTGGATGCAATACTGGGCTGTTTTGTGCTTCCGGGGCAAGGATAAGGGTGTTGGTGCACCGTAAACCCCAAAATGGCCGCGCATCTCTCACTGTGGCACAGCAGGGCTCTGCCAGAGAGCTCCTGGAGGAGAGACCCACTGGGAGGTAGGCTGCCCTCTGCAAAACCAAGACCATCTTGGAGACTCGAGACACGGTGGTGACATCTTAGTTACTGCTGTAAGTACTGAACAAGCTGTATTTGAGTCATAGAACCATAGAATGGTTTAGGTTGGAAGGGACCTTGAAGATCATCCAGTTCCACCCCCCTGCCCCGGGCAGGGACACCTCCCACCAGCCCAGGGTGCTCCAAGCCCCGTCCAACCTGGCCTGGAACACCTCCAGGGATGGGGCAGCCACAGCTTCTCGGGGCAGCCTGGGCCAGGGGCTCACCACCCTCACAGGCAACAATTTCTTCCTGATATCTTATCTAAATCTCCCCTCTTCCAGTTTGAAGCCATTCCCCCTCGTCCTATCACTCCATGCCCTTGGAAAAAGTCCCTCCCCAGCTCTCCTGGAGCCCCTTTAGGCACTGGAAGGCCACAATAAGTTCTCCCTGGAGCCTTCTCTTCTCCAGGCTGAACAACCTATATTTGAGGGAGGGAGGGTGCGGTGCTCTGCTGTGTTTCATGGGCTTGCCCAAAAGGGAGCTGCTGTCTGCAAGGGAAAACTGGGAACTTTTTCCGTAGGATAATTATTCCAGGATATTGGTCTTCGTAGCAACCTCTGTTTTGCTCCTAGGCCCCTCTCCCGTGATCCCAACACCTCTGCGCACCACTTGGAGGAGGAGCATTGTGCTCTAACTAATACGATAAGGAGGATTAGGATCTCAATGGGAAGCAGAGTCTCCAGGCGAGAGCAGAGACTCCCCCTCTGGCAGTTCAGAGCTGGGCTAAAGCCAAGTGGGTTAGAAAGGTCTTTGAGGTCCGAGAGAATGGAGGGATGGCTCCACAGCCTGGCATGAGGAGCGGGAAAGGAGCCAGGAGCAGAGCCAGGGAGGAATCCTTAATGTGAAACCTTCTGGTTCAGTACAGCTGCCTCAGCCCTGCTACGAATCGCCTCCAGAAGCGAGCGCAGGTTCCGGAGTGAGCAGAGAAAGGGAGGGCATTTGGCTTAATAAAATTATCCAAGTGCCCTGGCTCCAGCTGCTGCTTTTTAATTGTGTCTGACTGATGTCCAGAGACATGGGGAGGGGTGGCATCCTCTGCGTAGCATCTGCATCCGCCGTGCAGTGCCCACATCCGACAGCGGTACTCACAGCCCCTCTTGCTTCCTCGAGAGCTTGGGAGGCTGCAGGTGCTGCTTTGAGGAAGAGACAGACTCGGTGCTCTCTTACCGCTGCTTCTCGCTAGCGCTGACAGGCACAACACAGCTGAACCGTAAGCTTCCCTATCCCGCTGCAGCGATTCCCGTCACAGGAGGTTAGCAAGCTACTGGCAATTGAGCCAGCAATGTGCCCTGGTGGCCGAGAAGGCCAATGGCATCCTGGGGTGCACCCAGCAGAGTGTGGCCAGCAGGGCGAGGGAGGTCATCCTCCCCCTCTGCTCTGCCCTGGGGAGGCCGCATCTGGAGCACTGTGTGCAGTTCTGGGCTCCCCGGGTCAGGAAGGACAGGGAACTGCTGGAGAGGGTCCAGCAAAGGGCTACCAAGATGATGAGGGGATTGGAGCATCTCTCTGATGAGGAAAGGCTGAGGGAATTGGGGCTTTTTAGTCTGGAGAAGACTGAGGGGGGATCTGATCAATGCTTATAAATCCTTGAAGGGAGGGTGTCAGGAGGGTGGGAACAGTCGTCTTCCAGCGGTGCCCAGTGACGGGACAAGAGGGAACGGGCACAAACTTGAGCATAGGAAGTTCCATCTAAACATGAGGAGGAACTTCTTTCCTTTGTGGGTGGCAGAGCAGTGGCACAGCTGCCCAGAGAGGTGGGGGAGTCTCCCACTCTGGAGCCATCCCAAACCCGCCTGGACGCTGTCCTGTGCCACTGCTGGAGGTGACCCTGCTGTGGCAGGGGGTTGGGCTGGGGGAGCTCCAGAGAGCCCTGCCGACCCTGACCGTTCTGTGAAGCAGTCATTCTTGGTCAGCCCGTAGGGTAAATTCTCCTGGTTTGATATCTGGGCCAGCATTCCTCTGCAGGGAAGCTGTGTTAACGCCACCTGACCGAGCGCTGGGAAAAGGCCAGCTCTCCTGCTTGTGGGGGTGAATGCATCCCACATCCCTAAAGATCCTGTTAAAAATCCTGATTCATTTCTGGGCTGGAGCTCTCCTTCCAAAAGAAGGCTTTAGCAAGGAGGATGGAGCCAAGGGCATTTGAAAGGTGGGCGGTGAGGAGAAATAAGAGCATGTAGGAATTTGGGGGGGGGGGGGGGGATCGAGGAGCAGATAAAGAAAAGGACATGTTATTGCAGCCGAATTAAGCAATGCTGCGATGAAGCCGGGGTCTCCGCTGGGCTGCCAGCACTGCAAACACAACATCGTGAGTCAGGTCCCCAAAACGGGGGGAGCTCGTGAGTTTGCATTTTTCTCCCCTCTGAGCCTTTAGGGTTCATTTCTGTGCGGCGCCCCCCCCCCCCCCTTGCAAAACCACGAGGCTTTACAATCCTTGGTGGGGAAAAAAAAGCAAACTTTCAGCACAGGGCAATGCACGGCTTGCTGAGAATGAAGGGTTTGTGGAAGAGGGAGCGCTGGAGGACGATGGCAAACGTACCAATGGCCCTGAGCGCTGCTTGAACCACTCACCCGCTCGTCTCTGCTGGAGAGGCCACCTGCAGCTCCTGGGCACGAAAAGGCCCTGAGCTTTGCTAAGCAGCTTCAGCAGCAGCGAGAGAACTCCAGCGAAACGTTATTTAATGTTCCTCTTCAGTGGAGATGGCTATTTACCAGTGAGAAATTTCTGGGCTGAAGAGTCACAGCTTGGGTAATGCTGGATAATGTCCTTGGGAGGGGGAAGCGCTGGCGGGATTTATAGCAAGTCTTTGAGGCTTGGCTTCCATAGTTAGATCTGGCACAAATTTAGAAAAGCAGCTGGAGGATGAGTTTGTGCTTGGAATCATTAGCAGCAAGGGCTGTGCTGAATTACTGAATGCAACCTGGGGGAGAAATCGTTTCTAGGCTTTCTGTCAAGGCCAGTAAAATAAAATACGTGTGCGCACGTACGTATTTACTATACGCCAAACGTGAACCCACAGCACTGCGAAGGCACGTAGCGCCCTGGCTTCCCCGCGTGGAAGATGGTTTGGAGAAGGGAGGGATCCTGCGAAGCAGTGCTGGCGCAAGCGGCTTTGTGGCGGGCAAGGTGGTCTCGCTGCCGAGGCAGAGCTTGGAAACCTCGTGGCTGGGCAGAAGGGGCAGCTCAGCGGCACGCTGGTGGGAAAGGGAAGAGTTGTGCCCGAGAGAAGGAGCTGCCAAACTGGCCAGGAAGGTGCCGGCAGCGCTCTGCCCTGTTTGCCCGCAATGGGAACTGGGTGCTGCCCCGCAGGTCTGTAACGGGCTGTCTCTTCATGTGCACGTGAAGAGAGGTTTGGTACCCCTGTGAGTAAAGAGTCCCTTTGGGTGGCATTTTGGTTCCCAGAGCAGCCTGTGAACACCAGTGTGTCAGTCTAAGAGCCTGCCATTGTGCTTTCGGAGCATCTGTCCCCAGGTTAGACTGGCTGAGGCTGCAGAGGGCTCCTCTCCGAAATGAGCCCTGGCTTACAGTAGGAATTAACTTGGTTTTGGGGTTCATCCACCTGAGCTTCTCCATATTAGACCACTCTCGCCTTTTGAAAGGCTTGAATGGGGGGGGCAAGGCACCCAGCTTGCATGGAGTGGGAGTTTGTGTTTGTCCCCAAAAGGAACCAAACACCTCTCCTGAGGTGCCCTGACGGAGTACCTGGAGAGTACTTCAATAAGCAGTCTCCCTGCTTTGACTTCTGCAACTCTCTGGGCTACATGGGTACTACTGCGGGCTAGCTCAGCTGCAAATATGCCTGTAAAAATGCTAATGAGCATCTCTCAAACCGGAGGGGAGGCTGGGTGTAGAGTCCTCAACACGGTGTGGGGAGATGGGAGTGGGAGAGTGGCACCTCTCCAAGGCATGGCCTGGTGCCTGGAGGGACCGCAGAAGGCTCTGACCCAGCTTAGGGGGGATTTTTGCAGACACGCTGAGCACAGGAGAAGCACCTTCATTAGGAGAGTGATTTTTAGTTAAGACTCGAGTAATGCTGTTTGTCTGCAATGCTGTAGCAGCTGGTCCTGCTGTGGGGGCATTAGCGCCCGCTAGTCCCTGCCTTTGGACCTTTTTGGTGCCAGCGCAGGGCACAGGAAAGTGAGGAGGCAGAAGACAGAGGACCAGTTTGGAAGGTGGTGGCTTTGTGCATTGGCATTACAGCTGCTGCAGTGGGCACCAAGGCAGAGCAGGTTTCTGGGGAGATGTGATGGCGGATAACGAAGGACCTGGGTGGCTGCTGTGTGAGGAGCTTCTCCGGAGCCAAGCAGGATCAGCCTGAAGGCGCTAGTTTAGAAACACTTTGGTAGTAGGCGATGGAGGCTGATGGCTCCGGCTAATTGCAGGCGGGAGTCACGCTGGGTAGCGAAGGAGAGCTGACAGGCAGGCTGGGGAGGCACAGCTACCGCGGGCGCTGGAAGCAAACACAGGCACTTTATGCTTGATGTGAGAAAAATGGGGGACAGGGACCCCCCCTTGCTTTGTTTTTTAAAAGTACTTACCAAATTCTGGTTGTATCTGGTGTTGGCATCATCCGAAGGAAACTGTGTGGTGTTTCTCTGAGTTGGTGGTACTTTTCTGTGCAAATATGGTTGATTGACATTTCTGAGAGAGTGAGAGGTGGTGAGTGAGGTACCAGGGTGTTTGCCTCTGAAGGGAATCACAGAATCATAGAATGGTTTAGGTTGGAAGGGACCTTGAAGATCATCTTGTTCCAAGGCCCCTGCCCTGGGCAGGGCCACCCCCCACCAGCCCAGGGTGCTCCAAGCCCCGTCCAACCTGGCCTTGAACACCTCCAGGGATGGGGCAGCCACAGCTTCTCGGGGCAGCCTGGGCCAGGGGCTCACCGCCCTCACAGGCAACAATTTCTTCCTGATATCTCAGCTAAATCTCCCCTCTTCCAGTTTGAGGCCATTCCCCCTTGTCCTATCACTCCATGCCCTTGTAAAAAGCACCTCCTCAGCTCTCCTGTAGTGCCTCCCTCGCTCTGTTGACCACCCTTCTTCTGATGAATATGGGGATAATGTTATTGTTCATCTTTTCATGATGACCCTTTCAGCGACCCTCCCTCTGAGAATTACAGAAACATCTTGCCAAGGCACTTGTTGCAGTCACCCCTTTGAATTTAGCCATGTGAAACAGCGTCTGTCACCCACAGGGTCCTCTGCCAGGGCTGGAGGTTGGTTTCTTTCTGCACATTGCTCAGGGATCCTGTACTCTGCTGCAAAGAACCTGTCACAAGCAGCAAAGAGATGGCTTTATTTTCCTGATGCATGCAGCAGAAGAAGCTGTGGGATGATCGTTTGGTGGCGAGAGTCTGCGCTCATGTAGAAAGCATGACAGGATGAGAGTTGGGGTTGTTCAGCCTGGAGAAGAGAAGGTTTCGGGGAGACCTTAGAGCCCCTTCCAGTGCCTAAAGGGGCTCCAGGAGAGCTGGGGAGGGGCTTTTTACAAGGGCATGGAGTGATAGGATGAGGGAGAATGGCTTCAAACTGGAAAAGGGGAGATTTAGATGAGATATTAGGGAGAAATTCTTCACTGTGAGGGTGGTGAGCCCCTGGCGCAGGTTGCCCCGAGAAGCTGTGGCTGCCCCATCCCTGGAGGTGTTCAAGGCCAGGTTGGACGGGGCTTGGAGCACCCTGGGCTGGTGGGAGGTGTCCCTGCCCAGGGCAGGGGGTGGCACTGGGGGATCAAGGTCCCTTCCAACCTAAACCATTCTATAAAAAAGCGATCTCAAGGCAGTTTTAGCCTGCAGGGGAAGAGAGATGAACTGGCAGAATGCCTGCGGCTGCTGCAGGGGTGCTGGGCTTCACCCTGCTCTGGTGTTTTGCAGGGCTTGAGCAGGAGCCAGAAGGTGGCTGGGTAGCCTGGACATTTGAACTGCTGCGTGAAGGAGACTCCTGCGCTCTCAGAAGATCCTAAGTAGGCTTGTTCATATATATATATTTTTTTTTTCCCCCCCTCTGGTTTTATTGTAATCCTCACAGAGCGGTTCAGCGAAACTGGCAGGGTTGGGATTGAGGAGGAGAGGGGCTCGTTACCACGGGAGTAACGAACTGTCTGGCTCTGACTGGGAGGCAAGCAGGAGCAGGATTGAGGAGCAGAGAGATTGGATGTGCTGTGCTTGGGGGTGGTGGTAACTACAACAAACTGAATAATAATAATAATAAAAAGCTTCCCATATACACAGCTATTTTTGGTAGCTGATGGCTCCTGGGTTTGTACATTTCAGGGCCTTGTTACTTTTCCAAATTTCCTGGAGAGGGGTTTGTTTTGCTTCTAGGTTTAGGAGAATGTGATTCCTAACCTCAGAATCCCACTGGTTTTCTTCAGGACACCCAGATCAGCAGAGCTGGATGGGTTCTTTGTCAGTCACGTCCTTCCTGTGCACTGCGAACACATTACAGAGATCTCCAGAGCTCTGCCAAGGCTGCCCACAGCAGTCCAGACTTCTCACTTGTCCTGGAGAGCTGATATCGGTGATCCCGAGGTCATGGTGACAGACCAGCTCTGTGCCACATCTGTGTGGCTGAGGTATGACATGCTCCCACCTAAAGAACAACAGAGAACGCCCCCTGCTCTCGTGTTCCCGCGTTATTCCGCAGCCCGGTTTGGCTGTGCAAACAGCCCAGGAATAGTCCAGGGGTGAGTAGGGACGGTGAGGGCCGGCGATTTATTAAGTCGGTGTTGCTGCTGAAGGTTTTATTGTGAAACCGATGGTGGTGTGTCAGTGGAGGTGACATCCTGATGGAGAGGCAATAAAGCAGGCTGTGTAAGTGTACCTGAACGGGCGCGTATCCGAGCTACGCGCTGCGATAACCCAGCTGATATATGTATACTTATCTTGGACGCTGTAACTCTGCTCTCTTACATCCCTCCTAAGATGTGGGACTTGTCACTGATGCACGTACATCTCTGCGCCGTTGCCCTGGGCACTCCAAACCAAACTCTTCCATTTTTCCCGAGGTGGGAAACTTGTAAGTTAATATTCTTGCTACAGAGGATGTAGGTGGGGACGGGGTTCAGCAGGGCTATAACAGTTCTCTGGGTCTTAGCCAACATCCCATCTCTCGTGATACACTCTCATTAATGTCTTAATCAAGCAGATTATTTTTTTTCCCCTGGCAAGTAGTTATTACCCCGCGTGCTCTGCCACCCTCCCGCGCAGGCAGCGACAGAGGGCAATGCCCTTCGCGCGAGGGCAGAGACGGGGGATTTCTGAGGGGTGTTAAGTCCTTCCCTTAACGCTTGAGGGAGTGTTAAGGAAACAGGCTTACACCAAACAAAATCCAAATTTGTTTGTAAATTGTGTCACTGCCATACAGGAGTCTGGGAAGAAAGAACTGCCGCTAGCTGCGATGTTCGCTGTTGCTGGAGCCGTGCTATAAATACAGCCTGGCCCTCGCTAACCGGCAGATCTTTTGTGGAGCCGAGTTAGATATGGACAACTGGGGCTGCTCGCAACCTGAAAGCCTGAGCTGTATGAGATTAATTGCCTGTGATGACTTGTGTATGTTAATTGGCAGGATCTGGGCCGGTATGTACTCTATACCACCACTCGGATCGAAAGTCTTGAGCAGCTACTGGTTGTATTTTCATTAATAAAATAGTCACTTATAGTTTTCTTGAGATTCTTGCTTCTCTCTGCTCTAGGTTTCAGTGCTTCCAGGAGTCTCTGCCCACCGCATTGGCACTGCTCTGCTGAGAATGGTTTGTGCTGAAGGAAGACCTTGGAAGTGCCACACGCGGGATAAAATGATTTGTTGAAATACTATATTTGGCACCAGCTTTTCATCTAAACCAGAGCCACTTTACACCTGTCTGGCAAGATAAAGGGACTTAAAATGAGCGTGAGTGTGATTTTTATGCCTCAACGGTATACAAAGACCTCAGCATAAATGAATACCAGAGCTTCAAAGCTTTTGCTGAATGTTTTTCTACCACCTATAGTACTGTCAGGCTATTTTATTTTCAGGGTACAGTGATATCACTGAGCAGACCATTTGAAGGCTGCTCTACTTGTTTTAAGGAGGAACGGACAGACGGGTAAATGCTGCTGTCCCCCGCTGAATGAGCTTAGCTGTTTTCTGGGACATGTATTCTTACCCACAGGAGATGACTTTTTTTTTTTTGCTACTTTTCTAGTCTTTTGCAATAAAAGCATCTAATTGATGTCCTTGGCTGATACATCGGGACTTGCTACGTTGAGGTCACTGCTGTGTCCAACCTGGGCTGCTGCGGTCCTTCCTCCCACCCGAATGCCATGACCAGAGGAAGGCTGTTATGGCGAGTCCATCCTTATGAGGATTTTGTTGGTAAGTGTGTGCATGAGCAGGAGGCAACCGCACTCGGATTGCCCCAGAGCACTGCCTGGCTAGGCCACAGAGAGCTGTCAAGGACTACGGACAACAAAACCTTATTTCCATTTCAGTCACGTTATAGTTTGAAGCCTTTTGATTAAAAGGCGATTAAATTTCAAGCCCGGTGATAGCAAACTGCTGCTTACCCACGCTGGGGACTTGAAAGGGGTGTGCCAAAGGGTGCAGGCTGTGGTGAGCAGAGCCGGGTCTGTGAGGGGAGGCCGCCATGGTGTGCTGGGGAGAGGGGGCTTTCCACAGGGAAGGGATGCTGGGAGAGCCAGGGATGCCGGCCTTGCCTCCGAAAGGCAGCGGCGGGGCTGTCTGGAGAAGCAGTGCTGGCGGAATAAAGCTTTATTTGATGCCCACAGTGGTTTTAGGGGGCCTCCGGCTGCTGCTAAGCCACAGGGCTGGGGTGCACCTACCCCTGGCTGGGGCTGGCAGCGGGAGGGAACGGGCTCCCTCAGGGGGCTGCGGCCCTGACGCCAAGCCGGGGAGGCGGAGGATGGTCCTGAGGAGGTTGGGGGAGGCCCCCTGGCCGGGCTCGGGTGCCCCCGAAGTCGGGGGGGTGGGTGGGCGAGAGCGGCCGGGCCAGTGGCGGCCCCGCGTTACCTCAGCCGGCGGCGGGAAGGCCCCGCCCGCGCCGCCGCCTCAGCGCCGCCAGGGGGCGCCGCCGCCTCCTCCCGCGCGCTCGCCAACCCACCGCCCCGCGCTCCAGCCGTCGCCATGGTGACCGCTGGGTGCGTAGCGGCCCTTACGAAGCTGACGCAGTGGGCGGCCCGGCACGGGCGGGGGCGGCCCCTGCACGGGCGGAGGCGGTGTTAGAGAATCGGGGGGCCGCCGGGCCCCCGGGATGGAGGTGGCGGCGGTGGCGGCCCTGGGCCTGCGGCGGCGGAGAGGTGAGGGGAGGCGGGAGGGCGGCGGCGACCCCCGCACCCCGAAGCGGCGGGGGCGGCCCCGGTGGGGGGGGGGGTGGCAGCGCCCACCCACCCCTCCGAACCGGCGGGGCCTTCCCAGCGGCGGGAGGGTAGGTCCCCGCCGGCCGTGAGGGGAGGAGGCCGGTGCGGGGTGCCGGTGGGCCGCGAAGCGGGCGTTGGGGCGGGCCTGGCGGGTGCTCCCGGTCGCTGTCCCCAGCCCCGGCGGTGCTTTGTTCTGTCCCGCCCTCTTCGGGAGGCGGCGGACAGGTGCGGGAGGGGATGGCGGAGCTGTGCCCCGGGGGGAGCGTTTGCCTCCGGTGCTGCGGGGAAGGCGGTGGGGCGGCGCGGGTGGCCGTCTCCTGCGGGAGCCGCCTCTGTCCCTTCCAGCCGCAGGGCCCCATCGCAAGGTGGCCTGCGCCCTATAGAAAGAGGTGATTTCCCCCCCCAGGCAGGTGCGAGGCAGCGCATCGGGCTGATGGCGGGGTCAGAATTGATACCCAAGTCCCCCCGTCCAAGCTGGCCTTGGCCGTCAGCGCTAGCCCGGTGTGGGAGATTAGCTAGGTGCTGCTGGCTGATCGTTCAGGGAGAAGCTGCTGGTGTGTAGAGGGTGGGTGTGACACAGGGATTCTTTCTTTCAGCCTTTATTACATCTCCAGAGGGAACCGATACCTGAAACAGTTAGCTGGCACTAAAAGAACTTCAATGACATGGATCTGCCACAGTGGGTGATGAGCCCCAACAGTAGAAATCCCCAGTTAGGGTTGCAGAGACCTGCGGGCTTGTAGAAGTAAAGGATATATCACTCTTGAGATCTATAGCTGGGACGTTGCCAGACTGCTCAGCCAGAATTCATGCCGTGCCCATTCTGGGAATTGGTACCTGCCGGTGTGTTTGGGACAGGCTTCAGTTGTCACTTGGAATATAGGAATGAGGATTGCTGAGTCCGCAGGTCCTGATATGCGGGATGGTACTTAACAGCCAGCTCCAGGTGGGAAACAGCATAGTGGTTGCCAAAGATAGTATATACAGCTTCTGGGACACTGGAGTGTTTTTAAGTGTGGCGTACTGAAAGCAGCAAATCTCTGCTCGATGGATTAGCCAGCATGTTAAAGGAAATGGTTCTGTGGGAAAGCATAACCTCTGCCAAGGTGGGAAGGAGATTATTCGCCTGCCAGGATAAAACCTTGTGTTACCTGGTGATGAGTTGCTACATCCCGCTGGCTGTCATTTTTCTGGTTGAACAGGGAGAAGTGTCTGAGCTTGTGTGGTCAGGCTGAGTGTTTTTAAAATAGTCGTGGTTGGGAGATAATGAAATTGTAGGAAGTGGCTTTTTGTAAAGACAGGGTCTTTAATCTCTCAGTTTTATGATGCTGGATTTGGTGAAATGTGTATGTAGTGGGGAAGTGACTACACTGTTAAGGAGGTTAGTTTGTCATTGGGGAGGAAGGATTATCTATTGGGCACTGGTGGAAAGCTTTCGAAATATAAAACATCTGCGTGAAGCTATTTGTTGTCCTAGGTGTTATTTAGCTTTCTGTGACATAAAAGTTACAGTAGGTTCTTAAAGCTGCCACTTAGATTACCGCTCAGCCCAGTGAATGTGTGTCAGTTTGTAGTGGACAGGCAGGCCAGTAATGGCTAACGGTGACAAAAACTTGAACAGCATCTGCTACGTAGTAAATAACGCATACAGTCTGGAACTTCTGAAACCAAAACTCTTCAGAAAGGAGTAGGACAAGTGTTCGCCTTTAAAACTGCATTTAAATAAAAGAACAGATTTAGGAGTTACCGTCTCTGCTGTTTTACAAAAATTTTACTCTCTATAACATGCTACAGAGTCAAAATTACAGACTTGAACTATGTGTGTTTGCTGGCACTGATTGCGATAGCGCTGACCTGTAAAAACAGATTGGATCATTTTAACTTAAGGCGCACTGGGTTAGATCCTTTTGATTGCTATAGGCAAAAATCAAATCAGAAATCTCAGCAACAGGGATTGCTGTAAGTCCCTGACAGCTTAATCACTGCTGGGAAATGGGCAATGAGAAAGGGAAACTTCAGTGTGCTGCGTTCACCCGTTCTTCTTCTAGAGTCCTGGGAAGGAACGGTTGTGCAACAGTATGATCTGAGTGGTTAAAATTGAGAAATGTGCTGCCCCAGGAAGAAAAGTGGGAAGGATGAAAATACTCCCTCCAAAGACAAAGTTATGTTTTTAAAAAAAAAAGAGATGAGAACTAGGGTAAACCAAAATACCTGTCAGTCTGTTTCATAAAAAAATGAATGTAGATATCAGGTTGTGTTGAGAAGAGTTGTCTTCAGCAGATACGCAGTGCGTTTGCAGTGTACTAAATTTTGGCAGAGTTTTCCTTTTTCTGAAACTTTGTCAAAATTCCTATGAACAAATAGTTACGACAAAAAATTCTGTTTTGTATGTAAGTGCGCAGATGTGCTTTTGGACCTTGGGTGGGAATATAAATGTCACATTCCTTGTGCTATGTCTACCTCAGTTTGGTATGAAACAAAAGAGATTTTTATGTATCCCTTAAACACTGTGTACATCTGACCAGAAACTGGTGACATAAACTTGGAAGCCCTCTAGCTGACAGACCCACTTGCCTTGCATGTTTTTATCAGTCCCACCTGTTTTTGCTTCCCTCTGTAAAACAGTTTGGCGTTCCCCATGGGATCCGGGTGCCCCAGCTGTGGATTGCCCTGTAATCCACGTGAAGTTTAGGTTGTGTCTCTGTTTGTGATGTGACCTTTGATCCTCGGGTGCTGCAGGTAGAGGTGTTTAATGCAGTTTTATAGTGCCAAGTATAAAAATGGGCAGAGGGGTATTTCCTGTGCAGCCTTATCTTTAGAAGTTAATTCGTTTGGAGTTGGCTCATCAAAGCTAGGTCACTTTGGTTTCTGAGTTGCAATAAAATTGTACGGATTTGCAAACAAGATTTATACCCTTCTTCCAAGCCTTTGTGACTTAAAAAACTCTCTTTAAACAATATAAATACCAATCTTGCTTTTGTGGGTCCTTTCCAGGCCAGGACCAGCAAGCTGGAGACCTGGCGGAGATATGAGAGCGCTAACACTTGCGCGTGTAAACCCCCAGCGTGCTTGGTACGCTGCTCAGCTCTGGGCAGCTAACAGCCTGTGAGGCTTCCAGTCGTTTACAGGCCTGCCTGCAATTTATTAGACTTTCTTGCATTTAAACCAGCAGTGATTCTGTTCTGTCTTCAGATAGGGGAAGGATGTTTGAGCCTTCCTTGGGTAGCAGAGTGCTATATCTAGCCTAGAACAGGCAGCTTTTACTTTGGGGAGTCTGCCTGCACCCTGCTTTTCCCCTGAGAAAACGGCATATTCCTCTTCTCAGCTTGCCACCTAGGTAGCAGCAAATAATACTTAAAGCTAGCAGTGTCTCCAGTTCTGACAACGATCCAGCAGATGAGTAAGTACATCCTGAGCTGGATTCAGCATTGGAGTTTGAGGAAGTTACATTTAAAGAGACAGCAATTGAGATGCTTGGAAGAGTGAAATTTATTTTCATCTGCTTTTAGAGAGCTGCGGGGCTGGAGTTTTTAGAGAGCTGGGGGAAAGGAGTTCATGAAAGTGCCCTTTGTGCTATCAGGAGCGTGACAAATGGACTCTTCTGGGATCTGTGGGTAGCTTTGGGATGTTTATTCTTGCTGGAATAGATTCTTTGAGTAAATCAGACTTTTAACTCGAAGCTAGTGTGCACTGATATTTTCTTTATTCTGCACTGTATATACATGATACTGTTAATTTAAGCATATGTCTGCCAGAACAAACAAACATGGCACGTGTTTCACAGTGGTGGGAATCCTTGCGATGCTTCTAGTTAGACCTACATTCCTTTGCTTTCAAGCTAACACTTTTTTGTGTATTTCTAAAGAGAAATTGGAGGAAAAAAAAATCTTGAAAATTTGCCAGGCGCTGTATCTGTCCAGCTTTGAATTTTTAAGACAGAAGAAACTGACATTATTTTTCCGATATTGACAAGAAATGGAAAAGTTTGTCCACTGAAAAACTAAAATCAAATTGTAATGTATTTTAAGAGCACAAGTATAACTGAGAGTTGATAGTCTACTCACAGGCACAGAAATAGCCTCTAGAATCTGCTCTCTTTGTGTAACCATGTTGGTCCTGCTTACTAGATCTCACTCTGCTTTCTAATAATACAATATATATATTTTTTTGGTCTCCTACAGCAGCAATTGCTCTGCATATAATTCTGTAGTGCAAGATGCTAAGCACTCTTATTCTGCTTGCTTCTTTGGGTCCACGGTTTAGGAGCAAGATGCCAGACACCATGGCTAAGTTTGTTATAAAGCCAAGTGTATATAAAAATGTACCCATACCTGATCCATTTAAAAAAAAGTCTGAAATACTGTGGACTACTTAACTATTTTGAAGCTTCATTACAAGCTTTAAAGAATGATAATGCATGGGAAAATTGATGGGTTTATATTTTAGGAGCAGCATATGGTAAAGTGGAATATCCTAATATAAAATGCATACAAAATCTGGGTTAAAATGCAAAGCATAATGCTGCTCTACCTTGATGATTTTGAATAAAAGGTGGAATTCCTACTGAGCGTTAGAAAAAATGTACCCTCTGTCTTCAGTCATTTCTTCTTTTCTGTTCTTTTCCTTCCTCCTTTTTATGCTTTTCTCCCCTTCCAGTGAAAGGGGTGCGGGCCCCTTACCTCATATACTGGATTTGTTTGAAGAGGTGTCAAGCTAAAAGATTAAATAAAAAAGGTTGCTGAATATTTTTCTCTTCCTTGCAGCAAGAGTACAAAATCTGCATGGCAAGCAGAGACTGCTTGACTAATAAAGAGTTTTCTCATGGGCTTTTAACCCCCAAGCTTCCACTCTGTCTGCTTTTACATGAAGGCTTCTTTAACTGGACTCGTGCTCTTGCAGACCCCTGGAAGTTCTCCTCCTCCCTTCCCCTCCATTGGCGTTTCTGACCCTCTTTGAGGGGCCTGGCCTTCTCGTCTCCTTCAGGTTGACTACAAATGTGTGTGGAATTGCGTGAGAATTCATGACTTTTAGTTCTGTTCAAGCTTGTAAATCAGTAGCCAGCCTGCTTTGATTCTTGCACATTCCCTTTGCATGAAAGTAAAACTACCAGTGGATTCCTCAGTGATGCCTTTGACCTTAATAAGAATTTCTCCCTGAAAACAGGATACAAGATGCAATTCTAGTGTCTTAAAAATTCTAATTTTCCTTGTGTTCTTCACTCGCTGTTTCATCAGGCAAAGGTGCTGTTCAGCAAGCAATGATTACTGACCCAGCGCAACTGACTTCTAGTAAGCTAATAATATGATAAATTGTCTCCGAGTTGTTTAAACTGATCTCGCTTCCATGACCTTATGCACAGATCTCCCATATGGTGATGAAAAGCCCTCTCCTAGCACGCACCTGCAGGACTGCTGGAAGGGTTATTGTGGGAATCCTAGCGAAGCCCGTTGGGGTGGAGTTTGTGCCTAATGTGCGTTATCTGTATTTTCTAAATGCCTGCTGTTTCATAAGAAGTTTTGTAAGCGCCTTCCTGTAGATAGAGGATCGTGCCGCTGCACGCACTTCCATTTTTCTCAGTGTGAGAATGCCCTTGTGCCCTGAGGGGGATGTAGCTGCAAAAGCTGGCGGGCACAGTCCTGAAGGGGATCGGTGCCGGTCCCTCTTTCTCAGCACGCTGGTTTGTCGGGGCACTGGCATCTTTAGGGGTGAATGATCCCTTTCAGGAGTTGGTTCTCCCACCGTTGCTGGTGGGATAGCTTATTTGATACAATTTGGTGCTCGGTGACATGCGAGATGGGAAGATTTGCTTGGAGCATCTAAAACAATGAGTGTCATATTATTGAAGAGCTAAGCACTATTTGCTGAATGAAAGCAGAGAGTTGCTGATACTGAAATTGATTGTATGAGATTCTCCTCCCTGTGAAGACATGGTAAGATAATTTTAAACAGTGTTTATGGATACTAGGAGTAATTAGCTAATCAATAAATATGAGAAGGCTACCTTAAATGAGTAAGTGTTCTGAGCGCTTGCCGCGTCTTTTCCTTGGTAACATCTGTTTCTTTGATTTTTTTGGTCTAGATTACCAGCACAGACCTGAGAGATCCAGGCAGGCTTCTAAGCTGAGTCCTTATACTTTTCTGAACAACAACATGTGCAAATAAAATGGTGAATCCCTTAGGCCACCTTAAATAAAATTGAACTGGATAATAGGAAGAAACAGGGAAATTCAGGACCTTGCTATTATAGTTTTATTGCAGTAAGTACAATAGAAATGGTGAGGCTGATATGAATAAAAAAAAAAGCTCTTGTGCATTTCTACTCTGAAGGGTTTCCATTCAGATCTGTTGGGCTGCTCCATGTCTGCTAAAAGTTGGAATTTACACAGCTTTGCATCTTTTAGAAAGAAGAATGAAATTTAATATTATGTCATGGCTTGTCTTTTCGGCACAGATCTGTGTAATGTGCTTGCTGGTGTTTACAGCCATAGATACAGCCTTGATGTATTTTTGGAATATAGATTCCAGCTCAAAAGTCTGAGCTTCTGGAGGCTTGTCTTTTCCCCATGTGATCTGCCAAATGATCTTGCAAAATTGTGCTGTTTTCTCTCAGGGGAAATTAACTATTTCACCTCCCATAAAATCAGAGCAAGTCGGGTGCTTCTTATCAGTTTGCAGCACCTCAGCCCAGCTTATGACTGTCCTGAATAAAGGGATTCCTACCTTCTTTTGTTGTCTTGCATACTATATTTCTTGGTCATATCCAGACCCCTTAAAAGTGTTCTTCATTGAAATTCAACCTAGTGCTGTCTAATAGCTTCCCTTTATGCTTGGCTTGTCTTTGTCAGTGTTTGAAATACATGTTCTTTCCTTTTTGAAACACAACTCGGATTTCAGTGTCTGAAAATTCAGATGCGTGAAGTAGTAAATGAAGTGAACTCAGTGCAGCGCTCCATCGCTAAATGGTTCTGGAGCAGTTAAGTGGACCGCTTTGTTGCTTGTCAGCTGCTGAACTCAAAACGAGCCCTCTATTAAAAGTGCACCAGCCCGTCTTCAAGAACTTCAGACCCTGTGGAAACAGCAGAGTTTTTCTAACCCAGTGGTCTGTCTCTTGTTCCAGGATATCCCTGCGCAGACAATGTGTCCTTCCATTTCAAAGGTCTTGTGTGAGTACATTACCTCTCAGCCAGATTTAACCTTTTCCACTACAGTACCCTTTTTGTGACTGTGTTCTGTCTGATTCAGTTGTTTGTCACCATCTCCATGGTATCCGAGCATCCGCTAATGACAACCGCTTCACTAAATGAGAGTATTCAGATATGAACTTCTGTATTTTTGCTTGGAGGGGAAACATGTGCCCTGATCCCTTGTCAGAGGAAGTAAAAAAAGTTCCCATTTGCTCTTCTGAATGGCGGATAAGTTACATCCTTAAAACAACATGAAGAAGCAGTAATTTGCGACTTCTCTCTTAAGTTCCTGTTGTAGTGGATGCTCTTTTTCTTCCCTGAATAGAATGGAGAATAATGACAGATTTCTTTGAGAGATTCTCTGTCTGCTGTGGGATTGCTCTTCCCCTCACTTCTGTCATTTTCACTTATTTTTCTAGCAGAGAAAGAGGCTGCTCTTTCTTTTCAAGTCTTCCTTCCGAGGTTAATACGGGACTAAAACTATTTGGCACATGAATAATGAAGCGCATAGGAAGCGAGAGATGCCTTTCCTGAGATGTTACGTGCATGTTCTAAAACCGGAAAGAGTAGAGCTTTCCTCCAACTTTGGTGACACGAGAGGAGCTCAGGGCAAAATGCCTTTGTGTAATTGTGGTGTTAAAGATTCGCTCTGCAGGAAGCCATGGGCTTCTTTCTCCTGAAGCTCTTTCCCCTCTAAATTTCATGCCTATTCCTGGCTCAATATCTTGCTTTTGGAAAACAGTCTTTTATCCTCATTGATTTTATTTTTTTTCTTTCAAAAAAAGGAACATGCTTTATTCCACGTATAAGAGCAAACCCTTTTGAACACCTCAGGGGCTGTAATCAAATTTAACTTGATAGGAAATGGGGACATCCACAAATGCAGTGTTGTCCTCGATACTTCCAAATGTTACTGGCCTGGAAGAATCCGAGATAAAGAACTTTGCGGGTTGTATGTAACTGTTAATTTACCTTGCTTTATAGGACCCCAGCTCTCTGCTGGTGGGAAAGAATCTATCGATTCTCTGAGGCCTTGGTCTGACTTTGTCTTTTTTTTTTTTTTTTTAGATGAGGGCGGAGGAATTAGTATAGGCGGTTTTGGAGGTGGGAACCATGTAGGATGCTGCAGAAAACGCTCGTTCTGCTGTGAAGGGGTGGCTGAGTAAGTGTGGTGCATGCATCTGAAGTGCCTCATGGGAGCCTACTGGTAATATTTACAGAGGTTTTGTGAGTTTGGAGTATGCGGTGTATGAGTTTGCACGCGAGCCCAGAAGTGTCAAGTATATTTGATTTTCCCAGGTGAAGGGGGGTGTGTGTGTGTGTGTCCAAGCTTGTTGCGGGGAGGGGTGGGCAGAGAGCCTGAAAAGCCACTGTGAGGTGGGGAGCGGGTATTTGGGGAGAAGAAACATGAATATGCATACTTTGGCAGTTTCTCTGTAATCTAGCGTGCAAGTTTGCAGGACGTGTTGTTTGTGTACGTGCAGGCCATGTGCTTGAGTGGTTAGACATGCGTCGAGGAGCAATGCCACCCATGGCCTTCATAGTGTAAGGAACCTATATTTTATGTCCCTGGTTCTACTGGCTCCTCAGGTGTTTGTTCCCTGGAATGGCTTGAAAGCCTCTGGTTAGGAGCTCTAAGGTATATCGCATCTGTCCTTTATGCTTTGGTTCATGCAATGCTTATTTTGGGATGAGTTACCCTGACGAGGTCTCCAAGAGGATGAAATCATCACAGAAATAGTGATTTTTTTTTTTTCCCCCTCTCTACTGGGAGTGGTAAAGAGCAGAGGAATTCAGCCCGTTGCTGTGTGCTGTTTTTTGTCCAACTGATTCTCACCTCCGTGTTCTCCTGCGCTGTGGTGTGTGTCTGGGCCTGCTGATGGAGGAGCTGGGGGTGGCTGCGTGAGGTTAAATGGATGTTTCAAGACGGTAGGTGTTAGCAGAGAAATAAACTGATGAAAAGTGTCCAGTATCGGGGACAAGAAAAGGAAATGAACCTTTGCAGAACTGGAACTTTTGGCACTGTGTGAACTGAAAAGCCCGATAAGGACTTGCTGCTGTTCTGCATTTTGAGGTTATGCTGTAGAAGCTGAGGAGATGAAGCAGGAGATCTGTTCTGAGGCCACTTTTAATGACTCCGAACTCCCAAAAATATTTCTTGAGAGAGTGGAAGGAAATACACTGTGTTTATTCTCTGAAATGAGTAAGCATGCTAATATGAAGTGTTAGATTACTTTTTAAAGCTACGTGACAGCTACTACTGGATGTACAGGGCGCTTTTGCTAGCTCCTCTGAGGGAAGTTGCCTGGATGGGCTGAGGAAGAGGATGGCATTGCACAAGGGAACATGGAAGACTCTCCCACATGGAGTATCCTGGACTGTCCTTCTCTGAGCTACCTGAGCTATTTATATTAAAACATTGCCATGTTGTGCAATGGACAGGGCAATGTCCTGTACGTCCCCAGCTGCTGTTGTATTTATGCTATGAAAAACTGTGTTTCCAGCTGCTCTGCTCATCTTTTCTACTTAACTCTTGATTTGTTATAAACAAAAAAAAGACTTGAAAGCAGTATAATGGTTTTAATTGAACAGAGGACGGCAAGAGACAGCTCGAGTCTTGCTTCCCACTTAAATGCGTTCGTAAGGAATAAGGCCTCTCATTGGTATGATCGCAGCACTAGACAAGGAGGCATGCTTTTTGGAAAATAGCATGGTTAAACTGAAAGGGAAGAAATCGCATTGGTTCCTGTTGCTGTAGCTGCAGGTCTTTGGCGTTTTGTGTCACTGCTCTGTATATTGTAGCTGTGAAATGAAATCCCTTTGAGTGCAAAAGCATGAAAGGGTGTGGTTAAAGCAATCGGGAACCTTTTCACTTTAAATTATCTGATTTATGACATGAAAAATCTCAATGTTAACATAGATTTGTTTTGCAAACCATTCGACTGTAAGTTACCTGGTGTTATGCCAAAACACTCCCTCTTGACTAGCATGTGAAAATACAGCTCTTGAGCCTCTGGTCTAGACCACAGGGGCTAAACGCTCCCGAAGAAGGCGTAAGTCGAAGTTTCAGTTCTTTCAGTAGGCACTATTTCAGTACCATGCTCGTTTATGTTAATATTTGAGGAAGTCTTTTGGGTGGGGAGTGGGTGAGTGAACCCCCTTTTCTTCTTCCTAGTCTGTTCTGGACTACTTTCATCTTTCCAGTATGTCTGGGCTTGCAACTTTTGGGTTGCCAGTATGAACTGCAGATTGGTCTTCTGCCTTTGGATCTGGAGGCGCAAGCCTCGCGCTGCAGAGGAGGTGCAGTGCCAGAGGGTGGGATACTGGATCTCCTGGTTGTCCAAGCCTGGAGAAGTCGGAGATCCTGTTTCCAGAAAGCATGTCTGTCTGTTTCCTTGTACTTTAGATGAATATGCTGGTGTTTGCTCAACTGCCTCGCACCTGACTGTTGCCTCTGTGCAGGAGTTTTCCAGGAGTTTGCATTTCACAATGGAGTTTTTGTTTAAACTAGATTTTTGAGGAGGGGGGAAAAAAGTGATGGATGCCAATTGGGAGAGAGGAAAAGGGAAGAAGATATGATTATCTAAGACTCAGTGGCCCTCCGGACTGTGTGGCTGCTGCTCCCTTTTTGTAGGGAGCAGGAGTAGAAGAGACGAGAAAAGTGTTATCTTTCTCTTCTTCAAATATTCATAGTGTTCCTGCTGCAGAGGAGCAAGGCTACCAAGACTTCATTAGATATTTCTGCTGTTGGAAAAGGAGATGAGGTTGGAAGCAGTTGTGGCTCTTACGTTCCTATGGGAACAGATAGGAGATGCAAGGCCTTGAATTCTCAACTATAAGGGGATTTGTCAAGAAAGGTGGGAAAAGTATTTAATGTCTGATTTGAGTGGGAAACTAATAGTCGTTCTTTCCCCGATTGGCTTCTGACTGCAAGTTGTTTTCCCTGCTGAAGAGGAGATGGGATCTTGTGCAGTATCTTTGAGGCTGCTTCACTGCTCCGTGGCCGCAGAGTTAATTACAAGCTGGACAATGAGATGCATGAGTCCGCCCTGCTGCTGTTTCACCGACTCAGCTGTTCAGTGCTGGGTTTGGATGGAGGGGGGCAGCAAAAAGACTGTTGGATGAGAATGCAAACACGGCTCTGTTCCACATAGCCCTGGTGCTTGTGGAGCAGGGGTAGTAACGCCATCTGAATGAATGCTCCAGACTAAACTATTCCTGAATCCACTTTTGCCACCCCATTTAAAGTAGATAAGATGTTTAGGGCAGAGACATCCGTTTTTTTTATCACTGTGCCGAGCTGCAGCCTGTCGTTAAAGCAACTTCCTAGGAAATGCAGGACTTTGCCCAGTGCTGTCTCGCACGTTGCTCGTCCTGGGGAGCTCAGCCGACACTCCGTAAGTAGGTTCTCCCTGTCCAGAAAGGTTGGGGTGGTGTAAGATTCATGGTATATCAAAGGAAAACAGCTGCATTACGTGACCTGAGAGGAATTGCAGCTCCATAGTTAAGTTGCTCGGTAAATTGAAAAGGAAATGGCAAAAAGAAAGGAGCTTGATTAATGAAGAGGTTCAGGTTTCGAACAATAAGTGTCTTGTTTCCAGCAGAGTTCGGCTGAAAGCAGGCACCTGCCTAGGGGTGGTGCCTCGCTGGCTCTTAGATGGGTGCGCTTCCTGGTCACCAGCAACAGCATTTATTATTTATTTTTTTTAAGAGAAGAAATCTAGTGGCTTTGGCAGTTTTTCACAGTACGTAAAGGCTCAGTGAAAGAAGGGGTGTTGGTCTTAAAATAGGCCTTGTCAGGTGAGTAAAACCCATCATTTTGCACTAATCTCTTTGAAGGCGAAAGGGAACTTTTTTTTACATCTACAGAATATTTTAGCTGCGCATCATGGCTCTTTGACTGTTAGAAAGTCAACACGATATGGCCAGTGAGCAAAGCGAGGACGGTGGCTCGCGTCTGATCATAGGAGCAGTAGGTACGGTGTTTGAGACTGCACAGGCGTGCTTTGCCAGCGCCGCGGGGAGTACTGTTCACTGGTGCAGCGCTAAAAGAGGTGTTGGCGCCCTGACTGAAGCTGTTGTGCTCAGTGGAGCTTTTCCTTTTGGGAGCTTCCAGGGCCCACTTCTTGTAGCTGCAATGTGGCTGGGTTGCCATCAGCAAACTGGGGACTCCTGTCTGTAGGTTATGGTCTCTTATTTTATTATAAGGGGAATAACTCACGTCTTCCCCGCCCTCAAGACTATGGGTCTTCTATTTGAGCAGGTAGCTGGCCATTAAATAGGATTGCCTGCTTGGTACTTAAAAACTTCACTCCGCTGTGCTTAGTGCAAATATCGTTTCTTTATAGTCCTCACATTTTCTGTGTTACCCACATTGTAGAATGCAATTTGGATTAAACTTTTCTGCGCACCTGAGTGATCTTAAGTGCTTCAGTTAAAGAACAGCTCTGCCTTCTTTGTAGCCTTTCCACTCAGGCACGTACTGAAGACGTGGAACTATTTAGAGAACATGATTTCAGCTTCGTTGTGGAGGGAGGGAAGCTCACCCTAGAAATAGGGGGGGGGGGGGGGGGGGATTCAGCTTCTGTTCTTGACTGCAAAAAAATCAAAGTTTTATCTCTGATTTCCCTAAAATTAGTATGTCGGGGTTGTAGGTGCTTGAAGAAGAATTGACTACAAGTTGTCTGCTTCTGGTGTGTGTCTCTTGTGTTCTCCAGAGATGGATAGCGCAAAGGTCACGCCGCAGCCCTTGCTGGCAGCCTGGAGCAGGAACACGATGCCTGGTGCTCCCAGCTGAGGGAGGGGTGTTAAAGCGGCAGGCTCTGGCTGTACTCATTCCCCGTCTTCTCTTTCATGTTTTACTTCTGGATTCTTTGCCTCCCATCCTGATGATGCTTTGGTTTTCTAAATCCTTTTCCAACCGACTGGGTCAGAAAGTAAGTTGTTATTGTACGTTTTGTTAGGGGTTGCCAGATCTGGTAGCCAAATGGAGCTGAGGCCACTCGAGCGCGGTGGCCCAGATCCAGCCAAAAGTGAGGCTGAGCATGTGAGTCTTAGTAGACCCACACATACATACACAACGCATATGTGAATGTATGTGTGTATATATATACACTCTCCTGTGACAGTTGGGAGAGGAGCCAGGGCAGCAGCTCTGCTTCTCTGTCGAGGTTAATGGGGTTCCCTGCCTGCCGTAGTGCCTCTGCCCTGGTGGAGGTGAGCCTTTGGTGGGTGATGGGTCTGGGAGGAGCCGGGTGAGGCTGTTATTTGGGTTCCCCCACTTGCCATAGTGCCTCTGTGCTCCTGTGTGCATAGGTGACCTTTTTATCCCATAACCTAATGTGTTTTAAAGACCAGATTGTGTCTCTGCCACTCCGCTGCTTCTTTCGTGTACAGCCTGTCACTGGTGGGAATGCATAATTTCTCCATTTTGCTGTGTTTGTCTCCTCCCTGGCGTATTAGGGTAAAGCATAGGAGAGGAGGAGGGGGAGAGGAAAGAAGGCATGTGTAGGCTGCTGGCGTTGCAATTTAAAACCTACTTGTGGAAAGGATTCTTGTGTCCTCTGTATACTTTTTTTTTTCCTATTCCATATTAACTTCAGTCTGGCAGCTGGAACACCTTTTAAAATTTCAGTGGTGCCAGGAGAGATCATTGAACTGACGGTGAATTATTCATAGTGTCATTCCGCCGGTATTCTTATTTCCTTACTCCAGAGTGATCATTTTGGCCTATTGGTATCATTCATTCAATTGAAGTAGGATACTGTATTCTGGTGCGTACTCTTCTGCTGGTCGCTCTGTGACCGAGGAGTGCAGCGGAGGAAGGAAGAAGCCTGTGGACATTCGTTTCTTCCAGCTTAAAGAATGCTTGAATTCATCATGTGTTGGGCAAGTCATTGCTCAAAACTGGATGCTATAGCAGACTACGCTTTCTGGGTCGGTCTGCTCTGCTGTTTTCCTCTTTGCAATGAAAATAAAATCATAAATTATAATGTAGCTTTCTGCCACAGGATATATTGGATGCTGCGCATCCTAAGGTATACCAAAAGATTAGTTCTTCATGTGAAGAATAGTGACACTAATATGTATAAATAAGAGTTCTTCATTATCTGGCTTCCAGCGGTAACCTAATCACTAACTGGTTCTGATAATGAATTCCCCCCGTGGTGCAAATCCTGCAGTATTTTCATCGGGTGCCCTTTTGTAATGCACCTCTTGATATGTACCCCCACTGCTACAAGGTACGAGGAAGGAATGCAGAAATCTGGACTGGCTGATGGACGGCTGCATAGGGGAAAGGCTGGCGAGAAGTGACCGAGCATGGATTCTTGAGGTCACCAGCATTTGATTTTTCAGATCTTAGAGCTGTAGACTTTTCCCTGGAGTAAGTGTGTTGTCTGTGGAGCGTGGGAAAGACCGCCAGCAAGAATGCCGTGAAGGTATGTGAGAAGCTACCTGGCATCTGAATGCAATTGCCATGACATCTGTTATTGAGGACTCAGGAGATCGCCTTCTCAAAGAGATCGTGATTACAGGCGTATTTTGGAAAAGAATTGGAGCCACCTGACAAGACTGCTGTAGCTTTTGTCCTCACGTACTGTTGTACACGCAGATGATCTCAGGCGGTGATTGGAGAGTAACATAGTTTGCTGCTCCTGTGGGCTTCTCTTGGTGGTCCGCGAGGTCCATGCAGAGTTTAAGTCGAACAAAACACTTCTGCAAGAATGCAGGCATAATTCCTATAATTCCTGTTCAAAAGGGCTGGGAACACTTTCCCACATTCCCCAGAAAAGAACCGTAGGGAGTCTCAGCTTGGATGTTTGTGCCTGCGTTCCGAATTTAAGGGACTGAGTGAAGAAACTGAGGGGGGGGCGAAAAAGGTAGCACAGGATTGTGATGCAGAAGAGCTCAGACCTGGGCTAGTCTTCTGCTGTAGGTGCTTGATTATGCCTTAATCAGCTGGGTTAATTGCAGTATAATATTGCTCTGAAGCCTTTGAGCTCTAATCAAGAATGAGGTTCTGGATCAAGTACTATAACTGAAAAAGATGAAATAAAGATTATTTTTTTTTTGCAGGCTTTGAAAGTTCACTTGCAATGACAATAAAGGAATTAATTCCCAAACCCCAGATCTTGTGCTTGTGATCTCTTCCAAGATTATTCCAACACCCCCACCAAGGACTGTTTCAGGCATTTACTTCTGAAGCCCAATTGAAAAGCTTGAAATGAATGGACACTTCATGGTTAATTGTAATGTAATTAAAGGCAAGGGGAAAAAAACTCCACACCTAGATAAATCCTGCAGAAAGCATTGCCACAAAGGCACTAAATTTAATTACAGGGATAATGATGCATTGCCTACAGCATAAGAGGAAAAAGTACTTTCTCTTCTAATAGCCTAAAACTGTGCCGGCTCAGAGCCAATTACTTGTCCTGGAGTATATCTGAATAAACAGCTTTTTTTCTCTTATAATCCTGTTTGGATTATAAGTTCAAGTGTGAAGACTCATTTAGCATTTGAAATTCTTATCTGCTAGACTAGAGGGAGGGTGGCTTCTCTTATGGAAGTCAACTTAAAAACGCATCCTTTCCCAAATGGCTCGTGGAGTAGCGATCCTTTCCATTTTCTGAGTATGAGCCTGCCTCTGCTCGCAAGTTCTCTGGAGAAGATTTGGGGTCAACTTCTGTTCTTTATCTTATTGATGGAAAAGTGAAATTGCTTTCCTTTTGTTTTACAAAAACTGCAAAGTTACTGATGTCTTAATTTTCCAATAGGCTTCAGCTCAGTAGAGAGAGTTGTCCAGGATGTGCAGCAGCCAGGTCCCCGAGCACTCATCCCTACAGCTCTTGGATTTGTACTCGGGAGCAGATAACAAGGCTGTGTACAGCTCTGAGGATGACCCTGCTGATTTTCTTCAGGAAAGATGACATTTTTCTTGTTCAATTCAGACAGGCATGCACTTCAGTGATCGTTTTAGGAGGAGCGCGTTATGCCAGTCCACCCGCTTTTGAAAAGAGAATAGCACAACTGAGTCAACTTGGAAAATAGGATGAATTTTTTTTTCTGGAGGGTCTGTGGCTGGGTGCCAGGCAAGCTGTGTGGCTGGGCTGTTTTGTCTAGCAGATCTCTTCGTGTGTTTCTTGCTCACAGGTAAGATGGCTAGTCGTGTTTTTCTCCTTTGCAGTTCACTGGAACCAAACTGGTGCCATTTAGGTGGAGCTTGTACCTAAATTTTGTCCACTTCTCTGGCAGGGAGGAGATACCTAGCTCCTTTCCCAGTCCCTCTTTTCTGCTCTCTGATCCCTTTCATCTTATTTTCACGATTCTCCTCTCTGTTTTAGTAACCATGGTTTTGATTTAGGTTCTGAATAGTCTCCTGCTGCTTTTCTATACCTCCTACCACAGTCCTAGCAGCGTGCTACGTCGGAGTTAGTGGACTCCTGTGTGTGGTTGGGCCATGTTTCCTGCTCTCCATTAGCTTGCGGAAGAATCGTTCCTGATTTTCTTTCAGTATAACCCATTGTTAGCCACAGAAACAGTTGCAATCTGGGCTTTTCAGTTCATGTCTGTACAGCTGCTTGAAGCCACGGAATGCTTTTTCAGGGTATTTTGACTGCTGCAGCTCTCCCCTGGTCACGTGGGATGTCTGCTTCTGCCTCACCTCCTTTCACCTCACTTTTGTCCATCTTTGCTAAACTTATTCTAGGTACAGAGCTGGATGGCCAAGACGGTAGCGATGCTGTCCCTGTAGCGACGGGCTTTTCTAGCTCCGACCGACATGTGCTTAGTGACTTCTCCAGCCGCGGCTAACGAGAGGCAGCAAGGAATGTATAGAGACAAGGACGATGGTGGCAACAGGGAGAAAAACGTTCTCGTGAAAATATCAAGGCAACCCTCGGGACAGGCTAGAAATGCTTTGCTTACATTGAAATCTTGTACAATTAGCTACAGGCTATGTCATGCATGGAGTAAACAGTAATCGCCACAGTCTGCTCCATGTAGCCCTGACACGTAACCTTCTGCAGCCAGAGTGGTGAAATGAGCAGCAAATAGCTTCTGTGATGCTTCTGGTAGAGGCCCAAGAAAAGTCAGCTGGAAAGCATCCTGTGACTGGGGTTTTGGAAGAGCTGTAAGGTGGAGTACAAAGGTATAGATGGTCAAATACATCAAGGAGACACCTGAAGAAAATGGGGGAGTGCTAATTTAGGCAATGTGTGAAAACTTGGGTGTGCTGCGAGGAGATGCCTGGTGCCCTGGCTGAAGACAGGAATGTGTGGCTGCGCTGCCTGTAGCGCTGACTTTGTCAGACATTTTGGGGATCAGAGGATGAGATGGTAATCAGCTGTTCCAGCTCCAGGCTCTGTAGTGATGAACCCACACAGAAAAACAGGCAGAAGTCTGAGAGAACAGGAGAAAAGTTTGAGTAAATACGTATGAGAGTAAGAGCATTTGCAGGACGCGCAGCTGGAAAACTACAGGACTCTAGAACTTGAATAGATCTTCTAAAATTGAGTTGTTTAAATAATTACTGAGCTAGAAACTGAATTCTCCGCTCGTCGACTGGCTCTCCCTGGGGAGCAGCGGGAAGGGATGCTTGCGAGCGAGGGGTGGGTTGAGGTGCGCGCGCTGGGGCCCTGCCAGGCAAGGCACAGCCACCGAGGGCCCGCAGGTTCTGTGGATGAGCTACACGTGCGGAGCGTGTGCTGTAATGTGTGTGCAGAAGGTGCTGTGCGTGGGGGTTGCGGAGGAGGGATGTGTGTGCTGGTGTTGAGAAGCGTAGCTAATGGAGGCTCTGTCTGAAGAGAAGGGCTTTTTAGCTCAGGGTATGGAAAGAGAGAGATATATATATAAGGCTTAAATATGACATGAGATCAGAGAAACCTGGGCTTGATTCATCCTTGCTTACATAAGCAAAATGAAAATAGGATTCCTGCCTTCTATCGCACGCATCCAAATCTGAGATTCGGGAAGAGTCTAGCTACTTCAGCTTGGCAGGATTCAGCCCAGGATTTCACTTTTGTCTTGCTGTGTCATTAGGGAACCACCGGACGGGCAAGAATTTCTTGGAAGAGGAGGAAGCGTTTGGTCTGCTTGCCCTGGTGATGAGTGGTATGTAGAGGTGTGGGACCTGCGCTGTCGTTTGCTTTCTTGTGCCTCCTGCAGCAGTGCTGTATGTGTACGGTTATAGCATCTTCATCTGAAGCACCAGCTGGAGAAAGTGGCGCGAGGGAAAGCAAACTAAATCACGGGGGAACTGCCCGGATTTGATTTCTGCTGGGTCTGAATTTGGGACTTAATTTCCGTAGCCGGGAGGGAGTTGGAGCTGCATGCACTGAACAGTTGGTGATTTTACTTCTCACAGGCACGCTGCACTCTTCCTCAGCGATCTCCTCTGGATTCCTACCGGACAAGCCTTTTGGGCTAGAGAACAGCTGTCGGCAGCTGGAGGGAGGAGCTCTGCATGTTTCAAGATCCTCTGGGGCATCTTAAGAACAAAAATGTGGAGAACTAGATGGAGGGCTGCAAAGCAATGTAATCAAGGGAAGCCACAGAAAATGTGGAGACTGAAAAAGAAAAAGGGAGTAAGAGAATGACAGACTAATGGGGGAGTGGGTTGCCAGAGGAGAGAAAAGCTGCATGAAATCTAAAGGATTGGGTGAGGAGCCAAGGGAGGCTTTCAAAAAGCAGTGCGCATAGGTGTGTGTGCGGGAACAGGACCGCTCCGAGCACGGGAAGGTGCTGTTACCCGCAGGTTTGGGGCTCCGTATGAGAGAGGAGCACCCTGGTGCGTGCATAACTGTGGAAAGAGGCTGCTTTCAAAGCTCGTGTGTGTACAGAGCAGTGCGGATTTCAGAGGGTCTCTGTGAGGTGACTGGGATTTGGGTTCCTCCAGCGCGGAGCCCTGGAGAGTGTTATTTATAGCAGCAACCACTGAGGCAGGAAAAGTTTGCTCAAGCTGTCATTTGTGTGAGCCAGAGAGCTGGAGTCTAGCTCTCCCTCCCTCTCCTGCTCTTGCTTTCTTCAGATTTTCACTGTAATTAGTAAGCTTTACATGAGCCGGGTCAGAGCTGGCGGCTTTCTTTAGAAGACTGTGTTCTCCAGGCAGGAATCAGGAAAGATTTTTCTTCTGGGAATACTGAGCCTGATCATTTGTTTTATTTCGAGGGCTGTTCTCGTGCACTGAGGTGGAAGCCACGAGATGGGAGGGGCAGAACCACATTTCTTCTGAAGTCGCAGCAGCAGAAGCCAGTGTCTGAAAATTCAGAGTTAGGCTTTAAATGTTCACTTTGAGCTTAGGAGGGATAGAAAAATCTTTTTAGGATTCTAATCTGTGCTAATTTGAGCTGGTCTAGGATGAGAAAAGCATGTTAGTCAATCCAAAGCTGTTCTGCTGTCGTTTACCTTGAAAGCCTGTTTTCTTTGGGTACTCAGAAGGAAGCTTTTCAGATTTTAAAGGGATGGACTGAGAACAGCGGAAGGTCAGTGTACAGATACAGATGGTTAATATCTGTCTCTCTGACAGACGGTGGCAACGCTCTGTTGTCACATGCTGTAAGGCCTCTTACAGTGTATATATGTAAGTGATATTATCCGAGTCCAGGAAAATTCCAAGCTAAAATTCACAATTTCTCTGCTATAGGATTTTAGCAAATATAATTGGGAATTTACACTGTGTGTGGTGTACACTAAAGGCAGTCACTGCTGTGCTGACACTGGTAAAAATCCCTACCTTTGCGCATGTGTCTGAGCAACGCACGTATCCTTCACCAGATAGAGCTCATTACTTTGGTGTTTGATCTTTACTTCATTAATGCCTCAGGGTAAACATTCAAGTGAAAGTGGATACGCTCCATGATATGGGCACGTGGCCCGGATTCATGCCGAGAGAAGCCCTCCTCTGGGTGATAGGAGATGATTAGACTTCACAAGATTTCATTGGGAAAAAAAAAATGGATTCGGGGTGGTTTTTTTTTTGAGGTTACTTCTGTGAAGTCAGAGTTGTACTGAGGAGGGGGAAGGATCTGAACATAGTAAGGTTTCTAAATTGGGTGCCATAAATATCACTTTAGGTTCTGTTTTGTTAAACGTGTCTGCAAGAATAGCTGATATTCCTGCTTGCAGTATATCCTGACGCTAGATTAATTTTCAGTGAAAGCTCTAAGAAATCCAGAGTTGTGGGCAAGAAATAGAAGAGATTCTGCTTAATAAAGTGCAAGGCTGATGCTGTCAGGAGGAATAAGCTATTGGGAAGTGGGCACCTGGGAAAGTTTGGGGAGTAATGGGAGAAGGCAGACCTGTATTTGCGATGAAATACAGCCACTTTATTTTCAGGGAAATCACAGCATTTGAGACTACTCCCTTTTTGAAATACCGCTGCAGAATGAGGTGGGCCCCTGGAATAGTGCATTGGTGTCTCTCTACTGGAAGTTTCATTTGAACGCTGGAAGAAGACTGCTCAGGGATTGTGGGGGACTGGTAGAAGTGAACTTCCAAGGGTTTGTGGTTTTGGAGTGACCTGTTAAAAGATAGCTGGGAAATGGGTTAACTGCTTCCGTGGGGCTGTTCGTGGGAGTAGAGATGTAATGGGAGGACACTCAGCAAAGGGTAATTCGTTGTGAGTTATAAGAAGCAATTCTTAGTGGTGAATGACATGGGAAAGCAGTGAGAGTTTAATTGTTTGAGTCATTTACAATAACCTAGAGAGAGCTCTTAAATTCAGATCTCATCCTGGGTGATTTAAGGACGTGACAGAATATGCATGGCCTTTGGGGTGTATGACCTCTGTGACCCAATCTTTTCAGTCTGATTTCTAAGGATGTAAGATACAGGCATGTTCTTGCCCAAAGTAAAGAATATGAAGCAAAAGTGGCAATCTGAACCCAAGTGGAGGCGCAAGCCGTCAGCGAGATCAGCAGATGCATTTGAGTGCAAATGTAAAAGTCAGAGACCAGAGAACCTACGGAGGGGCCAGATGTTTGATTAGAAACAAAGCTGTCAGCCCAGGGTCCTGTGATCAGGGCCATGATTGAGGGAAATGGCTGAAATAAACAGGCAGCACCAGTAAAATGAGAATAGATTGTATCTAACCTGCTATCTTACCTGCTGTAGATGTCCCTGCTGTGGCAGGGGGGTTGGACTTAGATGATCTCCAGAGGTCCCTTCCAACCCTGATGATTCTGTGATTCTAAGTAAGGTTTAGATTCTCTGAAGCTGATTTCCAACCTAGTTGAGCCTGGCACTTTCATGTAGTTAGCATCCGCATTTAATAATTACAAATTGTATTAAAAAAAGGTGCATTAGGGTGTAGTCTACCAAAGAGCTTGCCGCATAGCAGCGATTCTCGGCGTTTTTGATTTGCAACTGGGCATATACCTGCCTAACCACTTCGTACTGGGATGGGAGAAAAGGAAAAATCCCAGGATAAGTGGGTTGTGAAGCAGAAAAAGAAGCGTGATCTGTGAACCCTGGTGAACGGGGGCTTGCGATGTGCAGTGAGAAGCTAGAGGCCCTGAAATTCTGTGCGTGTCCCTATTGCTCCTGATTATATCCCCTTCAATGCCAGGGTGGAGGGAGAAGAGCCGCTGTTTTGAATTCCTTAGCATCCTTCCCTTCCTCTATCAAGCGGTCCTTGGATGTGAGCAGAGCCAGCGTTTCCTCCTGCTGTCCTGGCAGTTGCACGTGGAGGAAACCCGCTCCGCAGCAATTTTCTTCCCTCAGGAGCCTGGTGCTGCCTCTCTGCTGCTTGAAGGGGTGTGCTTCTGCTCGCCGGCATGCTTTTTTTGGGGAGGGGAACAGGGAAGGACTGCCAAGGAGTGGTGTTGACCGCACAGGTTTTTTTTCCCTCGAGTTTGGCACTGATCTTCCGTTCTCCCACTTCTTTCGCTCTTCTCGTATTGGCAGCGGTGGTCCGTTTAGCTCCCCGTAGAATGACTGGTGGCTTTCCCTGTATGTGACTCATCCTCTAGGGAATTCCTGAAGCAATGAGTCAAGTTATTGGGAAAACTGTTTGCCCACTAGTGTAAACTAGGAAGCCGGGGAGCCTGCCTGTGGTATCGGAGAGAGGCAGTAAATTTTCGGTGTGGCTGGGGTTGTCCTCTCTCTTCCTAAAGGCAGGTCACTTCAAGGTTAGCTGGAGCAGGGATACATTGCTGAGTATCTTTATTTTCACCTTGAAATATGCGCCTTCTGATTTTATTTTTTTTTTATTCTCTCGTGTTTTTTTTTTTAAGGTGGCTGATGTGATAAGCATCCCAGGGTGGAGTAAAAGCTGACAGATTTGAATTTATCAGTATTGTAGTGAAAAATAGCTTGCCTAAAGAAATGAGGCTGTCAGATTGGCACCGATCAGCTACATCTGAAATACTCCTTTCGTAAGTACCGTTTACCACTTCATTCTGCCCTGGCTGCCTTAACCCAGCCATTGTTGTTTTTCCTATAGACAAATTAATAGTTGCGTGTCTTGCAACCATGAATTAACAAATTTTTGAATCCAACTATGGGATCTTACAACAAAAACGAAGCAATTTGATCCCCAATAGTTGTGTCCAGGAAAAATTAACTGTTGTACTGCATATGCGAGCGTGGGTTGGCCGGGGTTGTTCGCGTTGCCTGTTGATGCTAGTCAGATCTGGGGCGCTCAGCATTTTTGACTGCGAGGTGCTTGTTGTATCTACAGACTCAGATCAGCTCAGCCAAATTACATCTTTCCACATCCTTTCCCTGCCCTGTTCAAGCCAAGCTTTTCTTGTCACTGGTTGCTGATTATTAAACATTAGCAGATTTTATTACCCTGTAGAACAGCAAGTTCTATTTAAAATACAAAATTAGTTTCACTTTTTAATACATTTTTTCCCCCTAGCAACTTGGACATTATTTTTGCTCAAGCTTGGAATCGTCAGAAAGCTCAGATTGTGGGCTTCGCTAGCACAAAATGTAGGTGGTTGCAGATATGTCGGCATTGATACAACGATTGGGTGTTGTTTTTAACTAAATTAGTGTCAGCAGACTTGGATTGTGCTCCTTCTCCACTCCTAGGTTTTCAATAAAGTGGCTCATTTTAAGGTAAGCTTATCTGTCGACTTCTGTTGTTTCTTGACCAGTTATTCATGAAGACTTTTAATTTTCTGTAGGCTGACAAGTACAAAGCTTGGAGTTAAATTGTGCTCCTGCTGAGGTCAAGGAGAAATGTACTAGTAATTTTGGAGGTGTAGGGTGAGGCTCTTATCTCTCGCAGAACATTATTCTTCCTTTAATTTGGGCAGCTGAAATGTCTCATGGTGATCATTGTCTTTATGTACTAAAATGAAAGTGCTTTTAAGAGGAGGACTGTGCTTATCCCTACAAACTTCGTCCATTTTGCCTGTGGACAAATCCTGGCCTGTGGAGTGTCCCAGCTGGGGGGGGGGGAAAGGGAGGGGAGACTTTAGATCCTGCTAGTTTGTTTTTTTCCTATTTACATGCACATCTTATAAGTGGAGCTAAGGCAGGTGGCACCCTTGGCAAACCCACTTAAGTGCACTCGCTGGAAACGCGTACCCTGCTCAGGAGAGGGTGCTGAGAGTGCTGCCAGGGTAGCAGTGTTCAGCTTGTACGTCGTGACACGGTGGGGGGGTGTCAGGGAATATCCTCTCGGAAGGAACGGTTGTGATCTACGGCGTCATCGGTTGGTCGGACTGCGATCCCAGGGAACAGACTCTGAACTGATAAAGCTGATTAGAGGAGGCATATGCCAAAGCACAGAATTTCTTTGTTTCCTCTTTAATTTCGTGGATCCCTTATCCTGCTTCGAAGTAGTGATTGTAAAGTTGTGAACAGGTGCTGGTGAATAGTAGGGTTTTGGTATCATTTAACTCTGCTTAGGGCCTTTCCGTACCCTTGCACTAAAACTAATGAGATTTGCAAGATAATACTTTTTTTTTTTCCCCTGAAGGCAGCAACACTGTGGATGAGTACATACCAACCAGATATGTTGGCTGTTCTAGTATCTGCATAATAAATAATCATTCAGAAAATGTATTTCAACTCAAATTGTATCTCAGCTTCGCAAAGAATAGCTTTATTCCTGAAGGCAGCAGCGGTACGCTTACCGGCCCTCCAAAAGCAAATGAGCCACTGTCGCAGGCTGAAGGGGAGAATTGTACCTGGTTTCCCCTTGCAGATCGCATGTTTGTATGTTATTCCGTTGGATGGAGGCAACGGGATGTTGCCAACTTGCAGTGTGTTTGTTGTTTTTCTTAAATGATCGCTTTCTCCTGTTGTTAGAGGAAAAGTACTAATCCTTGCAGTTGCGGAAAAGTGCTTGAAAACTTGAGCCCTTTGTGTGCAGAGCCCAAAAATCCGACTTAAATATTTTAATGGTAGCATCGCTTTTTAAAAAACACTTGGGAATTTTGAGGTCTCAGTTAATGGCTTAGAGTACCTGGGATTATCAATACTGTTGCTCAAGAACAGGTGATCCGTCAGTGTTGGACCCTTTGAGGTGTGTTGTGCGCAAGCATTGTTCTATGGGAAAATAACCAGTTTGGAGTGAATAACAAATGTGATACTGAATCTTCTGCATTAGTAGTAAGGTTTTTGAGAGCTGAGTTGTTTTTTTTTTCTCATGAGAAAAGAGGAACTGCTGAAGAAAAACTCTGATAAGAGGCTTTTGAAATTTGAGCGGATAAATTGTAAGGCTGAGGTTCAAGAAGGTAACAGGCAGGAGATGTTGTCTATGTTTGAAGATAGTGTGGGACTCATGAGAGCTATTTCTACCCAAGGTAAGAAGTGTTTGGCATCAGGGACAAAGAGGATGGATTTAAGTGAGGAGCACATGCTCTTCGAAAACATCTTGGTGTGTTAATGCTGCCAGAGGCGAAGGGGCTTTGTGAAGAAACATTAGGGAGGAATAAGCCGAGATGGAGATGGGCCAGTGTCAGGCAAACCGGCCAGTCTGTTCTTCTTACTACCAATATATTCCTGGGACAGTCACCATTGCACTTCCAAGGGTGTATTTACGCCAGCATTTACAATTTAAGCTGGTGGGATGTACAGGTACGTTCTTGCCCTCTGGGTTTTGAAGGTCAGTTTATACTCCGAGAGGTATTTTGAGTATTTGTGTCAGGGGGCAGTATTATAGCTCCAGATCTAACCTAATCATATTAGTTCCGTAGTGATGACATTGTAGTGAGATGACTGTGGTGCAGTGGCCCTGTCCTGGGGGAGCTGCATCTGAAATGTGCCAAGCCACAAGAGGCTTTTTGAACCTTTCCTTTCTCAAACCGGATGGCTGAGTCCCATGGCTCTGGCACTGACTCATTTTATTTCCTTCTCCTTGGAAAATGGGAGACTATAAAGGAGGATCTTAAAAGTAGATGTAAAATTGATATTCCAAAGTTAAAGACCCTGTTGATTTTTGAACACAAGCAGTGTTCCCTGCTCGCGCTGAGCAGTCTGTAGCTTGGTTGTAAATAGGCTCTTGGACATTACATTAATACATACAATATTCTTTAAAGTACAGATCTGTTCCCTTAATCACATTCAGTCATGCTAGAACTATCCTCGCAACCTTCTGGCAGCTGCTGTACCATCTCCCCCCAGGGAAGGAGCTTTCCCTGCAATTCCTGCAGGCATCGCTCGCAGTAGATCTCTTCTGCCGCTTGCAAAAGGCAGCTCTCTGTCTTGGAAGCGCTCATCTTCCTTTGGTGCTGTGTAATTTATCCCCCCCCATTATATTATGTGCCTCTGTTCCACATTGTGTGTCTTGAGTAGGTGTTCCTCCCTCTTATAAGATGCTGTGAGATATTCCCACCCTGGGAGGGTACTTCTTGAAAGTTTGGGTATTTTTTTTTTCATCTATCCTACCGCTTATTTCTGCTGCTTCTCTCTAATCTAAGAGTTGCTGTGGGTAAATTGTAAAGGGGAGATACACAGCGACAGACCTTGCCGTCTAGTTCACGCTGCACGCTGGGTCCTGCAAGAGGTGCCGGAGGAGAGATGGGCTTGCGTGTGTGCAGACGTTGGCAAGCAAATGCCTCCTCGCCAGCTTCAGGACATTTTGTATGGATGTAACCACATCCCCCCTTCTCCCTGCGAGGGAAGAACAATTCCCAGATTGTGAGGAACCAAGCTCAGCGACAGAAAGAGCTCCAGTGAAGGCCCTTAAAAATAGCTGGGCAAGGACTGATGAAGTTTGATCCAAGTTCTAATTGATGATTTCCGTCAAGTACAGTAAGTGCTTATAGAAAAGCGTGCTTAACGGGAACAGGAGGTTTCTGTAAGCTGAAGGGATGATGACCCAACCTGGCGTAGAAAGCCCATGTCCCATGTGGGACCTGCCTGTGAGGAAAGGAAGGATGTGGGGTTCGGGTAGGGGTGACTTGGTGGGGCTGGAACCCTGCTAGTGAAGTGCTGTTTCAGGGGAAGGGTTTGTATTTGATGACACAGCAGATGTTTAAGGGTCAGGAGCTGTGCGGTAAAGTATGCCGAACGTCATTTTTGGTCACCCAAATTTATCAAACGTGGCTATTTTAAAATGCTGTGGCTTTTTTAGTTCGCTTCAGTATAAAACCACTTTGGCATCTGCAAGAAGTACAGAGATCTTCAGTAGCTCTGATAAGTAACTTCTGAATGAGGAAATGCAGGTGCACTGGCAAGGGACAGGACGTGGTCCTGTGGACGGAAGGAGGTGAGGAAGGTTGTGCGGCGCTGTGGAGGAGTACTTGTGGTTGCCGTCCTGCGTGGTAGGAGGCAGAAGGCTCTTCTAGAGGACCTGACTGGCTGGAGTTAATCTGGCGGGGTTCGGACACTGTCCTGGGCCTGCCTGGGCTACTAAGATGACTCTCAGGGCTTACTGTGGAGGTGCCCCTACTCGCCTTTTTGGGCTCCTGAGCCAGGCTGCAGCACCCGTGCTGCACCCTCAGGACAGGGCATCTCTGGATACGTGGGCAAGGTGACCTGGGGGTGTCATCGGGGCGGGGGGCAGCTGATGCTCCCAGAAGTGTCTTTGCTGTGGTAGCACAGGCAAGCTGAGGAGTGGAAAATCACCCCCAAGGAGATGCTGCTGTTTGAGCTGCCGTGACACAAAAGCTCGTTTCGTTTCAGTTTTCCAGATGGATTTTCCTAAGCGGCTCTAACGGATGATCTGTGAGAGCTGGCGGTCCCGGGCTCTGACTTCTCAGCGGGACAGCAGGTTGGGGCTGGGACATTCCCTGGGAATGTGGTGGCATTTCATCCAGTGCTGCGGGGAGCGTGCCACTGGGAGGATGAGCGTGCCAGTACACGTCGCTGGACTTCGGCAGAGCAGCAAAGGGCTTTGTCCTGTAGTGACTCCTGCAACCATCTACAGAGCTAAGACCTAGAAATCCCCTTTCTTTTGGGCTCCCTGTAGCCCGAAGCAGTGAAGATGAAGGTCTGGTTGCTGGGCTTTGACCAGTTGATATTTTGAGGGAGTTTGGGTGAATAATACTGTAGGACGTTGGAGTTGAGGCAGAATTTGGGGAGACCAGCTGAAAAAGGGTGCAGACAGATGCGAAACACGGATGAGATGGGATTGCTTTGTCCTACCTGCGTCGTGTGAAGTCGCAAGCAGGTCACCATCTCGGGCTGGGGGGAAAGGTAGGTGAGGAATGGATTGGGCCAGAAGGATGTCCTCCTGCTAATGCTTCTGTGCGGACATCGCCGATGATCTGTCAAAGTGAGAAGAAACTATTGGCACTGGTGGCTCTGACTTCAACGTGGTGTTGGCCTCCCTGTCTTTTGCTTGGCAGCAATAGCGAGTAATGGTCTGAACCAGGAGGAGGATTTTGGGTGATGGAGGTGGGGATGGTGAGCCTGCAAGCCCTCCTGGATGTAGGGATGAGGGTTTGCAGGGGGTTAGCGTGTTGGGCTGCGTGGGTGCAAACGTGCCTCGGGTGGCTGGGTGATGCTGTGAGCTTAAAGCCAATCCTGCGGGTGGATTAGGGTGGCGGGGAGTAGCTGATTCTCTCCTGAGGTGTTGGCGTGGTGTGGGTGGTCTCCTGCGGTGCAAGATCTACTCAGCCCTTTTCCTTCAGCGATGGCTGTGTTTGGCTTGTATTTACTTGTATACCTTCTTCTGAGGCTAATGTCAGACGTGATGGGATGTTGGATTAGACTAAATCTCCTAGGTTTAGCTGGAATGTTGTCTCGCTGTAGCATTTTTCTCCCTTGCTCTTTTCTCTAAGCCTTCCCCTACAGACAGCTAATTCTCCCCTTCCCCCACATCCTGCCATACCCCAGAGCATGTCACAAGGAATTAAGGGCTGAAAAGGCCTGGGAGAGGCGGCTTCTCTGGAACAGTCTCTCTTTTCTGCGACCGGGGTGGCCCCCTCTCTGTGCCCCTTTTGTGTCCAGTCCAGTTCCCACCCCCTGGCCATTCAGTCCATGCCAGAGGAGACACCAGCAGCCCTGAGCCTTTCCCAGCCCCATTCCCGCAGAGGTGCCTGATGCCATCGGCTGTGGCCGAGGGGCTTCCCGCACACAGCCGGGATTCCGGACCGAGCCCGAATCCCTGCCGCAGCGCTCCCGGTCCTGTCGGCTTCTCAGCAGCAAGAGGGGAGGAGGTTTGTGGTGCTGCGCTCGCTGCTGGAGGGCTTTCCTTCTCTCCCCGTCGCTGTGCATCTCTGACAGCATCGCCCGCTCTCGCTCCCGGTCCTCCTTCCCACAATTCACATACAATCTCCTCAGAATAGGGATGATGTCACTTCCTTCTAGAGGGTGCCGGGGGGGTGTGGAAGGGGGGAGTCACGACCCCTGGCTCGGTGGCTCTCAGCAGCCCCGATGAATAAATGAGGTTGCTGTCTTGGAGGGGAGGGAGTTGCTCTGAAGATGATGCCCGGCTCTGTCGGCAGGCAATCACCACGCCGTCCTTCCCTTTGCCGAGTGGGATTTTCAATGGCTGCAAGAAGAGTTTGCTGTTCCCTCCTTCGCTTGTGATGTGTGTCTCCGTGGATATGCACTTTTCCTGAAATACCCTTACGGGAGAGAAGAATGTGCAGCGGCTGGACCACATGCCATGTAAGATTTCTGCTTCCATAGATCCTTCTCTGATGTGAGGGTCAAGGGCTCTGGACTCCTTGCACACAAAGCTTGTGCCTGCATGTGCTTCCCCCTAATTTCAGCGTTGGGAGCTTGGGGCTGCTTGTACTGGGGTTGAAGTTTCAAGGTCCTGGGAATTTTTCACTCTTTGCAGCGATTTTTAGGGGCAGCGGAAGGGATTCTCGCTGTTGCAACACTCGGGTGAGTGGTCTCAGGGCTGTCCGCACTCTGACCTTCCACTTTCCTCCCAACTCCTCTCCTAGATCCTACCTTCATCATCTTAAAATGTAACTCCTGGCATGAAGCCAAAGAGTCCTCACGTGCTTTTACTCTTTTTTGTGGGCTTTGCGGTTTCAGGCCTTCTATCACCTCCCTTCTTTCCAAACTGGGGGGCAAGGCCCCAGACCTCATGGTTTAGATTGTTTTCAAAGACCCTGTATAGATAATTTGGGACTCTTTCTGTGGTGTGCCAGGAGCCTGGTAAGCATACAGCTGGGAGTGACAGTCCCACGGTGAGTATTGCCGCGTGTGACAGTGGGTGACGGGCTGCTCTGCTCCGTCCCTATCTGTTGCTGTGGATGAGGAATCCAGGTTAGGTGTTTGCTGCTCTTGCTGGTACCCTGCCTCTTAAACTGGTGGAGGGTGGTGAAAGCGGGCAGAGCGCAACTGCTCGCGTCTGGAGAGGTGGAAGAGTTGTGGAAAGCGCGTTGGCGGGATGCAGCCGTAAGCCAAGGGATGATGGGAACGGAGGTCTGAGCTTGGCTGGGAGGTGCGGCGGTGGCCGGAGGCAGAGTTGAATGAGCCCGCTGGAAAGCGCGTCCGCGTATCCTGAGCGGGGTTAGCAATACTGAAGATATAAACGCTTCATACGGGCGGCGCGTTAACAGGCAGGCGGGTTATTCGCGGCAAGGCTAGAAGTTGCCAGATGGCTAGAGGAGTGAGCAGTTTGAAGGTAGAGCTGCAATGTACTGAGTGCTCTGATTATTATGTGCTAAGGAAGTGTGAATCCAAATGGTGTTGTAATTTCACATTCGCTTTGTTTGTGGAATAGAGCGTTTCCTTCACCCAAGTGAGTAACGTACTGGAAGTGTGTCAGCCTGTTAACTATGGAATCTCCCGGAAAGTGTGAAAGATTTGTGTAGGGTTTTCAATACTTGGTGACTGAAACGGGTAGGAAGGTTTAGTCCGCTGGCAGCGGGTGTCGGTACAGGAGGGGGGACCCCGCTGTTTTGGGATGGTCGGCGCAGTAGGTGAGTGATGGGGGTGACCACACCTGAGCGGTGAATGGGTTTTAGTCGGACAAGGCAGTTTCTGTTCCTGCAGCAATCAGTGCTGTGATACAGTCTGTGCTCTGTCACAAAACCAACACCTGTGTTACTTGGAAGGTTCAAATTAGTTAAATGTGATCATGTCACTCCTCCCCTTTTTTTTTCCCTTTTACCCAGAGCACTAAATTAGAGACATTGTATACAAGTTTGGTTTTTTGCCTGGTGCACTGAGGTGTGACAGGTGATACTCCCTCCGAAATGCTTTTGGGAATACTGATTAGTAAGTAACAAGTGTGGACACTTTGATTTTTTGTCTCTGTGAGCCTAACAGCAAATTGCCAGATCAGAACAACGAACAGTTATTACTTCAGAGGCGCAGCTTTGGAGCGGCATGGTCACTGCAGGTCGTGGATGGAGCCCTCTGGCAGCAGTGCATGAACGTGAAGCTTGGGAGGTTAGTGGGGTTAGAATAGGAGAAGTGCTGTGATTCAGAGCCGTGATGCATCGGTTGGGAGAACTTGGAGCTCTTGAGGTGGTGGCTTGGAGTGGAGAGGCACAGGCCAAGGTGTGGTGTCCCCTGGTCTGTGGTAGCGCAGGAGGGTTACAAGTAAAAAGGGTGACAGGGTTTAGGATGTAGGAGAGAGGGACAAGAATGCTGCAGTCAAGGAGATCACTGGTGGCTGTGGGCAGACAGCTTAGACGCAATCTCAGAACCCAAAGGCTGACAAAACCAAACAGAAGTCGTTGTTGTGGGTTGTGGTTGAAGTGTGTTGTACAAGAAATGCAGAAGGGAGACGGGGTGTGCTGCAGGGAAGGACGGAGCCGCCGTGGTGCGGTGGACTTGGACTGGAGCAGGCTGGAGTACGTACAGCAGAACTGAAATGGTGTGGGAGAGCTGTGTTGGGAGGAGGTGTCTGGATAGCCCTGTGGAGTCTTGTGACTTATACCACTGCTGTTTCTTTTTTTAAAGGGTTTGTGAAGCTTTAAAAATAGAAGTACAAACAAAATGTGGGGAGGAACAGCCAGCCCCTCAATCTTCGGCCTTTTTAATTGTTAGTGCCTGTCAGGGCCAGTGTGAACACAAAGGAGGTGTGGAGCTGGCAGGGTGCTTCTCTGCAACTGATGGTTGAGTGAGATGTCTTGGAGCTCGCTCCCGCAGCTGTTGGGAGCTGGTCAATAGCTTCCCCAGATGCTGCCGCTAACTTCTAATGGGGATTTTGGCTTGCCGAGCCAAGTGAGGGAGGGAACTGTTGGACAACAAGAAAAGAGGCAAGGCAGCAGATGTGCCTGTGGAAGAACATCGGGAATGGGCCTTGGTTAGACTTGAGGCCGGTATAACCTGTCCGGAGCATCCCACAGTGAGTGCTTACCAACACGCAACCCTAACAGGATTCCAAGTAATCTTGTGAAGTGGAGCGGGGAGAGTGGTGATTATGTTCAGTGAGTTACACACCTGCTTCACCTGATACTTCCCACTCTTTAAACCGTCCGTTGCTCTCCTTCTCGAGCATGCCATGCCCCCTGGTGCTGGAAGGAAGAAGCTCTGCCATCTTTGGTGTTAAATAGGATAGCTCTCAGGTGCAGTCCTTGTGCTAGTGTGGGGTTGTGGGGGTCAAAGAGGGGCAGCAGCAGCTTTGATTCTCTTCTTTTCCAGGAGGTGAGTGTCGTGCCTGCTGAACTTCCTCAGACCCGCTAGCCATGCCAGGGATTGTCGTGTTCCGCCGTCGCTGGTCTGTAGGCAGCGATGACCTGGTTTTGCCAGCCGTCTTCCTCTTCCTCCTGCATACCACCTGGTAAGTGAGAAAGGCGGAATGATGGCTTGAATTCTCCCATGAATTCTTTTTGCTATTCCTGTTTCTTGCAGCTGTAATTCTTCCTGCGCTTATACATGCGGCTGGAAGGCTTGTTTGGGGCATTTGTGACAGACACCAACATATTTGCAGCTTCTGGTTCTTTGGATAAGTTCTATTCTAAGTTCTAGTTCCAGTTCCAAAGAAGGGAGCCTGACCAGAGCTCCCCGCATCCTCCAGTGCTACCTAAGGTTGTCCACTGGAGTTTGGGGCTGTGTTTCTGTACAGGGGCTCAGGAAAAACAATTGGAGTGGCAGATCCTGTGGGATAATGTGACTTGACACAGATCATCAAATTGTTCTGACTGGGGTAGCAGGGCCTCTGGATGGCTTGTGGGGAGGAGATTTCCAGACCAAATTAATATTAATTATAAGTAGCTGTGGGACACTGAGGATCCTCAGTAGCTTTGTGAGGAGAGCAGGTGTGGGATATTACATGCAGCTTTCTTTGGCTTTACTGCTGGTAACAAGCTGGTTTGTGACTGGCAGGTTTGTGATCCTCTCTGTGGTGCTCTTTGGGCTGGTGTACAACCCCAACGAGACCTGCTCGCTTAACCTGGTGGACCACGGCAGAGGCTACCTGGGCATCCTGCTCAGTTGTATGATCGCAGAGGTGGCAATCATCTGGCTCAGCATGCGAGGCAGTATCCTGTACACAGAGCCCCGGGACTCGATGCAGTATGTGCTCTATGTCAGACTGGGTAAGAGGCAGCGGCCTGAGGCCTCCTAATGACTCAGCCTCCACACTGCCATCTGCTATTGCAGAAGACTTCTCTCCCCACACCCTGACAAACACACAGCTTCTGAAAGACATCCAGATGGCCACTTGTATGTGATATGCATCTGAATACATCACATATACTGCACCCTGTCATTGCTGTAAGACTCTCATGCAATGCCCCAAATATCTTTCTAGCAAACCTTTAACTTGTCATCCTCATTGCGATGCAGGTACATCCTTTTCCTCTAACAAAATATGCTCCCCTTCTGTCTCGCGACACAGATCTGCCACAGTGAGATGCATCTACACCTCTCCCCCACCTTTTTTTCCACACGTTCTCCTATGATACAGGCGTACGTCTGCGTAAATTGTGGTGGTTCTGACCCCGCGGCATGTGCATGTCCTTGCCTGTCATACAGACACTAAAGTCTACACCCACCTGCCTTGATGTATCCTTGACCTCCTGACTCACACGGGATGCATCTCTCCATCCAGCAACCTGCCCTTTGGTACTCCACCTCCAGGCACCATGAGATAAATAGGTTTACCACCTGCTCACTGGGCGCATCCTCTCTCTGAGTGCATATTTGTCTTCCTAAAAACACTTCCTGTTTCACTCACCCACCAAGAACTAGATCAGAAAAGAGATTGTTCCTTGATCTCTCTCGTTTAGGGCTTCTCTTTTAGCTTATCTTCCCTCCTCTGCTCTGTTGTCTTCCAGGTACAGAAACTTGATCAGATTTTTCTGTGCTGAGCGAAGATTTTTAAGAGAAAAATCTTTTGGAGGTGCAGAGTCAAACCCATTCCAAATTGAGCATCTCATGGTTTTGCATCTCTGTTTTTGCTGGATTGTTTTCCTGCAGAATTCGCTAAAATTACGGGTAACCTTGCCTGTCTGGGAGAAATTTCCACCTTTGAGTGCTAAGTGCAAATCATTAACATGAATAGCAAACAAATCTTTCTCTCCAGTTTCCCAGACACACTGCAGTCTCCCTAGGGAAGCACGTAGAGCCTGACAGTTTCCAGACTAAATGGGACAAGGGAGGTAGTGAGAATCCAAAGAGCCATTTTCCTACCCAAGAAATATCCACTTTTCTTCCTTGCCTGCCTTTAAACTATACGTGTGTTCAGGATCTGTATTTACACTGTATCTTGAGTCTTGTATACGCTCGTTTTGTGAGGCTTTTTACTCTTAATGGCTTCATCGGTTCTGATGATAGAAATAGGAGCGTGACCGTTGTGTGGGCAAGGTCCATGTGACTGTCCCATTTTAAGCGTGTGCTGCTTAGTGTGTATGAATTCAGGGAAAGAATTCCAATACGAACCCAGGGGAGTCTCATCCGTGCTATTGCAGCAGGTAATCTCGGAGGGGAGACAAGCCGAGGGAGGCGAAGCCTAGCTCAGTTTAAGAACGTAGGTTGGGTTTGTCAGGAACTCGGTCCAGCCCTGGTTCCTTGCCCACCGCTGTTGAAAACTATTTGCCATGTGGCTATTAGAACTCGTCTTTCCAGGCTAGCGAGAGTCTGTAGGAAGCCACTTATGGAAAGATACTGTGCCAACATGTAGATAAGGAGGGCGGATGGTTATTTGGCTGGGCTGGAACATGGGTTCAGCCTTGGCTCCACCACAGGCTTGCTAGGTGTCACTTAAGCTGTTTACCCTCTTCATACCTGATTGCCCACCTGTGCTTTGGGGTTGTAATGTGTAGAGAGAGTGTGAAGATGAGCTTCAGAGCAGTGTTTCCCATCTTTTTTTGTTGCAGGGAGCCCCTGTCAACCCCCAGTTTCTCATTCATTACCGTGGTAACATGCAAAAGTGAGGAGCCAGTCAATGACTCCTTAAGGACTGTGTCCTGGGAACTGTTACTGGAAGGACTGCAAAGGGCAGAGGTGCTGGGAACGTTTGCTAAGTGTAGTAAGTGGGATTAATCCTGGATACACACTACTATTTATTTCGTATCTTTGACCCAGGCCAGCTGTCCGAGGTGGTTGAGACCTAGGTGCTGTTACGGGGTGATTCTTGTTAGTTAAGGGAGTCTTTCCACTGCTGTGGGCAGAAGGTACGGCTATCGATTCACACCTCTGGTACAGCCAAGGGCACTGACCGGTCGGTGCTTATGTGGTCCTTGTGTCATTTAGGAGTAGCTAGGATTAAGGACACATTACATTTTTGATTCATTTTCTTGAATATCACCTTCCAAAGCATTAAGGCCCAGTGCTGCGGTCATTTATTCTGTGCAGCTGTCCTGTTAAAGAACCTGTCTTTGGGTTTCCTCTCCAGAAGACGGGGAGAGGCAGTCGTTAATCCTTAGGGAGATGCTGCTACTATCCATTGTGTTCCTTTTGTTTCAGCTATCTTGGTGATTGAGTTTGTGTATGCTATTGTGGGCATCGTTTGGCTAACGCAGTACTACACTTCCTGCAATGATATCACAGCAAAGAGTGTCACTTTGGGTATGTATTTGGAATGTGGTTTGTGTGCATTCCTGTGTACGTGCAGACATCCTCTTGCCTCGGAGAGCTAATTCATTCATGCATGTGAGGATTGACTGTTGGAAGTGGATTGTAGCTGTAAATGTGGTGCTTGTTTTCCTGAGACGTTATTGCTCAGAACAGTTGTTCATTTGTTTGCGCTGTCTGCACTGAGGCAAGAATTCGCGTTCCCATGGAAGGGTCTGGCTGGGGAGTCTGTAAGACCTGGTTCCTCTTCAGTTCAAAATGGCTTTACTGTTTTCCTGGAACTCCTTTTCAATCTCAGCCAGTCTCCTGGCGGGGGGTGTGTGGGGGGGGTGATGCTAATGTTGTGGTCCCCCTACATACTCAGTGACTATTTAACGGCCTTCTGCACAGGCAATCTCCTAAAACAGCTGGAAAACCTAGCTGTGGTTTGGAAGCCTTTACGGCGGATTTCCTTTTGCTGCAGCTGGCTGCCAGAGTATTTGGGGTAACTTTATCTGCCCAGCAGCAGTGGGAGAGGTGGGTCTGATGTGTGTGGTGAAAAGCAGCAAGCGAAGCTGCCGAGACGTACGGGCAGAGCACCTGACTTCTTTCTTTGCAGGAATGGTGGTGTGCAACTGGGTTGTCATCCTGAGCGTCTGCATCACTGTCCTGTGCGTCTTCGACCCGACAGGCCGGACCTTTGTCAAACTGCGTGCCACGAAGCGGAGACAGCGTAACCTGAGGACATACAACCTGCGGTAAAGCCCTTTCTGGAAGGGTGTCTTGCTTATTTTTTTTTTTTTCTGGTTCTTGACATTCTCCTTGCCTCACTTCAGGGAGCGTTCAGCTTCAGGCGTTGCTTCCCTTCGCTGGCGAGGGTGATTTTGGAAGAATGCAGCTCAGACTGTCAGGTGCTGTGTGTGGGCATCTGTATCCAAAGGAGGCGAAGCAACGCGATATCTGGCTGGATTGTGTGTTAGTCACCGGGTTTGTGAATCCTTACAAGCCCCTTGAGCCAGTGCTGACCACGACAGCTTGTTTGTCCATCCTGTAGCGGTGTTTTGCCTGGTGACAGTGAGCCAGTGCTTAGGCTTTTGCTTAGGTTGAGGCAGCACCACCTTCCAAAGCCCCTTTCCTCCTTTATTTTTGTCTTCAAAACACGACCTTTTGGCCTGATGCTTCTTGTCATCTTGGTGTTGGCCAAGAAGCAATTTCTTTTGTGTTGGCAGTCTGATCTTTTAATTAGGAATTGATTGCATCTTTGAGCTGCTCAGATGGGGATATGAAAGCTTTTTTTTTTCACCAAGCAAGGCGTTTTTCAGAATTTTTTTCCAGTAGCGGGACAACACAAACAGGCTTTGTTTTCTTGCAGTCTTGACATATGTAACTGTCAGCAAGGAATGTGGCTTTGTAGGACTTTGAATGCTAAAAAATGAGGCTTTTAAGAAATACTCTGCAAACTTTGCATTTCTCTGGGAATGTGTATTCGGGGGGTGTGTTGAATACGTGCTCTTCCAATGACTGCAAATGGGATACTTCAGGTTGTCTTTTTGAGGAAAAACCCCAAACTTTTCTAAGTATCACGCAGCAAGTTTTGTTTGAAGGAGCGTATTTTATTGTGGAATGTAAGACATTCTTCCTAACCTGTCCAGTGTGTCACTAACACTAGCTTTGAATATTTGGAGTTAGTGCCTCGTTAACCTAACGAGTGGGATTACTGCCTTGTGATCAGGACGGGCCCAGGGAGACGGGGTGTGGATCTGGTACCCCACACTACATCAGAGCTGTTTGGCTCGATACGGTGTTTTTCCCCGAAGGGAAACAGAGTGCCATGGATGGCAAAGTTTTTTGCCAGAGAGCTCAAAAGTAAATCAAAACAAACCCCTAAATGATCTCCCCTGTGTGGAGTTTTGAGATTTCAGACAACTGAGTGAAGGTATTTGTCCCCTGGGCCATGGCCAGGTTTTTTCCCTCCAGGCCTGTAACATTTTCGGAGAGCTTGTGCCTGCTGTGTGCCGATTTCCACTCTAGAAAGGGAGTGTTAACAGATGTTAACAAGCAAAATGCCGTGGGCTATAATGTGAAAGGGAAACATAAAATGTTACTATGTGTTCACTACTGAAGCAATTGTTTCCAAATAATATGTTTTGAAATTCTCCACTTGCTTAAAGCAATCCTTTCTGACGAATAGATTATAAAATTCTCTGCCTGTTTCTGGATTGTGATCCTGGAAGATGCTGAGGGCCAGCCGTTCCTACTGCAATCCCTTGGTCCGCAGTGATACGTGCCTTCTGGTGTACGGCAGTAATTTGACCTTTGTATTCTATCTAACCTGAGCTGTTCCTCTGTCTTAACTCGTGGAAAAAAAAAAAAAATTGATTTGTTTGTCACATTAAGGAGACGTGTAACTTTGGCTTCGTTTTTGTGGTGCTCTGCTGTAGCTGTTGGACTCTGTTACGCAGTGGCTTTCCTTTACCAGTGGCATCGTGATGTGTGTGGGCTTTTATGTTCTTGCAGAGCTAAGGAAGTGAAACAACAAAACAAAAAGGCTCAGCTAATTGCTGAGGCTTTTCTAAGAAACTTGCTTCAGAGCTCATGCTAAACATGTGGAAGTTCAGTGTTAGGAAGAAAGAATTTGGGAAAAGTTGGAGTGAAAATAGCTCAGAGCGCGCTTGCTTGTTCAACCCCCGTGGTGAAGTTGTGAAGTTCTTTGCATTGCTGCCCGAGTTCTTTGGCATTTGGTGGAGCAAACCGAGTACTGCCGGCTCTGGCTTAGGACACTCGTGTTCCTGTTCCTCTTTTGGAGTCTTCCTTGGAGGTTATGGATAGTTGTTTTGAAATGCTCAGGCACGAGTTGATGGATTGCCCTGCAGGATCTGCTCCTTCTGTTGCAGGGAAATACTCCTTTCCCAGCATCTTTTTCTTCCAGGTGCAACCCACTTTCTCTGCTTAGGCTTTGCCTGATGTCATCGCCTGCCAGAAAATAGAAGTGGTCGGTTTCGGTTGGTCTGAGCTGTGTTGAGTCAGTCTGTGGTCACGTTAAAAAAAGACCCTGCATTAGGGGAGCTCTGGACTTTATTATGTAGGTAGCGTGGAGCTCTGGCACAAAATCACAGTGTCACCCACTTCAGCCTGGCTTGATCTAAGGATTGTTTGCAGGTATGCCCGTCAAAAATAAGGGATTGTCGCCCTGCAAAATGCAGTAAGTAGGACAAGCTCCCAGCAGTGGAGTGAACTCAGCTATAGTTCATTTTAAATAGGGTTGTCCAATTAGCTAATTTTGAAGCTGAAATTGAAATGTCATATAAACCAAATGTGGGTTGAGCTAAACCTTCTGTATTCAGCTGGTTTTTTTTAACCTTCTCTAAATTGAAAGCGAACCTCTAGCTTGCTTTCCTTTTTTTGATTAAAGTTATGCACTATACTTGAATAAGGAGTGCAAATTGTTTCAGTTCTGAGACTCTATTATGTTTAATAAATATATTTTTTTCCCAAATAAGCTATTTATTGGAAAAAAATTACACAGCTCCTTTCACACTAAGCGCTCAGAGTCTTTTGTACCATTCCCACGCCCTTGCCCTGAGGCAGAGTTTTCCTACGGAGTGGCAGTACATCCCAGCCCATGATATAGCTACCAGCAGACCCTCCTTCCATCCGGAGCCCCTGTTGCTCTTGGACATCCTGCTTCCAGCAGATAGAGAACAACAGGAGCTTCGGTACGGCCGTCCCATTCAGGCAGGTCACCGCGTGTATAGATCCAGAGGTTTGGTCCTGGCCAGAAGAGCTAGATTATTGACCTTCCTGTCCTACAAAATGAGCTGAGTTTGTTAATCTATACGCAGTCTCCTTGTCTCTGCTAGACTAGGGTAAATAAAAGAATATGGTTTAGCAGGCGTTTTACCGGTGATAGCGGAAGATGTGTGACTTTGTATTGGATCCTACGATTTGCTTGCCGTCACGTTCTCCTGCCTGTCCTCATGTGCATACCCTGCCCTTTATTTACAGACACCGCCTGGAAGAAGGACAAGCCAGCAGCTGGACGCGCAGACTCAAAGTTTTTCTCTGCTGCACACGGACAAAAGACTCTCAGTCGGTAGGTACCAAATACCTCCTGTCCGAGAGCAAGCTATGTGTGCAGCTGACGCTACGTGGGACTCGGCAGAGTGTAGCGGCGTGGGGTTCCTGCTGTCAGGCCTGGACGATGTGTGTCTCGCTTCACTGTGAGCGTTCTCTGAGATCTCGAGGCGCAAGGAGTCCAGTGAGCCTTGACAGTCGCGCATACAAAGGACTGGAAATCCCTTCCGAGAAGCAGCAAGCTGAGCTACTCTCAGAACAACCAGGCTTGAAATCTTGCTGCGTGCCGGTTCCTTTTCCTTCCTTCCAGCCCAAGTAGCCTGAATGAGCGCTTGCATTTCTGTGGGAGGGTGGCTGGGTGTTCCATGCAGAAACAGAAGCTGATGTTTCCCTCTAGATGTGGATGTAGCATCGCTAAGGCAGGCGTCTTTTCATAATGGCTAGTCTTAACCCTCTGGTTTTGAATATTACAGGACTCTCTGTGAAGGTAAACTTAGGAGCACTGAAAAGCAATGTTGTCATCTTAAACTCTCCTCCTGAAGTTTTTCTTTAACTCGCTGTTGCCATTGAACCGGGATAACAATTTTAAGTGACGATATCAGTGGAAGAAATATGTCTTTTCACCAAGGTTCAGTATTTGAGAGCACTTTTGGTTAGCTTCAGTTTGCTTAGGCAGTTTCTCCTATTGTTTGCGTCAGTCTCATACACTTAGAGTGATCTCTTTGAAAATGGGAAAATGGAAACCTCTCAGAATGAGCAAAAGAATACTTCTGGATTATTAACAGTCAAAACCTATTACTTAATCCATAGATTCATGTGAAGATCATTGAAGTTTTCATGTGCTACAGTTGGGATTTTCCCTTGCTGTTATCTTTCCAGCAGGGAAGGGTAATTTTTGCTTCCCCAAAAATTAGCAGCCTGTTCCTACTGGGAGCAGGTTTGTGCCTTAGGGTGGTATTCAACAGGACCCCTGAGGACCTGCTGGAGAGGTGAGTACTAAGGTGGAAAATTTTGCTGATGACTCCTAATAATTAAGTTGGTCAGAATTATGAGTATTTGAGAACTCTGGAAGGACCAAGAAGAACCAGGAAATCGTTATCAGATAGAAGGAAGTCATAAAGACAAGGTGATGTGTGCGCATCTGAAGAAACAATTTAAAATACTTGCGTGTATATGGGCTCTGAATTAGTTACAACCTCTCAGGAAAAGAGCTAGGAGTTATCAAGGACACTTCAGCAAAGACATCAGTGCACAGCAGTGGCCAAAAATTCAGAATAACATTTTAGCTTCAGTAGAAGGGCATAGAAAATGACAGGGAAAACACCAAGGGACCGACCGCATCAGTCATGTCCTCACTAAATATAGCCTGGTGTTTGGTCTCCTCAAAGATGCGGCAGAAAAAGGAGCAGATTGGAGGGGATATGAACTTGTAGAGGAAGAGAAATGAGACTGGGATTTTAACCTCAAAAGGGAAAGGTGTAATAAGATGAAGAGCCGTGTAAGAATAATGGAGAGTCAGGTGAAGGCTACCTGAACATTTGTTCATCACAGATGGCAGCCAGTATGAATTAGATTAAAAGGGTTTGTTGGTAAGTGCTGTGTCGTTATCTGCAGGATGCAGTTTCCAAAGCGTGCACGGCTGCAGGAATTGTCATAACCCTTTTGCAGAAGTCCAGCAACGTGTACTGGCACGCTCATCCTCCCAGTGGCACGCTCCCCGCAGCACTGGATGAAATGCCACCACGTTCCCAGGGAATGTCCCAGCCCCAACCTGCTGTCCCGCTGAGAAGTCAGAGCCCGGGACCGCCAGCTCTCACAGATCATCCGTTAGAGCCGCTTAGGAAAATCCATCTGGAAAACTGAAACGAAACAAGCTTTTGTGTCATGGCAGCTCAAACAGCAGCATCTCCTTGGGGGTGATTTTCTGCTCCTCCGCTTGCCTGTGCTACCACAGCAAAGACACTTCTGGGAGCATCAGCTGCCCCCCCGCCCCGATGGCACCCCCAGGTCACCTTGCCCACGTATCCAGAGTCGCCCTGTCCTGAGGGCGCAGCACGGGTGCTGCAGCCTGGCTCAGGAGCCCCGACAGGCATCCGAATGGCCTGGCTTCTGAACAACTCTGTTTTATTCAGGAATGCGAAATATTTCACTTCACGTCAAGCTTTTTTTAACAAACTTTTCATTCTGCAATGACTCTTTCTTCTCTTTTTTTTTTTTCCTTTAGTTCAGGATAAAAGCAGATACCAGAATCTCCAAATTCCTTGTGCTATTGAATTTCCATTTTGCATTCAGCCTGAGCAATTTCCAGGCTCTTTTCTTTGCAGAAACAAGCTCTGACTTTGTGTGTCCTGGCATGACAGCGTGTGGAATGAATGCGTATGTAATGGATCAGAAATGAATCTATTGCTGTCTCTCCTGGTCTTCGTGGAAAAAAAAAAAAGTTCTAGCAGAGGATCGTCATCCTCTAGGCTGGAAAATAGTTCTGCAGAGTGGACGCAGCATCGGGGCTGCAATCTGTTCTTAGGGGTCTGGAGTGAAGTTGGAAGTGCTAAGTCTCCACCGGCACTGCCAGCCCCAGAGCCCGCGGGATTTGTAGCAGAACACTGTGGTCAATCCTTACAATACGATATCAGGTGCTCCAGCAAAAACCTCTTCCTTTGGAACAGGACATAGATCTTGAACTTCCATTACGGCCTTTTACTTTGGTCAGAGTGTTAAGGGGTGTTGCTGTCACTTTGGGTTAATAGGTGTTCGTCATATTTTACTTCAAGGCTGTTTGCGTTTCTTGTCTGCTTATAGGAACTGCCTGAAGATTTGTGGGGTCAGTGCTTCAAGGATACTGCGGTTGTAATGCTGGAGAGGTTAATGCCAGTCCGTTTGCTCTTCAAAGGCACAGCTGGCATGGAGACCTGCACAGTTGGCACCTGAAGCCCCATTCTTAATGGTGATTTAACTTGCTTTTGTAGGCAAGTGAAAAATGATAGAAAGTAATCTTGCACTCTAGGAGTTTGTCAGAGATGAAAGAATGTAGGTCACTTCCTGCCAGACTGCTAGGGAGAGAAGGGATTTACTTCTTTCTGAAGAGAGACGGAGAGATCCTCTGCCCTGAAGACCAGCCTTTCTTCAAAAGCGCGTGGCGTAGGCTTTCTACAAAGACTGCAGTCGCGTAGCTTTGGGTGCTGAGTAGAGGGTGCAAGGAGAACGCAGGCTGTGAGTTCAGGATAAGCTGTGGCAGACCTTGGTAGGAAGGTTAGTGATGGCAGGAGTCAAAATACTGTCCACTGGTGTGCTACGGCACTTGCTCGGTCCCTCTTTGTGTTGATGCAGCCTCTGGGTCACCCTTGTCTTCAAGCTTGCTGGTGTGAGCGATGGCCAGATCAGCGTTGTCTCACAGTCCAGCCCGTCTCCAACCTCCCAAACCCTTTTCACTTAAGACCTTGTGGGTTTTTTTTTCTTTTCGTAGTACAGAGCAAAAGGGAAAATAACAATTCTCCTCAAAAATATCTTTGTCACTCTACTTCAGAGCCTTTGCTTGACCCTTTCAGGTCACTTCCACTTCTGTCCTTCCTGCGGTGTCTTAGTTTTTTTTGGGTTTGGTCACCTTCTCTTCTGGGAACTCTGCATTTAATGACTCAGATCTTCTTCCAGGTTTTCTTTTTCAGGCCCTTTTGCTTGGGCGTAGTCCAAGATAAACCTGGAAAAACCTGGTAACTTGGTCAGCTCCTTCGGTACCGAGAGCTGCTGTGTGTAACGTGTACTCGTTGTCATTAACTCTTTGAAATCCCGTAGCAAAGAGTGTGATGGTGACCAATGAGCAGCTGCAGAGACTGTTCGGTGGCAGGATTCAGAAGCTGTCACTTCCTCTGTGATGTGCCTGGGATGGTGGGGTCTGGGTTAAGTATGGGCAAAACAGTCCCAGAACAGTTACAGCATTGAAGAAGCTCTTAAATAGGACAAAATCAGTGCATTTTTTTCCCTGAATAGCCTTTGTTAAAATGAAATTGCTGTTGAGGAGAAAGGATGACTCTGAGATGACACTGGATTGGGATTTGCTTGGTTCTCATCTTCCTCTGTTTTATTTGCAATGTAGAGATGAAAACATTTCCTTTCTCTCCCTTCGCGTCTGCCTTGTCTGTTTTGATGTTGAGCTGGTCTGCTTGCCCACACGTCAGCACCCAGATCTTACAAATGCAGTCTCAGCTGAGGTCTCCGAGTGTGACTGTGTAAAATAAATAAGAGATTAATATGATTAGACCAGATATGGTGTTCCCTGAAGGAATCTCGTGGCTGTTTTGGAGAGAGCGTTACAGAAATGAGGCCATTGCTGCTGCATTGGTTCTCATTCTGTGTCCTGTTTTGAGGCTCCCCACACCCAAACTCCTCCTCCTCCTAAACTCTTCTCTCCCTGGATTTTGCAGGACGCCTACTCTGAAATCGCCTACCTTTTTGCTGAGTTTTTCCGAGACCTTGACATCGTCCCATCTGACATCATTGCAGGCCTGGTTCTTCTGCGCCAACGGCAGCGGGCAAAACGCAACGCCGTGCTGGATGAGGTGGGTGGAGGGGGCCGTGCACGGAGGCAGCGGGCATCTCGCTCGGCCTCTGACTTACCCGCTGCTCTCATGACTCATTGTGCGAGGACTGCATGACTCTGCCCACCTTGTTTCTGGTGTGTGATGGGCTACTGCCACTCGCTGAGGTGTAAAATAAAAATACTGACTTCTTTAGCAGCTTTCTCTGAGACTCCCAAAGGGCCCAAATGACACGGAGTCAAGCTCGGGAAACCTGTCGTCTTTTCTAGGCGGGTGATACGTACAGATCTAGCTCTTGACCCTAAATGGGCAACTGCCTTGAAGAAGGTGAATGGTACTCGAAAGGGAATGGAAAGATTGTTCCTCCTATACGGTGATGTGGAGACGGCTCCGGCATCTGGGTAAAGCTGCAGGAGGAAGTTTAGGGAAAAATTCCTAAATTCCCAAGCCATTACTGGCATTGAGGTTTGCGGATTGTCAACCCAGTAGAAAATCGTTTGGGTTTGGTTTTTTTCCCCCCCCCCTCCCAGAGGTGGGGTTCAGACAGCAGCCATCAGATCAGGCAGAAATAAGAACAGCAGAACTGGAACCAGTTGAAGAGACTGGTTGGGATACTTGAAAGTATCTTGTCCTGGGTTATGTAGTGCTTTTTGTTTCTCAGGTGTGGATTCTGTCTTGGTGTCACACGGAAGAATTTTTGTGTGTGTTTGTGATTTACAGGCAAACAACGACATTTTAGCTTTTCTGTCCGGGATGCCAGTGACCAGGAACACAAAGTATCTGGATCTGAAAAATGCGGTAAGTCGCTGGACTGTGACCGTGCAAACTCACCGTGCTTCCCCATGTCGCCTGTCGTCTTTTTCTCAGTGGCTTCTCTTATTCCTTTCTGCCCCTCTCCGGAATAATCAAAGAAATTAAAAATTAGTACAACAGAATATAATAACACTTGCTTTCTGGAGGCTTTTTGCCTCCAGATCACTTTTAAAGCGTTATCGGTCTCTGTTCTCCACTTTGCGGGGAAGCGGTAGTGTCTCCGCTCGGATGGGGGAAGGCAATGTGAGGTTTCTCCAAAGCCAGAGGTGCGCATTGAGCGCTGCATCCAGAGCTCCGTGTGGAAGTACCACCAAGCAGAGCTCGTGGAGCCTGGGCAGGGCTCCGTCTGAGTAAGGGCAGGGAGCTGCCTGGAGCGAGGTGGAGCCTTCCTCCCTGGGGCTGATTATCAGCAGTTCTCAGGATGGAAATGGCCGCACTCTGTTCTGCGGGAATTAAGCTTGGCTTTTCTTCTGGCATGCTGCTACTGCAGTCCTTCCTTGGGCAAACTGTATTCACTCCCCCTTGATTAGATGATATTGCTGCGAGAGAGGCACGACTGACCCAATCCCAGCGTCTCTGATCAAGTGGTTCTGCGATTAACCTGCTTGCGGCTGGGCTGTACTGCGTTGTGTTTAACGCTCGCGTCCTGCTCGTGCTCAGCCTGTCTCTCCTGCTGCATAGGTGTGCGTGGGGAGAGGTGTCAGCAGAGCTTATAGAAGACAGCACTGAGGCGTGTGGCCCCGGACCGGCTTTATGGTCCTCTCTGGGCATCTTATGGCCTGTGACTGTGTGGAAGCAGTATATTTAGGGAGCTCATCTTCTTGGGGACTTAAACTGGTTTATCTTCTCAGCTAGAGTCGGGGTGGGGGGGCAAAACCTTTTTTTGCAGCAGGGTGTTTGATACGCAGAGGAGAATTTCTCTAGAATTAACTTCCAGTTTTGTTAAAGAGCTAGCGGGGCCCCTCCGCTCAGGAAAATAGGCATAGCTTTACTGAGCTGTTCTCGGGAGGGGGAGGATCTTGCCCAGCATAACCAGCTTGCTCTCCTGCAGTCACCTGGAAACGCTGACAGTGCTCTTCTGGTGGTGCTGAGAGAGAAGGCTGCTGCTCAGAAAGAAGGGTGCACGTGTCTAACTATGATGGAAAACAAGGGAAATGGTAGAAAGACTCAGTATCTAAAAGAGAATAAGGTCTTTAGTGAGTCTCTTGTCTCTTTCAGCAAGAGATGCAGCGGTACAAAGAGGTGTGTTACTACATGCTGTTTGCCCTGGCGGCCTATGGCTGGCCCATATACCTGATGAGGAAGCCCACATGTGGACTCTGTCGCCTGGCCAGATCCTGCTCGTGAGTGGCCGTCCTGTCTATCACTCTGCCTTCTCTTCTTCCCTTTCCCCTTCTGTTTCTCCCAGACTTAGAATTCTCCTTTCTTTCACCAGCTTTCTCTCTTCATCACCCTTTCTCCTTTTCTCTGCTGCTTTTTTCCCCCTCTCTTCCCTTCTCATGCTTTTTTTCTTTCCATCTCTCAGTAACTCGGTGCCTTCCTACTCCAATCTCTTTCTCCTCAGTCTCTTCTTTACAGTTGCTTATCTGCTTATCTTGTTAAATAAACCAGACTGTCCTATGCTCTGTCCTCTCTGGTGTGCTAAGGATCATGCCAGTCCTGTGCAGTTGGAACAGCCAGCAGAAAGAACTCATCTGGCACAAGACTGCTTTCACACGGAGTCAGAATAGCTGTCTTGGAGCTCAGAAATCAGATTTATCAGCAAGCCCAGATACGCAGGGAGCTGACATTTGGGTTTTTATTAAAGCATTGGCAAGACTCGGCCGGAGTTTGTGCTGTGTTCTCTCTGACTAATTGTTTTTCTGCCATGCTGCATAGCGCTCACCTCGTAGTAGCAGTACCGTAGTTCAGTTCAGGATTGCATTGTTTGAGATGTTTGCTTTCAGCTGCTATAACGCTGGCGTCAGACTCTCTTTGGGGTTGAGCTTTTTGCACTTAAACAAGCAACTTCTGTGCTGAACTTGGAGGAATGTACTTTTTAGAGTACTTTTATTTGTGAAGTGTCTCATAAGGGAAAAAAAGAAAAAAATATCTGTGCTTCTGTTTTTTGTTCTGGAATGATTCTAGACTTATTTTTTTTGTTGTTGTTATAAATAGATGTAGCTCTCAGTAACTGCTAGCGGCTTTGTGTGTTGAAGCAGTGTAGGACTGTGCTATGAAGCATAGTATTCCCTTGAGGAGAGATCCCAGCCCCACCGAGCGTTGATTCTTTGGGGACTGGTTGCACTGTAGCTCTCTCTGGTGCTCAGAAGGAAAACTACACCTGGTCCCGGTGCCCCTTTCTGATGCTGAAACAGGAGTTGTGCGCTGGTTTGTGTGAGCGCTCCTACAAGGGAAAGAAATCACTGCTGCTGGGACGAGGCCGGTGTAGCATGCGGGGTCTGTCTTTCCCTTCTCTGCAGGCATTCCACACTCTAAAGCCAGTCTCTTCCGCGTTCCTCTTTCCCTCAAAGCGATTTTCTTCTTCTGCAGATGTTGCTGTCTCTGTCCTTCACGTCCCCGCTATGCACCTAGTGTCACCATCGAAGAGGATAATTGCTGTGGCTGCAATGCCATTGCCATCCGGCGCCACTTCTTGGATGAGAACATGACCTCAGTGGACATTGTTTACACATCTTGCCACGATGCAGTAAGGAGAATCTGCAACCCCCTTCGTATTCGGGGCATGCTCCTAAGGCTCTTCCTAATGGGCTTTATGTGCTTCCAGGTGTAGTGGTACAAAGAAGGAAACTTAAACCTTTTTCTGACCCTAGAGCCTTCCCATCTTATCTCTCCATCAAGAAATTCTGCCACTTGGACAGAAATATTTGCTACCGCCAAAAAATCAGATCATTCAGAGGAGTGCTTACCCATAAGGCGTAACCTGTCACGCTGCTCTGCCTCCTTTTCCCTGAGCAGGAGAATAAGCAAACGGGAATGTCTTACCCGATTATTACAGTAGTGGATCTTTTCCAGGTTTATGAAACGCCTTTCTATGTGGCTGTGGACCATGAGAAGAAGAAGGTGGTCATAAGCATCCGAGGAACTCTGTCTCCAAAAGTAAGTGCAGATACCCTTGGCCAGCCTGGCACACTTTCAGGAGAGTTGGGGGCCTTCCTGACTCGCACTTGGTGTTTGACTTACCTGAAACGTGATGACTCCTTTTCTTCCAGGATGCCCTGACCGACCTAACTGGGGATGCGGAGCGCCTTCCGGTTGAGGGTCACCATGGAACGTGGCTGGGACACAAGGTGTGTAAAAGAATAGGGAACAAACCCAAAACAAAAGAAACCCACCCGCTTTTCTTTCTGTTTTGACTTTTTAATTATAGGCCCCCGAAAGTGGTCTTGATTGCTTGAGGTGCTTTTAAGAAGGGGGTGTTCCATAATTGCAGTGAAATGGCTTTGAGATGTTAAAATAAAATCCTTAGTTGTAACAGTTAAAATCACCATGTTCTGTAATTAAAAAAAAACCCATCCAATTAGCAAAACCGAAACTGTAGAGGGCATCTGCGGAGACCTAGAACAAAATTATGGGAGTCATTCAAATTACTCTTTCTTCCAATGACCTTTTCAGGCTTTGCAATCAAACCCTGAGAACGTGTTTAAAATTCTGGTGCGACGGGATAGGTGTTGAACCTCATAAGGCTACTGGCAGGATTGCATCTGTGTAATTAGACTTGATGCTACGTGTCTGTGTTAGCCATCAGCACTGGGCCGGCTAAATCAATTTATTGTAGAGCTGACCTTTGCCCCAGTCCGGCGAAGTAATGACACACACGCTGAGTTTTAAGATTATCAGGAGTTTGGCAGCCTCTCAAGATGCGGTGCCAGATTGGGAAAGAAAAATACAAACTGGAGGTTGTGCGTGTTGGAAGGAAGGCAGCGGCTGCTGGAAACGCTGCTGCTGGGGGAAACGAGATGCTGCGGATCGGCCTGGTCAGGGTCGCCTCAAGGTGGGACATTGAGCTCGTAACTTTGAGAGCCACGAGCTGGGAGCTCCTGCTTCATTCCTGGTGTCCTGCCTGAATGCTAAACCCCTTCTCTGGGCTTTGATGCTCTGCTTTAGGAAGTAGAGCGTTAGGAGCTGATAGCATTTGTGTATGCAGTTATCTTAGCTGGGTATGGGTCTGACAAAGAAGCCGTTACTTAAGGAAGTGGTGTTGGGATGCTCTGTGGTCTCCAGGTCTCCCAGAGTGGGTCTTTTTGAAAACGGTGTTGCCTACCTGCTCTTTGGCTAACGGGTATTTCCTTTGTTTTCCCCAAAATGGGCAAATTAACCTGGCAATTACACAGGACACGTTACGGAAGCCTAGGTGAAGGAGGTAGTGTTTTGTCACATAATTGATGTTTAGCTATGTGAATCTTTACTGTTTGGTTAACGCTTCTGAAGCATTATGTCTACAGTCAAGGATTGGTTTTTGTACTAATTCATTTAGCTCAAAATGACTTTACGCAATCAGTGTGATCAGCAGTTCATAGAAAGAAAGGTAAAAGGAAATGAAAGGGACACAAGGGGAATTTGTTCCATTTTTAATGTGCAGAAAACCTAGTAATAGATCCTTGCAGAAGCTGGCTTTTCTTTTGATCTTTATGTGGAAAATATTCATACGCCAGTGACTTATATGAAACATTATCAGATCATTCCCTTTGTTTTATATTGAGTTTTTATTTGGCCTTTGTGTTATTTCTTTTTTTGATTGTTGCTAGTACAGAAATATAGCTTTATCTTAAATTATTATCAACGTTAATCTTCAGACAATGTACTGTTGATTCCCGAGGGGAAGCTAATGGAGATAATAGAATTTAAAAATGTCTGTCTTAATGCATTTTTAATGTCCAGAAGTCAACTTTAATACAAAAATAAATGAAGTGTCTTGCTAACACTTACATTTAATTTGGAGAAAAGTACTTGGCTGTTCAGGAGCTTCCTGTAAGTTGTTTGACTTCTGTTATTTTTCTTGCTGATTCTGTCCCGCGCACCCAGCAGGGTGCCGTGGCCCGTTATCTCCACCTGTGGAGCTCGCCTGCCACTGTGCTTCACGCGGTGTCGATCAGACGTCCTACGAATTAAAACTCTTGATGTTTACATGAGCCTTCTTATCACTCCACCCGTACCACCGCTGAAAGTGTTTGATTGCTGGGGTTGCTGCAAAATGCCATGGTTAAAATATGTATTAGGTCTCTGAGCTATTTTGGATCAAAAAACCATAGCTGTAACTAAGGTTTATGGGTTAGCATGCCAAAAAAAAAAAAAGGGATTGTGACAATCCCTAGGGGAAATTAACTGGGGGGGGAAGGGAATCTAACTTTGCTATTTTTGAAATAAAATCCACTGATTTTATAATAAAGTTAATTTAAAAATAACCCTAAGCCGACAGTGTGAATCCATACTTAATTCTGGTGAACCTGTGTAGGACAAAAGGACTATAACGCTGGTGTTAAGGAGGTTTGTCTCGTGGTGTTGAGCCAGCCGCGATGACAAGAAGTAGCTGCTAGAAGGAAGCCCGGAGACCTCAGCTGTGATAACGGCTCTCACTGGTTTGATAGAACAGCCGGTAATAGCAAGAACTTTGAAGCTTTTTTCTCTCCCAAGTAGACCCCCTGTGGGGTTTTTTACAGGCACGGAGCAGTTTTGCGCCTCCAAACTGCAAAGCAATAGAGAATATTTCCGCTTGACTTTTCCTAGGTCCCCAAGCTCTTTGGCTGTTTGCCTTTGAGGTTTTGAAAATTAAGCCCAGATAGTTTCATTCCTTTGAAACTTCTGACACAGTGTCCACTTTAATGGAAAGTCTAAATGTAACTTTGCAGCGATAAAAATCTCATTCTGTAATATTAAAATCGCTGTCTATATTAGAATATACTGTAATTATCAAAAATGTAGCTATAAGGCTGACTAACAGCCCATTAGTAATATCACCGTGGATTTAGGTCATGCTTTTCAAAAATAGAATCCTAAATTCATGTTAGAAATTTATATAAGTAGTCTGCCATTCACTTCTCATTAGAGTTGGAAAGGGAGACTCTTCGGAACGCAGCAGAAGCTGGCTGGCTGCTGGGAGATCTGAACGCAGGCATGAAATACCGTGGCATCTGCTTTTTGATACTGATGGGAGCGTCACAGATGTCCCATTTACAGGCTCAGCAGAATCACCTGTGTTCTGCTCTTTCTCTTCAGTACTCAGATTGGTTTTGATGGTGTTTTTGATATTCAGGCCTTTGAAAATCCCACATCTCTTTGCTTTTTTGAGAGGGGGCTGTGAATTCTCTTATGTCTCCGAGATTACACAGTGCTCAATAACGTTCACTTTGTACTTAAACCGTTTTCGGGTAGGGGTGTAATGAAAAGCAGCAGAGGAGACGATCTTGCCTGGTTTTTGGCCAGCCCAGGCAGTGTGAATTATTTGAGGTCTGCAATCACCAAATTAGAAGTAGCCGATTTCTGTTTACCCATGTTCACTCTGTTTTTCAGCCTTTATATTTCAGGCTTGCTTACCGCTGAATTAAACTGTAGCAAAGGCATAACCAGGAATTTAGGCAACAGACTGAATTCTCGTTGCTTGTTTAGAGCAGTTCAACTGCGTTTGCAATTACTACGCAGAGGGACAAACCCGCTTCAGATCCAGCCATCAGCAGAGAGGATAAACGTTTAGAACCAGACTATCAGCTCGTTTCCCCATCTTCCAGCAGTTCTTATCTTCTAGTGAATAAAAACCTTTAATAATTAGTGATTAAAGTCCTTTGACAGCTGAATCCCCTTAATAGTTGCTGCCTTCTCCAGTCCTCACTAACTCTTCCTATACAGATAGTGCTGCCACTTTTTCCCCTCCGGTGGTGTCCTGGTGAGTGTGTCATTTTCCCTGTGACCTCCTTAGGCCAGTTCATGCCTTTATTCGCAGATTGAAATGGAAGAGGACGGTTTTGCAGTTATGGCACTGAAGTGCAGGAAATCAAAGTTTGTTTCTCTGTTCCACTGCGGGTCCCGGTGTCCGCTGAACCACCAGATACACAACCTTATGTTTAAGTGGGTGGTTTTGTGTTGGTTGGGGTGTGGTGTTTTTTTTTCCTAGACTTTGCACGGTGAGCCCAGGAATAGGCCCTTTGAGTATTATCTTAATTTAAGAACTGTCATTACTTCTAACCAGTTTATGGCTCTGGTAATCGGTGAGCCAAGACATCTGCTTAATGAAGTCTATTCCTTAATGTGGAGTGGAGTCAGTATTCTTCCCCAAGCCTGATACATGCTGTGTGGCACTCTAGAGCTTATACAGCATTCAGAGCAGTGGAGTGTCTGCTAGATATCTGTTTAGATCGGGGCTGATATGCGACCGTTTACATCCTGTTCTGTCTTTGTGTTTCCCTCAGGGAATGGTGCTGTCTGCTGAGTACATCAAGAAGAAATTGGAGCAAGAAATGGTGCTTTCTCAAGCTTTCGGACGGGACTTAGTGAGTATTCGTTTTCTTCTAGCCTTGCAGGCTATGCAGAAGATGAGATTTCCCTGAAACACTGTCCCTGAATCTGTTGTACTAATTGTTCAAATCTTCCTTCAATTCCTCTCCCTCCGGCTTGCCAGACAGGCAACTAGTTACTCATTCCCCTAAGGCTTTTTCATTTTGAAACCACCAATAACTGCAGAGCTCCCAATTCCTTTTTTTTTTCCTTCTCAGGCAGAGCTAAGGCAGGAAGTCCCATTTGGTGGCAATGCAGGACAGGGAACATTAAAAACAAATCAACAGGAACTAAAATCCCATCTCTATGGAGATTCTCTTTGGAGATGGCAACGGGATGCCGTACTGACTGTCTGTGTGTGCACATTTCTTGTGATAGAGAGCTATCGCAGAACCCGAGAGAGATGTTACGGAGCAGCTTACCTTAGTTTATATGTCAGTAATAGCGCAGTCTGTGTCCCCATTGGGGAGGGAACTTCTGAACTGCCTGATTCCCCGCTGTCAGACAGCTGGCCTTTTCTCGTGCCCAAAGAGTGCCTTGGCCTGAGCGGCGCCCATGGGGAAATCAGCGACAGCTCAAGGGAGAAAGAAAAGAGGGATAAAAGCCTCAGTGGTTCCCTGGAACTTGAGTGTCGTACCAATCTACACTAAAGTGTCTGCCTTGTGATGTTCGGTAGATACAGGGAGAGAGATATGTAGGCATCTGCCTTCTTTGTACTGTGCTTTATTCCTCTCTGCCCAGAAAGTGAAAATTGGTCTTAAGTGAGCTGCTACTCATGAGGATTTTTTTTCCTCATGTCCTCTAGAGCTCAGTTGCTACCTGACTGGTAAGGATACGGTGATGTTCAGAGCTCTGTACTTTGGTTGTCTCCTGTCCGTGATAATAAGTATCATAGAATCGTTATGGCTGGAAATAGACCTTTCAGATCATCAAGTCCAACTGTTACCTAACTCTACCGGGCCCACTTCTAAACCACGTCCCTGAGCACCAGATCTAGACAGGTTTTAAACACATCTAAGGGTGGCGATTCAACCACTTCCCTGGGCAGCCTGTGCCAGTCTTTCATAACCCTTTCAGTGTAGAAGTTTTTCCTAATATCTAACCTAAACTTCCGCTGGCGCAACTTCACAGAACTTGATACCCTTTCCTCTTGTCCTGTCAGCTGTAACTGGTCAGAAGAGACCAACACCCACCTCTCTACAACCTCCTTTCAGGCAGTTGTAGAGAGGGATAAAGTCTCCCCTCAGCCTCCTTTTCTTCAGACTAATCAACCCCAAGTCCCTCAGTCGCTCCTCGTAAGACTTATTCTCAAGACCCTTCACCAGCTTCATTGCCCTTCTGGACCCTCTCCAGCACCTCAATGTCCTTCTTTGTACTGTGGCACCCAAAACTGAACACAGTACTCAAGGTGCGGCCTCACCGGTGCCAAGTACAGTCGGACAATCACTTGTCCAGCCCTGCTGGCCACGCTATTCCTGATGCAGGCCAGGATGCCGTTGGCCTTCTTGGCCACCTGGGCACACTGCTGGCTCAAGTTCAGCCGGCTGTCCACCAACACCCCCGGGTCCTTCTCTGCCGAGTAACTTTTCAGCCACTCCTCCCCAAGCCTGGAGTGCTGCATGGGGTTGTTGTGGCCCAACATCATATTCTGTTCTGTTTGAAGGTGGCTTTACGTATGGTGGGTCCACCTTCTAATTGATGAAAAGTAGTGTAACTAACGGGACCTGACCCACAAGGATGGACCCACTTGATTAATATGAGATGGAGCTGCTGACGTGTGTGTAGAAAATGAAGTACTGTCTGAAGCTGAACTTTGAAGAATACCTGAAAAAGTGGTATGACCAGAACATAAATGCCCTCCGAGGTCCTACCAAAGGTTCATCTAGCCCAGTACCTTATTTCTGCCAGTTGCCAGCAACGGATGTTTAGGAGAAAAAGTGTAATAAGTGAGGCATGTAAGGTCTTAATTCTCCCCTGGCATTCACCTCGCTGACCGTAACAGGAACGATGGTGGCTTAGAGATGGTCTTGAGAAGGGAAATGGCACAAAGGTAGATCTTTCATTCTTGTGGCCTGGCCATATGTTCTCTGTGCGTTCTCTTATCCTACGCAGAAGTTCGGCTGTAGCCTGTGGTGACCTGGGGCCGTGGAGAGTCGGGTGCTGGATTCTCTCTCCCTGTGTAAAGCCTACAGGACCCTGGCAGAGCTCTCAGAAAAACAAGACTGAAACTTTGCAAACATTGTCTTAGTGAACTTCTAGGGCTCTGAGCCATGCCTAGCACTCTAGCCTCTGAATAACAAGAACAGTACGCAACGTTAGGGAATAGTTTCGTCTCTGAATTACTTAAGCAGTTGCCAGCTGTTGAGAACATGTCGACTTAGAAGAGTACTGTTCAAACTGCAAGTTAGGATTTCTGTTTTTTTCAGCCTGCACAAGTGGTGGCATTAATGAAAGCAAGTCATTTCTAGAACCAAGGAGACCTCAGATGTGTGAGCCTGGACTCAGACATTATCAGAAGACTGTCAGATTTGAGGAGGAGCAAAAGGCTCATATCAATTCCTAAACAGCTTAAACAGCTGGTGTATATTTCCTTTTTCTTCCTACCTTTTTTCTTTTAGGGAAGACCCAGTAGGTCAAACGCTGACTGAAGGAGATGTAGGAGAGAATACCAGAAGAGAATGAATTCTATTATCCCTTCAGAACAAGCAACGTTGCAGGGCAGGAGCGTGCTGGGACTGCCGCTGTGACTTAGACTAAACAGTGTCAATCAGAACTCTGCTTCCATTTCAAAATCTAACCCGCCCTCACTAGTTCCCGTTGGTGGAGGAGCTGGTTAGCCGGAGTCTGGAGTGATGGTGTGTAGGAAGGAGAGCTGGGGAAAGGGACAGATTTTGGAGGTTGTGGCCTTTACCTTTCAGTCTGAACTCAATTTCTTGTTTTGTTTTGTTTTCAGGGGAGAGGAACAAAACACTATGGCCTGATTGTGGTTGGTCATTCCCTCGGGGCTGGCACAGCTGCCATCCTGTCCTTCCTCTTGCGTCCGCAGTACCCATCGCTGAAGTGCTTTGCCTATTCTCCCCCAGGTGGGCTGCTGAGGTAGGTGTTGGGGCAAGAGGACTGGGGAGAGAGACTGAGGGGGGGAGCATAGTTGTAGCTGGATCAGATCCTGTTTGTGATGCTCTGAGAAGCAGTAAAAGACAAATCTCTGCTCTGAGAAGCACGCAGAAAAATGGAGAGGCAGTCTCTAGGAGCTGGGGGTTGTTGGCAGCCTTTGCTCTCTGTTTGGAGTTAAGGTTTTGATGGCAGGTGGCCCCTCTTCCGAATATGCCAGTTTATGACTTAGTTGTCTGTGGCTGTAGCTCTAATTTCACCCTGACTAGTGGAAAATACAAGTTCAGTGGACGGGGTGCAATTTCCTTATTCTCTGCACAGTGCCAGTGTGTTCTTTCCCCATCTGCTGTGAATATATGTACAATCAGGGAGATATTTGACCAAACGTAGATGTCTGCATCGGTTGATCTAGTTGCCTGGACTCCTTTTGCAGCTGACAAAGAAACTGGCACTTCGGGGGTGTGATTTCTGGCATTCTAAAGCAGGTGCCTAAAATAGGTCAGAGGGATTGTGCTTCTTGGGTGCCTGTTTCTCTCCCTTGGCCGTAGGGGGGAATCTAGGGTAGCTGCTTCAGCTGTCTGAAGAGAGGTACGGTGAATTCCTCCCACTGTAAATTGGAGCAGACCTGCTGGTCATGTTATTTGCACGGTAGCCAAACGAAAACATCACACTTGTTTGCTGTGAAGTGAGATAGGATCTTTCTAGTCATGACAGACACCGTGGGGGCACTTGAAAGCAGCTATGGACTATCAGAAGCTTCTAGTGATAGTTACTGCATCGTGTTTGAGGAGCAGCCGAGGGTTTTAAACCATCCTGCTAATGAATCTGGACATCAGCGTGTCTTGCTATGGTAGTAATCCCTGGTCTTCTGCAGCTATAGATTAATGGCTCTGCAGAATGTTTCATGGGAGTTCTATAGCTTTCTGCTCAGAGCTTCCACTCCTGAGATGCCTTGATAGCATGGGCCATGCTGTGCTGTATCACCCCAACTGTCTCGGTTCAAGGAGGTGTCTTTGACTGGCACGCTTTTGCACTGTGTGTCCTGCCCGGGATCGTCTCTAGATCAACAGTGTGACGTTTGTCCGTGGTGACTGGTTCAGAAGATGATCTCTAGGAAGTTAGCTGATTGCAGAACCAGCTTGTAGAGTGGAAGCCTTAATTCCCTCTCATCTTAGCGCTCAGGTAGCTGCGGAAAGTGGCCGTCTTGGTTCTACACTGTCTTTTTAGAGTAGCCGCAGGAGCATGGAATATCTTCTCCTTCCTTTCTGCTGTCTGGGCCATTCCCAAACTGTAAGAAAAACAACTCTGAGGCATTGAGTTAGAGTACTTCCTTTTCCAAGTATATTCAGGGCCATATGCAGGTAAGGACGAAGGAGCTGCTCTGTATGAGCTATACCATTACAGAATAATGTTGCTCGGGGCATGGGATGTGGCTACCAGGCTTTTTCTTTAGCAGGGTGAAAGTCCCAAAAGCCTTGAGCAGCTTGGGTTGTGGTTTTTAGGACCCTGGTTCCACTGTTTGATAACCTCTCTGACGCCGGTGGCAAACTGGAAATGAAGTGTAGTTTGTTGCTAGTGAAACACTGTTTGCTTCTTCTTGGTCCTGTTTCTCTTCCAGTGAGGATGCCATGGAGTATTCAAAAGAGTTTGTGACTGCAGTCGTGCTTGGCAAAGATCTAGTGCCCAGGCAAGTTGAGAAGTGTCTGAATTTCTCGATGAGTATCTGCTGTTCTATACCAAAGTCGCCTGTTTCCTATCAGAAACACCTTGGTCATATCTGTCCCCAGTTTCCTCATTTACCTGTCCTTGTATGCTTCTTACTTTTCGTCTTAGTTACCTGCATTGCTGCGTCTTTTACCTGGACGCCTACATTGGTGTTTCACACACCTTTTTATAGGCAAATCCCTCCCTGTCTCTGTCTGTATGAAAGAAAAGGGTGAATATTCTGTCTCTGTAATGATGTTCATTGTGGTATCTGACGTGTCGATGCCATCTTCCTGGCTGCCTGTGTTATCTCGGACCTCTTCACGCTCTGCCCTGAACTAGATGTGCTACCACCTCATTTTGTACTGTTTGTCCCTGAATACCTATTCCATATCATCTCGTATCTCTGCACCAGCTCCCTCATTTCTCGTGTCTTGGCATTTCTCACCTCTCATCATCTCCTGGGACGTGTTCTGCTGAACGGGGCGTTGCACTAGGAGCCAGACAACCTGCGTTTTACTTTTGCTTCTGCTCTGTTGTGTGACCTCAGATAAATGCTGACATTTCTGTCTGCAATATAAGGCGTGTAGAATTCAGTGGAGGGAAAGTACTAAATGGTATTGAATATGTCTTTTGGTAACCTGTGTGACAGAATCCTGTCCACCCTGTAACCTGTTTAGCGGTGTCATATAGCTCTGTGCCACCTTTCTAATTTGTCTGGTCTGTGTCATCCTATACTTGTTTCTTGCTCACTTGTTTCTGTGATTGCATCATCTCCCTCCTTATCTGTTCATTGACCTCTCTCACATCTGTCTTCACTGATGGGATTCTGCTGCTACACTTCATACTTGTTTATTGTCCCGATGGTTTCCTCTGGCCTCTTAACCCCGGTTGCTGGCGCTGGGTGATGCCACAGCCCACCTCTGAAATGATCTGCGTTATGGCGTTGTTGCACTACTGTGGTATCTTTTGTAGTGTAGTTTCATGTTCTTCTGCTCTGTCCCTACCATCCTGTTACGTGCCTGCTGTTCCCTGCCCAGCTGGTGTAAACGCATCTTCCGCTTTTTCCAGAATCGGTCTCTCTCAGCTAGAGGGATTTCGCCGGCAGCTTCTGGATGTTCTTCAAAGAAGTAACAAACCAAAGGTAAGAGTAAAGATTAAGACGCCTGAAGGTGAGTCTCTGAGCAGTGACGGTAAACTTTTAGCGTCACGTAGCAGCACTGCAGACTTCTCCCACCCTCCAGGTCCACTGTGGCTGCTGTTTAGGTAAGCAGAGGAGCGATGGCAAGAGCTGGAAGGCAGCTAGAGAGGTCAGGGCGAAGGGCTGTGCTCTCTTTGCAGGCTGTATGATGAGTCTGGCTCACGTGCTGCAAGTTCAGCATCGCAGGTCTAAAATAACCGAGCAGGAAACTTTCTCGTCTGAGCCTGTTTTGAAGTCTGTGTTCCAACTGTAGCTTTTCTCGGCCAGTAACAAATGGTAACGGGCTAAAAAGTACAACAGTTGTCTGCTTATAGACACTGCTGCGTGCTGTCTGGGCGGTGCTGTTCTAGGCTAAGCGGTCTGTTAATGTTTTGGAGATAAATGTGGAACGTTGTTCCTCCCCAGGCTTCTTTACTGTTACCCTGAGGTGGAAAAAACATAAGATATTAAGATTTTTAGGGGTAAAATATTATAGAAATCACCTGCAGAAGGAGAAAACTGAGCTTACATTCATTTTTCATGTTAGCCTTCTGTGGCTTTTGTCATTTGGCTTATGGGGTTTTTGGTAAATTGTTGGGTTTTTAAGATTTCTTTTAGTGCATAAAGAAAAGGCCTTAACAGAATTTTTGTCTGTTTATATTGTCTAGTCTTTTGCTTATTTTGGCACATTAAAAATTCAGATTCCATCTACCTTGTTTATCCTGGAAGATACTAAGTTACTAGTTAGTGGACAAGTTGGTGCTTGCTCTGGATCCCTAACTCTACAAAAACCTCCAGCAAAGAAAAGGAAGGATGAGATTTTGCCACTTCTAATGTTTAAATTGGGAAAGGAAGAAACAGCTTTTCTGGGCAGGGTTACTTCTATCTCTAAGTCGATTTAAGCAATCAGGGCACAAGACCTGTTTGGTTTTTCTCCTTTCTGGTATTAGGTATTCAGTTTAAACCCCACCAATAGCGTTTGTGAGATGACTCTGCTTTTCTTTGTTTCTCCTCTTCTCAATATTCTCCCTCCTTTCTCTTGTGTTGAACAGTGGCGAATCATTGTGGGTGCCACCAAGTGCATACCTAAGTCAGAGCTCCCTGAAGAGACGGAAGAAAACTCAGTCACGAGTAATCGCCTCTGGACCCATCCCAGCGATCTGACTATTGCCCTGTCTGCGAGCACACCGCTTTACCCGCCCGGCCGCATCATCCACGTGGTGCACAATCATCCTGCAGAGCAGTGCTGGTGAGTACACGCGGAGCTGCGAAGTCAGCCCATGGGGTTTTTCTTTTGGAAAAGACTCCCCAAGACAGGAACCCATCTATGAAGGAGGTGATTTTTTTTTTTCACTGTCTTACGGTGACTGTGCTGTCAAAATAGTCATGTCACTGTTGGCTAGTGCAGAGTTGTGGAGCAATGGCAGTAGCATGTGTACTTTAATATCTTCTCCCTCTGTTTTTCCTCCTGTTGCTTTTTCTGTCTCTGCAACCTGCTGTTTCTTTTGCATGCCAAAATACTGGCCTGCTCTCTCATCTCCTGCTCCCTCTTTTCCCTTCTGTTTGGATCCAAACTCCTCTTTCAGTTGCTGCGAGCAAGAAGATCCCACTTACTTTGCTATCTGGGGTGACAACAAGGCGTTTAACGAAGTGATCATCTCACCGGCGATGTTGCACGAACACCTCCCGTACGTGGTCATGGAAGGGCTCAACAAGGTAACGCAGAGAATTAGGATCAAGGGGCAGTTAGTGCCTTAATAAAATGAGTGCCTTGTCATGGGTCTTTATGTACAGAGGACGAGTAGTCCTTGCCCGGAGAGCTGGCTGGTTAAATACACAAAACCGTTTACTTTGGAGGGGAGGGAGGAGGAAAGAAGATTGTGCTCTGGGCCAGTCACGCACAGGCATGACTTGAATGTAATGAGGTCTGGAAACAGAATGTACATCTCCATCCCAATACCCACAGTCCCGGACTAGGTCCTCTTTCCAAGTTTAATGTCCTAATAATGTGAAGTTGGGTGTCGTTTGGTTCCTTCTCTCAGAAGCTGCCAGTTACAGGCTGTATTTCAGGTGAAAGGGAATCACCTTAGGGAGGTGATTCTGCCCCTCTGCTCTGGTGAGACCCCACCTGCAGTGCTGCCTCCAGCTCGGGGGATCCCAACAGCAGAAGGACACGGAGCTGTTGGAGCGGGGCCAGAGGAGGGCCCGGAGATGCTGCGAGGGCTGAGCCCCTCTGCGGGGAGGACAGGCTGGGAGAGGGGGGGTGTTCAGCCTGGAGAGGAGAAGGCTCCGGGGAGACCTCAGAGCCCCTTCCAGTGCCTAAAGGGGCTCCAGGAGAGTTGGGGAGGGACTTTTTCCAAGGGCATGGAGTGATAGGACGAGGGGGAATGGCTTCAAACTGGAAGAGGGGAGATTTAGATGAGATATTAGGAAGAAATTGTTGCCTGTGAGGGTGGTGAGCCCCTGGCCCAGGTTGCCCCGAGAAGCTGTGGCTGCCCCATCCCTGGAGGTGTTCAAGGCCAGGTTGGACGGGGCTTGGAGCACCCTGGGCTGGTGGGAGGTGTCCCTGCCCAGGGCAGGGGGTGGCACTGGATGATCTTCAAGGTCCCTTCCAACCTAAACCATTCTGTGAAGTCCAAGCTGTGACAGAAACGCTCCGTGCTGTGGCTGCAGCCCCTCTGTTAGTCTGAAGGGCGATTGAGCTGATGTGTGAAGGCTGTGGAATGGGTCTGTGCCACTAAGCTGCAGTTCGGAGCCACGCGGCTCTACCGTGGAGATCTAGCCAAGTCTCCTCTGTCCTGCTGGTCTGAAGGCTGCTCCTGCCAGTCACCTCCCCAGCACTGGGTTCCCAGCAGGGCGTTTTGACAGGATAATTATGTCAGAATTCATTGCTATAATCCTTTATCTCCCTGTGGTTGCGGAAGGCATTGGTAAGAAAGAGGCAAATCCAGCCCGTTGAAAGTCCTGAGCTGAGAACGGCACAGCTGCTGTCTCCGGTAAAGCCCTGCTGTCCCTCTGCTTGCCTTGAATAGGTCTTGGAGAATTACAACAAGGGGAAAACAGCTTTACTTTCTGCAGCCAAAGTGATGGTGAGTCCTACAGAAGTGGATCTCACCCCGGAGTTGATCTTCCAGAGTCAGCCCTTACCTAGCGGACCCTCAGTGCAGATCGGAACTGGAGCCATAACGGTGGATAGAAGGAACAGCAGTACCAAGTAAGGATAAATCTTTGATTTCTTTGAAGGATTTGTTGGCTTTAGGTGTGGGTCCTCTTTCTCTTGGGGCATTGTGATCGATGTTTGTGGAAAGGATAGATCCAAGGGCTGCCTTTGGGCCTTTTGCTTAGCTTCAGTATGTCTTGTGTCACGCTGAGGGGAAAAACCTCCTGTGTATCGCTCAAGAATCTGTGAGTGCAGCAAGGTCAGGAGAACCTAGAAGTTGAGGGTATGGAAGAAACTCCTTTTTCTCCTTATCCAGACAAATGGGGTTTTCCCTGAAACCATAAAGGCAAAGCTTGCAGTCTTGCAGCCAAATTTCTGTTTTCCCATGTGATTTATGTGCCCAAAGATCACGTGTATGGTGATGCTCAAAAGCTGAGGAGCAGTGAAAGCCGTAAGCTTACCAAAAGATATGCATTAAAGCTAGTTTATGACGTGACTTGTGTGATGATAGAAACAAGACAATCTGGGAACATGGGTACAGGTGAGGGGAGAGCAGTTGGTGTCCTGTTTCTGAAGGACAAGAGCAGGAAGCTCGGTCCGGTGGAAAGCAGATGAGGGGAAAAGGCACGTTCTGAGTGCTGAAGGGGTTGTTTTCGGAAAGCTGGAGCATCACTGAGCGCTGAAATCACCAGTTTGGCAAAGGCCAAAAGGTGGAGGAACATCGAGAAGGTATACAAAGGAGTGGTTTGGAGAAGAGCTGGTTTGTTGTGGTGTACGTACACAGCTTTCCTCCGGGAGCCAATGGCAGGAAGACTCCTTGCAGATTTTTCAGATAACATCTGAGGCGTTGCAGGACCACAGACTTGCCAGAAGTGAAGAAAATAAATATAAAAATGTGGGCAAAGACTTATTTCAAAGTTGGGACGCATGACTTGCATCACAGAATTGCATTTTATAGGGCAAACTTGCAAACGAAACAAGATGAGAGAAGGAAGATGGTTTGTAGTCAGGGATAGCGAATGGGACTTGAGAGTGGAAACAGAAGACAACGTTGTGTGTGGGAGAGGGTTATTTCTTTGCAAGGGAAGCACTTCTATGGAGATTTCAGGTAGAGAGACGCAACGAGAAGCCCTGTGTGTGTGGGAAGAGGCAGGGTGAGATGGTCTGTGCGGAGTGATGGACAGCTGAGTATCCTTGAGAATAACACGAGTGAGATTTAAATTTAGAAGGAAGATAAGACACCAAATAATAAGAAAATGGTAAAGATCTTGTCACAGAGAAAGTGAATGCTTAGAGACTGTAAAGGAGAGCGTAGAAACAGAGCCGCAGCTGTGACGAAACAGCAGGACAAGGGATCGGCCCACGTTTGTGAAGGCTACGATAAGAGTGAGAAGATGAACTAGGTCAAGCAGCAGGGAGAGGAGCCGTGGTTTCTGTGCCATAGCCGGAGCGGAGCCAAGGAGCTGCTTCGCTTTGAGGAGAGGGAATGCAGAGGGGGAATTCTGAGATACGCGAGGGAAAGGAACAGGGGAGAGGGCAGAGAGGTTTAAGGGAGGTGCTAGAGCGGAAAGAGTTGTAGGTTGGTTGTGTTGTCATTCAAGGTTAGAGCCAGCTTACTGGGTCAGACTCTCCTTTGGGGGTTCTTGAAACCCGTTCTCAGATCGCCATCACTCAAGTTACAAAGCGATCAAATTTTGACCTAACTTAGAAGCCTTTCCCTGTACGTCAGGTCCTTTTGGCAGGTGCAGCAGTCCTCTCCCAAGCTCGGGCTCTTTTCCCAGAGATTTTCTTTAGTCCTTGTCTTTAGGGCTGTTGCTTTGGCTGCAGCTAATCCCAGGCTGTGTGTGTGCCTGGTGCGGGGAGCTCCTGCCCTGTGTCTTTGACACGGTGTCTTTCTGGAGGAGCCTGCCCAGTCCTTAGATTGACTGGAGGCTTTCTAAAGATCTTTACTTGTCTTAAGCTGAGTAAATTCCTTTTTCACCTGGTTTAAAGTCTGCTACCTGAAGTGGTAGCTGAATTGGTCATGGGCAATGCTGTAACGGTCTCCTGGCATTTGTGGTAGCAAGGTCAGGATTGCCAGCACGGAGAAGGAGGGGAAGGCGTGAGACTGGAGGGGTTCCAGAGTGGGAGAAGAAAGAGAAAGGTCCTTCAACCTCTCTTGCCGCAATCCTCTCCGATACGGAGGTGTTGAGTGAGGGAGGGGGTTCATCTGCGCATGTGGAGACTGTACCATGGTTTTGGGCGCTTCAGTTAAAAGCGCTGCAGGTTTCACTGGGAGCTGAACCATGGTCCTAAGTGAAACTGGTGCTTGAGAGGGGAGATGCTTAGTCAGGAGAAAAGGGAGAGAAGGACAGAAACCTGAGTTCGCAGAGGGAAGAAGCAGTACCAAATATTTTCAGCTGGGAGGATGAAGAGATAAGAGGTTTCTTGCTGTTGTGGATGGCTCTGGTTAGAGCAAGGACATGTGCCCTCGGTGTGTATGAGGAACTCTGTGCCCAAGACTCGGTTCCTCTGGCTGTTCTGGCAGCCTGCGGTTCTGTGGAGTGATGCAGCCTCACGTTGTGTTTCTCATTGCAGGAGCAAGTCCCATTCCGAAATTAGTTTGGAGGGGTTCTATGAGACAAAGCCGCTTTCTCCTGTGCAGAAAGACCCTGTGGAGCTGCTTCTTCTGGACACAAAGGAGCGTCTGTCTGTGGAGCTGCAGGACCGTCGTGCCCCTCTCGCGACCATGGAGAGCCTCTCGGACAATGAATCCATCTACAGCTTTGATTCAAGACGCTCCTCTGGCTTTCGGAGCATCCGGGGCTCCCCCAGCCTCCATGCTGTCATGGAGAAGGACGAAACGCACTGCTTTTACATAGACCCTGTTATCCCTGAGGAAAACCCCTCCCTCAGCTCGCGGACAGAGCTGCTGGCTGCTGATAGCCTCTCCAAGCATTCCCAGGAGACTCAGGCCCCCGACAATGTGCTCAACAGCGGTGGCACTACCCCCCAGCGACGTTGCAGTGAGGAGGGGGCCAGCAGTGAGGGGGACCGCGTTTCCTTAGCCCCTCGTGAGGAGCTGGCCCTCCAGAACGGCCGCCTCACTGATGTTCCCAGTCCCCAAGTGCTGGAATTTGCGGAATTCATAGACAGCCTCTTTAATTTGGATAGCAAAAGCAGCTCCTTCCAGGACATCTACTGCATGATGGTGTCAGACAGCTCCAGTGACTTTGCAGAGATGCCCAAGTCTGTCAGTGATCAGGAGATCCTGTTGAGGGCACAATACGAACCCAACCTAGTCCCAAAGCCCCCGAGGTTGTTTGCAGGCTCAACAGATCCTTCGTCGGGCATCTCTGTCTCACCCTCTTTTCCCCTTAGTTCATCTGGAGAACTCATGGACATCACTCCCACAGGCGTGAGCAGCCAGGAGTGCCTGGCCACTGACAAAATCCGGACTTCCACCCCCTCTGGGCATGTAACCAGCCCTGCCAAGCAGGACGACCTCATGATTTCGGCCCTCTAGTGTAGGCGGAAGGGGTGCGGCTCTGAGAGCTGATCCCGTAGGCTGAGTGCTGGGATAATACTTGGAGGAGGAGGTGGTCATCGGGAAGTTTGGGTCGGAGGAGACAGCTGGAAACGTTCCTTTTGGGGTGACGCGGTGGTGGCACACTGGTGTCTGGAGGATTGTGCTGGAGTGCCACGCTCGCAGCCGGGAGAAGCAGCGTTGCCTCACGAGGCCCGCTTAGGCTAAGAGGGTCCGAGTCACGAAAGGTAGATGCAAGTTCCCTACCTCAGCCTGTCTCCTTTCGTTTCAGAGGCAGATTCCTTGCCCCAGGGCAGCCGCTGAGTTTGGGAGTGAGATACTCCGCTTCAGGGAATCCTCTGGGCTTGACGGGGTGGATTCTCTGAAGCTCGAGGATTGGATAGACAGAAGCAAGGGGGCCAGGCCAGCTCACCCCCTCGGTACCGTGTCGGTGGTTTTGGAAATGAGCGGATTGAGACTTTGGGCCCTATTGCACTACCATGTCGAATCTGGCCCAAGATCCAATTCGTCACACTTCCATGGGGATCGCTTTTGTAGGACGTTCTCCTGTTTTAAAGCCATTGGGGCTGTATTCTCCCCAAATGCAGTCTCCCCTCCCCTGGCCAGGTGCAGCAAGAATGGGGCTGGCACTGTATTTTCTCTCCCCTGGGTACTTCTGTGTTCAGTGACCGCCAGGCTGCTTCTGAGAGGGAAGGACACCGTTCTGAAGAGCCAAAGCCCTCTGCCACGTCCCTCCTCTGCCAGAAAGAGCTCTCCTGGATGTCACCGTCATCGCTTCTCGGTTCCCTGGACCCCTCTGAGCTGGCGAACGTTCCTGCAGGACTGACAGGATTCTCATCTCGGAGCTGCGTGGATGGATCGACTTGAAAATTTTAACAATCTTCTCAACACACAGCGTTATTTGCCAGGTCCCTGCGGAGCCTGGGAGCCTCTCCTGGACTCCGCGGGGTCCTCACACCGCCCGTATGCAGTAATCGCAGATCAGTGCCAGCCTCTGTCATTGAGAGTTCAGGGAAAAGATGAACTTTTACTAAGTATTGAAATCTCTTGTATGTTTACAGAGCTGCTAAGCTTTTTGGAAGGTATTTATTAAGCAAACAGGGAGGCTTTCCCTAAGCAAAAAGCACGTTCATTCCCTCCTTCCTGCGCTGTTCCCTCTGGGGACGGAGGGCAGAGAGGATGGGCAGGTATGATTGCGAGTCCCCCGCTTTTAAAGCTGATCGGAGTCTGGGGAGAAGCTGCCCGCATCCCTCGCCCAGCCTCCCTCATCCGCCTCTCGGTTGCGCAATGCCGCATTGCAAAGTTTGACCCAAGTCGCGAGGAAGACTACCCGAGCACTGCTGTGCAGAGCCTCGGTGCCCGGAGGAGCCTGCCGGACCGCTCTGGGCAGGCGTTTTCCAATGATGGGAGCAGGAAAGAAACTACCTATCTAGAAAGTTCAACGTACCGTGACCTGTAGAAGGCCCTTTAATTGACAAAACACCTTCATATCAAAGCTCAGCAGAGTTACCAATCAGTTTCCCTGGAGCTCTGTCCTCCCGCACTGGAAAAGAAATTCCTATTTTAACATCCTTATCACAGAGATGTTATTCCCCTCCTTAGGTGCGATATTTCCACGGTGGGAGGATGCTCCCAGGAGCTTAGCTCATGTCAAATCCCTGGGTTCCTGTTATCCCTAGCCTTCAGCTGTGTGCGTTGAGCAGTCTCGGGAAGCCGGAGGCGTGGGGCAGGGCTGGCTGTCCTGGGTGCCACGCAAATGAGTGGCATCAAATGCCATCGAGACAGAGCAGGAATGCTTTCTAGCCAGTGTTCGTTGGTGTAAATAACTTCAGGTGCACACAAGCGAACTGGACTTTGTGTCCAAGTGCCGATCTCCCACTCGACAATTTAGTGTGGGATACCGTGTCCCCTGCTCCTTACAAATTACGGAGCCTTCAGAAGGGCAGGGGCTTCGTTAGATGGGCTGCAAAATATTGTCCCTCTGGTTTAGGTTCCAAAGGTGACCTTTTCTATACTGTCTTGATTTGGAGGGAAGAAGCCCCTCTGCCTTCCAAGTAATTTGTAAAGGAAAAAAATGCTTTCATTCCGAGCAACGTGAAGTTACTTTTTTCTTTATAGTTCCGTCAGAAAAGAGCAGTGTTGTTCCCCTCGCTGAGAGCTTTTTCTGGTTCAGGAGCTCGTACGGAACAGCTGTGGAAGTGCCATCAGATCATCCACTATTGCAGTCCACAGGGTGAGGCTGAATTACTGCATGCACCCCCCCCAAAAAAAAAACCACAAAAACCAAACCCCAAACACGAAAAAGGTGGTGGCCAGGAATACGCACAATAAACTGGGTAGTTTTGAGGAGAAAAGGGGCGCTGAAGCGTAGGGAGGCCGAGGCTAGCAGGCTAGCTCCCCTCCCCGTGCGGGCTCCCGACACGCCTTGGTAGAGCTGGGGGAAAAGGAGTTCATTTCTGCCTTTAAAGGCGGGCAGAAGGCGGGTAGTAATAACACTTAGCACTTAGGCAGAGCTTTATATCTGCGAAGCACTTTACAAACGGTTAACGAAAGAATCATCTCTGTCCCTGGCGGTGAGGCATTAGGAGATGGCCGTCTCTGAGACTAGGTGGAACTACTGGTGGCCCTACCTGAGGATGGTGGGGAGATGACTCAAGGTGAGGAAGGTGGATTAATTATCTCCCTCTTCAGAGAGGGGGGAAAAAAAAATAAATAAATCATTGTTTCAGTAGTGACCTGATGATGTTTAACGGGTCGCGATATTGCACTAGAAAGTCACTTCTGACCTGGGCGTACCTCCGCTATGTCCTGGAAGGCGCAATTGTTGCGCGGGACTGTTTCCTTCTCTGTGCCATTGGAACTGTGTCCCAGGGGAACGGGGGTTACCTCGCCCTGGCCAGCTGTAGCAGGAACCAGCCTGGCATGCTGCATTTATTTTTGCTTTGTTTGTGCTCTGTGATTATTAGGCTTCTTCTGAAAAGCCTGGAAATACCTAACGCTTGTGACCTGGGCTTGCCGGAGATTGAGGCAGTAAAGGGACAAACGAGTTAGTTAAGGTTCTTGTTGTATCACATGATGGGTAATTCCTGTTTTCCATCGTTCTCTCTTAACAAACAGATCTGTTCCCGGTCCTCACAAAGTAAATCCACGTTCTTTGAGTTATTTCTGCTTTAAATGTCTCTCTGTGTCTTGATTCTCATCACTCCTTTGCTGTAAGAGCATTTGGACAGGCTGATTTCCTATTCCATCCTGAAAGAGCGTATCTGGAAAGTTAAAATAAATGCTAAGCCTGTAGCGACCTCCTTTGTTTCTACTTCACACTATCGCCTGCTTTCTCTGCCCTCGCTCCGCTCTGCTCTGCGGCTGTCTTTTGGGAACACGAAGCACCTTCAGATTTCTTAATCTCTTGGCTTCTCCTTCCTACTCTTAAGCTTTGTGCCTTCTAATCTGTCCGTGTTCCCTTGATATTTCCATGGGATGTTCCAGCCCAGGTGGAGGCAGCGCTGGAAGCGCAGTTCGTGGTGCCTCACACCGCAGCGAAGCCGCCAACAGTTCACCCAGTTCAATGGCACGTCCTTAAAATCCCTTCTAAGAGCGCTGTGGTAGAGGAGCGGAGCCGAGGCCACGCGGTTCCTGGAGAGCAGAGAGGGGGCTTTGCGCACCTTAAAATTAAAGTGCGGTAAGTGAAACCCTCTACACCAACGCAGCTTTGCCAAAGAGGCGTCGGAGTTCTCTGCCCTTTCCACGGTCCCCTGGCGTGGCAGACTTCAGCTGACTCCGTAATCGGCGCTTACCGTTGCGTGATTGTTGGTGATCCTTTCGGCAGACCGCAGTGGAACGTAATGGTGAAGCGTTCGGGGCAACCCTTAACTAGCTGCACGTTGCGCTCCGTCCAGCAGCTTAGTTAGGGACATCCTCTGGCCCTGCTGCGAATGCCCTCACGAGGTGTGAAGGGTTTGGTGTTTCTGTCCGTTATTATTTCTTTTTTGCACCTATAAGCTGCCCTCCAGCCCTTTTGGGTCTGTCCAAAGTGGAATAAAATAATCCCGTTGGTAAAATCTCTGTGAATTTTGATCGTTGAGGCCTTGGCACGTAATGTTGCCTGGCTGTGGTTTTGGAGGCTCTTTTGCATCAGTAATAATTGCTTTTATTGTTGCTTTAATGGTAGCAGTGCCAAGAATTTAGACGAGATCCTGCTGTGCTGAGTATGTAGCAGTACTGAACACAAAACAAACCCTTTTCCAGTACTTACCTTTCTCCCCTCTCCACTTGCAACGTGTATTTTCTCCTAAAACTGCCCCTCTCGCACCTTTCCCCTTTTCTTCGCTCCCTATTCTTGTCATCTAACCAGCAGCCACCTTATCTCTCGTCTGGGTTGCTCTGTCTCAGGGTGATGGTGTCTCAGTCCACATCCATGATAGCACCGCTTAAGGATGGGAAAGGTGTTCCCCGTGAGCTCGTGATGCCCTGGGACAGTTGGATGGGATTCCTGGCTCGATTCACTTGGGAGAGCTGCTGCCCTCCGTGGCAGATGAGGCCAAGAAAGGTGAAAAAAGTGCTGTCAACACTGAGAGGTTCTTTAGCTGTCCTCTACCCTTTGCTTCTCTGGTCTGTAGTCAGTATATCCAGTGCTCGTTCATAATTCCTGCAACTTTTTAAGAACTTGTTCCAAAGTAAACAGGAGTTGTATGAGGTATTTTCCTCTCCACAGAGGACCGAGACGGCAAAGTTGGTTGTGCACGTAGCTACGCAAAGCCAGCGGCTCCCCTTGCTGTGCTTTTTAGGACAGAGTTGCTTAGATTGCGTTAACGGCTGAAGGTCCCAAACAAGGATGAGATTTAGGTGGGAAGTCGGTGTTGCTGTCGATGAAGAAGGGCGCGTGCGACGGAGGAAAAGCACCAAGCGTGGGGGTACGGGATCAGCGTGTGCTCCTTGGAGCCACTTCTGCTGCGGGAGAGCTTGTTGCCGTGTCTCTATCAAAAGAAACAGACCAGGGCTGATCTGTATCAAGCGCAGCAAAGTGGATGAATATGGCATTACTTTTTTCAAATATCATCTCCTAATAAGGTTCCCCTCTGCTCAGCTTCACTCTTTGTAAGCCGGGCCTAATTAAGAAGGGGTTTTAAATCTTCCCTTAATATCTTAAGTCATTTTGTTTCTTTGTCAGGTGTCTCTCTCTGATTTTTCAATGCTCTACATTAACGCGGGCCCCTGCTCTCTCTCTAAAGTTTTTCCATGTTTCTGTTTCCCACTTGTAAATTCAGTTTAGTCCTTCCTGTGCCCTGCTTTTAGAGGGGGCGATGAGATCCGGGCGTGTTTGAGAGCATCCTGTTGATTTGTAAAATGGCCTCTTCGAATACGTTCTTTATGTGCTGAGATGGTTTTTTCGGCTCTTTTTATCTGCCTGCAGGCAAAGACCGATATTTTCATTGAATTGCCCCCCCAGATAGCCGGTTTAATGTACAACTCGGGGCATATGAATAATCAGAATTATCCCTTGCAGTGATCGCAGAATCACAGGATGGTCAGGGTCGGAAGGGACCTCTGGAAGTAATCTAGTCCAGCCCCCCAAATGATGATTAGTTGGGGTTAACCATTGCTCAAACGCATGTCTTGATGTGTTCAGAGTTTGCCTTTTGTGGCTGTATCCCTAGAGGGAAGACTGGGAGAAAGAGCATCAGTTCTACCTGGCCCAAAATATACATTCTTTGTCGTTTGCCATTGTATTGGCACCCTGACGCGTGCCCCTTTCCGAGGATAGCCGTTAGATCTTTCTCGTGGCAAAACAGGATCCGTATTACCTCTGCAAACTGTGCTTGGGTTCCTCTACATGTTTTACAATCCGAACGAATGGGTTTCCTGGAGGTAGTGAAATTTGGAGTGTCCTAAAGTTTTTACCTGCTGAGCGACACGCTCCTCCTTGTCTCTGCCCGTGAGCGGATGCCGCGGGCGCACGTTAAGTACCGCACATCCTCACCAACGCGGCCCGCGTCTGAATCCCACCTGAACTGTGATGCTGGGGGCGTTCTGGCCTATCGCGTTTCCATGGTCTCTTCTGCCTTCGCCTTGCGAATCGGCCGGGCTGGAGCTCTGCGCGATGCTGGGTTCGCTTCGTGCTTGTGCGTACCCGCTGCTGGGATGCCCCCGTCCCTTGGCAGCAGGAGCATGTTCTGCCTTCGCAGCGAGGGTAACAGTAGCGTTTGGTTTCCATATTTTAGGTGATTGCAACTATTGCCTGCAGCGCATATCAAGCCACGCGGGGCGGTGATTTGCTGATAAAGCGGTTTATAAGTCTTTAAATGTGATGCAGAAACACCGGCGGACCTTTAAAATAACCTCTGGCCATCAGCAAACCCAGCAGCTTTGCTTTTTGCTTAAAAGCTCCTTCGGCTTTCCTCTATCTGTAGCGTTAGCTTTGTTCCTTTCTGCTCGGACAGCTGAAGTCTACGATGGCTTTTGCTGACAATCCTGCCGTGCTGTCGCTTGTTTGCCATCCCTTCTGTTTAAATTCGCCCCGCTGAAGCTGGATTTTCTTGCCGAGAGCTGTTATTTAATTACGCTGCTGCCAACAGCCTCTCACGGGGCTTCGTTGCGCTTTAGGAAGTATTTAGACAATCTCTGCCATCCTTTTTCTAGCTGGAAAAGCGTAGGGTGAGGAGATATTTGTTGGCGAAGTGCTCCCTCGTTAGCAGCAAAAGCAGTGAGTCACAGAAGTCCAGGGAAGTGAAGGGGAAACAGAGCAAATATCCAACGCGCTGAACCCGAAAAGCTCAGCGTGAAAAACCAAGGCGGATTTATCATGGAGGATGTTGTTGTTGTTGTTTCCTGGCTGGGAAATGTCGGCTTCTTCCTTGCTTGAGGTGTACCTGGTGCCTCTTTAGCCTTCCTGGGGAAAGGGAGGCTTGGAAATGCAGCGGCGGTTTTGCGCGGATCGCTCTCCCGCTCCGGATGAAGGGATAAATGGCTCTGAAGCGTTGGGAAGCTGACCCGGGCTTCTTGCGCGTTCTGCTCGGGACCCGTGCAGTACTCAACTGCAGCGCTGGATTTCGGGGAAGAGCTGCATTTCTTGTGCCAAAGCTCCCTCTCATGGCGCTCCCGCGCAGAGGAGGGCGATGCTCCGCATCGCAGGCGGAGTGCAGCCCGCTGGAGGCAAACGTTGCCCCTTCTTGGCACCGATGGTAAGGATTGAGAGAGAGAAAGATTGAGGCTGGGAGGTGGGACGGGCTCTGGGAGCTCTTTGCTCTCCGCGACGGTCGTACTGGTGTTACAGGTCGAATCTGAGAGGGATGTGGTGTAGATTGTACCAATATTAATTGATTTTTATTTTTCCCCCTCCCTTGCCAGCTCGTGAGCAGGACGTGTGCCTGCTCTGCTCCCTTCAGGGGAGGTCCACAGCCCCCCGCGGCGAGATGTGGCAGGCTGGGCGGCAGGGACGAGCCCGGGCACCTGGGGTTTGGTTGTTTCAAGAGTTTTATATTGCAGCTCTGAGCCAGAGCCTTCACTGCTGAGACGGGTGAGTGTTAAATCTGTGGTGGACAGAGCCTGAAACCTAAATTCTATTAATTTGGAAACTCTGTGTCGTTAGAGTGGAGAAATATTTTTCGGAAGGAGAACCTCGGCTATCGCAGCTGTGCGGAGGGCGGTGTGTTCTGCAGAGCAGCAAGGCTGTTGGCTTCCTCTTGTGGCAGGAGCGCTGCAAACTGCCAAACTTCTGCTTCTTCCCCATCTCCCGGTTGTATCTGCGCCCGGCGTTTCCCCGAGAGCTGCCACGCTCGGCACCGGAGCCCGTTGCTCCACCTTAGGCTGCTTAAGGGCCGGCACCCTGGAAATCGGAAACAATCGAGGCGAGAACGGTTCCTTGCTTTGTCGTAGGGACTCACGGTCTTAAAAAGCATCAGCTGTCTCCGAGCACTTTGCCGCCTCTGGTACTGTTGTGGTTTTTTTATTTTTGCTTCTTTTCTTGAGTTCGTACCTGGTTGTGCCTTTTGTTTTTCCTTTTGGCTTGAGGTCCTGGAGCGTCCTGCTCAGGGCCGGACATCTGCCACCTTCCTTTCCCCCTTCTGCACGCTGTTTCTTCTCTGGGTGGATGAAAGGGGAACGCCGTGTGGCCAGGGACTGGTTCAGAGTTGCCCTCGTTTCCTGCCTCAGTTAGGACGCGCCACGCGTCCCCGCTGTCCCCTGCTGCCTCGGGTCGTATCCAGGTGCCAAGAGCGAAGCCGGACCCGAGGCGGGCTGTTTCCTCCGACCCACACCACGCTTATCCTGCTGGCCCCCTCCCGTCTGGAACCTTATTTTGGGCAAAGCGAGTGGTTTCTGTACCTCTTACCTTTTTGGCGTACGTGACCTCAGCCAGCGTTTCACGGGTCTGTTTGTGAGTTAAAACTTCCTCTCAGGTCTATTCGTGAGTAAAACTCTTTCTACTCTTCAAGATCGGACTCTGTTTTCGCCCCACCTTAACCCTGAAAGGGACGTAACATACTCCCAACTGTCCGCTGCAGTTTTGATTTATTGACGGTTCTCTCCCTGGCTCTGGAACAGCCATCTTCCAAAGGTAAGCTCTCTTTTTAGAGAGTTGGGCATTTTTTATTGCCGTCTTTGAGATCTCTGACCTCACTGTGTCATCCCATGCTCTAATTTTCATTTACTGACGTTTCCTACCTACCCCAGTGTATCTGTATGATGAGGGGGACCTCTCTCTGGCTCCGTATTTATTTCTCCAAAATCATTAAAACCCAGAGCAGCACAGGAACAAGCCTTCATTTGGGGCTTTTTTGATTATTATTATTCTTATTCTTGGGATTCCACTGCCCTGCTTTCCGTCAGGGGCTTTGCGCAGTTCTGATGGCTCAGAGTCGGAGGCACCCGGTGCACGCGGCGGTGCCAGGACGAGGGCGAGACCCGCAGCAGGGTGTGCGTCGCTCAGCGCGGCTTGCTGCCACGTGCCTGTACGCTCTGTCCTGTCTTCACGCACAACTGTCGTGTGCGCAAAGCAATCCCGGCACCGGTGCGTTTGCTGGACCACCGCCACGCGCCTTTTTGGGTCTTCGCTCCTTTATCGGTACGGCCGCAGCGCTTGCTGGTGGCCATTCTGGTGGCAAAGTGGCATCATCTGTGGCCACTTGAAAGGCCACAGCTTCCCAGCTTGCCCTGGGCAAACGCTGCGGCTGACCGAGGAGGTGATGGCCAGGGAACGGTCTCAAGCTCCTGTCCTAGTGATAAACTTAATTACTGATGTCAACACAGGGATTATCGGTGATGGGTTGCGCCTCCCTCCCTGGGTGCGCGGGGCAGCAGGAGAGGAGCGCTCGGCCCTTTCAGACCCTTTCCTTTGGTTCAGTTGTCTGCTCCGGTGTCCTGCCGTGACGGCCACCGGTTTGGCCTGTCCCCTCCCTTAACGGCGGTGAACCGGTAGAGACGGCGAAACCAGCGGAACCTGGCGGGAACGATTTTTCTTTTCTCATCTTTTATTTTCTCGCCTGCGCTTTTTCGCGGCGGCTGTGTTGGGTGGACCCAGCTTGGATGGTCTCCACGCGCCAGGAGCTGCCTGCTGGTGGCGGGGAGGTGGGGGGCTCCACGCGGCGATGGCAGCCGGTACCTCCCTCACCTCCCGCTCCTCCCTCTAACAGCAGACAACCAATGCCTCTACGGAAAAACCCTTCTGCCTGCTTCTGTCACCTATGTCCCATCACGGTGCTGGGGCAGCTCAGAGCAGGGTAGCTACGAATTAACTCTTTGACCCCAATCGCCTCTTTATAGCTAAAGCCTTTCGCGTTTACGGGAGAAACGGTCCTTCTAGGGAGCTCTGAGCTGCTCTGCCTGCCTCTTGCGGGGTGTGGAGCGCTTGCATATGCAATCTGGAGATGGCGGGGGGGAACGGGACAGCACAGGATCCTGTGTCCCCACGCTCAACCAAGAGGTCGCTGCCCATCCCGGGAATGCTGCCCTCTGAATCCCTGCTCCGAGCTGCCCCGGCGTGAAGACTACAAGGAAACTAAAGCACTCCTCATGTGCCATTCTCATGTGACTTTTTGTACCTATGTATGAAAGATCCAAACTAATATTGCTGTAAAGAAAGATACAGATTAATATAGCATATTATATAAAGATATATGTATATAAAAGTTTCTGTATATTGTATGGCACTGTGTATAAAATGGATGTAGAAGCATGACTGGTGTATGTGACTGTTCCCAAGTCTGCCCTGGAGAATGACGGTTGGGATTTGCCTGAGGTTATGTCCTAAAGGATTGTGTGTGAGTTTTGAGAGTTGGAAGAAACTGCGCTGCGCTCTCGTTGCAGAGGGATGAGGAAATACGGGGTCGGTGCATCGCTGCAGCTCTCTGGGAGGCTCTGGGGAACAATTTAGGTGCCCCTGGGGCCGAGCGTCACCTCGCTGGCTCTGTCTGTTTTGCATCTCAGCCTTCGACGGAGTGGGGAAGAATGCTTTGGGGAACATCTCTGTCCTTTGAGATGGGCTTGGCGCGCTTTTACGCCTGCCTTTCTGTGCAGCGGTCGCGAGCTCCAGCCTGGCCCGCGCGCAGCCGAAGGTGGCACCCGCAAGAGGCTCGGCTCGAGCAGTCTCTCTCCTTCAGTGAAGAGAGTTAAGGAAGAAACTCGATGCTTTGAGTTACCAAGTACTTGAATTCACCGTGCCATATGAAAAGTCCGACAGCCTTCTACGATGGCGTGGCTGAATGGGTGGATGAGGGGAGGGCGGTGGATGTCATCTACCTGGACTTCAGCAAGGCTTTCGACACCGTCTCCTGCATCGTCCTCCCAGGCAAGCTTAGGCAGTGTGGGTTGGATGAATGGACGGTGGGGTGGATTGAACAGCGGCTGACAGATAGAGCCCAGAGGGTTGTGGTTAGCGGTGCAGAGGCCAGTAACAAGTGGTGTCCCTCAGGGGTCGGTACTGGGTCCAGTCCTGTTCAATATATTCATCACTGACCTGGATGAAGGGATACAGTGTACCATCAGCGAGTTTGCTGATGACACAACACTGGGAGGGGTGGCTGACACGCCGGAAGGCTGTGCCGCCATACAGTGTGACCTGGACAGGCTGGAGAGTTGGGCAGAGAGGAACCTGATGAGGTTCAACAAAGGCAGTGTGGGGTACTGCATGTGGGGAGGAATAACCCCATGCACTAGTACAGGTTGGGGGCTGACCTCCTGGAGAGCAGCTCTGTGGAAAGGGACCTGGGAGTCCTGGGGGCCAACAGGGTGACCATGAGCCAGCAATGTGCCCTGGTGGCCAAGAAGGCCAATGGTACCTGGGGTGCACCCAGCAGAGTGTGGCCAGCAGGGCGAGGGAGGTCATCCTCCCCCTCTGCTCTGCCCTGGGGAGGCCGCATCTGGAGCACTGTGTGCAGTTCTGGGCTCCCCGGGTCAAAAAGGACAGGGAACTGCTGGAGAGGGTCCAGCAAAGGGCTACAGAGATGATGAGGGGATTGGAGCATCTCTCTGATGAGGAAAGGCTGAGGCACTTGGGGCTTTTTAGCCTGGAGAAGAGAAGGCTGAGGGGGGATCTTATCAATGCTTATAAATCCTTAAAGGGAGGGTGCCAGGGGGATGGGAACAGTCTTTTTTCAGTGGTGCCCAGTGACGGGACAAGAGGTAACGGGCACAAACTTGAGCATAGGATGTTCCATCTTAACCTGAGGAGGAACTTCTTCCCTGTGCGGGTGGCAGAGCAGTGGCACAGCTGCCCAGAGAGGTGGGGGAGTCTCCCACTCTGGAGCCATCCCAAACCCGCCTGGACGCCGTCCTGTGCCACTGCTGGAGGTGTCCCTGCTGTGGCAGGGGGTGGGACTGGGGGAGCTCCAGAGGGCCCTTCCAACCCTCGCCAGTCTGTGTGATTCGGTAATTACGATAGTGCAGTGGATGACACGGGGGACTCTTTGGAAGGGTGTGAGAAAGCGGCCGGGAGCGAAGAGGAGGGCTGAGCACGAGCGAGAATAGCGTGGAGGTCCCTCCTGTGGAAAAACAGGAGGTGCTGGAGTTCTGCAGAGAAGGGGAGTTTAAATTGGGGAGGAAGAATTTTGGGGGAAGCCTGGCAGAGCGAGGGACGCATCGTCCCGTAGGTTTGTAGAGCAGGATCTCCATGCCCGGTGCCATTTACACCACAGATGAATAACGTGGTGTAATAATTCATAATAATTTGTAATAATTCTTAATAATTCGTATTCTGGAAAGGGGAAAAGCGGTGTTTGTGGCTTATGGGGTGAGCGAGAGACAGAGTAAGTGGAACAGCGTCAGGAGAGGGGACAGGAGCTTTGGGAGCAGCCATGAGAAATACAGGCAGGAAAAGGAATGCCTGGAAGAAAATAATCCTATTAATGGCTGCAGGGAACAGTTTTTTTTTTTATGGTTGCTCCTGAAGAGACTAAGTACTATCAGGGAATTAAGAGCTCAAAGGTGGCTGAACTACTGAGTCCCTATAAAAAAAAAAAAAAAGCCTATAAAAAGTGGTGGTATGTCTGAGTGCCCGCCCGCTGCTTCGGGTTGGTTTTGCGGTGGTATTCTTTTTGCCTACCTGTAACTATATCAGTCTCGTAAAAGGATATTGCTTCTTCTGTAAACACTTCCTCTCCTGGGGAAAGAAAAACATAAAACTCTGGGTACTACCTTTGTATAAACATAAAATAATCCCCGCTTAGGAGTGACTGCTTTAATATAGTTACTGAGGAGAGAAATATATGGATGTGTACAGAGCAGGGATGGTGGGTGCCGCTTTAAAAACCTGTCTTCATATGAAAAGCTTCGGTCCTGAAGGTAGTTAGGGATGTAGCGGCTATTTCCGAGGAGATTCTCTGCCTTTTTGGTACGTCGGCGACCACAGGAGAAATTTGTAGCTTATTGAGAAGAGCGTTTTTTTTTTTTTTTTTCAAGCCGGTGACTGTAAACCATCCAGACCTACACCAGAAAACAACTTTTCAAACTGTTTGTGAGCCGAACCGCCGCATTCCCAGGCAGGCGGAGAAACCGAGTGAGACTGAATGGAAATATATAAGTGGTTAAAGCTGTGGTCTAATTGTTAATTACTTGTAAATGGAAACCAGCGTTGCATGAACTGGTTCATCGGCTTTTTTTTCCAAGGATGCTAGGTGGCACTTTGCTTAGGAAAGAGGGGGAAACAAAAAAGAAAAGGTTAAGAAACGGTGATCTGAAGGTGATTTTACAGAAAGCGGATTTAAAAAAAAATAAATCATGCTATGGAAGGTTATTTAATTAGTCTGTACCTCTCAGAAGAGTTAACGTTCTGATGGGTTATATCACACAAAATCCTTACTTGGCCAACTGATTTTTTTTTTTTCCTTGGGAACAGTGTTAGGTTTAAGGGAAATGTATGGAATAATTTATGTACAGAAGGATTTCTAACAGAGTTTATGTACGGAAGGATTTCTAGCCGAGTTTACGTACGGAAGGATTTCTGTCTGGATGGTGTCGGTAGCTCTTGGCGCTTTGATGCGGCTTAATTTAGTGCTTTCAATTAAGAGCACAATGGAGAAAACGGGGGTGCTGCTTGCAATTGCAGGGTGCCGCTTGCTTGCGGGACGAGGCCGGATTAGTACGAAGAGATGGGGAGCCAGGTCGGTCTGCTGCAGCGTAAGGGAAAACTTGGAAACCCGGAGGAGTGGAAGAGTGGCAGATGGGGGTATAGGAGAGGAAGGAGCGCGGGACAGCTCGTGATGGGCCACAGCAGCAGAGCCGGTGGGTATAGAAGGACGCGATTCGGGCAGCGGAGCCCCACGTAGCCTGCGCGTATTGCTCTGAAGCCACGCACGTGGGAATACGTGGGATCTCCTGCCTTGGGCACCCTGGGCTGGTGGGAGGTGTCCCTGCCCATCGCACAGGGGTTGGAACTCGATGATCTTTAAGGTCCCTCCCAACCTAAACCATTCTATGGTTCTATTTAAATTTCTTTGCCTTTTTGGTGATCTCTGCTTACACCGCCGTTCTTCCAGGAAGGGTGCTCCCTGGACAGGCAAGCCCAGCTTTTTTTGGAGGGCTTGTTTGTTCCTGTCAAAGTCGGCAGAGGGGCTCGATTGAACCTCAAGTTCCTTGTCGGGACACGCAGAGGCGGATGCGTGATGCTTCCCATCCCGCCATCGGTGTGGCCGGTCCGGGCTGCCCCGTGTCGGTCGGCCGTGCTGCAGCAGAGGGTGCTGTGCCTGTGCCTTGGGCGCGTTTCCCGGTGCTCAGCTCAGCGCCCCTGGGACTGAAATACTGCTCTCTGGCGAGCACGGGCATGGGGAGCTACGATACCAGAGGTGAGGGGCTGGAAGGCCTCGGATGTACTGGGAAACGGGCACAAGCTCCGTGGTGCGCAGTAGAATCTCCTTTCCGATCTGCCCAAAAAGTTTTCAACTGATCTTTTCTTTTTGTACAAATGCTCCCCCTTTGCCTTAGTTGATTCCCGGCGGTGCCAGTTTGAACCCGTGTGCTTCTGGCTGTGCTGGTGTTCCACGGTGGGGAGGTTTCCCGGAACGGGTGTCCCTCGTTGATGACTGTCCTTTATTTTATTTTATTATTTTTTTTCCTAAAATCAATGGCGGCGTTCTCTCTGTCTTGGGAACGAACCTCTTCAAGTTAATGAGTAACCAGCGAGGGATTTATCAGTGCAGTTCTCTTGCCAAGAGGAGATAACAGAACGAGCCCACAGAGGTCCGCTTCCGCCTCCAGCGGTGTGGGAGCTGCCCTGGGTGTGTACAGGGCGGTGGAGAAGGGCACAATTGCATCCTCGGCTGTCTTCCCCCAACTGTGGGCTGATAGCAAAGGAACTTTGCAGTCAAAGTGTGAGGATCTCGCTGAAGATAGAAGGCCAATGGTACCTGGGGGGCACCCAGCAGAGTGTGGCCAGCAGGGCGAGGGAGGGCATCCTCCCCCTCTGCTCTGCCCTGGGGAGGCCGCAGCCGGAGCACTGTGTGCAGTTCTGGGCTCCCCGGGTCAGGAAGGACAGGGAACTGCTGGAGAGGGTCCAGCAAAGGGCTACAGAGATGATGAGGGGATTGGAGCATCTCTCTGATGAGGAAAGGCTGAGGCACTTGGGGCTTTTTACTCTGGAGAAGAGAAGACTGAGGGGGGATCTTATCAATGCTTATAAATCCTTAAAGGGAGGGTGCCAGGGGGATGGGAACAGTCTTTTTTCAGTGGTGCCCAGTGACAGGACAAGAGGGAACGGGCACAAACTTGAGCATAGGAAGTTCCATCTAAACATGAGGAGGAACTTCTTCCCTTTGCGGGTGGCAGAGCAGTGGCACAGCTGCCCAGAGAGGTGGGGGAGTCTCCCACTCTGGAGCCATCCCAAACCCGCCTGGACGCCGTCCTGTGCCACTGTGACCCTGCTGTGGCAGGGGGTGGGACTGGGGGAGCTCCAGAGGGCACTTCCAACCCTCACCAGTCTGGGATTCTGGGATGTCCCTGCTCATTGCAGGGGAGGTAGGACTGGATAACCTTTACAGGTCCCTTCCAACCCAAACGAGTCTATGACACAGTCAAAGTAGGCCACCTCTGAGAGAGACTCTGTGAGGACAGATCTCCTTAGGGTGACCAAGCTCTGTCTGTATCGGCCCTTGTGGTGGTGTGTTTTGGGTCACACCTGGAAGACCAAGGTGCTTGTGTGGGGGATGTGTTCTTGTATGAGTGTGTGCTCTTTCATCACTGCTGTGGATGAGAGTGCTGACCTGTGGGGGCTTCACTGAGGATGGGCAATGCGCAATCACAGCCCAGAAAGCCACTGTCATCCTGGGCTGCATCAGAAGAATCGTGGCCAGCAGGGCGAGGGGGGGATTCTGCCCCTCTGCTCTGCTCTGGTGAGACCCCACCTGGAGTACTGCGTCCAGCTCTGGAGCCCCCAACATAGGCGAGACATGGACCTGTTGGAGCGGGGCCAGAGGAGGGCACAAAGATGCTGCGAGGGCTGAGCCCCTCTGCTGGGAGGACAGGCTGGGAGAGGGGGGGTGTTCAGCCTGGAGAAGAGAAGGCTCCAGGGAGACCTCAGAGCCCCTTCCAGTGCCTAAAGGGGCTCCAGGAGAGCTGGGGAGGGACTTTTTCCAAGGGCATGGAGTGATAGGATGAGGGGGAATGGCTTTAAACTGGAAAAGGGGAGATTTAGATGAGATATTAGGAAGAAATTGTTGACTGTGCGGGTGGTGAGCCCCTGGCCCAGGCTGCCCCGAGAAGCTGTGGCTGCCCCATCCCTGGAGGTGTTCAAGGCCAGGTTGGACAGGGCTTGGAGCACCCTGGGCTGGTGGGAGGTGTCCCTGCCCAGGGCAGGGAGGTGGGACTGGATGATCTTTAAGGTCCCTTCCAACTTAAACAGTTCTATGACATCTTCCTCGACTTTGATAGTCCATCATGTCCACAAAGGCCTCTGTGCCTGTCACTTTGACATTTTTGTTCTGTGCCGTGTGACAGCGGTTGTTTGCCAGCAGAGCCAAACTGGTCTCCTGCTGCAGCTGTGTGTTGATTTGAGACATTCTGCCCCAAAACCACCGGGCGGTGTCTCTGCTTGGCTTTTCCCTGTGTTTTGGATGCCAACAGAGCTCCTTGGGAACGGAGGCTCTTCGCTGAGCCTTTTTTGCACCCTGTAGGCTGGGGAGGAGGCTCCCAGCGAGGCTCCCCGGGGTTCCAGTTTGCCTGGAAACTGGCAGGAGTTGCCCGAATCGTGAGCGAGAGGCAGCCCGAGCAAGCGGCGTTTTGTTTAGGTGGCTGCACGACTGCCATTATGAACCGCCCGCGTTCGGCACAGCTGGCGGGGGGCCCCCAGAATAACAGCGCTCGCCGAGGAAGGGGAAGAATCGCGGCAGTGTTTGAGGCGAGGGAGATGCTATAGCACAAAGATAAAAGCTTTCGGGCAGCTCGGAGGGAGAGACCCACAGAGAGGAGGGGAGATGTGCGTGGGGGCTGGGAAGAATTAAACGGAGCGGGATTTCACAGGGTTGCGTGTTGACTGCTGTGCTGGCGGCCTCAGAGAGCGCCGTCGGGAAGGATGCTTGCTGTGGAAGGCCAAAAGAGGATGGGAGGGTAAGGAGAAAGGGTCTCCAAGGTGGGAATGTTTGTGTAAGTGCAAACCCAAGGGAAGAAATCAACTGGCTGGACTTGCGGTACAAGCCCTGGTTCTTCAGTTTGGCCTCTGTTTAGGCTTGTTCAATCCAGATACGTCAGCACCGTTCAAGGGAGAATGAGTTGGGAATCAGAATCGTCAAATGGTTAGAGTTGGAAGGGACCTTAAAGATCATCCAGTTCCACCCCCCTGCCCTGGGCAGGGACACCTCCCACCAGCCCAGGGTGCTCCCAGCCCCGTCCAACCTGGCCTTGAACACCTCCAGGGATGGGGCAGCCACAGCTTCTCGGGGCAACCTGGGCCAGGGGCTCACCACCCTCACAGGCAACAATTTCTTCCTCATATCTCATCTAAATCTCCCCTCTTCCAGTTTGAAGCCATTACCCCTGTACCATGGCTCCCCTCCCTGACCCAGAGTGCCCCCCAGCTCTCCTGGAGCCCCTTTAGGCATTGGAAGGGACTCTGAGGTCTCCCCAGAGCCTTCTCTTCTCCAGGCTGAACACCCCCCCTCTCCCAGCCTGTCCTCCCAGCAGAGGGGCTCAGCCCTTGCAGCATCTCCGGGCCCTCCTCTGGCCCCACTTCAACAGCTCCGTGTCAGGGAGTATGGAGAGTTGACTGTATCCACCGACGCTTCACCCAGCGTGGCCGTGGTGCATGAGCAGGGAGGGCTCTCCGAAGCCGGGAAGCGCTGGGGCTATGGCGAGGGGAGAGAAAACAAAGCCCCTCTGCCTGGCGGCGGGTGTCCTCCTGAGGCTGTGTCGGGAGGGGGTTTGCTTTCGGTGGGGTGGGCTGTTCCCAGGCCGTGAGCAGAGCAATTTAGGATGTACCTTACACAGCTGTGATAAGAGTATCGGTGATGTTGAAGCTAACGAGGCCAATGACCCCGAAGCAAATGACACTCGGCTTTGTACTGCACTAACGTTACCTCTCGCCAGCCTCTTCGTGTGTCCCTCTGCCCTTCTGCGTCCTCAGACAAAGCCCAATTACAGGAGTAGGCGTAAAGCTCTGAGTTCCAACGCAGGGAAGTTTGGTAGAGCATAACAAGAAATGGAGAAGCGTTAAGGCTCTCATCCCTCAGGTCCTCACCTCGGCAGAGATGTCTCAAACATCCCTCCGTTTGTCCCATTGAGCCACGCAGACCACAGCGCTCCTCCTGCTCTGGACCATTGAGTGAGGTAAGAATGGGATGGAATAACCGGCATCCAAAACCCTTTCCAGAACCTATTGCCAGCTGGCCTGTTCCCTGGGCCACGCATCCTCTGCCTGATGACAGCTCTGCTGTAGGCCACCTGCAGTATCTCGCTGGCAGATGTCACAATATAGGTCAAAATCTGACCCTCATCTCACCTGGCTTCTACTGTTGAGACCACAACTTAATCCACAGAACCCCAGACTGGTGGGGATTGGCAGGGCCCTCTGGAGCTCCCCCAGTCCCACCCCCTGCCAGAGCAGGGTCACCTCCAGCAGTGGCACAGGACGGCGTCCAGGTGGGTTTGGGATGGCTCCAGAGTGGGAGACTCCCCCACCTCTCTGGGCAGCTGTGCCACTGCTCTGCCACCTGCAAAGGAGAGAAGTTCCTCCTCATGTTTAGATGGAACTTCCTATGGTCAAGTTTGTGCCCATTATGTATTGTCCTATCACTGGGCACCACCGAAAAAAGACTCTTCTCATCCCCCTGGCACCCTCCCCATAAGTATTGATAAGATCCACTTCTCGGCCGTACTGATCGAAGAGATCACACGTTGGCCTGTGGCTGCAAACCTCGAGGTGCTGTGTCCAACCTCGGTGAAATTGCCAAGTAGGTTTTCTCCATCCTATCATCCCTCCTCTCTGCATGCCACCACACTATGCGTTACCTGGAGGGACTTCAGTCTCCGATGTTGGCTAAAGTTGTTAGAGGTCCTTATTTTCCCTCCATGGGTCAAATTTGGTGGGAAGCTAGACTGCCCTGTGTTGAAGGGTGGCATGGAGATACATTCACCGTCAAATTCAACGGGACCTGAGCTGGACTCCATTGTAAATTCATTTCAGTATGAGGAAACACAGTTGAGGTAAGTGTCCTCTGTGATGTATGACTGGCCCAGACCATGGTAGATACATGGCGTAGTCCTGGTGGCATGGCCTGGTCAGCCTGCGATGAGATGTGGAGCAGAACTTGGCTCTGCGTGGCCCAGACCCTGACAAGCTTTGTTTGCCGATGATACCACACTGGAGGGGAGGGATGCCATCCAGAGGGACCTGGACAGGCTGGAGAGGTGGGCACATGCCAACCTCATGAAGTTCAACCAGGCCAAGTGGAAGGTCCTACTCCTGGGTCAGGGCAATCCCAAGCACAAATCCAGGCTCAGCGGGGAATGGCTGGAGAGCAGCCCTGAGGAGAAGGACCTGGGGGTGCTGATTGATGAGAAGCTCAACATGAGTCGACAATGTGCGATCGCAGCCCAGAAAGCCAACCGTGTCCTGGGCTCTGTCAGAAGAAGCGTGGCCAGCAGGGCGAGGAAGGGGATTCTGCCCCTCTGCTCCGCTCTGGTGAGACCCCACCTGGAGTACTGCCTCCAGCTCTGGAGTCCCCAGCATAGGAGAGACATGGACCTGTTGGAGTGGGGCCAGAGGAGGGCATGGAGATGCTGCGAGGGCTGAGCCCCTCTGCTGGGAGGACAGGCTGGGAGAGGGGGGGTGTTCAGCCTGGAGAGGAGAAGGCTCCGGGGAGACCTCAGAGCCCCTTCCAGTGCCTAAAGGGGCTCCAGGAGAGCTGGGGAGGGACTCTGGGTCAGGGAGGGGAGCCATAGGATGAGGGGGAATGGCTTCAAACTGGAAGAGGGGAGATTTAGATGAGATATGAGGAAGAAATTGTTGCCTGTGAGGGTGGTGAGCCCCTGGCCCAGGTTGCCCTGAGAAGCTGTGGCTGCCCCATCCCTGGAGGTGTTCAAGGCCAGGCTGGACGGGGCTTGGAGCACCCTGGGCTGGTGGGAGGTGTCCCTGCCCAGGGCAGGGGTTTGGAACTAGGTGGGTGATCTTTAAGGTCCCTTCCAACCCAAACCATTCTGTGAAGCTCCGGCAGAGGGGCTTTGCCAGGGGACACAGCCCGGGGCAAGGATAGTTAGGAAGTGGTTTAGCTCCTCACTGCGGTGTGACATTGGTGTTCTGCTGGGGCTCTGCTCTCGTTTCCAGGTTTGATTTTTTTTTTTTTTTCAAAGGTGCAAGGGGCAGTTAAGCACTCGCGTCCTACTTCCAACTGATGGCTGATTCCAAACTCCCATCGGTGCCTGTGGAAACTTCATCCTTACGCCTGCATGAAGAGAGGGGAGGCTTTAGGAGTGATAAAATTGGAGAGCACTCTCTAGAGTAGTGGTTGGGTTTTGCAACAGAAGAAAGTAGGTGCTTTCCCTGGCGCTCTAGGAAGGAGGGATTCCTGGACTCTGAAGAGTACTAAATTCATTTTTCCTGCTCGGATGAATCAAGAAATATTGCACTTGGATTGCTGCAATGTTCTGGCTTTAAAATCCGTAATTGTCATCGCAGGCTTCTTTTGTTGGAGCAAGAGTTGAAGCTGTTGCTAGCCGTTATGTGACAGCGTGCGTTAGATCCCTACGAATCGAGGACTCGAGAGCACAGGTGATGTGCCTCGGTGAGGCAGCGTGTCGGATGGAGCACAGCCTGCGTGCATTACAGGTTTGGAAGCCTTTGTCTGCAGGGTCTTGCCTAAACACCAGCCCTAGAAATTCAGCTGTGGGCTTTATACATACTTTAACAAGCTGCTGAGCTCTTCCCATGCTTCTGGGAGGATTTTTCCAAAGTGGCCTTGAACCAGTCCAGAGGGCTCTCCCAGTTCTGCCCGGCAGCACGGTCCAGTGAGTTAAGCATGGTGAAGCAAACCCAGAGAATCCCAGACCTGAGCTTGGTTCTGATGCTCACTTGCTGTGAGACCTTCCGAAAATCAATCACAGAAGGATTCGTTCCCAAATGCAGGCTCTGGTTTGGGCTCTCTGGCTTTAGATACCAGCAGACCTTGTGGTCTGTGAACGTTGCACTTTGATTCAGTTGGTGGAAGTCAGCCAGGACCGCAGGAGCTGCTGAAGGGGGGTTTGGAAGAGCATCTGGACTTGGCTTGAAGGCCACCTTTGGAAAGCAGAACCCTGACCTCTGCAAGCTCTCTCTGTACAAGCAGCGCTCAGCTGCCTCCTCGCAGAGGACCGGAGTGTCACTGCTGGATGGACCTTCCCACTCCTGAGGAGATTCCTCTCCATCCTTCAGCCCAGCTACATCATGCCTGTAGCGGTCCACAAGTAGCGATGGCTTCTTGTTGCTCCTGCTGCTTGGCTGTAAAGGGGACCTGCCTTTCTGGTGGCCTTGGTCACTACAGAAGAGGGGTGTCCTGTTTGGCAGCAAGGGTCTGGGTGGTGGTGAGCAGGAGGTGGAAGCTTGTAGAGAGATGTCCACGGGAGAGCAGAGTCGCACGAGCTCAGCGTTGCGTGAGAGGTGGCTTCATTGCCAGCTTGCTGGCTCCCGTCATTGACCGCATTCCCGTGGAGTTACTCATTGAAGCCGGAGTCCTCACTTGAAGGTTTTTGATCTCTCTGTGATCACGCTGAATTCGCTGCCTGGCTCAAAGAAGCATTGTCGCACCAGATAAGAGCAACAGCTCTTCCCCAGGGAAGTCAGGTGGGGTCAAGGAGAGCTTTTTCTCTGTCCTCCCATGCAGCCAAATAACCATGGGAAACACAAGTTCTGAGCGGACTCGAGCCCTCAACAGATGTACGCTCTACAGAGCACAGATGAGGCTGCGTGGACCGTCCCCAGATAAAGTCTTTACACCGGCTCTTCCTCACCCAAACAGCCCCTAACCCTCGCGCTGGTATGCGTAACACAAGTAGAAGCCTTGGCACCGTCCTGTAGTAGATGGGTTCTCTTCTGTCACCTACGCAACGTCACACGCGGCCTCAGGTTGGTGTCAGTGGAGGTGGCTGCCAGGTTACATCTACCCAACCTCAAGGGCGTAGTCCAAAGACCCGTACTGCGGTGTGCCACCAGAGTGGCCATCGCCTCTGGGTGACACTGGCCACGTTGCAGAAGGGGACGATGGGAGCTGAGCAAGGGACCTGCTGCAACGTGCTCCTGAATGCCGCTCTCTTCACCCTCCCAGCGCCTGCGGAGAGCAAAGTTCTGTGCTGTAGACAGAAATTACTGATATCTGCCACAGTAGCGTCTTCTTTCTACAACCTGGGGAGGGAATTCTGATCAGGGAGCGGACCCATAGGATGAGGGGGAACAGTTAGAAACTGGAAGAGGGGAGATTTAGATGAGATATCAGGAAGAAATTGTTGCCTGTGAGGGTGATGAGCCCCTGGCCCAGGTTGCCCTGAGAAGCTGTGGCTGCCCCATCCCTGGAGGTGTTCAAGGCCAGGTTGGACGGGGCTTGGAGCACCCTGGGCTGGTTGGAGGTGTCCCTGCCCAGGGCAGCGGGGGTGGAACTGGATGATCTTTAAGGTCCCTTCCAACCCAAACCCTTCTGTGATTCTGATACTAAACAAATGGATATATGCACACGCTGAGTACGTAAGACATAACCCATTAGAACGAGATACCAAGTAGTCCAGCATCTCCAATGTCTAAGCTGCAGCTGGTGGCACGGTCCCATCAGGAACAACCTCACATCTCGTGACCCATGTGCACTGCTCAGCTGAAGCAGGCGTTAGCCGGATCGATGGCTCTGGGCACGTGCCCACCAGCCATCGCTCGTGGCCCCCGTAGAGGGACGGAGGTGTCTGTCCATGCTCAGTGCTGAGGAGAGAAGATTAAAAGAAACAAAAACCCCCATCCTGAGGAGCCCCACTGGGTGTTGGGGTGTGGGGAGGGATGGAGTGAGGGGGACTGTTGAACTATGGGGTGGTTTTTTTGGTTTGGTTTTTTTTTGTGTTTTGTTTTAAGCTGGACTTTGAAATTTAGCACTGGAGGGAGCACCAGCCGCACCTTCCGTGAGTAATATCCCTCCACCCCCTTCTTGGCTCCCGCTCCCGACTCGGCCGCCGCATGGGATGGGGAGAGCAGTGTTTACAGAGAGCGTGACCTGGAGGAGACGAGGAAGGGAGGGTGTGCGTGTCTCCGAGGCGGGGAGAGACGCAGGGAACAGGGTGGGGGGACGTGGACCGGCAGACGGGAGAAAGCAGAAAGGAAAGCAAAGGGCACGCCGTGACGGGGTACCGGATTTCTGTCCCCCGGGTGCTGCCTTCTGTGCAGCAACAGGAGATCAAAGGGACGCCTTTTGACTTTTCTGGGTTCAGATCTCTCTTGTACAGCTCGGGGATCGCACCGTGCTGGATCCCGAGCTCGTTGCGGTAAAGGACCGGCTGCTCTCTTCCCCTTTGGGGAAGGGATGAGGTTGGGTGCGTCCCTTGGTGCCAACACGAGTATGTTCCCAACCCCTCTTCTCCCTTTCAGTAGGTGCGGGAAGGGAGAGAGAGAGCTGAGCAGTGCCAAGAGGCAAACGTGCAGGAAGAAAAATAAAGTGAGAAGGACACAGACCACCGATAGCTTTGCTTGATTTGGCCCCCAGGGAAGGAACAAAGATGGGTGAACCAACCCTGGGCAGGTCCAAGGGGGGGCCTGAGGATCAGGAGACGCGGCTTGTGTTCCGCAGGGCCTCCGCTTGGATTGGGACCGGCACAGCCCCCGTTAACCTCCGCCTTCCCAGTGCCGAGTTGGGAGTAAGATTTCTTAATTGCTGAGGGCTCTTACGATAACGTAGTGGCGATGCTGTGCCGGTGGTACCCCACCGGTGGCACCGTGCGGAGCGTACCTGCTGGCTGCTGGGGTACGGCGGCCGGGCGCTGGCTACAACTACCTGCCTTGGCTTAATGCTGTTACCCAAAGGCACCGAGTTATTTCAGAAATTATTTCCGGGCCATTGGCCTGCCCGTTCTTATGATAACTTCGGAGCACGGACAATAGAAACGGGTGTTGTGTTTATCCTGCTCACCCCCCTTCCCCGGCCCCGGTATGTACGTAGGGTATTTATCGGGAGGATGCTTTGCTGGCGACGGCGGCCGCGCTGCTACGTGTGCATCGTTGGCGGGTTGCTCTCAACGGGCTTTTCGCCTCGCGTTAGCGGGGCGTGCGGCGCGCTGGGGCTGGCCGCTCTGCAGCGGGTTCTGGGGAAGGGCGTGCTGCGGGGCCGGTCCCATCACCGCGGCGGAACGGGAGGAGGTGTCACCGTCGCGTTTCAAATGAGTCGCCGCGCAGGAGACGATTGCGCCTTGCGGGGGGGAGAGGTGGGGAATCCCAGGCACAGACCCACGCGGTGGGTCCGGAGGGTTGCAAATCCAACGCAGGTCGGTCTCGAGGTTGTTTGCCTTTCAAATCTTCTGATCATCTTTGGACCCAGCTTTAGGGTCCAATGCCATAAGGGGCAGGAACTTGTTCTTCTGCCAGCTTGGCCCGGTTACAGGTTCTCTTGCTGGCTTTGACAGCCACCGGTGAAGTGACCCAGAACAGCCTTGGCCTTCCCTTGTTGTTTTATTGTGCCTAAGCGACTGAAGCTCCAGCTCCCTCCTGCCACTCCTGTAATTTATTAGCGCTCTCTGAGAGACTCGGAGGTGATGCGCCGTCGGCTGAGTGGCACAAGAAGATGACCTATGGGTGGGCAACGTTGTGATGAACCATCAGGGAGGACGGGGGAGGTTCTGCAAGTGAGATCTGGCCAGGAGCGAGCAGAGACTCAAAGCGGGAGGCTTCTCCATCCGCCAGTAGTTCTGAGCTGGATGCTCAGGTCCTATATGTGCTTCTGAATGTCCTCAGCTGTGTTCTCAAGTGAAACCTGTGCGTACAGGGCTGCGTGCACACTGGGACGGCTGTTCATGAAGTTCAACCAGGCCAAGTGTGAGATCCTGCACGTGGGTCGGGGCAATCCCAAGCACAAATCCAGGCTGGGTGGAGAATGGATGGAGAGCAGCCCTGAGGAGAAGGACTTGGGGTTGATGAGTAGCTCAACGCGAGCCGGCAATGTGCGCTGGCAGCCCAGAAAGCCACCCGCACCCTGGGCTGCGTCCCCAGCAGCGTGGCCAGCAGGGCGAGGGGGGGATTGTGCCCCTCTGCTGCGCTCTGGGGAGCCCCCCCTGCAGTGCTGCCTCCAGCTCGGGGGGGCCCAACAGCAGAAGGACACGGAGCTGTTGGAGCAGGGCCAGAGGAGGGCCCGGAGATGCTGCGAGGGCTGAGCCCCTCTGCTGGGAGGACAGGCTGGGAGAGGGGGGTGTTCAGCCTGGAGAAGAGAAGGCTCCGGGGAGACTGCAGAGCCCCTTCCAGTGCCTAAAGGGGCTCCAGGAGAGCTGGGGAGGGACTCTGGATCGGGGGGGGAGTGATGGGACGAGGGGGAATAGCTTTAAACTGGAAGAGGGGAGATTTAGATGATCTTCAAGGTCGCAGTATCACAGTATCTTCAGGGTCAGAAGGGCCCTCTGGAGCTCCCCCAGTCCAACCCTCTGCCACAGCAGGGTCACCTCCAGCAGTGGCACAGGACGGCGTCCAGGTGGGTTTTGAATGTCTCCAGTGTGGGAGACTCCACAGCCTCTCTGGGCAGCTGTGCCACTGTTTTGGCACCCTCAGAGTAAAGAAGTTCCTCCTCATGTTAAGATGGAACTTCCTGTGCTCCAGTTTGTGCCCGTTACCTCTTGTCCTAACTTCCAACCTAAGCTGTTCTATGGTTCCTGACATCTCCATGCAGGAGGCTCTGGCTGAGCGGAGATGACGTGCTACTGGGAGGACGGGCGACTGATGGTTGGGGCTTGAAACCTTAACAGGAGCACTTAGTTCTGGGGTCTCACCTCATCTGGTGACATCTAACCTGGCACCGACCGGAGTTCAGCCCTGGACCAGCACTCAGCCTCCAGGGCCAAAATAAAATTTTGCTTCCTTCCCACGCAGTTTGTGCCTGAAGCTGGGGGAGGTGAGTGTGTGCGCGGGAACAAGGGGCGTGGGGTGGCAGAGAATAACAATTGTCTTAATGGAAAGAGAGAGAGAGAGAGAGAGAGAAGAAAAAAGGGCTGTTGAGCTCTTTCTCTCCATCCCCGAAATAATAGACCTATTACTATCCCCAAACCTCGGCCCCCCTCCCCTCCCCAGAGAAGAATTGGTCACTGCACAGCTGTGTGAGCGAGAAAAATATATTTATATATATAAGAGAATCTGCCTTTCTGAATTGGTTTGTGGGGATGGACAAAACCTCATTGTGCGCTTTATCTGCCCAGAAGAGAATGGTCCCACAGTCTTGGGCTGGCAGGGGCTCTGCGTTTGGTTAACTGTGGTCAGATAACTGTAACTTCATTTAGATACTGTACTGTTTTATTTATTTTATTTATTTATTATTTTTGAGGGGGAAAATTTTTTTTTGAGGCATTATTATTGATTGTGGGCACATCTGGGGAAGAAAACACAACTGTCCCTTCCCCTTCCCCCAGCCTTTTTGGTGATTTATGGCTGGTTTTGAGGGTTGGTTGGGGTGGGAGTTATTTTTTTTAAGTTTTGTTTGTTTGTTTGTTTGTTTGTTTTGTTGGGTTGGTTTTTTTGTTTGTTTTTTTTTTTTTTTTTTTTTTGTTTTGGATTGCGCTGAGGCTTCGTCCTGTTGGAAAAAGCTATTTTTTGAGGGGGAGGGGGGAGGAAGAGAACATGGGGTCTGGGGAGGTGTGGTCTCTCGGGGGAGCCCCGGGTACCGGAGCGGGTGGGAGGAGGAGGAGGAGGAGGAGGAGGAGCGGGGCCGGAGCACCGGAGGGCGGGGAGGGAGGGAGGGAGGGAGGGAGGAGCGCTCGGCGGCAGCCCAAGTTTGGGGCCAGCGCTCGGTGGTGAACGGCGGAGGCCGATGGGCAGCGAGCGATCGCGCTCGGTGCCGGTACCGGCTCCGGGACTCCGCCGGGACGGCGGTGGCGGTACGGGGCGCTGAGGGCTTCGGTGACGGTGGAGCAGGGGGATGCCCCCCTGCAAGCGCGGAGACTAGCCCGGCCGGCCGGTGGATGGCCCAGACATGGAGGTGGTGGACGAGACGGAAGCTTTGCAGCGGTTTTTTGAAGGTAAGAAGGGGTGTCCCGCCACATCCCAGCCCTCTCCCGTCGCCGCTCGGGGTGGCCCCTGACCCCAGCCAAAGGCTGGCCACGGCCACCGCCTCGTTCGCTCGTCCAGCGCCCCGCTGCCACCAGCGCCTGGGCAGGATCTGGGTGCCGGTGTGCATCCCCTGGTGCCACCACGTCACGGAGCGCAAGCTGGGGGTCCTGGCACACACCGAGGGCTGGGGAATGCGTCGCTTCGTTACGTTAGATGCCTGCCACCACCCCAGCAAGGACCTCGGCACGGTTCTTGCCGGTCCTCGGGGCTGGCGGTAGCTCTGGCATAGGGATCCTAGATGTCACCACGGGGTCAAACTCCTGGCCCTCGGGATTGGTGGCCTCTCTACCTGTCCCCTGAGCCACGGCAGCTGGGCGCAGTGGGTTGGAAGCAGGCTCACTGCTGGGGAAATCGTTCCTCTTTGGTCTAGAAGATAGCTGGTCCTCCAGCAGTGGTGGCCGTCAGCATCTGGAGGCCAGTGCTGTCCATCCTGGAACCCTTCGGGCATCATGTGTCTGTGGACCAGAGTCTCCTTCCCACCAGGGCAGCCTTTACTGAAACCAATGGTGGAAAAGTGGTCGTAAAAAGAATTTGGCCCCTCTGTCAAGCAGGGGTGAAATGCGGTCGCTCGTGGCAGCTGAGGGGTTGGTAGGGCTGAAGCGTGCAGCTGGGGAGGCGTTGGGACCCTGATGCTCTTTGTTGTTCCTCCTTCAGCTCAGTGTTCCTTCTCCCCGCTCTGGCTTTGTTGGCACGTTTCGCTCTTCCTTGTTGACTGTATCGTTGCTTCTCTTTCTCGCCCGTTGTCTTTGTTTCTCTCTTTCTGGTGCTGCGCCCCACACCGCGTGCCCCTTGTCCTCCGGTGGGCCGTTTGCCAGGCGGAGGTTTCGGTTGTGCGGGCTGTGTCCCCTCGGTGTGAGCCCTGGGTACTCAGATGGTCATGGGGGGGGAACAATGCGCCCACCCTAGCAAGGCACCGTTGCGTCAATGTGTCCCGTGGCCAGTGGCAGAACTGGGATCTGCTGGGGTGGACCCTGGTCCGCGAAGAGCAGGTTCTGTGCACAGGTTGGCTCTGGAGCTTGGATCCCCTCCGGTGTCCTCGGGCTATGGTGGGATCGGGCAGTGTTCTGCCTTGTTCTGCTGAGCCACTCGCTCGGTGGCAGTTGGGGTGGGAGGACCGTGTCCCTTCTCTCTCTTTGGCTGGTGGAAGGGCTTAAACCTGGGGAGGAAAGCAAAGATGCGCCGCGAACAGGAGATGCTCTCCAGAGTGAAGAGAGGCTCCAGCTGCTCGCTTCTCGCTTTCCTCTCTTCTGGCATCCGTGCGGTGCCTCAGTCGTACATCTCTTCTTCTTCAAAGGGAAAAGCATCTCCCATTTGTTCCGGCCGTGGTTCTGGGTTCCCAGGAGCGACAGGATTAGCGAGGACGGGAAGCCTCGCCATGCGGGCTCTTATCGTGTGCTCCCAGCCTGTGTTCTCCTCAGCCTTCAGGGGGCCTCTTTTGTTTTTAGGGTTTCACTTGGACCCATCTCCTAAATCCTGCCCACCCACCTCCTGTCCTCTGGGTGCCGAGCACCTCCCCGGCGTCCTGCGCAGCCCTTGCTCAGCACCGCCACGTTACTCGCAGGCGTCAGCCTGCAACTGGCTGTCTCTTTTTGTTTGCAAAAGTGGAATTTCTCTCTCTTTTCCCCCAGAACATCTTTTTATAGGGTGGAAGTTTCTTTTTCTGCCCATCTCGTCCTTTCTTTCTGGGTGCTGTGGGTGATCCTGCTGGAGCAGGGTGTTGGACAAGATGACCTCAAGAGGTCCCTGCCAACCTCCACCATTCTGGGATGCTTTCTCTCTTTTCCCTCCTTCCCCTTCCCTCCTTCCCCTTCCCTCCTTCCCCTTCCCTCCTTCCCCTTCCCTCCTTCCCCTTCCCTCCTTATCTTCATCTTTTTCTTTGTGTCTGTTTCTCCTTTCTTCCCTTCTGCCTCTCTCCTCCCTTTCTCTCTTCCGAACTCAAAGCATTTTGTCCCTGTAAAAACAGAGCGCGAGGGAAACAGGAGCTGAAGGATATTTCTCAACCTCTGCTATTTGCTTACTTGTATCGCTTCCTTTTTCAAACTTCTCTGATCCCAATTTCTTTTTTTGCGGAGCCCAACACGGCCGTTTCCTTCGTTTGGGCGGTTGGATCCCTTTGGCGGTGTTAATAACACTCTCTTAAGAACTTCAATAAACAACACAGTATTTGAGGGTGAGAGGGGAAGAGGAGCAAGTTTTCCCCCGAAGGATCGCTGCTCGGCTCAGTTTATGCAGCAAGAGAAGGGAAAAGGTTCTTCCCTCTTGCACACGGATTAATCATGGTGCTCTGGAGGAGGACGCGGCCAAACCGAGCCTCTCTTATTTGGAAGTGAAGGTCAGCGCCTTAACTTGCTAGCTTTGCAAGCACGGAGTCGGATTTGCCCTGGAATCTCACTGTCCTGAAGAATTAATGGTTTCTGGATGTGTAATATAGCAGTGAACAATAGATCTGTTCGACTTTATTAATTTACAGGAATAAAGTCATTAGTAGAACCGATTCCCTGTCGCTTCTTTAAAAGTTGTCTGCCGATTCCCTTCCTGGGGCGACGTGTGTTCATATTTTTTTCTTATCATGAAACATTTCTTTTTTCCTTCTCCCGGGTCATCTTTTCTCCAAGCGGCGATTTCACGCCAGAGAAATTCCTTCCTGTACACTGAAAAAACCCGCAACCATTTGGGATTCCCCTTTCCTTTGCTTGGCTCCGATGCGCGCGAGATCCGAGCCTGCTTGTAAACGACCCCACCATATTTCGGAGGAAGCCTTTCGCTATTTCCAAGTGTCGGATGGAGGATTAACTGCTCTCTCTTCTCGCTGACTTTTGGGGAGCGGGGGCTGCACTGGCTGAGGGGGGTGGAAAAGAGTTGGTGGCTCTTCGTCTTCCAAATCCTGGCGCTTGGCTGGCTCCGGCAAGAGCGCGGCAGGTCCCGTCTGCAGAGCAAGGCTGGGTTTGCAGGGTGGGGAGGCGAGCGCTCCCAAGAGCTCAGGTCCAGTTGTCTACCTCCTGGTTTCCTCAGAGATCAAGAGATGGACATTTGTTTTCGTGGAGAGGGCTCTCAGTATTTCCTCAGGCGGGATTTATCCTTATTTCCCTGGACAGCGGTTGTCTGCTCTTCGAGAGTGGGATGGGAGACAGGGGAGGATGGAGAAGCAGAAGAACGACTTGATGAGTTTAGGGCTTTGTTCTGATGTTTGGGAAGGGACTAGGGAAAAGCCTACGGAGCCTCTGAGAGGAGAGGTGGATCGGGCGTAACTTCACACCCTGCTGGAGAGTGGGATGAAGATGCCGTGAGCGTCTTTAGAACAAGAGATAATGGGCACAAACTTGACTATAGGAAGTTCCATCTTAACACGAGGAGGAACTTCTTTCCTGTGCGGGTGGCAGAGCAGTGGCACAGCTGCCCAGAGAGGTGGGGGAGTCTCCCACTCTGGAGCCATCCCAAACCCGCCTGGATGCCGTCCTGTGCCACTGCTGGAGGTGTCCCTCCTGTGGCAGGGGCTTGGACTGGGGGAGCTCCAGAGGGCCCTGCCAACCCTGACCAGTCCGGGATACTGCGAGCACGAGGCTGGCTGGCAGCGTGGTCTCCGAACCTCCTCAAGGTGGGCCCGTCCCGTGTTAGGATGATCATCGCTGGCCTGGTTTGTGTTAGCAGGGCTGGTGAAGGTGTTCGGCGGTGGCCAGGACCATCCTACCGAGCGGAGCTTGGGCAGGCGGCTGGGAGAGCATGGAAGCGGAGAGTGGGGGATGCTGCAGGTTCTGGCGGCGGAGGTGAAGGAGCTCAGTTTGGTCTTTCCATAGTATTGGGAGTGTTTACCCGGAGCATTTGTATTTCGTATCAAAGGGAAAGGAGGGAGTTGAAAGCGTCTGACCCTTGGCTGGCATCCTGCTAGAAACCTTACCTTCCTCCCTGCCTGCCACTGGCGTAAGGGAAACAGTTACGACAGAGCTCAGCTATTCGGGATCCCTCTCTCTCTCGCGCGGCTAATTTATGAGATAAGAGGTCGTTAAAGAATGTATATCGGGAAGGATGTGCAGAGCCGGGCTTGGGGCGGTGGGGGGGAGCAGGGTTTGGCAGACGGCTGCATGGGGATAGGGCAAGAAGTGGAGGAAGAACGGCCAACGCTAAAAATTTGGAGGATTTTTGAGGTGGAACTGTAGGTAGGAAAGACGGTTAAGCAGAAAAGGCCGGATCTCGGCACGGGCGTCCCGTGAAATGAAGCAGCCCTTCACGGTTTTTCACCGAGCACAAGCGGCTGGAGCGCTCAGGAGGGTGTGTTTGTCGGGCGGCCGTCTGTCCATCCGTGCTGCTGGAGGGGGTTACCTGAGCCTCCGAGCTGGGGGTGAGCAAGTGATCCCCGGGCCTTTTATTGGCAAGGCAGCAAAGGTGTTTGTATCAGGGAATGGTTTTGCCTGTAGGAGCGCGTGTTATGTGTGTGTTGGTGGTATTGGGTACCTTCTCGGTAATTTTTATTGCATATTGTGGAGCATTTTATGTACGCGAGGAGGAAATGCCACCTCGCTGCCCTGCAGGAAGGGGCCTGGGCCGTTGCCCCGTAGTCCTTGGGTGACAAAATGTTAAAATGATGGGGCTGAAGGCAGAGAGCTGACGCCAGGACTCCCTGGTTGGCACCTTGTCCACCACGCCGTGTCCTACGGGTCGGGTCTCTGTGGGCTGTGTGTCTGCCGGAGGATTTGGCGGTGGATGGGAACGAGCGGAGAAGGACTTCAATGATAAAACTTTCAGGGCTGTAAAACAGCGAAGCCATGAGCTTCAGAGAACAGGAATGAATGATGGTTCCTCTTCAGAGCTGGCCAGCACCTTATGGTGGGGTGGCACGTCCCAGTGCTGGTGACCCCACTTGCGAGTTCCAGCTCACCGGGGGTTTGCTGACCCACGGGGACAGTTTCCATTTCTACCAGGCAGGAGGTTGGAGGATTGCAAAAAAGAGTCACAGAGAAACTGCTTTGGAGTCTTCTCGGCTGCTTTAGAGGTGCAGAGGGGAGAGCGGTGGTTTTTTGAGGCTGAAAACACCGGGAGCAGAAAGGGCAGGAGGACAGTAGACCTGGAGCCTCTAGAGCAGAGGCTGTGGTGGTGCTGGCTGGCAGGCAGAAGCCACCCACACAAACCAGGACAAAAACGTATGGTTTTTTAGGCACCTGGGCTTGACATACCAATGCAACTACGGCACGTCAGAGCATCTAGTTCCTTTGAATTATATGAAAGAATGGCTTTTTTGGGGCAGCTGGGCTTCACCCTCTGCCTGTCCAGTGGCTGGCTGGCCTCTGCGTCCCCCAAATGCATCTTCCAGCTCCGACGCTGATGCTGGAGAGATGCTTTCCTGCATCGCCTGCGTGGTGCTGCGTGGATGTGACGAGAGGGAAAGCGCCCGGGAAAGGCTGTGGAGCATCGCAGGCTCCTATGGGAAGAGCCCAAAGTGATCTGGGCTCCGTGTCGCCGTGGGTTCTTTGTGCCTCCACCGGGGTTCCCCAGGGAGGAACGGGGTTGGCGAAAGGCGGTGGCTTTGCAGTGTGACAGTCTCTGCGGGGCCTGGCTGGCGCCGCCGGGAAGGTAAGAGGCTTTGCGTGGAGCGCTTTGCCGGACGGAGTTAGCCCGTGACAGAATGGTCCTGGGGAACCTGGTACAGCACAAACACATGACCATCCCTCCTGGTAATCCCCTCGCAGACCCAAATCCCAAGCGCGTAGCAGCAGCCTCCCAACCTCCTCCCTGGCCCTCCCACTCTTCCCTGAGGGAATAGAAAAACCAGCAGGCAGCAGCCCCCGGGGACCTCGACAAGCTGAGCTAGGCAGCATAATGACAGAGGGAGAGAGCAGGGACGCGGCGGGAGCTTGACATCTGCTCTCACCATGCTCAGGATGCGCTGGATCCGAGCAGGTAACAGCACAGATCCCCCGACCCTTCCATGGCTCGGCTTGCTTTCCCTTCTGTCTCTCCATTTCTCTTTCCAACGTGATTATTCTCCGGTCCCCCTCTCTCTGCCCTCTGTTTCAAGCCTCTCCTGCTCACCTGACTTGGTGTCTGCCTCTGCTCAGCTCATGCCCTCAACAGGAGCAGGTACCGTGAGGATGCTGGTGAGCCCAGCCCCATCCTAGGGCCTTGGCAGAGGAGAGAATCATAGAACCATAGAATGGTTAGAGCTGGAAGGGACCTTAAAGCTCATCCAGTTCCACTCCTCTGCCCTGGGCAGGGACACCTCCCACCAGCCCAGGGTGCTCCAAGCCCCGTCCAACCTGGCCTTGAACACCTCCAGGGATGGGGCAGCCACAGCTCCTCTGGGCAACCTGGGCCAGGGGCTCACCGCCCTCACAGGCAACAATTTCTTCCTGATATCTCATCTAAATCTCCCCTCTTTCAGTGTAAAACCATTCCCCCTCATCCCATCGCTCCCCTCCCTGACCCAGAGTCCCCCCCAGCTCTCCTGGAGCCCCTTTAGGCACTGGAAGGGGCTCTGAGGTCTCCCCAGAGCCTTCTCTTCTCCAGGCTGAACACCCCCCCTCTCCCAGCCTGTCCTCCCAGCAGAGGGGCTCAGCCCTCGCAGCATCTCCATGCCCTCCTCTGGCCCCGCTCCAACAGCTCCGTGTCCTTCTAATGTTGGTGGCCCCTGAGCTGGAGGCAGCACTGCAGCGGGGTCTGCCCAGAGTGCAGCAGAGGGGCAGAATCCTCTTCCCTTGAGCTCATCACCAGCAGTCTGCAGCACTTGGCGGAGGCCCAGGGACCATTCCTGGGCACAGGGGGAAGCTTCCATCTCCATCACAGCAGGACCAGCAGCAGGAGGTTGCCAGAGTCTTCAGCCAAAGCACTTGTCCTCATCCGCTCCTGAGGGCAAGGCTGGTGCAGAACATTCTGCCGCTTCCAGCATCGTCTTGTGACTGCCAGTGTTTCCCTGGGGTCTGCCCTCTTTCCTCAGTTTCCCCAAAACTGGTTTTTCTTGGATGGGAAAAGGACAGGGGGACATTCAGATGGAGTAAAACCAGAGAGCTGTTGGTGGGAGGGTGGATCCCTTCAGATCTGATAAGGGCTGGGTTGTGATTCAGAAAGAGCGAGGTGAGAACACACCCGCCGAGGCTCCGTCGGGGACGGCGAGAGGTACTTTGCCCATGTTCTGGTTAATGTACCCTTCCGGCGGGTTGGTGTCCTGGGAGCGATGCCTGGACACGGCCCAAGGAGGAGGCAGCAGGGAGAGGTGGCCGTCGGGGAGGGTTAGGAGGGTGTCGTGTCGGAGGTGTGACCAGGCTGATGGAAAGGTGCACGGTGGTGACTCAGAGATCCGGCTGACCCGCCTGCGCCCCGTACCGGGGTTGCGCAAGGGCTGCTGCCCTGCGGGGACACGGGGAAGAGATGCCAGGCAAGAAGGAGCCTTGTTGGGGTGCTGGATAGGCAGGTTTTCCCCCCGCTCCTGCACCCTTTTCTGGTGGAGCAAAGCAGGGCTGGTCTTCTGGGGCCAGAGTCATCCCAGCTACCATGTTGCTGGCTGCAATAAACCCAGAATGAAATGGCTCCTGGGCATGGTTGGCCTGGAGAGAGCTGGACATGGCCTGGAGAAGTGCCACCCTCCCACCCCACCCCGAGTGGTGCGTCAGGAAATCTCTTTCCATAGTTCAGCGGTCATCTTTTTGCTTTTTGCTTTCACCCCGTTTTCTGCCCGTGGTCGCTTAGGGAGAAATGAACCCAGAAGAGGCTTTTCAAAGAAAGAAGAGTGATGGGGCCCTGCTGTACTTGTCCTCTTCTGCCTGGGAACCTTGCGGATTCCTCCCGGTGGGACAAGACCCGCGTGATCTGGAGCTGGGAGCTGTGCTAGGAGGGTGCCAGGCCGTGGGTGACAAACCCCTGCCCGCAGGAGCCCTGCAGGTCTCTGTCCTTCTTCTCTGCTACCCAGAGAGTCCTAGACCACGGCGTGGCATCGCTCCCGTTCGTCCCGGCCGCCCGGGGATTCCCCTGCCTCGGGGACGGCGTTGCTCCAGCAGAGCTTGCTGGGTAACCCCCTTCCCTCTTTCCAGTCCTGTTGTTGATTGGACTTGGACTTTGCACTCGCTGATAAGAACCCTGGTAGGCTAAATGTGTCTGAGGAATGATTAACTAGCGTGTGCATTGCCAGGGGACAGGGGAGCAGCTGGGACTGGAGAGACAAACAGGAACAGGCTTGTGGTTTTTGGGCCTGTGCTGGTGCTTGCCAGGTGCCCGTCCCATGCAGCAGCTCGTGGGGTGGCATCCTTCGGGAGAGAGGACCCACACCATGGCCTCCTTGGGTGCTCTCCAGGCGGATGGCAGCACTAGGGGTGGACGGAGAGGGATGAGACACTGTCAGATCAGCAGGGGAGGCGCAGGGTCCAAGGGAGGAAGATGCTGCTGCGTAGGGAAAAGAGGCACTCTTAGAAGTAGAGGGTGGATTGCCACCCTTGGCTATCCGGTGGTTCCCACTAATGGTTTCATGGATATGAACAACATGAGAATATGAACAACAACAGAAGCTCAATGTGAGCTGGAAATGTGCGCTCACAGCCCAGAAAGCTACCGGCATCCCAGGCTACGTCCCCAGCAGCGTGGCCAGCAGGGTGAGGGAGGGGGTTCTGCCCCTCTGCTCCACTCTGGGGAGACCCCCCTGCAGTGCTGCCTCCAGCTCGGGGGCACCCAACAGCAGAAGGACACGGAGCTGTTGGAGCAGGGCTGGAGGAGGGCACGAGGGCCGGAGGGTTGGAGCTGGAGCTGTGAGGACAGGCTGAGAGAGTTGGAGTTGGAGAAGAGAAGGCTCCGGGGAGACCTTAAAGCTCCTTCCAGTCCCTAAAGGGGCTCCAGGAAAGCTGGAGAGGGACTCTTGATCAGGGAGGGGAGCCATGGGACGAGGGGGAATGGCTTCAAACTGGAAGAAGGAAGATTTAGATGAGGTATGAGGAAGAAATCCTTGACTGTGAGGGTGGTGAGGCACTGGCCCAGGTTACCCAGAGAAGCTGTGGCTGCCCCATCCCTGGAGGTGTTCAAGGCCAGGTTGGATGGGGCGTGGAGCAACCTGGGCTGGTGGGAGGTGTCCCTGCCCATGGCAGGGGGTTGGAACAAGACAAGCTTTAAGGTCCCTTCCAACTCTAACTAGTCTTATTCCTACTGACTGGCACGCTTTGCCATGCACTTGCTTATCCTCCAGACCTTCCACCTCCCATTGGCACCGTTTGGCCCTCAGAGCAGGGACAGAGGACGTCTTGTGTCTGATTTGGTGGAGGTGGACAGTTTGGTCAGGCCAGGACCCCGTGCTCCCTGCCATCTTCCAGCACGCCCTGGAGCACGTTGAAGGCATGGTTGAGTGAAAAGCTTCCTCCCCGAGGGAAAATGTAACGTGATACTCAGGGTCCACCACTTATCTCGCTGAACTTTGTCTGTTTTGATGTAGTTACTCAAAATGGCGAACGGGAGATCCGGGAGCGGGGCTGGGGAGAGCGGCCGGTCCCGGCTGCAAAACGGAGCTGCTGGATTTGTTGTGGAATGAGAGCGAACGCTTGCGGATTTTGCTGGCTTTTGGGGTGGCGGGGAGGAGGGCTGGTTGGGAAGGCCAAGGCTGGAGTTTTAAATAGCCTTAGTGCGCTCAGATCCAGGATTTGAGGGTAGGGGTGAAGCAGGGAGAGCAGTCCTGGGAGTGCCACGTGGCTGTGGTCATAGTCCCGTGGCCCATCCAGGGCTACGGCCACCCTGCAGGGCTGCGGGCAGGGGTAGAAGTCATTTCCTTGGGTGCAGCACGGCATCTCTGCTTCTCTTTCACATCCCAGTTGCTGGGACAGACTGGTCGTAGGAAGGCTGACATCAATCCTTGCAGCCGTTAAAGTTTTCTTAGCCTTTCCAGCTTATCCTACATTTTCCTTTTCACCCCCACTCTTCCCTTTCCCCATCCCTCATCCCTTTTGCTCCATCCAGTCTCCTTTTCTTCAGCCGCTCTCATTTTTTGGAGTGTATTGAAGGAGATGTACTGAATTATGCCCTCAGTGATTGCAAACTGCGTCAGTAGGAAGAGCAAAAAAAAAAAAAGCAGGGCTGTGGTTGCAGACACAGTAATTTTTTTTAAAAAAAGCCCAGAGTAATTAAAGCAATTTTTGCTGGGATTAATTTTTTTATTTTTTTCTGTAGAGCCTTTTGTCATCACCCCAACATTGCAGCAGTGTATTCTTTCAGGAGTGTCACAGTGTCAAATTGATTTGGTTTTCTTATCTGAGGAGAAGAAGATAGTAATTGGTGGGGAGGAGACAACGCAGAGGGCGTAGGGGTGGGCACGGGATGGGATTTGTGGAAGACACAGGTAGGGTTTCCAGAAGAATTGGAGGCTTAATTCCTGCACGCTCTCTGTCTGCGTGGATGGCAAGGACCACGGAGTGTGCCGAGCTGCTCTTGCTTGCAACCTTGAGAAGTGGACGCAACATAAAGGGGACGGTCAACTTAATTTGGAATATGAAGATTCACTGAGTTTTTGTCTGATGATACCTACTAATCGACAGCTATCATTTATGACTTTTAATCCCGTGTGCTGATTACAGCCGACTGCTGGAAATCTACACAAACAGGAAACCAAACAACTTATCAGCCTGCTTGATCTTGGCTTATCTCTTCTGTTATGACAAGCGAGGGTTATGGACATTGATTCAATAAAGCACTAAAAAGTGCGCTTCAACTTTATTGGAAATGAAACACCTGCTTAAGTAAAGCAAAAGCTTAAAAACTCTGCGTTATAAAGGCCATCAAGCCATTTCATAGTTGGCTGCTTGCTGATAATATAATCAACGCTCCGCTCTGTATAAGAACAGAAATGCTCTTTTCCCTGGTGAGGTCCCATCCAAATCAATGAGAAGTTCTGGGTAGGGGGTAGCCGGAGGAGTGCTGGAGGAGGACTTCTCCCCTCCCTCCTGTCTATTTTAATTCAGTCGTTGGTGAGGGGTGTCGGTGTGGAGAGGTGGATGGTGAGGAGTTTTCACATGCGGCACAGTGGAGCGTGTAGTGAAGGGAAAGGGGTGATAAATGATGTTTCAAAACTCATCTCATCGGTGTTGAGGGGCTGAAGGGACACAAGAAATGGCAATGTGGGGCCCTGCAGGCTGGGGAGGGTCTTTACAGCCCAAAATGAGAAGTTTGGGTGCTGGGGGTTGTGCTGGTGTGCAGGGGCTTGGGAAGAGGAACTGGTCAAAAGTCAACCCAGTCCAACAGATGGTCTTGTGGAACATCAGGGTAGAGACCTTTCCTATTCCTCTGCTTTTAGACACAGGTGCTGTGGCTCTGGTACACCCAGGAGGCATCTGTGGATGCAACAGATCATGGATGATGACTGACAGAGATTTTCACCATGAATTTCCAGCACAGCTTTCTTAATTTAGTCAAGGCACAAATTTGTAGATGCTCATGACATTGGGCCGCGTTGGGCTTTGAAAGAGATGAGAATGGTACCAGTGACAGTGAACTGTGATGCATAGTGTGGTTGGTACCAGCCACCACAACTATTTGCAACCACTGGTCCAGAGCAAGGCCTTGACGGGAGGACATCATGCGTAGGCTGGAATGCTTTCAGCTGGCTGTCTGAAGGAGCGAAGTGGTGGGGTTTACTGGGCTTTTTGTTTTTTTTTTTAAACCCTCTTCTCTGCAGTTTTGGAAACCAAACCGCGCTGAGAGTGAGCTTTGAGAACTAGATAGCAGGAATGGGGTGGAGAAAGTTGGTCGGATGTGTCCTTGTTTTGTGTTTTAAGATGCAAGTTGCTCAGCATCAGCCAATGTTAGTGAGTGAAAAGGAGACATGAGTTTTAGGAGCGCAGGTTGCTCCATGGGGATGGTCCCTGCCTGAAGGAGACTTGTGGAGGTCTCTGGTTTTGCAGAACTGAACCCCAGGTTTTGTAGAAGCTGTTTCTTCTTTGAACAACCTGTTGTTTACATGGGTCAGGGTGGTGGTTGTTGGTTTGACGGAGGCTTTGTGTCAATGAGCGGTTGGGAATTCACATATCGTTAAGGTGCTTGTTCTCATCACTGGTTGTGTCAGATCTCTGAACATCTTTGGGCTGGCAGTGGGAGACAGGCCAAGTCTTTGTGGTCCAGGTGAAGTGTGGAAGAGCAGAGAGATGAGCCTCACCACTTACAGAGGGGACCACCTGGGATAAAGTGACCTCTCCTCTCTGTTCTTATCCCTGTCTGCTCCTCTCTTCTTGCTGGTTTCGTAAGGCCCAGGCAGTGGCAGTTAAGTCTTTCAATAAAACTACCTTTGTATTCTCCCTGCTTTGACACTATCATTTCTTAAAATAAAGATGCTTAACTGAGTTTCGGGTTAGAAGGAACTATCAGATCTTCTAGCCTGACCCACGTAACAGCTTTGAGCGATGCAACCTCCAGCTGAAACTGTGGAGAAATAATAGGTTTGGTGGCTGTGTTTTTTTACTGCCACAGAGAATTTATCTATGAGACTGCGGTTAACGTGCTAGCTTTGCCAGGAGAACTGCGGAGCTTCTCATCATGTGTGGTTGTGGGTTTGTGTTTCATCTGTAAAATAAGAACCAAACCAAACCCAACCAACCAAAACCACACATAGCTCTGGTTTGGGGCTTTTGCAGGAAGGAATATGTCCTGTTGAACTGTGAGAAACCAGTCAGTCTTTGCCCTTGGCTCAGCCCTGAAAGTCTCTGCGGGCTGAGGACTTCTCTGGGGGACTGGAGAAGTCAGTCATGTCTCTGTGCTCTTTTCTAAAGGGAAAAGCAGGGGGTCTCTTCCAGACAAAATAGTCTGCAGATGCGGGCTCCACCACCATTTTACAGCATGAATCCAGGCAGTTCCCTGTTGCTTTGCCTGTGTCAGCCCTTTGTGGAACAAACTGCTACAAATCTGGGGCAAGATCCATTTCTTCCTTCCTTGTAGTCAAGCGACTACACAGAAACAAGAGGCCAGTGGGAATGTCTTTTGCCCCGCATCAGCAGAGATCATAGAAACACAAAATGGTTAGAGCTGGGAGGGACCTTAAAGCTCATCTAGTTCCACCCACCCCTGCCCCGGGCAGGGACACCTCCCACCAGCCCAGGTTGCTCCAAGCCCCGTCCAACCTGGCCTTGGACACCTCCAGGGATGGGGCAGCCACAGCTTCTCGGGGCAACCTGGGCCAGGGGCTCACCACCCTCAAAGATCAGAGCTCTAGGGACAGGCACCGTAAAAATAACTGATGGAGACCGCCATGGTTGTTCACGAAGTGTGGACTGGCCTTCTGGGAAGGACAACAGGACTGACCTGTTGGAGCAGGTCCAGAGGATGCCCTGAAGATGCTGCGAGGGCTGGAGCCCTTCTGCTGGGAGGACAGGCTGGGAGAGGTGGGGGTGTTCAGCCTGGAGAAGAGAAGGCTCCAGGGAGACCTTAGAGCCCCTTCCAGTGCCTAAAGGGGCTCCAGGAGAGCTGGGGAGGGGCTTTTTGCAAGGGCATGGAGTGATAGGATGAGGGGGAATGGCTTCAAACTGGAAGAGGGGAGATTTAGCTGAGATATCAGGAAGAAATTGTTGACCGTGAGGGTGGTGAGCCCCTGGCCCAGGTTGCCCAGAGGAGCTGTGGCTGCCCCATCCCTGGAGGTGTTCCAGGCCAGGTTGGACGGGGCTTGGAGCACCCTGGGCTGGTGGGATGTGTTCCCTGCCCATGGCACGGGGGTGGAACAAGATGATCTTTAAGGTCCCTTCCAACTCTAACCGTTCTATGATTCTGAGGTTAAGGAATAGTTTATCACTTGTGTGTCAGCTTCCAGGGAAGCTCCCTTCACAGCTGTGGACTGTCTGAAAGACTTGGGGCAAGGGATCAACCCAGCATGCTGTGCTAGAGGGAGGTGTCCAGTGGGAGTGGGACGAAGTCGGAGCCCTCCCTGCTCTCCTTCCATGGACAACTCAGGATTTACGGAGCTGCGGTTACGTGCTGTGAATGACTTTTGCTAATAGAAGTCTCCTAGGAGGATCAGTGAACTACAGTGGGGACAAGGAAATATGAAAATAGTGTTAAAAGTGTTCCTGAACTGCTGAAAGTCTTAAATCAGCTTTTAATCACTGATTTACCTCTGAAACCTTTGCCCATAACTCAGTGATGTGGAGAACCCGAGGGACAGTCGGACAGAGAGTGGGCCATGGTTGTGGTTTTCTGTGCTGAGAAAGTTTGGGTTTGTCTCCATGAGCTTCTTGTATCTGTTGAGACACTGTCTGCTGCCTCTGTGTTGGTTGTGTTAGATTCAGAGCACTGTGGGCTCTGCAGCTACGAGGGGCCTCCAAGATACCTGAAAGGTAGAATTGCTCCTAGAGCATTGCTTTGAGAGTAATTTTTTATACTTTCCAAAAGATGGTGACCAGTAATGTTAATACTTGTATTTATTGCAGTCAGAGATGAGGGCCTTGGGCCTGCTGTGGCTGTGCTTTGCAAGCATGGAGGAGCAGATGGTCCCTGACCTGCATGTTTTACCTCCCTGTGAGGAGCAACATCTTATTTCATGGCTGACATTGTCAAATCTTGCACTCCAGGTGCCATATTCTCCTCCCAAGACTGAAACTCTCGCCGGAGCAGGCTGTTCTCTCCAATGTGCGTTCATATACGTGAGGATTCAACCACTGCTTGGCCTCCTGGTAATGAACGCACCAGACAGGGACTTCTGTCAACCTTCTTGTGCATCCCTAGCAGCAGCATTTCCACCTTTTTGCAAAGTCTCTCCAGTATTTCCATGTCCTCTTCCAGACAAGCAGAGATGGGCCATGGATTCCAGCAGCGGTACACAGAAAAGCCAGGAGCGCTTCTCCATCTTCTGCTCCATAGTCCTCTTGCGCATGGACAACTCTGCAGTCACTGCCAGAGCGGGTGGCTTTGGCCCAGGTACCAGTCCCAGGGACCTCAAGGTGTGGTGTTACAAAGCCACCTCAATAGCAAGGGTATTTATCGATCTAAAGTACCGTGAGCATTGAGTGAGAAGACGAAAAGTGGATTTTGCAAGAAGTTCAGGCTTTCTGCTCTGTTTCTGATGAAGTCAGCTGGACTGCTGGGGTTCAGCCCAGCTGGAGCTGTGGCCCTCGTTTTGGAGGAAAGCAAAAGATGCATCTGGGATAAAAATAATTCCGAACATAGCTATTCAAAGGGAGGGAGACAGCTTCCCGGCTCTGACAGGTGCTGGGATGGCAATGGGAAGCAATAGCACAGGGATCGTGAACAGGCTGGGGACAGTTGCAGGAGACAGATAATCGTAGAATGGTTTAGGTTGGAAGGGACCTTGAAGATCATTGAGTTCCAACCCTCCTGCCGTGGGCAGGGACACCTCCCACCAGCCCAGGTTGCTCCAAGCCCCATCCAACCCGGCCTTGAACACCTCCAGGGATGGAGGTGTGACTGATGTCACGTAGTCAGGAACAGAGGAGTTGGCTGATGGATCAGGCAGTTGACTGATGGACGTGACAGTTGGCCTGCGAGCGGTTGTGGTTAGAAGAAAGGGAATGGCCCAGCCATGACATCCTTGTGCTCTTCAGCAGAGGGGGCACCAGCGGCAGAGTGGGGATAAGAATGGGAGCATTCAGGTCAGGCTCCGAGGAGGGCAACCAGGCTTGGAGAAGTGTGGGGCTGCAGCATCATCTCCCCAGTAGAAGCGATGAAAGTCCAGACACACGGGGCAGAGCCCCGAGGAGCGAGCTGGGAATGACTGACCTTATGCTGGCCTGGACAGAAGGCTCTAAGAGGTCTTTTAATCTATTGATCTAATGACTCATAAAATTTGTGTAATTTCCTTGCCTTCCCACTCTTCCCTCGTGACTGGGCTCTTTGTCACCCTTCTGGCTGGCAGCAAGACAGACTTGTTAGCTCAGGACCTACACGTTGCTTTCCCCAGCAGGTGCTTTAGAGCAGCAGGAGCGTGTGATGTGGTGGAAGGAACTGGGTGAGCGGTGCTGGGAAACAGCAGCAGTTACTGCTTGTTGTCCTCTGCGCTGGAGGGAGACGGAGGGAGCAGAGGAGGGATGGCTTCCTGCCCAGGCCACGTACCAGGAGACGGCTCTTGATTCTGTTCGCAGGTCTCTGACCTTCCTCACACATCTCTTCTGTGCTCAGTCCTTTGTGAGAAGTTCTTATCCATCATCGTCCATCCCTTGTGCTTCTGCGCCTGCAGCTCAGGCCATGCTGCCATGAAGTTCACAGAATCCCAGACTGGTCAGGCTTGGAAGGGCCCTCTGGAGCTCCCCCAGCCCAACCCCCTGCCACAGCAGGGTCACCTCCAGCAGTGGCCCAGGACAGCGTCCAGGCGGGTTTGGGATGGCTCCAGATTGGGAGACTCCCCCACCTCTCTGGGCAGCTGTGCCACTGCTCTGCCACCCGCACAGGACAGAAGTCCCTCCTCATGGGGGACATGAGGCTGATCTCGCTTTGGGCGCATCTCACCCTTATTTCAGTCCTGGTATTTGCCTCCATTTGTCTAATGGCTGGAGATGACCCGTTCTGCCCATCAGGAGCCTGAGGAGGTGTTCTGCCTGCGGGAATGTGTGCGGTCAATGCGTCCCACCACCCCAAACCTGGGGTGACCTCCTCATCCTCTCCTCCATCAGCTGCCTTCCCCACCCAGCCTCCTCGAGCAGCGTGCCAGGCACCTTCCCTCTTGGGTTGTACCACTCCAGACAGTGCGCTGCTTTGAAGCGAGACCCAGAACAGCCAAGAGAGCTCGGAGGGTGGGATGGGATCCAAGCAGCACGTTTGATATCTGATTTGTATTGTCTGCTGACTGTTTGCTAAATTCCCGGTGTAGGAACCACGTTCCAGTGGAGGAGACAGCTCACAGTTAGTCAGAAAATACAAACAATAGATTTTTTATTTTTTTTTTTTAAAAAAACCAAACCCTTAATTTCAGTCTGAAAGCCTATATGGAAAGAGCCAGCATGGCGGTAATCCCTAGGGACTCTTTTTTAAAGCAATTATTTTAATTGCATCATTACTTGTTATTTATTGTGGGTGGCTAGAGAAGCTTAGCTTAGCTCAGGAAAAGGCAAAGCGTGACAGGAGGGCCACAAAGATGATCGGAGGTCCGGAGCACCTCTGCTGGGAGGACAGGATGAGAGAGTTGGGGGTGTTCAAAGAAATTTTTGACTTTGAAGGTGGTGAGCCCCTGGCGCAGGTTGCCCCGAGAAGCTGTGGCTGCCCCATCCCTGGAGGTGTTCAAGGCCAGGTTGGACGGGGCTTGGAGCACCCTGGGCTGGTGGGAGGTGTCCCTGCCCAGGGCAGGGGATTGGAACTGGATGATCTTCAAGGTCCCTTCCCACCTAAACCATTCTGTGAAGGTGACTGTGCTAGCCCACAAACACTGTGTTGAAAAGTAGCTTTTTTGGAACAGAGGGCTCTTTAGTCTGGTAGCTGAGGGTATGGAGATGCATTGTGCAAACTAAAATGAGGAGCTAAAGGGTGGAAATGGATTAGTGTGGCCCCTTCATCATGAGATGAATTCAGAGTTGGGTTGGACTAGATGATCTCCAGCAGTCCCTTCCAACCCTGACCATTCTGTGATTCCTCATCTGTCCAAAGGATGTGTCCTCTACAGTGAGGAACTCGGGTTTGGCGGGGAGCAACCCGAGTAAAACTCTGTGGTCTGTGTCATTCGGGAATATAATAGTCGGAATTGTCTTAAGATGGATGAAATCAGAGAGAAATAATGTCCACTGTGCCCTTCGGTCCATCTCAGGAGTACGAGCAGGGCAGGAACTCCCTAGCAGGGCACAGCAGCTCAAGAACCAAACCTGAACAGAAGCCGAGCGCCAGAGCAGGAGAGTTCTCAGTGGACCATTTACACCACCCCAAGGTTGCCATCCAGCCCCGTGTGCACCGGCTGCGGCAGCGCCTGCAAACACACCGCTTATGCCCCACAGCGCCGAGTAAGACTGGGACCACAGAAGCAGGATGCGCTGAACCTCCTCCTCGGGGAGAGAAATGACTTCCCTGGAGCTGTGTGCCTCACTAGTCCTCTTCTCTTGGTCGCGGTGCTCTGCTTTTAGATCCTGGGAAGCAGCCTTGGGTCTGGGGAGGTTTGTGCCACGTGTACAGTTGAGGTAGATGAGGATTTACTGCAGCGATGGTAGAGGAAACCTGTCCTGGTCTGAGCGACATGGGACTGATTTCTCTTCTAATGTCTGGGAAAACTGCACTTTTAGAAGACTCCAGTGTCTCAGTTGGTGAAAATATTCACTTTAGAGCCAGCTATGGTGTGCGGGTTTCAAGGTCTCAGTGTTTCCAAGCTCGCGAGGTGCAGGGATGAGGAGGAGGGAGACCTGGGAGCTTGACCCAAGTTGGCCAACAGGGTTATTTCATACCACAAACGGCACATTCAATATAAATTAGAAAGTTTGCTGAGGAGTTCTCTCTCTCCTTTGATGGCTGCCATCCTGAGAACTCCTTGCCCCGGTGCCGGAGCCCTGAGCCCTTCCCTTCCTCCCGAAGCCGCAGCACTGGCAGTGTCCCACATTTGGTGTCTCTGTGGGGAGTGCGCGGCTTCCTACGGATAGATTGGGCTGAGCGTAATCCTTGTGTATTTTATATTGGTATCGGGATCAATATTCGTTCTTTAGCATTATTAATGTTAAATTTTTTATATTTCAACCCTCGAGTTTCCTTGTTTTTCCCGGGTGAAGAGGGCTCATCAGGTGAGAGAATAATTGTCTGAATGACAATAAATTGTCGTGGGTTCCTCAACCCATCACAAAACCCAACGATGTAAGCTGCTTTCGGTGCCCTTTGTGCTTCTCGTGGGACTCGACTCTGGAGCAAATGCTGTTGCAATGTAGGGCTGAGCGCGAGCCCTGTAGGGTTGCACGTCCCAGCTGGGTGAGAAAAAGGAAAAGCCCGATGACCTGACACTCCTGCTCGTGATAGATCGGTGTTGGTTGCACAAAAGCAGCGATGGCCCGCCCCAAGCCCTGGCGAAAGTCCCATCTAGATAAATCGCTCTGCTTTCTTCCACTCAGCCTCCTCTGGAGGCTGTCCAGACTGGACAGGAGAGACCTTGTTGCCTCCCAGTTAGAAGGGAGGAACGAGACGCCCGATCTGGACGTGGTGTTCCAGGCGATGCTTGGCTGCCTGTAGGTTTGTATGCCGTTGCTGTTTGGTTATTAATCTTCCCAAGGATTGTTTTGTGTTGGGGGGTGTTTCCAGGAGAGGCAGTGCAGCTCCAAACCCTGAGTGCCCCATGTGGGTGGTACGCACGGTTTCAGAATTGGGCTGAAAAGCGGTCTCCGGAGCGGCTCCTGCATCGCCAAGTTTCCTAAGAGCCTGGAAAAGGAGCCACAAGCCCGGCAGCGTCAGTGGCCCCGCAGCGAGGCCGGTGTCCAGGGATTGTGTCCCTGGGCTCTCTCCCTGGTGGTAGCAGAGCAGCAGTGACACTGCTCAGCCATCTGCCATCAACTTTTTCAAGTCCCTGTGCCTCTCTGAGTCTTTATTGCCTCTCCCGGTCACCGCCGAACCTGGCAGCTGGGTCACGGTCTCTGCTTAACGCCGGTACGTACCTGGTAATAAATATTATTATTTTTTTGTCTTGTATTGCCAATACACTCCGGTAATAATTCACACTGAAGAAATTTTGTGCGGATAGGGAAAAGAGCTGCGCTGGACCTTCACCGCCACGATGGCGACAGGGAGCTCATGCGCGTAGGTGTTACCCCATAGAGAAAGGTCACTCCTGTCCCCCAAAACTCGCAATCTAGGTAAAGTTAGCAGGCTGCAGAGAGGAGCCCACAAACTTTGGCTTATTTCTTTTTTTTTACTGCCCAGTCCTTTAACTGCAGCCCACTAAAGCCTGGTGAAGCAAGGTGACCGGTGTGCCGTAATCCCCCTCCGGGCACTGCTGTAGGAGCCGGGCACGCGGTGATGCTCTGCCTCGAGTCCAGCCAACCCACCGGCAGGAAGGAGCCTCCGCAGAAGGGATGTGGGGCCTGTGCCAAAAAGCCTTTCCCCATTCCCATCTTCCTCCCGGGCTGGGGGGATGAAGGTGCGAGGGTGGCAGAGCCGACCTCCTATGGTGGTGCCTGAGCGCGGGAGACGCCAGATGAAGTGGCCTTCTCTGGTCCTGTTGTCCCCCCCCCCCGCCATCCCTCCAACACCCTCAGACCAGTGAGGGAGATAAAGGCGTTGTCTTCTGCCTCTGCGGGACTCCAAACAAACGGGGCAATGTGCCCCCCTGGGCAGGCACCTTGGACCCCGCCAAATGGCGACGCTTGTGTGGGTGCTGCTGTTCCTGCCATCTTAGGGCATGAATGGACAAGCAGGGCATTGACGGCTGCGGGGACACACACAAACGCGCCACTGTGTCCCCTCTCACACCTTCCCCTCCTCCTCCTCGGCCCCGATGGCCGGAGGACAATGGCTCTATCCACGCCAAGGTTCACAGCTGGCAAGGGCGGAGGAGAGGCCCGGGACAAGGGTGGAGTGCCGGAAGGAGAAGGGATTCAGGAGGGTCCGGAGGGATAACCGGCTCGGGGAGGGATGGGACAAGGGGCAATGGGGGAATTCGAGAGGGGCTGGAAGAGGAGAAGGTGCGGAGAGGGCAGTAGGGAGAAGGGAGTAGAAAGAAGAGGGCTCGGGAAGGTTTGGGAGGGAAGCCAGGGCTCGGCCACCTCTTCTGCGTGGAGCTGCCTGCCTTTTCCCACAGGGCTCCCCGAGGGACATGCCCACGTCCTCCTGTGGCACAGCGGGATGGTTCCTTTGGCTCCTCACGCCTCTTCTGTCTTGGGATGTCTTTCACCACACGCCTTGTCCTCCCCGAGGCCTGGGAGATGGAGAGAGGACATTCTCTCGCTATATATACACCTATACCGAGTATAGACACCGGCTCGTATCCCCTTCCTCCTCCTGTGTCAGGAATAGCAACGCTGTTATGGGAGCGAGGGTCGCTGTGGGCCACGGTAGATGATTAGGCATGCTTTCCAGCTTCTCCACAGGCGCTTTTGTCAGATATTTTCTTCTGTGCACATAAGCTAAGGAGTTGTGGGCCCGTGTGAGAGCAGAAGGAGCTTTCCAGGGGAGGTGGAGATGCTGGTGTGGACGGTGCTACTGACTCTGGACACCGGGCTGCAGGCTGGCCATGGTTTGGTTGTACCTCATAGCAGTGTGGTTCATTACTCTGCGTGTTTTGATGCTAACACTGGTTCTGTCTTCAGCCAGGTTGTTGCTCCAGGGTCTTCCTGGCCACTGGAGACCCTCTAATGCTTTTTACTCCCTACGGTAAATCCTGGGGTCTTGGCTAAATCCCACCAGTCCTGTATCTCCAGTTCTTCTGATGCACTACTTTCCCTGCATCCCACCCCAAGCTGGTGTGGGATAGTTTCTCCTCTCAGCGGAGAGGGATTGCAGTGGGGTCAGATGTGAGATGCTGTCTGGGAGCTCACCGAGAGCGAAAGAGCTGCCCAGGGAGGAGGTGGGGTCAGATACGGTCGGGCTGGGTACAGTCCTGGCCTCTGTGAAAGAGGTGTTGGGTCCGTGTTCAAGGCCCCTCTCTGTTCCTCCGTTCATTAGTTCCTTTCAAATACGTGACACCCAAATTTGGCTCCCTGGAGCCCACGGGTTCTGGGTGATGCCCAAATTCTCATGAACCCCCATCTCCTTGGCCCTGAGTTTGTTGTTCTCCCCAGGATCTTGCTCCATGGACTCCCAGAGCTTAGCCTTGGCTGTGTTTCTGGTGTGACTTTGGATCTTGGCTCTGCTCCAGCATGAAGAGGGGATGCACGAGTTGCCCCGTTGCTTTGGAGAGCCGGGGCTGTCCTCAGTGATGGGCTGGCAAGGAGATGTCCCCGGGACGGGACACGGGGTGGTGGCTGTACCTCTGCATTGACTGGGACGGTCCTACCTTTTGTGATGGGAAGGGGCTGCGTTTGCACGGGTGTGGGAGAAGGGTGTCCTGTTGCGACCGAAACTGCTCGGTGGTGGTGTTTAGGCGTGAGTAACCAGCCGGTGTATCTCAGTGTAGCTCCATCACTGTCAGATCAGGTGAAGGTCCCCGAAGGCAAACCGTTGCATGCATTGACACCACGTAAAAGTTTCCCCCACCGGCAGCCCATGCAGACCCCAGCGGGCTGTCCTGGAGGGGCTGAAGGAAGATGATAAGAGGGGTTGGCCTGAGGAGGGGCTCACCCCATGGAGGAACCGTGCTGCGGTGCAGGGAGAAGGTCCGGGGGGCCCCTTTCAGTGCCTCGGACAGCCGGGGCTTCGCTCTGGGGTGGTCCCGAAAGCGCTTCGGGAGCAAGACGGAGGAGTGGTCTGGCTTGGCGTCCCACTCGGGTTACAGGAGCCCCTTTTGCTGGGAGTGACTGGTTATCGTTACAGTCAGGTAATAAAGAGCATTAATTAAGGAGGAATGCTGGACCGGTATCTGGGGGGAGGCAGGGGCTGCAGGGTCCCTCCCGCCAGAGGGGATCTTTTCCCTGGCTCCGTACCCTCTGAACAGCCCAGGCTTGGGTGCGTGGGGCGATGGGGAGATCGTCCCTCTGTCCTTTACGCAAGGAGCTGCGTCCCTGTGGCTGTGTCCCCAGTGGGCAGACGCGCAGCCCGTGTCTCTGTGCAGGGACAGGATTTTGCCGTGGTCCTTCGCCGTGTCCCGCTCCAGGCAGGGCAGGCACGGCGGGGGGACACCGTACCCAGGCAGAGCGAAGCAGGGCCATCGCGTTGGATGCTCTTGGGGCTTCGCCCTGCTGATGGAGAAGCAGGGCTGAAGCCGAGCGCCTGAAGCTCTGAAGCCCCGCAGCTCCTCGGGCTTAGGCGGTGTTTGGTTAGCCAGCCATGGCACGGATTCCTCGTGCTCGCCGCCAGGCCGGCAGCCAATCCCCCAGGACCGAAGGATAAACAGGGGGAGGACGCGGAAGGTGGGGGTGCTGAGCAGCGCAAGGCCCTGGGAATGTGCCGATGCGGCAGCCCGGCAGCCACCGATTGCACAACCCCTCACGCACGGCCACGGGAACGTGCTCAGCGCTGCGCCGGGGCTCTGCACTTCGCTGCGGCGCCATCGTCCACCCCAGTGTGGTGTGCCACTGCTGAGCTTTGCGGGCAACACTGTGCCCTACCAGGCAATGACTGGTGGGCCTTCATGCCCGACGTGTGATTGTTGTGCTCAGCTGTGTATCGCACCGACGCTTGACACCCAGCGCGTGCTGGAGAGCCGCTGGGAGAGGGGATGCTGCACCTTGCCATGTGGGACCATCAGCCAGGAGCTCCTGGAGTCTCCTGGTCCTGTTCCACCATGCACCTGCTGGATATTTTGTTGTTGCCTCCCTGTTCAGCACTGGTTTGGACACCAGGGTGTCCAGTGCCTCAGTTCCCCCATAAACACCCTCCCCTGATGCACTTTCTGTCAGGAGAGCGCCAAGCGGAGGTCCTTGGGCAGGTGCTTTGCTGGTTATGGTGACCAGGTGAAGGACCATCCCAAAAGGGAGGGGATTCTGCCCCTCTACTTTACTCTACTCTGGTGAGACCCCACCTGGCGTACTGCCTCCAGCTCTGGAGACCCCAACATAGGAAAGACACGGAGCTGTTGGAGCAGGGCCAGAGGAGGGCACGAAGATGCTGCGAGGGCTGAGCCCCTCTGCTGGGAGGACAGGCTGGGAGAGGGGGGGTGTTCAGCCTGGAGAAGAGAAGGCTCCGGGGAGACCTCAGAGCCCCTTCCAGTGCCTAAAGGGGCTCCAGGAGAGCTGGGGAGGGACTTTTTACCAGGGCATGGAGTGATGGACGAGGGGGAACAGCTTCAAACTGGAAGAGGGGAGATTTAGATGAGATATTAGGAAGAAATTGTTGACTGTGGGGATGGTGAGCCCCTGGCGCAGGTTGCCCCGAGAAGCTGTGGCTGCCCCATCCCTGGAGGTGTTCAAGGCCAGGTTGGATGGGGCTTGGAGCAACCTGGGCTGGTGGGAGGTGTCCCTGCCCATGGCAGGGAGGTGGACCTAGATGATCTTTAGGGTACCTTCCAACCTAAACCATTCTATGAAAAGCTGTGGGCTCTCCTGCGTGCTCCAGCCACCCATGCTGTTCCACCAGCAGCATGTCCACAAGCCTACTCTCTCTGCTGTGCCGTGTCAGACCGCTCCCCGAGCTGCTCCAGACGTGAGCAAGCTGCCTGCCCTTTGCACCACGTTTCAGGTGAAGGTTTGAACCCAGTGGGGTAACGGACCTGGGCTTGTCTGTAGGTGAAGGACTTCAAAGCAAAGGGCTGGTGCCACCATCTCCTGCAGGTTGCTCCCTCTCCTGGCCACGCCGCTCACCGGGCACTGCCCAGCGTGTCCCACAATTTGAAGGCAGCACAGCAGCGTTACTCCAAAGCCCTGGGACCACAGATGCTTGTCCCCATCATGCTGCGGTGCCGCTGGAGTGCTCCTTGTCCCGTCTGAAGTGAACACGGGGCAGCATTACAGCAGGTGACATCTGCCGCGCTTCAGGCGAGTGTTTTGGAGAAACAGCGGGGATTTCAGAGCAGCCCATGGTGGAGGCCGTCCCTTGTAGCTGTCTGTTTTGGGAACCAGGCAGGACCGAGGTGACAGGGAAGGGAAACGTGCGGCAGGCTTACCAGGGTCTACGCCTTTTAGTCTGTCTTAATCACAGACCTCTTCTCACTGCCTTTTGCATCGCTTGGAGCAACGGTGCTTCATTTGTCATTCAAACCTACCAAACCCCCAGCGGGTCCCCGAAACCCAGAACGAAAAATTCACCCTCCAGTACTTGGTTTCAGTGCCCCGGGGGGATGTTCTGGGCTTGGCACAGCCTCTCCTCTTCCTCCTCATCACTGGTGTGTCCCCCCCCCCCCAGCCCGTCGCTGATGTTCCTCAGCCCGTGAAAAGGGTTGACCTCCTTGTCATCTCCGGGTTCCCACATCTGGTTCTCGTTAGCAGATCCCAGGATGAAGTTCTTCAGCTCTCTCCCTTCCTCCCACCCCCAGGTGACCCAGGCAGGATTATGGGTGATTAGAAGACAGGCAACAGAGCAAGAATAGTTGGGGGAGGGACTGTTATAAATAGAAATACCATAAACTTATCAGCCTATCACTTGAGGTAAATTCTGGTTTTAATCTCTCAGACCTGTAAATATGACGACTCGCGGGGCCCAGACGCCGTTAACCCTTTCAGATACTCAGGGCCCACCTCTGATGGGAAGCGGAATGCGGCGGAGCACCTAAAAAGGGGATGGGGGGAGCACGTTCTCGAGCGGGGAGGATGTCACCAGGAGGGACGAGCTGGCAGACCCACGCCGTCAGAGCAGGGGCAGGGAGGAGACGGGCGGCGCGGGAAGCACCTCCGGTTGGATGTCAGTCGTGTTTGGAGGTTTGGGGAAGGCAGAGAAAACCAGTCCAAACATTGGGATTCCTGACATTCTCACACGTACGGACGGGGGCCTCTGCTCGCCCGGCTCTGCTCACGAGGAGGGTGTTGCGGGTTTAACATCTTCTTGTTCTTCGGGCAAAGTTTACTTTTTGGGGATCTCCTCAATGCTTTGGCAAGGGAGGGGTGAGAAAGCAGAGTGGATGGAGGGGTGACATGGTGTGAGAGCGGGGTGGCAATGTGGGGGGGCCAAAAGGGGGACAGGACGTTGGGACCTGGCAGGTTTGGGACTTTCTCTGCAGCAGCGCCGACTGAAGGAGTTGTGAAATGGAAGGTTGTCCTGGAAGAGTTTGCCCCGAGGAGTCTCCATGTTTGTACGGGGAGGGCAGCGTGGTAGAAGTGGCTGAACCACTTGGTCCTGGTACCCTCCTGCCCTGGGATGTTCGTTGTCTGCAGAGCATGTGAATAAGGTGGTTTGTGCGACAATTCTCTTTGGGCAGCTCTGCGGGTGCCTGCAGCACCTCTCCCAGCTTGGTGCTCTGGGCTGGAAGGCAGAATTAATCCTGCTGAGCTTTGGGGACACCAAAGGGTGACGAGAGCTCTCGCATACTCTTAGGGCTGGTGCAGAGGAGATGCTTTGTGGGCATTGCTGCTCTTCCCGCAGCGAGAGGGCGAACGGGGGAGTACGGGGGAGCTCAGAGCTTCCCTGGGCTCTTCCGTCTTTCTTTTGCTGGGACGAGGAGATGCGGGAGTCCGTCTCCTGCGGAGCTGTGTGGGTGTTGAGCTTCCCAGGGTCCCTTCTCGGTGGCTTCCTGCTCCCTCCTAATCCCCACTTTGGAGGGGGAGGGAGCATTGTTAGTGTCGTTAGGAGCTCGTGACTCAATGGAGTAGTATTAGCTTTTAATTAATCACCTAAGCTGGCTTTTGGTAAGAGCCTGGCCTGCGTGGAAGCTACGGGCGGTGGGACGTTCCTTGTGCAGGTTTGCCAGCGAGACCCACTGCCCTGACATCCCCGTTTCGCCCTCGCTGGCGCAAGTGCCTCTGTCGCCAAACAGAGGAAAGTCCTTTATTTTTAGTGGGCAGCCCCTTCCCGTGGCACATGCGCAGCCGGATCCCACCACGGCTGTTATCGTGTCTCAGCTCCGCAGCAGCACAGCTGACGCACCTCTGGCGTCACAGCGCTTATCTCACCCTTCGTCTGGGTCTCAGCTGAGGGCTCCTGAAGGTGACTTTTAAGACAAGGTAGCAAAGGAATAGGAAGGCCCAGCACACCGCTGTCTATTGAGGGCCTCCTGTCCTTTCTGGGTTGGTCCTCGGCTCCTCTTCTACTATGGAGAAGCTCCTGGAGATAAGAGGTGTGGAGGGAAACCCACTGGGGTCAGACTTTTCTTGGACAGGCTCAGTAGCTTGTGGAAAGGCAGCAAAATTGGTAAAGTGCCTTTTTCGCTCCTTTGAACCTGGGTCCCAACCCTGGGGCTTGGGATGAAGACGAGTTTTCTGATAGCTTTCGTGGTGGGTGTTTGCCAAACACATCCTGTGGTTTATAGTGCGGTGTCTTTGGCCAAGAGCAGGGCAGCGGAGAGAGGGGAGTGCTCACCCCCTGGCAGAAGGGCTTCAGCCGATTCGAAGGGGTCACAGTGGCTAAGGAGTGGCTGCTTGTAGAAGAGGTGTCTCAGTAGAGCCACATGCAGTGAAGTGTCGGGAGCAGGCTATGGCAGATGTCCTTGGGGATGAGTGAGGGACACAAGCACCTGTGGTGCTGGCCATCAATGAGCTCTTCCAGCCATAGAATCATAGAATTGTTTTGGTTGGAAGAGACCTTTAAGATCATCAAGTCCAACCATCAACCCAACACTGCCAAGTCCACCGCTAAACCATGTCCCTCAGCACCACGTCTACCTATCTTTTAAATACCTCCAGGGATGGTGAGTCCACCACTTCCCTGGGCAGCCTGTTCTAATGCTTGACAACCCTTTCGGTGAAGGAATTTTCCCTAATATCCAATCTAAATCTCTGCTGGCCTAACTTGAGGCCATTTCATCTTGTCCTATCGCTTGTTACTTGGGAGAAGAGACCGACCCCCCCCCCTTGCTACACCCTCCTTTCAGGTAGAGAGCAATAAGGTCTCCCCTCATCCTCCTTTTCTCCAGGCTGAACATCCCCAGTTCCCTAAGCTGCTCCTCATAAGACATGCGCTCCAGACTCCTCACCAGATTTGTTGCCCTTCTCTGGACACGCTCCAGCACCTCAATGTCTTTCTTGTCATGTCAACCATAACTCAAAGCAGGACAACTGCATGGTTGCTACCATGTCGCTGCAACTTCAGGGGAGAACGTGGCTGTCACAATGTGGCACCCCCTGTGCTGACGTGGGGTCTGCAACTCTCTATAAGCGAGGTGTTGGCACAGCTCGAGACCTCATGGGCTCTGCCTGTCCCGTCCTCTTCTGCCTGGTGGCAGCATCGCATGTCCCAACTCCAGATGCATCCTTCCATAGCAAGAGTTCGCATGGGGGACAGCATCACCCCTTCTCCCCCTGAGTCCCTGGGCTCTGCCGCGGAGGCGTAGGGCACGCAAAGGGTTAGGTGTCTGGCGAGTGAACGGCTACCCAGGCTTTTTTTCCTTCTAGCCAGGGTTACTAAGGGAGAGATCCCTCCGTCCGCACACACACCCTGTCCGCTTGGCAGAATTCCTAGCTGGATTTATTTCTGCCGATTTGCTTGTCTTGGTATGAAAGGGATTTGCAGAGGGGAGAGCTGCAATTGGCCGGGGTTGGGTTGAAAAAACCCCCCGTTCTGGGTTTTGCGGTTCAGCGGCTGACCTTTCCCCAGCGCATGGTCTGCGGAGAGGGGAGGAGGGGGGGAAAGGCGAGGGGTCAGGGTCTTCTCCTGGGCAAGGGACGTCGTGCTTCACCGTGGAGCTGCGGGGTCTTTCGGGAAGTGCCGTCTTCGTTATCTGAGCTCGGGGAGGTGGGGGGAGCTGGGAAGCTTCTCTTCCACTTTCTTGGCAGTGTCTTTGGCACCGAGGGCTGGCACCGACCCCAGAGGGCTGCAGACTCCCACTTCAGAGAGACAGATAAAGAAAGCACTTTCTGTCAACAAAACCCAGCCCAGCTTCCCCCAGAACAGGAGAGAGGAGGAGGAGGAACCTTCCGGGAGAAAGCAGAGGGAAGTCCACCGCTTGCCCGTGGAGGAGAGGAGAGGAGAGGGAGGAGGGCTCCTGCGGGTTCGGGAGCTCCTCCAGAGCTGTCGTGGCAGCGGCGGAGAAATTCCAGTGCACTCTGTGAAGAGGAGGAAAGGGTCCAAAGGGAAGGCAACCATCTTTCCCAGAACACCTCCTGAGCCCATGCTTACAGCCCTTGCCTCTGCGGGGATTGCTCTCTCCAGTGGGGAGCCCCTCCATCAGCACTGGCAAGGCCAGCGGCGCCTGCAGCTTCGCTGACGAAGCTGTTGCAGGCCACGTCAGCGCCAAAGTTGTTGTTGGTGGTTGGGTAAGACCTGGCTCTGGTGCTCTGTGGAGCCATGTGTCTTGCATAGCTCAGGCCTGACCCCATGATCTCCCTTCTCCCACGTGTCCTGAGCCTGGTCCCAGGAAGCCCACGTGTCCCACAGCCAGAGAGCGGCCCAAAAACTGCTGTAGACAAACCCACCTGTGTGGTCCAACTTCCCAGGTAGTGCCACCACCCTGGCTTGTCCCATGTGCCCCATCTCTGTCTGGTTTTACACTGGGTATGGATAGATGGCAGTCCCCAAACTGAAGGATCTGCTGGTCTTCTCAGATCAGTTTCTTGGCTCGGCAAAGGTCTGGTGGTGGTTCTGACCTGCTAAGCAAGGGCCTTTCGTGTCCTCCTCAGGGCTCATGCTTCCACCTCCTCTCCCCTTGCAGGCCACGACATTAATGGAGCTCTGGAACCATCTAACATCGACACTAGCATCCTGGAAGAGTACATCAGCAAGGAGGACTCACCAGATATGTAAGTGCTTCCCTTGCTCCGCAGCAGGCAGCGTGTTCGCTGGTGTTTTCTGTGGAGGGATGTCGAGCAATTTCCAGCCCTGCAATTCAAGGAATCATTTAGAAATCACTGTGCACCCTGGCTGCGCCTCCGTCCCTCTTGGAGTCCTCTTCTATCGCTTTTTGCTCCTTGTCTCATTTCCAGTTCTTCCTCCTGTCTCTTCCTGGCTTCTTGCCTTTGAATTTCCCCAGTTTCTTCTGTCCCCTCTCTTTCCCCTCAAGACTTTTCCTTAATGTGAGCAATGGGAAAGCAAGCGCTGGGAGCTCGGTGTGGACAATTAAATCCCCAGCGTAACACAAGTGTGGAGAAGGGTCGGGGTCTCCCCGCGTGCGCCAACACTGGCAAAGCCAGGGGGAGCAGACCTGGATAGCAGTCAAGGTGACCTGGGCTGCAGGGTGGGAGCAGGACCTTTGGGGCCAACGTGACAAAGCGGCCAGTCTGTAAGCTGAAGCACGGTGAGCAGGTCTTGCTGTCTTCACAAGCTTTGAGGTTGGTGTCCTGGGCACTTCTGGCTTTTACAGCTCCACAGGTGGATTTTGCACCTTTGGGGTTGGATCCATCCCACCAACCCAGGTGACAGACCTGCCTCCCTGTACGCTCCTGCTGGTGCCACCACAATGCTGCCTGTTTTGCTGTTTTCTGGGTGTCCCAAAGCACCCTAGTGGCCCCGTCCCCCGTTGCTGCATGGCTGGGGAGGGGAGGGGAGGGGTGGGCAGAAAGTACTGTCTACCTGTCCCTCTGCTGAGGTTGTCCCCTTCTCTCTCTCAGCTGTTTCCCTGACATCCCTGCTTCAGCCAGCTATGCACACCCCCAGCCCTCCAGCTCAACCACCATCAGCGCGCCTCCTGCCAGTTCCATCGCCAATGTGACCAACCCCGCTTCCAACGGTTCCCTCCACCTTCCTCCCCCGGGCAGCCAGATCCCAATCCGACATGGTCCTCTTCTGGCCAACCCTTGTGGACCCAGCTATGGTGCTCACCTCAACTGCAATAACAACAATGGCATGGTGGTGCCCAAGGCCTACCTTGGTGGCCATTGCCTAAACAACGTGGTCCCTCCAATCAAATCAGAGCCTAAGGCCTCCTACGCACCTGGGTAAGTGGGGTTGGGGTGGCAGAACAAGGGCAAGTGGTGGGACAAGTGCTCCTCCAGGCTGATGGGGCCTGGAGGGTTGGTGTAGTTTGTCCCACAGTGCCTTAACCGGTGGCAACGTCAGTCTCTATTAAGCCCTGGCTTCACAGAGAGATGCTTTTTTACGAGTGTAGGTCCTGAAGTTTCCTGAAAGGTTGTTTGGAAGTTCTGGTCTGTATGCATTGAGTTGGAGAGGATCAGTAACATCCCCCATGTCTGCAGGTGGTGGTAGAGCCATCGGCTCTGGCTGACCAGGATATCTGTGCTGCGCATCTACAAGTGTGTGATAGGAGAACATTGTAGCACTGTGGTTTATTTAAGAAGGAAGAGACACAGAATAAATTTGAACAAGACAAAATTCAGCCTCCGGGATGTTCCTGTGACTATCCCAGGGGAAGCTGTTGACTAAATTGGGCAGAGAGATGGACTTCTCTTGGCCTGATGTTATAGGTGCTCTGCTCAAGAGAAGGAAAAGATGGCAGCTGAGCTGGATTTGTGCTCCTTTGCAACACGCTCTGGATGCAGCCCTGGTGAAGGGGAAGAGGATGACCAAGTTTTAGTATTGCTGATGGACTCAACTGGGCATTTAGTCCTGGCAGGAGAAAAGACATGGTTCCTGCTCTCTGGGGTGGCCTTGCCTGGAACAGGCAGGAAGGGAATGACGCTGGCAGGCTTGGAGAGCGCAGTGATGTGGCAGCAGCCATCTGCAGCGGCCAAAGGGGCCAGAGAAGAGCCCATGTCAGTAGAGAGCACTTTGGCAGGCATGGCATGCGGAGAGGGTATGGCCCTGTGGTGGTGTCTGGCATAGGGGCTGGCACGCATAAAGCTTTACTGCCTGGAGACCCAAAGGGAAGAACGTGTCTGGTGTCTTCCTCCTCATGCTGATTGACGAGAAGCTCAACATGAGCTGGCAATGCGCGATCGCAGCCCAGAAGGCCAACCGTATCCTGGGCTGCATCAAAAGAAGCGTGGCCAGCAGGGCGAGGGAGGGGATTCTGCCTCTCTACTCCACTCTTGTGAGACCCCACCTGGAGTACTGCGTCCAGCTCTGGAGCCCCCAACATAAGAAGGAAATGGACCTGTTGGAGTGGGTCCAGAGGAGGCCACGAAGATGATCCAAGGGCTAGAGCACCTCTGCTATGAGGACGGGTTGAGAGAGTTGGAGTTGTTCAGCCTGGAGAAGAGAAGGCTCCAGGGAGACCTTATAGCGGCCTTCCAGTCCCTAAAGGGGCTCCAGGAGAGCTGGGGAGGGACTTTTTACAAGAGCATGGAGTGATAGGATGAGGGGGAATGGCTTCAAACTGGAAGAGGGGAGATTTAGATGAGACATTAGGGAGAAATTGTTGCCTGTGAGGGTGGTGAGCCCCTGGCCCAGGTTGCCCCGAGAAGCTGTGGCTGCCCCATCCCTGGAGGTGTTCAAGGCCAGGCTGGACGGGGCTTGGAGCACCCTGGGCTGGTGGGAGGTGTCCCTGCCCATGGCAGGGGGTTGGAACTAGGTGATCTTCAAGGTTCCTTCCAGGAATAGCCCCAGGACTGCTCGTCTCTGCAAGCCCCTGTCTGGCTTTTCTCCCTCTGCCTTGTGCCCTCTAGTGTTGCCAGCAAGTACAGCGTGGCAACTCGCAGATTGGGAAGCCTTCACCACCCTGAACCGATGATTCAGCCATAATGCAGCTCCGTTGAGATGACTTTGGCCCTTTGGATGAACTCGGGAAGATCTCTCAGAAAGAGACAAGCTAAACAAAGTCTCCCCTTTTTTATTCCCGGACCTGGGAAGGCTACGTGCTGCTTAGGGAGAGCCATGCCCAAAAGCATGACGTGATGCCTTGGCATGTCCCTTTCTTCTGCATACGTCTGGCATTCTCCAGGACGTGAGAGGTCATGAATAAGGAGCATGGCTTGCTGTTAGAGCTGGAGACCTTGGTTTGGATGCAGATGAACTGAGTCAGCTTTGATGGCAGCATTTCTTCAGCATCCCAGAATGAGTCTTCCCCATTGCACTAGGCTTTTCCCGCAGGAGCAATGTCTCACGTGTTGGATACCAACAAACTCTTCCCTTGGACTGGGCATATCCGCACTACCTCCCTACGTGAATTCTGCAGTGTCCACCTTTCTGCTACAGGGCCTTTTCCAGTCTCCAGGATTCACTGAATTGTTCTGGGCCCTTGTTATTGGCCAAAACTTGTCTTGCTGAGGCGCAAATCCTGATAAATTCATGGGAAATACGGTATGAAGTCATGGCCAGCATGGCAAGGAGCCTGGAAGTGAAGCTGGTGATAGATGCTCCAGATCAAGCGTAGGAAGAGAGTGGTGGAAAGGTGCTACAAGTGAAGGTGGAGGCTGAGGGAAGCATGGTGAGGGCTCTTTGTTGGGGTTACCCGACCTCATCCCTCTCCAGCTACTGCTGTGTACCACTTACCATGCAGAACCCATTCACTGGGTCTTGGGCGCCTCTGGTGCAGGAAGGTGCTGGTGGGTGTCCTGGTTCCTCTGTCAGGAGCAAAGTTTCAGAGAGACGTGAGCATGGTATACTGCACCTTTCCTCCCTGCAGCCCTAAGGCCCTCGTTGGCTTTTTAGCCACCTTTCTGAGCAGCACTGGTTTGTCTGGGATTATTTTGCAGCCACGGAGCTGGTGGTGTAAGATGGGGGCGTGGAAAGGGCTCCCCATTGCAAATCCGCTTGTGATGAGGAGAGAGGTGTCAGGAGGTGGGGAGGAAAACAGCCGGGTTTGTCTTCAATGGAGCAGACGTTGCCGAGGTTCTGAGCTGTCGAAACCTGCTGGGACTCGCTGAGGCTGTGTGACACCAACAAGACCAGATATGAACGGGCAGAATCTCCCTGCCGAAGGTCTCCACAGGACAGAGCACGCTGCAGATTCTAAGGCAAAGTGAGCTTTTCACTAGAGCATAGGCAAGGACCACTCCAGCCACCAAAGCCACTGTCCCCCTGCCCATCGGGGGTTGGACTTAGATGATCTCCAGAGGTCCCTTCCAATCCTGACCATTCTGTGACCTCTGCTGCAGCTTTGCCTTGCAGTGACCATGGCTCAGCCTAGCTGGGAGCAGGGCCTCAACTTTTTCCGTACACTTGATCTCCGAAACACTGCTAGAGAAGAACCAGTATTTGAAACAGGCAAGCCCCTTTACTTGTGCACCAGGGTGGTGGAAATTCTACCCTGGCCTGAAGATGTGTGAGGCCCCAGCGTCTACTGCGCTGGGACGCATGTCGAGGAGGGACTGCGAAAAGAAAGAAGAAAAATTGGTTCAAATCAATTTCCAAGGAGGTGCTTCGGAAATGGCTGAGGAGCCCAGCTGCCTGGAGTCCGTGCTGGTTCGAGGTGGAGTAAGGAGATGCAGGAGGTAACCTGCAGTGCATCTGCGCTGCCACCGCACGCGATAAAGGGCTGGTCCTCAATCCTGCCATGCCCGAGCCATGGGCGTGCTGGAGGAGGCAGCTGAGAACTCCCCCTTTTATTTGGTGGCATTTAGCACTCAGTGCCAAATCCTGCTCCTGGTGACGGTGGAGTAGAGCCGGGGTGATACAGCCAGCAGCTGTGGTGGTGCTCAGGTTCGTACAGGTCACAAGGCGCAATCCATCCCGTGGGCATCCAAACCTTCATTTTTGGGCATCAGATCCCCCCCAGAGCCTTCCATGTACCCATGGTGAAGCACACGGTCTTTCTCTGGGGAAGCAGATAAATTCCTGTTTGGCTTCTTTTAACCGGAGGGCTCTCCTTGGCAAGTCAACAAAGTGTCTGTCCCTGCTCCTGAGGTCCCAGCTGTGCAGAGCGGGGTAGCAGCGACAGTCCCGAGCTCGTCCCCCGGGGTGACGGGGATCTGCTGCCGGCACCGCTGGGATTTCCAACTGGAGCCCGGAGGGTGCTTTGATCAAACTGGACCTATCGGTTGTGCTGGAAGTTGGTTTAAAATGACCTTCCCTTCTCTTTTCCCCATTGCTCCGCAGCACTTTACCTGACTCTCCCCCGGACTCGGGATCAGAAGCCTATTCTCCTCAGCAGGTGAATGGTAAGTGCTTGAAAGAGAGAGAGAGAGAGAGGAGCAGGGGGGTGGAAAAATAAAAATAAAAATAATAATAATAATAATCCAAACTCCAAACCCAACATCCTCCCCCCTGTTTGTTCCGTGAAAGTGGTTGGCTCTGAAATCTTTATCAGACGGGAGAAAACAGGCGGCTGCAATACGTGGGGAGATTATCAGTTAGTAAATATCCCCAGACTTTCGCCTATTGTTCTGCTGCCGGTCTTTGCAAGGGGGGAGAGCGAGCGAGCGAGGGAACGGGAGAGAAGGCGAGGTGGGAATCCACTTCCACGGGGAGAGACCGGCGGTGTGCCTTGTCCCTGGGCAGGGTGGGATGTGGAGCCTACGAGCCTCCTCATCCTGCCCTCCGCCGAGCGAAAGGCAAGGAGCGTGAGCGCGTCCCTGACATGGAGCCCGGCTCCGAGAGACGGACATGAACCCGCCGTTCAGCAGTAAGTTCCTTCCCAGCCCTTCCCTCCCCTCCAGTGGGGCCAGCTGGTCCTGGGGGGAGGTCTTCTGCTCCCCCTGCAATGAGCAGATAGAGTTGGGTCCCCCCCCCTAGGTGCTGGCAGGGTCACTGCCGGCCCCTTCTGGCTCCTCCTGGGGAAGCCACCGAGCGTTGTTTGGTTCTTCTGGTGACCTTCACTGCTCTTTGGTGGAAGAAACTCCTTGGTGAGGAAGGAAGGTTGCTTCTGGTCTCCCTTCCCCCTCAGCGGCAGCACCCTCTTCCCCAGGCTCCAGCCCAATCCCCACCAGGAACAGCGCCTGCTCTTTCTTTTTTTTTTTTTTTTTTTTTTTTTTTTTTGATGGAAGAGGTCAAGAGTTCTGTTTATCTTGCTAAAAAAAATCCCTGGAATTCCTCCTGGCCCTTCCTTAAATATAACAAAGAGGCCGGGTTGCTCACCACGGGAGAGAGCTGCTTTGACGTGCTGGCAGAACAGCAGCACCTCTGCTTGGGGAGGAGAAGAGACTCCGGAGAGCACCCACAAAGCAGCTCCTTCCTCCTGAGATTCCCGGACCTGGTTGTCCCCTGGAGCTGGGAGCATGGAGCACGGGTCCTGCGTTTGGCAAATGCATCATCCCCTGTCCCCAACTTGGTTAGAAGCCCGTAGAAATCGCCATGTGCTGTGGACACGGTGAAGATGCAGTGTCTGCTGTGAATGCATGTTCTTGGATGCTTGTGTGCGGATTGTCCCTTGAAAGCTGCGTGAGGTCTCCCACATTGTACCCGAGCCACCCGTACCGAGGCTGACTGGGCTGCAGGGTTGGGACGTTCACTTAAGGTGTTGTCAGGATGTGTTTCTCGCAGTGGCAACGCTGCCTTGTTGAGCTTTGGTAGTCTTTGCTCCCCGTTACAGGGGTGGAAGTTGAGCGCTGGTCAGGATGGCAGGAGCAGAGCTGGGTAAGGGGGATGTCGTGCCTGATACCATCACTACCCAGCTGAAAAGCAGAGGGGCGCTCTGTCCCAGGGATGTCACCTGTCAGCCCTGGTCATTGCATGAAAGCAAGGCTGCTCTTTGGTCCTGATCTCCAAACTCCCAAGGATGGAGACCTCCCCTCCTCCTTGGAGCCCTGGTGCTTGGCTAGGCTGTCCTTGAGGTGGCTCCAGAAGGCAGGCTGGCCCGGGAGCATGGGCAGAGGATTCCAGTTTGATTTGTGCTGGAAAAGGGCACTGAGAGATCTTGGTGGGCAGCAGAAGGCCTTTGAGGGGAGCAGAATGGGTGGATGGGTGGAAGTGGCCCTGCCCCGGCAGCCTGCAGTAGGAGGGCTCAGCATAAATACGTTTCACTTCTCCAGACCTTGCAACGGGAGGAGTTTTCTGAGTCCTGGTCAAGCGCTTTGGCCTCATTAGTCAACCACTGACTGGTTGTTCTGAGACCAAAGTCCATCCAGCCCAGAGTGGCTCAAGCCTGGCTGGTGGCACCTGCTTAGGGGAGCAACCTGGCCAAGACCCAGCAGATCTCTTCCCTGCTGTCCCCCTGCATGTCCCTGTGGTCTGTGACAGGCTTGGCCGATCCTTGGATGTGTTTTCTCCCTCCTGCGACTTGCTGGTGCTTAGCTTAATGGGATGTCCACAGCTGAGTGCAAAGAAGCTTTGTCTTATACCCCATGGCCAAGTGTCCCGGGATGCAGTCCCTCATTTCTGCGGGGACCTTCGTACCCCATGGGGACACCTGAACGTGCAGGCTAATGCAGACACACCTCCAGCAAAGGCTGTGACAACAGATTGGCTTTGTCCTGTTGAAGAAAAGGTGGGTGGAGGCTGGTTTGGTGGGGCTGGAGAGCAGGCTGTGTGTTTCCCACGGGCAGGGAACACCAGTGAAGAGCTCCTGTTTGGAGGCAGTGGCTCAAGCCGCACCGTTCGTGACTGCCGGTTCCAGTTTCTCTTAGGTGATGTGCTTCAGGTGGGCATCAGCACCCGCCTTGCTACCAGGTTTTGACCAAACCTGTCTGAACGTGCTTTGCCAGCACAGATGTGGTGCCCTGGATCCTGGGAAGGTCTCAGGAGGGTCACATGAGTTTAGCTGATCTTTTTGGTGGTGTTTAAAGGACCGTGCTGTCAATCTCCTGCGCCAAGCACAGGCTTTTGGAGCGCTGGTGAGATCTTCTGGTTTAGTGCTAGGATGGGAGGGAAGGACATCCCTGCAGGAGAAATGGTGAACTTCCACATGAAGCTTCCGTTAGCTGCTTCTCCAGGAGCTGCTTGAGAACGCCTCTGATTCCCACTCATCCACATCCAGGGTGTTCACTCACATTTTCCTGGGGAAACTTGTAAATTCTTTCAGGTCATATTTTTCTCAGCCTGACATCTTCAGCCTGCACTGTTCTGAAAAGCATTCTCTCACGTGTGAAGTCTTCAGCATTGAGATTTTTTTTCTGTGCACCTATTTTCTTGCGTGGATCCGCTGACGGTCTGTTGGCTCATTTCTCACGCGTCTTGCACAGGATTATTCTTTTCCTTTTCCTCTATTTTTTTTCCACTATTTTTCTTCACTTGCGGAATCTAGCTGGGGAAGGGTTCGATTTTGCTAAAGAAGCATGTTCCAGGTAAAAAGGTCCTTCTCTTTATGGTTTCTTTCTTCTTTACAGCTTCTGCAGTGAGGATAGAGAAGCTGGAATACGAGATCGTTGCAATTCATCACGCTCAGATCTTTGCCTTCCACTGGCCCGTGGCACAAGCTTACTCTTTGTTTAGGGTGCATTAAAACCTTAAAAATAAGCTGCTGAAATGATACCAATGCTGGTGATTCCCCGAAAGTTTGAGCGGGCACTTAATCGTGTCATTATGTCCAAGTTGCGATGAGAGCGGTGTTAGAACTTTCCCCGGCGTTGTCACTAATGTGCCCAGTCCTTCAGTGCTGTCGTACAAAGTCCTAAATTCAGAGAAGACAGAGATCATGTCCTGCTCCGTCTGAGATGAGCGTTGAGCCTCTTCAGGTCTTGCCAACGCGTCGGCTTTTCTTGCCAACACGTGTGTTTTTCTTTAGTAAAACTACTCAGATTATTTCCTTTGGGGAAATCCCTAATTTCTAGTCATTCTCGAGGCATGTTGGGTGAGAATCAACCACCTTGCTTTATTTCCCACCCTTTACTTTTTGCTCTTAGCCTCCGGAAATGTTTCGGTTCTAGTTAAAGCCCTCGGCTGAGCGCTGTGTATCGAGTTTATGGCCAGCTGGAGGCCTAAGCAGCTGCAGAAAGGGAGATGGATTTGCATGCCCCTCTGCACACCAAGCATTGCTTTTCGTGGCGATATAGTCAAATGGACGCTAATCGTGGCACGGTTTCAGTATCCAATTCCAAAGATAGGAGGAGAAAGGTGGGATCGCATTTGAATGTCCCTTTTTGTTTATTTAAATGTAGAGGTCAAAGTCTCTTTCTGGTTTAAATTTAAAAAAAAAAAAAAAAGAAAAATCAAACAAGTGCGTGCTTCCATAGAAGTCCTCAGGGGTGATGCTGGTGAGCTGGAGGTGTTCGGGTCATTCAGTCGTCCCTCCTTTTCTCTAGTTGTTCCCATGCCTGTCTCTGCTCTCATTGGAGAAAGGCACAGCAGATGTCCTTGCACGGTGGTACTCCAACACAATGCTGAGTCTTCTTTGGTGCTTCTGACCCAAGCTGGGTGTGGGCCTCCTGGGGACATCTCTCTGCTGGGACTGTAGAGGAGACCAGGCCACGCACTGAGGTGGGACCCCGAGCTCTCACCTGACCTGTGGGCTGAATCGCACCTTTGGCTTCTTGAGGCTCTCTCAGTGGGTGAGGGTCTGGTTTCTTGGCAGGGTGTTGTGGCCCACAGCTACGAGGCATCATGAAGTGGGTCATCTTTGCCACAAGAGCGTATTGTTGGACACTTTCCTTGGGCCATGCCCAGAATCAGTAAAATTCAGCAAAGTTCAGGTGCTTTCTCTCCAGCTCTGCATTTCCAGGCACAGGCTTCAGACCCTGTTGCTGACTGTTGGTCCTTTGGCCGCAACTTGTGCTTTGGTCCGTGCAGTTCCTTGACGCAACAGGAATATTGTGGTTGATGGGTATTCTGTTTGAAAGCTGACACGAAAGCTGACACAAAAGCTGCCTGGGGATTCCGAGAGACACGCTTTCCCCGCAGAGCATCCACGCGAGGCACTAAGTTTAGCAAATATCAGGAACATTTGTGGGCATCTTCCCTGTTGTCCCTCAGCCTTGAGGAACTGGTTGCCCTTTGAGGTTCGGTTCTTTGAACTTCAAGATGCTGGGCCTTGCGTGCTTCCTTTGTGCTTACCCCTTCCAGTCTCACCTCTTCTCAGAAGACATATGGTACAAGACGCCTGGTTTTGTAGCGTTGCGTGTCCCTTCATCAGCTGGCCAGCCAGGACCCTGCTGTGTCCTTGCTCTGTAGATACCACTTTGGACAGACGGTGTCTGAAGTTGACAGCCACGGCTGCTGACATGAGAAAGGAAGCACTGCTCTGGTTCTCATGCTGGCGAACCCTGGGGGTGTCTGTGGGGTGCTGGGGCCATCAAGGAACCTGGGAGGAGAAGTCAGTGCAGGGTGAGGTGGCCATTGCAAGGCAGATGGTGTGGCTTGGGGGACACGGCCGTGCTGAGGTGAGACAGAAGGGGCATGGAGGTATGGGTTCATGGAGGTAACCATGGCTGGGATGGCTCGCAGGGAGAGCGTCTGTGCTGGTCACAGGCTTAGGACACTCAGCGCATGGCCCTACCTGCTCGTCTAACAGCTATCACTCTTTCTGTCTTTCAAGATCCTCACCTCCTCCGGACCATGACCCCTGAAAACATGTGCCACATGACTCCCCCTTCTCGCCTGGAGCACCCTCCTCCGCCGCCTCCCCCTCCACCCCCACACCTTCAGGGTCCCCCCCCGCCGCCGCCCCCGCACCCGCACCAGCAGCAGCACAACCCTCACTACCCCGGCCTGCAGCGGGACATGTTCATGAAGGCTGAGCCCCTCATGCCACCGTACGGCATCGGGCAGGGCATGGCGCCGGCCGACCTCCACCATGCCCAGCAGTCGCAGATGCTGCACCAGCTACTCCAGCAACATGGAGCAGAGTAAGGCCTCGGGGCGCTGGGGCTTTGCAGCGTTATTTGCAGAAGGGCGGGGAATGGGAGGTGGAGGCTTGCAGAACGCAAAATTATTGGGTTTAACTGCAAGTTACGGAGCGTGACCTGGTTCTGTGGGAGTGAGCTGGGGAGGCATCGAGGTGGAGATGTGGAGCTAGTCCAGAGGAGGACCACAAAGATGATCAGAGGACTGGAGCCCCTCTGCTGGGAGGACAGGCTGGGAGAGGGGGGGTGTTCAGCCTGGAGAAGAGAAGGCTCCAGGGAGACCTCAGAGCCCCTTCCAGTGCCTAAAGGGGCTCCAGGAGAGCTGGGGAGGGACTCTGGGTCAGGGAGGGGAGCCATAGGATGAGGGGGAATGGTTTAAACTGAAAGAGGGGAGATTGAAATGAGACATCAGGAAGAAATTCTTGACTGTGAGGGTGGTGAGCCCCTGGCCCAGGTTGCCCCGAGAAGCTGTGGCTGCCCCATCCCTGGAGGTGTTCAAGGTTACGCTGGACGGGGCTTGGAGCACCCTGGGCTGGTGGGAGGTGTCCCTGCCCAGGGCAGTGGGGTGGAATGAGATGATCTTTAAGGTCCCTTCCAACTCTAACCATCCTATGAGATGACCCGAAGTGTGGTGCAGAGGTTTGCAGCACACGGCTCGGAGTTGGGCGGTGGGGCCAGATTAGAGGAGAGCAAAGATGCGGCTCAGTGCACGGGTGGCACGGAGCTTGGCGGTCACAGGGTGGGTGGGAGAAGGTGGTGATAGTCCTGAAAGAGCCTGTGGCTCCCAGCTTCGAAGGGTTTAGTTCTTCTGTGAGATCCTAGCTTTTTCCTGGTCGCGGGCTGCGGGGCTGTTGCCTCCCCACCTCTTGCTTTCCCAATCAACCTTTGCTTGCCCACCGGTCTCTGCAGCCTCCCGGTGCACCCTGCCAAGAAGCGGAAACACTCCGAGTCCCCCCCCAACACCCTCAATGCACAGATGCTCAACGGGCTGATAAAGCAGGAGCCAGGTATGGGGTCCGTGCCGCTCAACCCTGACAGAGTCCAAACACCTCCCTGGCACCAGCCGGGAGCGCTCTCACCAGGTACGTGGGGTTTTTTTCCCCCCTTTCCCCTTAATACCCCCCAGTATGCAAACCCCTGCTGCCAGCCTGGGCACACCGCTGGGCCAGGGTGCTTGTGAGGAGCGCATGTGGCCACTGTAGGGTGCCAACCAGTGGGCCTCACCCCAGCCGGGCTCCCAGGAGGAGAGCAGGGCGCTGAGCTCGTCCTGGCCCAGATGTCGTGCCCGTGGTGGTGCCCTGGCGGTCAGGAGGCAAGCTTCAGGCTGGCCGCACAACGCTGGTCGCTTCCTTCTGCTCTTACCCAGCTGGACACTCTGTTGGAGTGATTGAAATAGGTATTTTCCCCTCATTGCAGGCCTGATTCAAGATAACGACAGCTTGAATGGCTCCTACTTGGATCCCAACTACCAGTCGATAAAGTGGCAGCCGCATCAACAGAACAAGTGGGCAACTCTGTATGATGCCAACTACAAAGAACTGTGAGTAATTCATCCGCCTTTGGAGAAAGTCGGATTCACCTTTTGTTTATCGGTGGCAACAGACAGGGGTCAAGGGAATCATACTCCCAAGATGGGACAGGGATCTTCCTGTGCTTCCCCTTGTCCTCTCCCATCACCTGCTGATCTCTGCTTGCCCGCGCTGTGGTGGAGATACGCTCCCCGCTGTACCTTTGCCATTGGGAAAGTTACTTCTCTGCACTTCTGCAGGGCTGATGGAGGATTAAGAAATGGGGCTGGCTCCATAGGAGCCAGCAGAAGGTAGTTCGGCAGCTTTGGTGGTGGCAGTTCAGCAGCCCCGTAGACCTTGGTCTGCCGTGGAGGGCTGTATTGGCAAATACAGCCTTGCCCTGAGCGTGGTTTGGACCAGCAGCTCCCTTTCCTCCTGCCCAGGCTCACTGCGGACCTGGATTTTAAAATCAGTATTAGAATTTCCTAGACGACGCATAGCACGGATGACTGGAGGTAATCTAGAGCCACTTGAGCGCAGCTCGAGAGTAGCGTAGAGAGGAGCCGGAGTCGGCGGAGTGGGAGTGGGTGATGGGCAGAGGAGGAAAGGAGGAGAGAAAGAAAGGAAGAGGGGAAGGGGTTGAGGAAAGCCAGGAGGGGCAGCGAGGTGGCAGAGGAGCTGGGGTGGCCAAGGCAGAGGTGGGGGGAGCAGAGAGCGGCTGGAGGGGCTGTGCGGGGCTGGGAGCTGGAAGGAGAAGCTGGGGCAGAGGAGGAGGGTGGAGGCAGCGCGTGGACAAGCTGTATAGGGAAAGAGGAGCGCTCAGGAGGAAACCGCTCTGGATCCTCCCTGCATTCCTCGGAGGTGACAGAGAGCTGGCAAGCAGCAGGGCTGGGTTCCAGGAACCGCTCGCCAAGCAAACGAACCCCCCACTCCACCCTGTTTCCCCTCCTCCTCTTTCTGCGCAGCCAAGGGCTGGTAGGGGTCCTCTCGTTGGGGACACAGAAGAGGGGGTTCTCTTCTGTGAGCCAGAGCCTCCAGCTCTAAGCCTCGGTATCTTTGCCCCATGTCATAGAATCATGGAATCACAGAACGGTTACAGTTGGAAGGGACCTTAAAGATCACGTATTTCCACACACCCCCCGGCATGGGCAGGGACACCTCCCACCAGCCCAGGTTGCTCCAAGCCCCATCCAACCTGGCCTTGAACACCTCCAGGGATGGGGCAGCCACAGCTTCTCGGGGCAACCTGGGCCAGGGGCTCACCACCCTCACAGGCAACAATTTCTTCCTGATATCTCATCTAGGTCTCCCCTCTTCCAGTTCAAAGCCATTCCCCCTCATCCCATTGCTCCCCTCCCTGACCCAGAGTCCCCCCCCAGCTCTCCTGGAGCCCCTTTAGGCACTGGAAGGGGCTCTGAGGTCTCCCTGGAGCCTTCTCTTCTCCAGGCTGAACACCCCCAACTCTCTCAGCCTGTCCTCCCAGCAGAGGGGCTCAGCCCTCTGATCATCTTCGTGGCCTCCTCTGGACCCACTCCAACAGGTCCATGTCCTTGTGCTGAGGACTCCAAAAGTGGACGCAGTACTCCAGGTAGGGTCTCACCAGAGCGGAATAGAAGGGGGAGAATCCCCTCCCTCGCCCTGCTGGCCACATTTCTTTTGATGCAGCCCAGGATACAGTTGGCTTTCTGGGCTCTGATCCCACATTGGTGGCTCATGTTGAGCTTCAAAGGGCTTGTGAGAAGTAGAGGTGCCAGGAGAAGCGGACCCCCCTTTTCTAACTCGGGCAACACTTGGTCACAGCCTGTCAGTCCCCAGAGTGGCCTCTCCTCCACCATCGGTCTCCGCAGTGCTTTCCCTTTGTGGCAGAAGCGCAAACGGCACCGTGTGTAGTCAGCAGGGTCCAAAGAGCTCTGCGCATCGCAGGAGCAGACCTTTCGCACGGCCTTGCTTTTCTCTTCGACACAATGAGTCCTTCCCCTTTGTCCTTCTGTCGTGCTGTTTACCCGCTCTGGGTAAACGGTCCCTCATCTGAAACACGTCACAACTCTTTCAGCTTCTCACGGACCATTTGCAGGTGTTACAGTTCCTATTCCAGAGGTTTGCCCCACACCCCGGTACTGCACAGGCGGACCGGCCGAGGCAAACTACACCATATTTTCTGGTGGGCCACAGAGACGTTGCCAGAGTGCCGCAAACCGCAGCTTTTAACTTCTCATGTTCTTCGGGTCGGTGCTTGGGATCGCTTGCCTAATACCTGCTTTTAGGATTTGGGGCGAAAGCCAGAGCAAACCTACTTCTGTGGCATTTAGGTCATCGTCCCCTTGTGTAATGAATAAATTCCTTTGGACTGACTTCATGTAGATTTTAGGAACCCGCGTGCAGTTTGTTGTGGCACGGGATTTGGCCAGAATTAAGGGTTAAGGTCGAGGGTTGATCGATTCTATGATTCTTTTAGGTACGCACTACCTCAGTGGACTGTCTCTCCTTCGTGGTGGGTTTGAGGATGGGTAGCTCTAGGAGAGCCTGTGCAAGCTGAACCTACATCTCTTTCTAAATGGAACATCGCTTAGTGCTCCTGGTACAGCACTGCACCGGGATATATCTATGAGAAACACCGCAGGATGGATCTTCCCTTCCTTCTTCCATAATGGCATTTTTTAGGTTGACTAATCCAGGTTTTAGCAGGTAGGAGTCTCCTCCTTCCTCTCTGCCTTTTGGGGTATACTCAGCAAACGAGCAGGATCTGTGTCCCTTAGAGATCTGCGAGTGTTTCCACAATTTAGTTTCCTCTGAGATGGTAAACCAAGGACTGGCTGTGCCCAGTCTGGTTTCTGCTGGAAGCTGTCCTCCAGTTTGTATGTGCTCTTAGAGTTTCCTGCCCTGACAGGGAACATAGGGGTTTTTTTTTTCCCCTGTGATCCAGGTGCCCTCAGCCTATTCACAGCCCCAGGAATTTGAATCATCTGAATCACCTGATTTTCTCCTACTCTCGTTCTTAAGAAAAGGGACCAGAGAGCAGGTTAAGGAGGGAGACTGAGCCCTTAAGATGCTGTGAGCCAGTAGGAAGCTGTTCAGGTTTGTACTCCAGCATGGTGTTTCTCACTAGTCAACAGCTTGTTGGTGTTTTAACGGCAATTGCTGCACGCAGAGCAGCTCTGTGCCCTGGCGTGGGAAGAAGATTGACTTCTCCAAAGCCGTCCCTGCAGGTCCACCCTGCTCGCAGCCTCCAGGGAGGGGGATTTTTCACCCTTTGTGGTGGTTCCTCCTGTTCTCCCTCAGAGAAAGCCAGTGCAGGGGGTTACTGCTGCATGGGAGAGATCCAGCTCTGCTGCTGTGTCTAGGCAGGACACTTTCTGTCACGCTAGGGGAATAATGGCTTGGTCAGTAGTTTATTTAATATATTTTTCATAGAATGGTTAGAGTTGGAAGAGACCTTAAAGACCATCGAGTTCCACCCCCCCTGCTATAAGCAGGGACACCTCCCACCAGCCCAGGTTGCTCCAAGCCCCATCCAACCTGGCCTTGGGCACTTTTTGAACAAATACAGAATAGTTTAAGGTTGTGCCTGTGGATTTATGTGTAACATTCCATGCTAAGTACAATCTCACCGGGTGAAAAATACTATTAAATGATATCTCATGCTCCTCCTCATGCACACACAAAATTGGGTCCCTTGGTAGTCTCTCTCTGCCAAGAGCAGGGCTAAAATGTCTTAAAGTCCATTATGTTTGGAGGTTGATCAGCTCAGAAGAAGACTTTTCCAGATTTGAGGTGTAGATGATGCAGTCTTTCTGCTGCGAACGAGCATCTTGCAGGGAGATGCTAAAACACGGCAGGATCTGGGAGTTTGAGATCCAAGAACCTGTGTCAATCAATGGTCCCACCTTGTCTCGCTCTACTGCTTTTGAGGGGGAGCTCAAACTGCTGGGCTCTTGCCAGACTTCTTGACAGGGTTTTGCACGTATTTTCACCGTGCTCGCCAGCTCTCTGATCTGCTCAACAAAGGACGAGGACTTCTTGGAACAAACCATGAAGCGACGCCTTCTGAGAACAGGTCAAAGCTAGGTGGTCCCAAACTCTTAAAATCATAGAATCATCTAGGTTGGAAGGGACCTTGGAGGTCATCAAGCCCAACTATCAACCGAACACTGCCAAAACTGCCCTAAACCATGGCTTTGGCTAAGGATGAGCAAAGGGTGTGTGTTGCAGGCAGCTCACAGCATCCTCCTTACCATAAGGCGCCTTTTGTGGGCGGAATACGCAAGGAACTGAAGCTGGGGGTGTAGTTGATCAGGTTTGATCAGGTTCACCAGCAGCACCTACAAATCTACTGGCAGCCACTTGCCTCCCCGCTTCCACCGCTTTGTCCTTTCACGTACGTGGGTGCCACTCTGGCTTTCCTTTCCAGTTTCTTTCAAAGAGGCTTCCTGAAGAGCTAAGTGCAATCTCGTTAGTGCTGGTGGATGGTAAGGCTTAAGGAGACCTTCTCTTCCACCACTTCCCGCTCAAGCTGCTCTCGGTGAAGGTTCTAGTAACCAACACGGAAAGTTTTTTGTGCCTCAGAAGTCTCCTGCTGCGATTTGTGATGATCAATAGCCCTGTGAGAACTTCTTCCAGCTTCTGTCAGCACCGTTCAAGCCCATCTGACGGCTGTCTCTTCTTATGCAGTGAGCGTAGCTGTCACATCAGATCATATTCATATCTTTTGCCTGTGAATAAGTGGAAAATTAATAATGAATGGCTCCTTCTCTGCCATTGCCGTGGCTTGATGAGATGGGGACAGCACAAGGGGGATTCTGAACTCATTCTTGCAGTTCCCAAGTGGCTTTTCTGCCTTCTAAGAGACCCGTACAGTGAATTTGGTGGTGTAAATGGCAACAAATTCCCCATCCCCGGGCAGGTTAGAGCAGTGGAACAGCCCTGCAGTTGCCAGGAGAAGCGCAAAGGGAAGCCGGGCTCATATGAACTACATGGGTTTAGTTTTGACATGGACTTCCTAGCAGTAGGCTGGATTGAGGAAACGGCGGAAAGGAAGGAAGGGGGAATTGCTGCGTGGATTGGCATGGAGGTAATACCTGGAAATCTGTGTCTTGACTTGCTGGGCTGGTGTCTCAGGCTTCGCTTCTGCAGGCTGAGGAACTGACGTTGGTTGAGGGAGACTGAAGTCTCTGGATTAGTTTTATTGATAGTATGTTTCTTCTTGGCCTTTTGCACTGGTTTTGCGGTTATGGACTCGCTGAACCTTCAAAAGGGTTAGCTGGTTTCCAGCAGCGGTGCCGAAGAGGCCTGGAACTGGGCAGTTGGCTAATTTACTCCGGGGAGCAGGAGTCATTCATCTCCCTGACAGCGCGCTCTGATAAACGCCAGCAGGCTCCCTCCTCCCTCTCCCCGTTTGTTTACCGTTTGAGGTAAGGCAGCTGGCGAAGGGTAGTGCAGCGCTCAACAGAAACGTTTCCATGCTCAGCCCAGAGCCTCTCTGCCCTGACCCTGGGAACCTGGCTGGTGCCGGTCTCTTCCCATCAAGCAAACTGGTGCTCTCCATGCGCTCTCCTCCGGAGCTCAGGGCTGCGGGCTAAACCCGTGCGTTCAGGCTCGCACTTCTGGGTTGGAAGAGATGTCCTTATAAACAGCACCAAACCTGGCCTGCCTGCAGATCCTGGATCTCACCAAGGGGATGGAGACCGGTGTGATGTAGCCCAGTCCTGCTGGATGGGTTTTGGGTTAGGTGACACAGTGTGTTGGCCCTGTTGGCCAGCTTGGCTCATCCCGTGGTGATGGACCACTGAGGTCTCGCTCTCTCATGCCTCAAGTGTATCTCAGGCAGCTGAATCATAGAATGGTTTAGGTTGGAAGGGACCTCAAAGATCATCTAGTTCCAACCCTCCTGCCATGGGCAGGGACACCTCACACCAGACCAGTTTGCTCAAAACCCTGTCCAACCTGGCCTTGAGGGACCTGGCCTGAAGGGACCATGGATGGTACTCAGCCGTGGACGCACTGGTGAGGGGTGTGAGTCTGAGACAGCAGTGTTGTGCTGCTCAACTGTAGGTTCCTCCATCCTGGTGTTTGTATCCTGGAAAAGAAACAAAGCAGGAACTGCATGGCATCAGTGAGCGGTCCTTGAATTAAGGGGTCTCCAGACATTATGTCTTAGGAGTGGTTGAGAAATTGGGGAACCTGGAAGGAAGGAGGAGAGAAATGGGGGAGATTTTTTTCTTCTAGAGAGGAAGCAATTGAGGTGCGTGAGCATCCCTCTGACAATCCTGCTCTCGGCCGCGGATCCCGATAGGGTTCCCTTTTCATCAGAGACACGTTTCTCCTTGTAGAGCCTTTCCCTTGACTGTGAACTTCACTGTGGAGGGCGAGGGTGCTCCCTGCTCCTCTAAGTGTGGGTGCCAGAGGTGGCTGTGGGTAGCTTGTAACATCTCACCCTCACTTGGATTGGGAGAAACCTCCTCTCCTCTCATCCTGCCCTCCTAAGTCCTGCCTTAATCTGCTTTTGTCAGCTGGGGGCATTTTGGCTAAAATTAATCCGTTTGACCCCAGACCTTTTATTCCTGACGCTTTGTCCTCTGACCCCTGCACTCTCCCTGGGAAAAGCCGGCGTGGCTTTGGCTGCCCCCAGGGGCCCTTGACTTCTCAGCGGCTGGTGTCATCCCTAACCTTGGGAACCATCTCTGCCTGGGGGTCACCTCCCTTTCCGTCTCCTACCACCCCATTCCCGGCAGCCCCCCATCCGGACAGCACATCCCAGGAGGGGCACGCTGCCAGCCCGCTGCCCGAGGATGGGGTCCGGGGCAGGGCGGTGGTGGCTCTAAGGTCCCTGGGGGTTAAGATGAAGGGGAGGATGCTTTTTTTTTTATAAGTCACTGGAGTCCTTACGGTGCTTCAGGCGGTGATGGCCCCGCACCCTGTGGCAGTAGGGGAGTGGATTTGCTGCTTCCAGGTGGGATTTACAACGCGGGAGTACGAAAGCAGAGGAATAGGAGATCCAGGGAATACCCAGCCCTGCGCACTCCGCAGTGGGACAAGCTGGGAGCAGCTCCTTGGCTCAGCTGGAGGCGCTGGGCTGAAGGCAGAGGGCTGGGGAGATCCGTGGCCTCTCTGATACCTGGAAAGCAGATTCTTTCCTCTGATCTACCCCAGCGCAGGGGTCCCACGTTGGGGGATGCGCCGGCCACAGCCGTCGGGCAAACTCAGAGAAAAGATGCCTCTGAGAAGGGGACTCTGGAGGGACCAGGAACCTCTAGAAGGCAGAGGAAGGGGAGACTGAGTGTCTCCCCTCTCTCAACACGTGTGTTTAGCAGCCGTCAGCTTGAGTGACATGAACCAGAGCATGTTTTGGAAGCATCCATGGCTTGGAGGTTCCGTCAGTCCCTCCCCCTCCTCTGCTTTCTTTATTAAAACCAGTGGGGCGGGTGGTGGGTGCTGGGGGGCAGAGGGAGGCAGCTCTGCAGGCAGAGGTGGGTCTCGGTGACAGCAGTGGGGAGAGGGCTCCGTCACCCCTGGGGTGAGCGTTGGAGGGTGCTGGGACCAGCCCAAACCACGGCATCCCATCAAGAAGAGCCAGACGGAGAAGTGGGGGCTGAGGCTGGGAGGAGGGCGAGAGCGGAGGGGAATTCCTCTCGTGCTTCTGGGCTAAGGTAGTGCTCTGCTCCCACCGTCTGGTTTGTGTTCAGGGCACGGCACGGCAGCCCCGGGTCCCTCGGGTGCAAGAAATGAGTATTTACTCGTGGCCATCCTAACATTATTCATGGCTGCCTGGAAATTCCCGCAGGTTTCGTCCACATTAACCCCTCAAGCATGTGCGTGGGGAGAATGGCTTTCTTCCCAGAAGAAAGGAAGTGGCCAGCCCAGGGACACCAGGGGAGCAGGAGTGACCTTTCCGTATCTTCTGTTTCCCAAAGCCTGCTGACGTCCACCTGGGCCGTCCCTGTCAGTCTGTCCACCTCCCCTCCCATTGCTCTGGGCAGTGTCTGTCTGTCTGTCTGAAGAACTGGAGGTGGAAATCAGAAGTGGTTTGCTTTTGTGGAAGAGTGCTCCACAATGTTTAAGCGTGATGTCAAAGCCTGGGCTGGGCTCCACTTTTCCTTGTCTGTAGCTCTTTAATTAAAAACCAATGGGATTTTGGTGTTCTGCTAGAGGTGTTTGATGGGGCGGCGGGACGAGAGGCATCTCCTTCCCCCGCTTCGCGTAGGGCGGGCAGCATCCCGGGGGCCCACCAACCCAGCTCTGGGTTTTTTGGATGGTGAGAGGAAGGGGACTTGCTGCAAAGGCCACATATTTCCCTTGTTCCTATGGTAACCAGCCCATTAAAGAAATGTAGATTAAACCTCCCCAGCTGGTGTGTGTTCATCAGGCAGCCAGGGCCCCCTCCTCCTCCTCCTCCTCCTCCTCCTCCTCCTCTGGACCTGCCTGCTGGAAGCTTTTCGCAGCAGCCGGAGCAGGTGGTTGTGATTTCGGCAGGAATCCGGCAGGCAGGCGGTACCGCCTGGTAGCAGGACCGGCGCAGGCGACGTCGGGAATGCGACGGGTGAAGCCAGCGGAGGTGGGGGACCCCTCCTGGCGCCCCCCTCTCCAGGTCAGCCTGAGCTGCTTCTCCTGGGCAGCAGCATTTGGGCAGGCTGTGGAGCTTGGTACCTCCAGTGAGTGTTGAGCCAGGGCTAAGCCGCTGCCCTTTTTAGGAGATGCTACCCTGTCGTGGCTCATATTTTTATAGGTTTATAGTATTAATATTATAGCATAGCATCTAGAGGGGTGGTTGCCCCAGCATCCTCATCAAACTCCCCTCACGGGAACCATGTTCCTTTCTAGTTGAAGACCCACCTAAAGCAAAGCTTGCAGCTTCAAGGAGATAGGGACCTTCTCTGAGCTCTCATCCCTGCACAGCAGGATGGGTTGCTGGGTGGCAAAGTGTTGAGTTCAGCCAGTCAGGCCTGTGGACACCCAAGAGCAGTACCAGTGCAGGGTGGGAGGGACAGCATCAGAAGCTGTCTCTTTTGCCCCAACACGACCCTCCTTCCCCTCCCACATGTCTGCTGTGCCTCATGATTATTTTGTGGTTGTGTGTGTGGGTAGAGGTGGCCTTCACAGTCTATTGGGAGGTGGGACTGTTCATGACACAGTCGCTGTTCGTGTGTGGTGGGACAAGGAGGTGAGCTGTCTGGTGAGGTGTCCACCGGTGGGGTGATTCATGTGCATCTGCACCCCGGGACATGGCCGTGTACCATGCCGTATGGACCCCTCATCACCTCTGCTCCTGGGTGTTGTGGCTCATGGTCCTGGTTTGAGCGACACAGGACTGATTTCTCTTCTAATGCCTGGGAAAACTGCACTTTTAGAAGACTCCAGTGTCTGAATTGGTGAAAATATACACTTTATAGCCAGCTATGGTGTGTGGGTTTCAAGGTCTCAGTGTTTCTGAGCTCGCCAGGTGTGGGGATGAGGAGGAGCGAGACATGGGCGCTTGACCCAAGCTGGCCAACAGGGTTATTTCATACCATGAACGGCACATTCAATATAAATTAGAAAGTTTGCTGAGGAGTTCTCTCTCTCCCTTGATGGCTGCCATCCTGAGAACTCCTTGCCCCGGTGCCGGAGCCCTGAGCCCTTCCCTTCCTCCCAAAGCTGCAGCGCTCGCGGTGTCCCACATTTGCGGTCCCTTGCTGGGAGTGCGCGGCTTCCTACAGCTGAGTGTAAACCTTGTGTATTTTATATTGGTATTGGGATCAATGTTGATTCTTTAGTGTTATTAATGTTAATTATGTAGTCTTATTCTATTAAATCTGTTTATATTTCAACCCTCGAGCTTCCTTGTTTTTTCCCCGATTCCCCTTCCCGGGTGGGGAGGGCTCATCGGGTGAGAGAATAATTGTCTGAATGACAATAAATCATTGTGGGTTCCTCAAACCATCACACTCATCCTTCCCCCCACCAGTGGGAGCCCCTCGTGGTGTGCACAGGGCTCCAGTCTAACGCCTGCCGCCTTTTCCACAGCCCGATGCTCACCTACCGCGTCGATGCTGACAAAGGGTTCAACTTCTCAGTGGGTGACGACGCCTTTGTGTGCCAGAAGAAGAATCACTTCCAGGTCACGGTCTACATCGGCATGCTTGGAGATCCCAAGTATGTGAAGACCCCCGAGGGCCTGAAACCCTTAGAGTGCTTCTACCTGAAGCTGCACGGAGTGAAGGCAAGCGGGAGCTAAGGACCAGCAGGGAATCCAGCAGGGAGAAGGGGTGCAGGGCAGATGGCTGAGATCAGGCAACACCACGTCTTCACGCGCTACATTGTAGGGCGAGTGCTGAAGGCCAGAACAAGGCAGATCTTGAAATATTAATCCTAAAATGGACTGCCTGGGTGTCTTCAGGGTTGCCTCTCACTCCCTTTTGGCTCCCGGGGTATATGGGGACTTTGGGGAGATCTTTTCACCTTCAACCGCCTCCCTGCCAAGGGAAGCACCCATGCTTGGACAATGACTGTGCTCAGATTGAGTGTTGCAAGTCAGTTGTGCGGAGTGGAGGGCTGGGCAGACAGCTGGCCCATGCTGGGGAGAAGGAGACAGGAAGGGGAAGGTCTCAGCTTCCCGCTCTTTGTCACATGCCCGAATCTTTCTCTCCAGCTGGAGGCCTTGAACCAGTCGATCAATATAGAGCAGTCGCAGTCTGACCGCAGCAAACGGCCCTTCAACCCTGTCACGTGAGTATTGCCTGTGGTATAGAAGAGAATCGTAGAATAGAATCATAAAATCATGTAGGTTGGAAGGGACCTTTAAGATCATCATGTCCAAACATCAACGCAACACTGCCAAGTCCACCACTAAACCATGTCCCTCAGCACCATGTCTACCTATCTTTTAAATACCTCCAGGGATAGTGAGTCCAGCACTTCCCTGGGCAGCCCATTCCAGTGCTTGACAACCCTTTTGGTGAAGGAATTTTCCCTAATATCCAATCTAAACCTCCCCTGGCTTACCTTGAGGCTGTTTCCTCTTGTCCTATCACTTGTTACTTGGGAGAAGAGACCGACCTTCTTCTCGCAACACCCTCCTTTCAGGCAGTTGTAGAGAGCGATAAGGTCTCCCCTCAGCCTCCTTTTCTCCAGGCTGAACACCCCCAGTTCCCTCAGCCGCTCCTCAAAGACTTGTGCTCTGGTGGGAAGTGCTACTGGGGAATAAGCAATAGCAGGAAAGGACAGGGAAAGGGGCTGAGTTGGAGGTCTCGGGATAGTACTGTGGGTGTCACACTCTCCAGTTTTCGCCTCTGTTTCCCACAGCAAAGTTTTCCTCTCTTCACATTCCCTACTCTGCCCTGTGCTCAGTTCATAGACCTGCCTTGGCGGAGCAGGCCAGATGGCCGTTCCCCAAAGAACCTCCTCTTCAGCGGTGTCCTCACTCGCTCCTCTGTTTTCCCTTCCCCAGGGTCAACCTGCCTCCGGAGCAGGTCACCAAGGTCACCGTGGGGCGACTGCACTTCAGTGAGACCACAGCCAACAACATGCGGAAGAAAGGCAAACCCAACCCAGACCAGAGGTGAGGAGCACAGGTGCCTTCTCCAAGTCACTCTGAGCACTCAAGGCCTGTGGATGTGCCAGTCCCCAGGTTGGGGAGTATGGCTGGAGAGAGGGGGTCATGGGGGACAGGTCCTGAACTGGCTGTTCTTGTCCACGTGGAGGAAAGGAGGTGTCTTCTGTGGCCACAAGAAGGGTCTCCCCCACCCTGTGAGGGCTCGGGGACAGTGCCTGTGCCCCACAGCACAAGGAGAGGGGATGTGCCAAGCCCACCATGACAGCTTGGTGCCTTGGCAGACTGGGCAGTTCCCAGTGCAGGATGGCACCCTGACCTCTCTCCCCTCTTGGCAGGTATTTCATGCTCGTGGTGGCCTTGCAGGCACATGCGCAGAACCAGAACTACACGCTGGCAGCCCACATCTCCGAGCGCATCATCGTCAGAGTAAGTCCCTCTCTCCTCCCTCAGCCCCCTGCAGGTCCCCCGTAGTTCTTTGCTGGATCTCCTGGGCAATTCTCCTACCTTCCTCTGGCTTTTCAGTGCTTTCCCCACCCAGCCCTTTCCCGCCTTCTCCAAACTCTTACTGGATTCTGGCTCCAGCCTTTCCACACCTGCTTGGTCAGAGCAGCCTCAGGGCATGCAAGAACCAATTGCAGGATAGGGAAGGTGTCCTGTTCTCCCAAGGCTGGACCAGTGTCCAGGGTAGAGCTGTTGGGAGTGAGGGAAAGGTGTTGTTGGGACAAGCTATGTGTGTTGCATTCTCCCCCTCTATTCCACTCTGGGGAGACCCCCCCGCAGTGCTGCCTCCAGCTCTGGAGCCCCCAACAGCAGAAGGACATGGACCTGTTGGAGCAGGGTCAGAGGAGGCCACGAAGGTGCTGTGAGGGCTGGAGACCCTCTGCGGGGAGGACAGGCTGGGAGAGGTAGGGGTGTTCAGCCTGGAGAAGAGAAGGCTCCGGGGAGACCTCAGAGCCCCTTCCAGTGCCTAAAGGGGCTCCAGGAGAGCTGGGGAGGGACTTTTTACAAGGGCATGGAGTGATAGGACGAGGGGGAATGGTTTTAAACTGGAAGAGGGGAGATTCAGACTAGATATTAGGAAGAAATCTCTCACTATGAGGGTGGGCCCAGGTTGCCCAGAGAAGCTGTGGCTGCCCCATCCCTGGAGGTGTTCAAGGCCAGGTTGGAAGGGGCTTGGAGCAACCTGGGCTGGTGGGAGGCGTCCCTGCCCAGGGCAGGGGTGGTTGGAACTGGATGATCTTTAAGGTCTCTTCCAACCTAAACCATTCTATTAGTCTATGATTCTGTGACTCTGCAGCAGGGACAAGGCCTCCAGGTGCGGGAAGAGCGGGGACCTTCCCAGGGCAGCACCTTCTGCATGTGCTAAGGCAGCAGTGTTCAAATGAAGAGGAGCGGGAAGAGATGGGCACCATCCCCAGGCTCTCCCAGAGCTCTGTTGGAGCACTCAGCACCGAGACATGAAGGCAGGGGGTAAAACACAAGCAGAGGGACCTCAGAGTCCACAGGCAAGTAAGTCCGTGATGAATTAGGTAGCCTCCAGGGTGCCCAGCCCAGAACTGCAGGGAATTGCAGGCAGCCTGGTCTGCCCCATCTCAGCCTGTGCGTGGATCACAGAACCACAGCCGCAGGGCAGAACCCCGGGATTTGGGACCCAGGAGCAACAGCCATGTTACTTATAGTCTCCTCTTGCTGTCCTCTGTGGTTCTGGTTGGGGTTTTTGGAACAGCTCTGATGGCTGAGATAACAGACGGCTCAAGGCAGCGAGGATATTCCTTTAGGGAGAGGAACAGAGCGTGCACAGCCATGGTTCCTGCAGAGAGGGGCTTAGACAGGGCCAGCAGATGAATGCCAAGGCTGCCTCTGCGGTAAGGGCGGGCTGGGATCTGTTCCCAGGGCTGGCAGTGGGTCCCTGTCCCTGCCCCTTTGCCTTGTGCCACCGCAAAGCTCTGTCTTGCACCTCCACGGCCTTGCTCGTCCTCTGCTGTCTCTGCCCTGCCTGTCTGTCTGGCTCCCTGCTGTCCGTCCCGTGAGGCTGGAGCTACCGCAGCTCAGCCTCGAGGTCTTCCTGGGGCTGTAGTTCCGTGGGACGGAGAGGACACCCATGCCAGCATCTCGTGAGCTAGACTGTTCATCCCCAAAGCCCTCTCCTGCTTCTCAGGGTACCTTGGATGAACATACCCCAGTTTCAGCTGAGATCTTCCCTGTCCCCATTCCTCTTCCATGCAGGAAGGACACTGCCGTGCCATCAGGGTGCTCCTGCTTCTGCCAAGCTTTGTTTCGCAGGTGTTTCCCACCCACGCTAATGGGGACGGCACAGGGGTGGCACTGCCCAGGCCACCGCAGCAGCCTGGGGCTCTCTGATGTCCACCTATTGCCCACAGCCTCTCCTGCTCTACTGTCCCTCTGCAATGTGTGTGGAGGGGATGGCTCTGTGGGGCTCTCCTGACATCCTCACCCTCTCTGCATCTCAGAGTGCCTCTGCCCAACAGCACTGCAGCGTTTCTCGCCCTGGTTTGTTTTTTTTTTCTCGCTGCTTCTCAGTCCTCGCTTTCCTGTCTCTCCACAGGCCTCCAACCCCGGCCAGTTTGAGAGCGACAGTGACGTGCTCTGGCAGCGGGCGCAGCTCCCCGATACTGTTTTTCACCACGGCCGGGTTGGCATCAACACCGACCGCCCCGATGAAGCCCTCGTGGTCCATGGCAATGTGAAGGTCATGGGTTCGTTGATGCACCCTTCAGACGCCCGAGTGAAGGAGGACATCCAGGAGGTAAGAGCTGGGCAAACCAGGCTAGCTTTGGGGTGATCAGAGGTCTGAAGAGGCACCGCAGAAGGTGTGAGTGTCCTTGTGAGCCTGTTTTAGCTGGCAATTTTGACACAGTCCTTATGGACAACCTAAGCTCCCATTGACCAGATGGGAAGTGCCTTAGAAATCTGTCCCGGTCTGTCCCAAACACAACCTGTCCACCACGTCTTAGGGAATATTGACTCCTCCAGTGTTAGCCAGAACTAGGGAACGCAGAGTTACCAACCTGGAAACAGGTGAGTATGTCACATAGCACACTGGGACTTGCCAGAGCTTGGGTGGGAGGCTCAGCTCTGCTCTGAAGTCCTCTCAGCTGGATGTGCCTGTTCAGAAAAGCTGGGTACCATCATGTCTCGTATCTGTGAGAACTGCCCCATGCCTGGTTGCGCGATGGGACTTGGTGTCCTCCTGGCTTCACTACCGGAGGAACGTGTCCAGTGACCAGAACTGGAGATCAACCCCACAGTTACCAGAACTGGAGATCAACCCCAGTGCAAATGCTGTTTGTCCTCATGGCTGGTCTGAGCAGGGTTCAGGGCTGTCCGGTGAAGTGCTGTGTCGCGAAGATATTGCTGTGAGCCATACTGGGTTTTGTTGCTTGGAGTCAGAGTCATGGAAACTTAAGAAGCAACACCCCACTTAGGAGTTGCATGCGTCTGTTTTGTCCCAGGTGGATACCACAGAGCAGCTGAAGAGGATCTCACGTATGCGGCTAGTGCACTACAACTACAAGCCCGAGTTTGCGGCCACGGTGGGCATTGACAACACCTCTGAGACAGGTATAGGCCCTGCGTCACACCACGGTGACCTGCTCGCGTCTGCAGCGCTCGACCTCGCGTTCTGCCACCTCCAGCAGCATTTTGTTCGTGGTGCCAAGCGGCACCGCCCTGCCTTTCCTGGCAGCTGTACCCACCTCTGCCCTGGGGCATGGGGTAGGAGAGAGGGGGCTTCTCACCACCTGAAGTTTAGGCATCTAATGAAATTCCCTCTTCAGTGAGCAGGAGAGAAGATGGCGCTTCCCACAGGGCTTCTGCGATAAGGCTTCTCCAAGTACCCGCCTCTCTCCAGGGGTACAGCTACACGCTACAGCGGGGTGATGCAAAGACCCCTGTCCACGCAATTTGGGAACCAGCCTTGTCTGAACAGCCTCGGCTCTTCTGTTCCTGAGCCTGTACAGGCTGCTCAGGCCATTACAGCACTCCTGCCAGTGACCACGTGGACTGGAGAAAGAGCTGTGGCAGGAGGAGCCCTGCCCAGACCACCTTGACCCACTGTGCTGTTTCCATGCAGGCGTCATTGCTCAGGAGGTAAAGGAGATCCTCCCCGAGGCTGTGAAGGACACCGGGGACCTGGTCTTTTCCAATGGGAAGACTCTTGAGAACTTTCTGGTGGTGAACAAGGTTGGTGGTTGTAGCCAGGAGGGGCAGGGAGGCTGCTGGCATGTGGCTCAAGGGAGTTGTGGAGCTGGAAATGGAAGAGGGAAACTCTGATGCCTGGAAAATACTTCTAGGCCAACACCACCCATATGAGTTTCAGACCTGGCTGGTCTTTCAGACATCAGGAGCAGCCCTGGGTGGACGGCTGGACATCAGCAGGGAGGAGCTAGTCGGGTGTTGGTGAAAATTGGCAGCATGTCCCTCAGGAAGGGCTCCTTGTTGGCAGCCTCCTGTAGGGAGGCTCTTAGTCATAATCTCTCCTTTCTAGATAAGATAAGGTGGTTATGTCAAGATAACCCAGAGAACCTGGCTGCCTGACCGCTCTGTAACCTGTGGCCGCCTTTTCGCTGCTCTGGGCGTTAAGGGGACAACCTTCCATAGTGCACATCAAGGGGACAGCCTCCCAGAGCTGCCGGCTCTCTCCTGCATCGCTCTGTCCGGAGTAGGAATGGCCAGGACTGACCTTAGTGCCTTGTTTCTCCTTTGTAGAAGCTGAGATACCTGCAGTTACATCACCAGCTAGTGGTAGCTGTGAGCGTGACCTTTTCTGTCCCATCTGCGTGCGGCCAGGCCGTTGCTGTCCTTTGTTTCTGCCCACAGCCCTCTTCCCCGAGCCACAGCTCAGCATCAGGAGCTGGTGCTCGCTGCGGAACCGCCTGTCACAGCAAACTGTGTGGGCTGCTCTCACTGAGCCCTCCAAAGAGGCATCTGCTGGCTGTTACATATTCTCCATGGTGTCCAAGATCCTCTGAGTGTAGTAGACCAGCACGCTGATGAGATGTTTTGCCTCGGGGAGTTCCGTATGGGGCAGCGGAGTGGCAGAGCGTGAGGGTGGATGAGGGGCAGGGGTGATACCGCAGTGCCGGCAGCAGTAGGTGGGATGCGCCTGCAGTTGTGCCAGAGGGATATGCTTGTGCTGGAACGTTCTGCCTTTACCAAAGGGGCTGCAGGAGGAAGGTTGGTCTCCAGAGGCTTCTGGATTTGAGCTCTCCATTGGTCTGGATGACCTCAGGGATCCTGCACCAACATTTATTGTTTTAGTTGGGTATGAAGACGATATCATAGAATCATAGAATGGTTTAGGTTGGAAGGGACCTTGAAGATCATCTCATTCCACCCCCCTGCCATGGGCAGGGACACTTCCCACCAGCCCAGGTTGCTCCAAGCCCCGTCCAGCCTGGCCTTGAACACCTCCAGGGATGGGGCAGCCACAGCTTCTCTGGGCAACCTGTTGAACCTATCTCTCATTCTTGCATCCAGGGGCTGTAGAGATCTTGATGTGCCATGTTGGATGATTCCCTACCCCTAGAGCTGGGCATTGTGTTACCCTTTCTCCTGAAGCAGGGCATGGGAGAGCAGTCAGGGTGGCCAGATCCATGGGAGCAGGAGTGCCTCCGCGTGCCAGGCTGCTCAGACTCCCAACCTGTTCCCTGGCAGGAGCGCATCTTCATGGAGAACGTGGGAGCAGTGAAGGAGCTGTGCAAACTGACGGACAACCTGGAGACCCGCATTGATGAGCTGGAGAGGTGGAGTCACAAGCTGGCCAAGCTCAAGCGGCTGGACAGCATGAAGTCAACCGTGAGCTCTGGGGCATTCAGGTATGGGCATGATGAGGGCACGGGAGCCAGAAGGGATGTCCCCTTTTGAGACCAGGCAGCCCTGGGTGACAGCTGGGTTTGGGAAGGAGCCTTGGTGACAGCTCGGAGATGGGGAGGAGTGGTGGGGCGTTGGTAGTTGTCATTTGGTCTGGGGTGGGTTCAAGGAGCTGAGATTGGTGAGACAGATCTGGGATACACATACCAACAGCCTGCTCTTAGACCAGCCCCCCAAAAACCCTGGTGTGAAGTTGTCTCCACGTTTCCCTAGCGTAAGTGAGCGCCTTTCTCAGGGCAAAGAGTTTCTCATGCTTCCAAAATCATCATGCTGACCCTGGTCAGGTTTGGGGGCAGAATTCAGGCTCTCTGGGCGACGGACCAGCGCTGCACCTATCCTTGAGCAGATGAAGTGACCAGGGTTTGGGACTCTCATGCCAGGGCAGAGATTTCTCCCCTACCAGAGAATCACATTTTTGCCTGGAATCCCTTCGAGTGCTGTCCCTGCACAGCTCAGCTCCATTCCTTCTTTCTCCTTGCAGCCAAACGGGAAGCCAGTTCAGCCGTGCGGGAAGCGTGCCCCACAAAAAGAGACCCCACAAAGTAGCCAGCAAGGTAAGGGACCACTCCCAAAGGAGCGCGGAGCTGTGCGGGGACAGGTGGCCTGTCTAAGAACGGTCGTCTACGTGGTCCTCGTGTGTTCCCTTCCACACGCTGCAGAAGGAGAGAACCTGTCTGCTCTCATTTCTGTGATCTCTCCTCCCTTTTTGGCCGTGCCTAACGAAGACATGACATGGCTTCTGCTCTACGGGGGTTCAGGGCTTGTAGGGGAGCAGGAAGAGAGCTTGGGGTGGGCTGGGTGGGATCTGTGTGAGGACCGGAGTGGGAAGGAGCCCTGAGCTGACCTTGGGGGGGGGTTTCTCTTGCAGTCACCCTCAGTCGTCCCGGAACAGGCCTGCATCAGCCAGCGCTTCCTGCAGGGCACCATCATCGCCCTGGTCATCATCATGGCGTTCAGGTGAGACCACATGCCCCAGGGGCTGCCACTTCTCCACAGTCTCCCTCCAGCTCACGGGTTTGGCCCACACCGTCCGTGGGCTGTGTAGCGAGGGGCTGTGGACCTACGGCTTCCTTCGTGGGCTGAAATCCCTCGGAAGCAGATCAGAACCGTGACGTGGCCTTCACCCCATGCCCGTCCTCAGCCTGTACCCCTCTCTCTCTTTCCAGCGTGGTGTCCATGTCCACGCTCTACGTGCTGAGCTTGCGCAGTGAAGAGGACCTTGTGGATATTGATGGGTAGGTACTTCTGAGCTCCCTGGGAGGGATGCGGTGACCGGGGGGAGTCTGAAGTGTAAAAAGCAGCCACTGTGGGGTTATTGAGCGCGGTGCCAGTGAGTCAAGCTGCAAAAAGCCAACCAAACGCACCCGCACGCCCAAGTCTGATGTCAGTTAAATTACCTGGAGCAAGAAGTGAGGAACAGAGAAGAAGAAGAAAACACGGTGCTGTTTGGTTGCTCACATGTCCACTCGTGGCCGGTCTGAATGTTCTGTGGATGCCTCTTCAGCTGTCATCGCACTGGGCGCGGTGGGGCTGGGCCAGGCGGTACGAGGCAAGAGTTTGCCTCTGCAAACCGTGTCCTTAGAGTGGAGAGAGCATTGAGGGACCGGCCCCAGCCCGGCAAGCGTGCACACAGGCAGCCTGTGCTGAGGCACCCAGTTTTGGTGCACTTCACTCCTTTGGGAGCTTGCGTTACCTGGTAATGAGTCTCTTTTTCTCTCTCTCCTCTCCCTGTCCTATTTCTCTCCCTCCTGTTCGGGTGACATCTCTCACTCAACCCTTTTTTTTTTCCGCCTTGTCTTTAATTTTCCCATTCTTGTCTTTTCATTTCCATTATCCTCCTCCGTATCCTCTTTCATTCCCCCTTGTCCTCCTCATCTTCTACCGACCTGCCTTTTCTTCCCACCTCCCGTCACTGTCCTGTAGCTCTTTTGCTGTGCCCACTGCCTGTCTCCTGGCCCTCTTTCGGCACAGGGGTCCTGGGGTCCCGGTCGCTCTATGCCCACGGTATGTTACTGTTTCATTATCCTGCTATTTAATTGCTGCATCCCTTCTCTCAATTCCCTTTCTTTCTTCCATCTGCACCACAGAGGACCAAAAACCTTAAGCAAAATTGAAAAGGGATATACTTCAGCAAGTGGGACTCCAGGAGGAAGGATTATGGACGCTGTCAGGAAGGGGAAATTAGGATTAGGAGACTGAAGAACCAATTAATCAAAGGCTAAATAAAGGAATTACGTACTACAGGCAGAGCAGGAGCAGACGGTGTGAAAGGAGCGGAGGGAGTATGTAAAAAGGATGAAGACTGAAGAATTAGCCAAAAAAGATGTTCCTACCCTCTCTTCGTACGTGAGTAGCTTGGAGGGTCACTCTGAAGTACAGGACAGCTTACTGTGCAAAAGGAGGACAGAAAAAAACCCTAAATTATTTCATTTTGTGAGCCGTCGCCTTGTTTGGAATGGTACTGACGCAGGGAAAGGTGGCCCAGTTACTCGTCAGGTACAGACCCGTAGAGCACCTCAGCTAATGGGATCTGCAGGGCTGCTGCAAATTACTTCCCTTAAAAGACAAACGGGCCCAACCTGTCCGCCAGCACCCTTGGAACAAAACACTCTGGGAAGAGCGGTGGAAGGCACAATTAATTTGTTCTTTTAAGAACTCCACATCAGAGCGTTTCACAGGAAGCTATAAAAAAAAAAAAAAATATTGCTTGTGGGATGCAAGACAAAGCCGTGTGTGGAAAGCATTGGAGAGGCAGTGGAGGAACATGAGGGATAGGGGCAGGTTTGTGGCTGGGATAAAGGTTAGCTCCAGAGGCTGGTGCCCACATTCCCTCCAGGAGACCGACATTGTGTCTCATTTCACCAGGGAAAAAAAAAGATATACATATAATAAGTCTTGCAGGTGACAAAGTGGTATTTTGAGTTCTCTAAATGAGCGAAAGCTCTGTTTGTATCTTTGAGAAACCGTGAGCAACGCTAAGGGGACGGGCAAGACGTGGGTACAGGACAAGCAGAATGTGGGACAGATAAAACTGAACTGCTCCCGTGTCCGGGCAGGGTCTGGACCGGTAAGATCTCAAACATCTCTGTTAGGAGCTCAGTAAAAATTCCCGCTCAGTGGACAGCTACAGTGCGTGAAGGGAAGAGCCGTGGTTTGTCCTGTATCTCTGTAGGCGGTCGCTGGTGCCCAGAAGTGGTGTTGCTCTGGGTTCCTTGTGTAGACATGGGAGAAAACCAGCACAAAGCAGCGGTTCCTCCCCTTTCGCGTCTGCCTTACCCTCGGGAGATGCCTGCGGCGTCCTCAGCTCAGGTCTTGGTAGCTTCAGTGAAACACCTGAAGCTACACGGGATGAATCTGGATGGGATTGTGTATATTTCTGAAGAACAAGGTGAGGAACAGTCTGTCTCCGAGAGATAAGGGCCACCTCCCTTAGGGAAGGGTGAGTGCTTGGAGCCCGTTATGGCCTAACATGTTGAGCCCCAAGCACATAAATCCACCCTGGAGATCACTGTTGAAGATCAAGTCCACTGAGCAGACCCTGTTGCCCAGTGAGCATCGAGGGAGCATTGCTGGTGTCTTCTGAACCAGCTGGGACTTGTCCCTGCCAGACGTGGTTCTGCCACACGATCTGCTGTGGCATTTCCTCGCTCTCCTTCACGGCTTGCGTGCCTCTCTCCTGCCTTGCCTTTCCCAGGTCACTCCAGGCTCTGCTCCTCCTCACCCTTGCGCCCTCCACCTCTGCTCTTCCTCCACGTACCTGGTCCCATCGCCCCGCTCGCTGCTACAGCCGCTTCTCTCTTCACGTACAAGTGACACCGCTGTCCCCTGTGGAAGAGGTTTTTCACTGTATTTTCCTACATTTCAGGTCAAGCCAGAACTTTGACAAAACGCAGATGGTGCGATCCACGGCTGCGTCGGACGGAGCCAGCGGCAGGACCCCCACACACCATGGTAGGCGGCAGTGGCGCGTGATGATGGGTTGTGGTGCAGGGTGAGGAACAGCGGCTGCTCCTCCATGCCAGGGATTTGCTGGGGGGGTGTCTGTCTTCATGCCGGGAGGTCCTGGGGCTCTGGTTTTGTGGGAGGGATGCCGTGGGCACTTGGTGCTGCTCCTGTTAAGATGCCTCTCCACGTGTCCCTGCTGTTTGCCCTGCAGTCACAGAGGACGCACACGACTTAGTCTTCAGCACACCTGGTCACAGTGTGCTGGCCTGCTTCAGCCCACCGTGTTTCTCCATGTGCTGCTCTGCTGCTCCCACCAACGTCTCCTCTGTTGCCCCCTCTGAGGCCAGCCCCACTCATGCCACTAACCGGACAGGTAAGTACCAGCCCAGGCACCCAGGAGGTGCTGGGACAACACCGAGGTCTGTCTCACCATTGCATCACCCCATATCTCCAGCCCCGTCTTGTGTCATACCTCTGTGCATTCCGAAAATGACATGCCACCTGCCCTTCAGAAGGTTCCTGGGTGCCTCCTCACCCACTGCCTGGGTTGAGACCTGCTCCAGCGGGGCAAAGCGGGACTGCCAGGCTGAACAGCCATGTGGCGTGGGTCAGACATTCGTGATCCATGCTGCCAGGGGCACGGGGGGTCTGGAAGGTCCTTGGCACGAAGTCAAGAGAGGCTACGCTGGGCTGAGCAGCCATACTGAATCCCAGAGTGGTCAGGGTCGGAAGGGCCCTCTGGAGCTCCCCCAGTCCAACCCCCGCCACAGCAGGGGCACCGCCAGCAGTGGCACAGGACGGCGTCCAGGCGGGTTTGGGATGGCTCCAGAGTGGGAGACTCCCCCACCTCTCTGGGCAGCTGTGCCACTGCTCTGCCACCTGCAAAGAGAAGAAGTTCCTCCTCATCCTATGCTCAAGTTTGTGGTTAAGTTTGTGCCCGTTACCTCTTGTTCTGTCACTGGGCATCACTGAAAAAAGACTGGTCCCACCTACCTGGTGCTCTCCCTTTGAGTATTTATAAGCATCGATAAGATCCCCCCTCAGTCGTCTTTTCTCCAGACTGAAAAGCCCCAAGTCCCTCAGCCTTTCCTCATAAGAAAGATGCTCCAATCCCCTCATCATCTTTGTAGCCCTCTGCTGGACCCTCTCCAGCAGTTCCCTGTCCTTCTTAAACCGGGCAGCCCAATACCTCCCTCTGTTTGCTTTGAGCAGGGAATGGACAGGGCAGGAGGCATCCTGCCTCTTGCTTGCCCGCGCAGGGCTGTTGCAAGCTCGCTTGCTCCGTCATCGTCGCCGTTGCAGGAGGAACAGCATGGCAGGTGGTCACTGCAGAGCCGTAACACCCCTGGAGTCATGCCTTAACCTCGCCTGAGACGCCGTGCCCTGCCCAAGCACGGGGCTGTGTCCCTGTGTTGTCCCCACAGCCTGCTCTAGCATCCCTTTGCTGCGAGGATCCCACTGGTCCCTTCGGGCGCACAGGCTGAGAAGCCTCAGCTGCTCGTGGAGGGGGTGACACAGGAGGTGACGTGGGGACAGGACGAAGGCAGAGCTGTTCTCTCCGCCCTGGTCTCGGAGGTCGGGAGCGCTGCCGTCCTCTCTCTGCGTCTCAGCACCACCTTTCTCTCCCTTTTCTCCGCAGACCAAAGTCAGACCTCACTCCTGCCAGTGACAAATATCAAAGCCAAATCCAGGGGCATCGCCGGGAAAGCGACCTCCTACACCAAGTGGCCAAAGACGCCTGACAGGTCTCAGAGCTTCGGCAGCCCCAATGCCAGCCCCTCCTCCCCCTTCACCCACAGCCAGGCCAAATCCAAGTACATCTCCAACCTCTCGCTCTCCCGCAGCAACTCCCCGCTGGGGCAGACCCGGCAGCAGCGCAGCATCAAGCAGCCGGTGAGCGAGTGGCCCCGCACGGAGGATCCCCACACGGATGGTAGGTGGATCCCATCTTCTTCCTTCTTTGCAGCGGCACCGTGGTCCTGGGTTCTCTCCTGGGGTATCCTCAACCAGCTGGGGCTCATCTGTCCTGCACAGCTCTCGCTGCATCCCCATTCTGCAGCCTGTTTGCCTCCAGCTCTCCCAGTGCAGACAGATTCAGGAGGTTGCTCCAGCCCTGCCCTTCCTCCCCCATGCTGCCTTACGCTTTCTGGCCATATTCGCCAGTGGCTAGTTGCCTTCTGAGGCATCTCCATTCTTATAGAACCAGAGAATGGTTTGGGTTGGAAGAGACCTTCAAAGATCATCTAGTCCACCCCCCTGCCCTGGGCAGGGACACCTCCCACCAGCCCAGGGTGCTCCAAGCCCCATCCAACCTGGCCTGGAACACCTCCAGGGATGGGGCAGCCACAGCTTCTCTGGGCAACCTGGGCCAGGGGCTCACCACCCTAATCATAAAAAATGTCTTCCTTATGTCCAATCGAAATCTCCCCTTTCAGTTTAAAACCATATTACCCCTATCTCGGCTTCCTCAGCCATTTCTAAGTCAGATCTAGAGGAAGAAACGCATGGATTCGGTCATGCCGCCAGCGGAGGGAAAGGAGTGTCGATGACCAACCACTGGTGTAGTCTGGGGCACCCCTTCTCCTGGCTCTCCGTGCCTGGGCATGGCGTTAGTGCAGTCTTGCAGCCATCTGACCCCCTCTCTGATGGCGAAAAGTGGTCTCAGTGCCAGGCAGCCCTTCTCGCTCAGGGTACCCCAACTGCCATCCCTTTGCCATCCCTAAATTGCCTGTTCTCCCACCCGCAGGGCCAAGCCCAGTGCTGCGCTCTATCCGCATCACGGAGATCAATATGGCCATCCAGTCCCAGTACTGCGCAGCCGCCGACGCGTGCAGGTGAGTGAGGCAAAGCCGGCTGCCGGCACTTTGGTGGCAGCTCCGGGGGAATCGGCAGATGGGCAGTTCCTGGAGCCTTGGGACCATCACCTGCCATCACCCCAAGGCAGCCCACGCTGCTCCTTGGGCCGCGGAGCTCAGAGCGCAGGAGGATGGCATTTGGTGACGAGCTTATCCTTGGGAATTAGCCTGGGGAGCCCTCCCCTCTGAAGTCTCAGCCCAACAGAGACTTGGGGTCCTGTCCTGGCCATCTCGGAGCCGCCTGAAATGCTGTGGTGGGGTCTAAACGCTCTCTCTGTGTCATCCCCAGGACTGGAAACTTCACCTACCGCATCCCTGTCAACCAGCTCACAGCAGTGAACACCAACCTGACCCTGGAGATGAAGTGAGTGGACAGGGCTCATCTCTTCAGCGCTTCGGTACCCCTGAAGTCAGCTGGATGGATACTGTGCCTTGTGGCCACGGTGCCTCCTGCTTGAGCTGGGGAAGAGATGGCAGTGGCTGCTCCCTTCCAGCGTCTCACTGTGTCTTGTCTCCCCAGCTCCTCCTCTGCTGTGTCCGTCTCCCTTTGCGGCGTTGTCTCCAACGACCCCTGCCAGGATGCTGCGAGCACGAACAGCTCCACCGATGCCACAGACGCACAGGTAGGGAGGGTACGGCTCGACAGTTCCACCTTCGTGGCATCCCAGCAGAGCCCCGATCCCTCCAGAAGGGACTCCAGGAGCACAGGGGTTGCTGGAGGGAACTGGTGCTCAACCATAGCCATACTCTGCACTGACTAACGTCAGTGACCCTCAGACATCCCTCCAGCCCCACCAGGGAGGGGGTTTGTAAACCCGATAGGGATGAAATCATCCCACCGGACCCCTCCGCACGAGCCCCAGGGCTGCGGGGAGGAAGACCAGGCTGTAAACTGCCGGAACACATCCTCGTGGAATCCCTTCAGGGGGATTTCACAGAATCCCAGACTGGTGGGGGCTGGAAGGGCCCTCTGGAGCTCCCCCAGTCCCACCCCCTGCCAGAGCAGGGTCACCTCCAGCAGTGGCACAGGACGGTGTCCAGGTGGGTTTGGGATGGCTCCAGAGTGGGAGACTCCCCCCCCTCTCTGGGCAGCTGTGCCACTGCTCTGCCACCCGCAAAGGGAAGAAGTTCCTCCTCAGGTTAATATTTCGCAGCTCTGCGTTGCACGCAGCCTGCACCAGACCCTTCCTACCCCCGAGTGCCTCCTTGCCCCGCTCAGCCCAGCTCTATTGCCCACCTCGGCGAGGTTGCTCCTCCACTCGACGGTGCAGGGCTGTGCGGATCCTCGCCAGCCTCGCCTGGGAGAACATCTCTGGATGCTCAGCCCCGATCTCATCCTAGCTGCTCCGTTTGCTTCCCCAGGAAACGACGCACCGTTGGCCTCTCGTGATGATGTCTTTCCGGGAGTTCACCTACCACTTCAGAGTAGCACAGCCCGTGAGTACCAGCAGCTGCTTCGTCTTTCCTCTTGTCCGGGGCTGAGCGGAACGACAGCCATGCGCTCATGGCCGGTTTAGCACCCCACACCGCGCTGAGCGCCTTCCACAGCCCCCTCCGTCGTGGTTGTTGCCTTCCACCGTTTCACGGGGCGTGCGGGTGTGATATTTCTCTGCCCCCAGCACGTAATTCATGCCCATTCTCCCCACCCCGGCTCAGAGCACGCGTCCTACCCCTGTCTTTAAGCTCTTTTTCTCGCTCTCTCGCAGGGCCAAGCCAACTGCAGCACCGCTCACGAGCAGATGGGACACCTTTTCACTGACTATTATTTTCAGTTTTACTGGCTCTGTGAGTGAGTCCTGGCAGCACCAGTGCCCTCTGGTTGGAGAGAGGAGGGGGACTGGTGACACTGGGGAGACTCCTGTACGCCCTCCTCCGCTAGCCCCCGCCCCAGTCCCACCTTCCCCCCACCCCCGTCCACCGCGGGGGACGCGGAGCCGGTTTGGTTGCGGCTGGTGACACAGGCACTGAAGCACAGCGCACGCGGAACATAGGACTCTAAGCCACAGAAAACACAACCAAGCCCTGTGGTACCTCCTGGGCTCACCTCGCACCCGCTCCCGCCATCCGCACGCCGCCCCAGACGTTTCTCTCCTTCCCTTACGGGGACGCTCGTGTCCCCCCGTCACTTCTCCCTCCCTTTGCAACACTGGATTTGGAAGCATTACACTGGACTGGAGGTGGACGGGTCTGCCACATCCCAGCGCGCGGATGGGAGCTCCATCCTCTACTGGCCCAGCGGTCCCAGATGTGCCACATCGGTTCTTCACGACACTGGAATTGCTCAACACTGGAGCCCTTTCCGAGAGCCAAACGCTGGAGTTTTTGGCCTGGAAAGGGAGGCTGTGCCTGGACGTACTGGAAGTCGTACACTGGAGTTGCTGTTCCTTCTAGTTGGGCCAGGGCCGTTCCCCGCAGCCCCACTCCACAGAGACCCCCGGACCCGCCGACGGACTGTCGTCCTCTGTGGATGACACGCGAAGTTGCAGCTTCAGCGTCAGCCCTGTCTGCCCCCCTCCTCGCTGTACTCTTAACTTTCCCCGTCTCCAGGTCTGGATGGAGAAACTCAAGAACCCCACTAAAAACGCTGCTGAGGCTGGGCCCGGGCCAAACCACGTAGGGGGGGGACACTCGCCACCAACCCAGGGGAGAAAAATGACGGCGAGTCACCTGCATTAAGTGTGGTGGGACCCATTTGCTTTGGTTTTTTGGTTGGGTTTTTTTTTTTTTTTTCATTTGGCAGCAGCGCGCAGCCTCTCGCAGCACGTGGCCTCTCGCAGCACGTGCGTGGAGCCACCTGGTCGCTTCTCAAGTCAATACTGCTACATCTGCCCAGATGTGCAGAAGAGAGACCACTGGCAAAGCCCGGTGCGCCCTGCAGAGCAAGGCTGGGGCGCTGGGGGGGACACGTGACGTGGCTTCCCTGCACCTCCTGGCTAACAAATCTCTGCCAGGCACCGAAGAGGATGATCCTCTCCCCCAGAGAGGGGGACAGCAGCGACCGCGTGCCCTCGCCGTCGCTGTTCTCAGAAAGCAGTTATGTTGAGTGTATTTTGGGTATTTCACTGTTACAAGTTCTTAACTTGCTAAACTACTGAACTTATTTTTTTGTTGTTGTTTTTAAGCCGTCTAAAAATGGGTCTCTTAATTCTGTCCCTACTGAGCCACGTGCATCCCGCGTAGGAAACCAAAGCACTGCTAAGCTCCACGTTAAAGCTTCACTGTGCCAGCGGTGCTGGGACGTGTCAGACTGGCCGACCACCGCGCACATCCTCCTCCCCATCCTGCTCCAGCCTCTTGCTAAAGAAAAGGAGGAGACATCTACGTTCCTGGAGGCTGAGCTGCCACCAGGTTCTTGTGTCTGAGATGCATTTCTCTAAGGAAACAGCAGCAGCCGCCGCTGGGGAAGGGCGGTGAGGGGGAAACGCCACTCACCAGTCCCGAAGCACTGGAAAAACTGGCTTCGGAGAAGAGCACGCCTTGTCCCTTGCAGCCCCAACGCTGGACGTAGGCAACTCAAACCAAACTGGTTTGGGGAAACGGCAGCAGGCTCTGGCTGCTGCATTCTCTTGCTTTCAGTGGAGCCGATGGAGATGATCTTTAAGGTCCCTTCTGTGATTCCGTGAGACAGATGCAGCGATCCCTGTGCCACCTGCAGACCGTCTCGTTACCAGCCCTGAGGAGCGCGTGGCTGGTTCCGCTGCTCCGGAGAAACAAGCTGCAAAGATGTGGCTTTCTTTTTCTTAATCCCAACAGAGAGATAGTTCCTGTGCACATCTTGTGGGACCCTACGCGGCCTTCTCTCCCCGGTCGGGGGCAGCAGTTTTATCTCCTGTCACCCATCTCAGAACTTCTGAGCTTGTCCCAGCAAAGCAGCCGTAGCCCTGCAATTCCTTGCGATGTCGCTAGGAGTTGGCGTCTCTGCCACCAAAGGCTATTTGTAGGGCGGTTTCAAGGTCAGGTCTTCATTCCTGCTGTACACCTATGGGCAGTAAACACTTAACTATACATCAGTGATGCTCTCCAGGTACTAAAACGCACTGCAGCCTGGGCAGGCAGGAGCCAGCGGGTGAGCAGGGAACGGTGGACAGCCGAGCAGGAGGGAAGCTGGGGGACCACCCGGCTCTGGGGAGCTCAGCGGGAAAGCAAGAGCTGCCAAGGCTTGGGAGCAGCCACGCACAGGCAGGTCAGCCCCACGCTCAGCAGGATTCTCCGTTTCTCCCTACAACTGGGAAGGAATCCCTCCAGTGTAGCTCTCCGGAGAGGTGGCTCAGCGCTCTTCCCTCCACCTGCCCTGAGCTTTTCTTTTTTCTGGCTTGGCCTTAAACTGAGAAGTTACTTTCTTGGCAGCTTTTATTCTCCGCTTGGCAATCAGTGGCCCGGTCTGGCACGTCCTTTATTCAGGCAAGTGATGCCACGTGCTCTTCGACGTCTGCTCAGCTGAGAGGTAGCCTTCTCAGACCTGCTGGTTTCCCTTCTACTGTCGAGCCGGGCTAAATGCCTGCGCGCTCCTGTAGCCCCCGAAAAGTTATCAGTGCGGTGTTGCGAGGGCCAGAGCTGAGAGCGCTGCCCGCGATCACCACCACCCATCCACCTCCTCGCTGGTGGACCTGGCCGAGGTCAGCCGAGAGCCACGAGTACATCTCGCCCCGCTGCGGGGAAAGCCGATCCTGGAGGGGCAAATCAATCAAATCACTAGAAACACGCTAGCAGCGGTGGGCCAAGAGGAGATGGAGTGTCTCAGGTGTCCCCTGCGACACTTAGCCACGGGTTTTACGAGGGCCGCTGGCAAACCAAGTGCCTAAGGGCTACAGAAACATCTCCAGTGCCTTTTTCTGCTTACAGGACTGCACAAGGGAACAGTGGTTTCCCACACGTGCGTAAAATGTTGCGTGCCTCAAAACCGGTGGCCGGTTTAGCTTAAGAAGTGAGATGAGGCAAGACCTGAAGTGCAAAGGCCGATCCTGCCCACGGGCGGCTGTGTCACAGCAGAGCAGCACCGGGCTGACAGCAATCCCTGGTAGCAAGAGAGGAGAGGGATTCAGAATGCATTTTTTAGTGTCTTATATCAGAAATAGTATCTTTTGTCTTAAAGTCTATCACAAAGCGTATGCCGGTTCCACCAGCCGCTGCACAGCGAGGCAGAAACGAGCTCAAAAGGGGTTTGTAATTATTAAAGGGTGACGGGATTGGTTCCAAGCCCGTGGAAACGGCTGTTTGCATAGACTCCCCCCCCCGCAAAAGGTGTCTCTGCCCTAACTGAAGACGTGTTCCCCATCCCCAATCAGTAACAAGAGAGTTAACAATCAGGCCTTGCCCTGCATGAGACGGAGGGAGCTCTGAGCCCGTGTCTCCAGCCCTACAGCTTGGGGAAAACCCCCTCTCTTCCCGCTGGAAAGGAGACGCTTCATCTCTCGAGACATTCTTGGCAGGAAGGAAGACAAGTGCGGAAACGAGGCCGCTTGCCAAAGTTTGGCTGTTTCGGAGTTTGTTTCAAAAGCAAATTCGCAAACATTCTGTCCTACTGGTAGAGCTTAAAGCCTGTAAATAGAGACTATGCCACCACTGCAAGAATTAAGAAAAAAAAAAAGAAAGAAAAAAAAAAAAAGTAAAGCACTAATTTGTTTGGTTTAAATGTTGCTGTCACAGCTTTAATCACTGTATATTGCCAGCAAGTTTGTAGAGTTGCATTCTTAGGAGGTATTATTGATTATCGGTTTTTATTTGTGGGGAACAAGCGTGGTTTCCCTCCTTTCTTTCTGATTTATATTTATATTTTGCTGAATTTGAGTGCCGAGTCTCCGGATTCCCCACTTTTTTTTTTTTTGTTTGTTTGGCTTATTTAGACTTTGTTTTATGCTGGAGGTAAATATGCCCATATAAATAAATATATAAATACTGCTTTGTATCCAAGGACGGCTCCTGGCGCATTCCTCCCTTGCTGTGAAATAACAATCCTTCTGTTCGGTAGCTGTAAAACTGCTTCCCGCAAACCGGAGGAACCCCCGTGTCATTAATCAGCAGGAGTTTCCAGATGTGCCCACGCAGGGTCAGAACAGCCTCAGCCCGCGGCTGCCCGCTGCTACGCCGCGTCCTTTCCGACAGGTATTAAAAATAAAGAGCTCTCATTGCTCACAGCCTCAGAGGTCGGGGCCAGATGCAGAGGCATCCGAGAGCATCTGCAGAGGGGAAAGCTTCCTTCCCAAACGGGAAATTAGGGCTTTAGATCTGTAAGCCACCTGATGAATTTCTCATTTGGAACTCTAACTGCTTTGAAAGCCGGGCTACAAATTCAAAGCTACCCATAAAAATAGTTACACGTTATAAATAAACTCCTCTTTTATAGGCGAGGCGCTTAATTCACTACTGAACTGAAGGGCACATGCAGCTATGAGATTATTCCGTCCTGTACTACTCAAACATTCCTCCCAAAAACTCATTCCCCACAAACACAGCTTGTGTCACCCACTGCGGTGCCACCGGACAAGCGTTAGTCTTGCTTTGTGTCCAAGAATCCGCGCCAGCGCCTCACCCGGAAACCCCGTCCAGAGACTGTTCTGCAAGCGCTGTTTTGCCCACACCAAATGGGACATCCATCCACCCAGCCACCGTCACCAAACGTGGACCTCAGGAGCACGGAGCCTGACCGATGAGCGGGGCCAGACGGTCCCATCAGCTCCATTTCTAGCACACGAGGTCCCCAAGGTGCTGCCAACGGTAAGTGAACCACCTCGGAGCAGTCCCCGCCTGTCACGGAACCTCACAAACCAAGCCAGACCAACTAACAAACTAAAAACGGGATTGCTTTTTACAAGTGGGTAACAAAATCGAACTAAGTTTTACTCTAACCAAAACTGCTTTGAGACTCTGACAAACGTTAACAATCCACAGGTTCAGGCTGTCGCTCAGGCGTTAGTACTACGCCACCGCCTTAAGAATTCTTAAGGTTTATGGTCAATGACCCAAAATGCACATAATCACTCAACTAAACAAGATGAGGTCCCTCAATCTGCACAGAAGATGAACTGTGGAAGGCGTCCCAACCCACGGGGAGAGCCCCCCCGACGTTACAGCCGCAGCTCTGAGGGAGCCCAACTCAAAATAACTCTCGCAGGGCCCCATTTACACCCAATTCAAATATGACCTGTGGCCATATATGCTCATGAAGCCCCCCCACTAGCCAAAGGCCCAAACTTCTGCACCCTTCAACCAAAATGACTGCCACCACGTGGGCATAACGAGAGCAGTGGTGGTAAAATTTTTTCGGGTCTTTGTTAGGTTTTTGCAGGCTTTCATCAGGCCTCATTAGGTCATCTCATTAGGGCTTTGTCTGCCACAGTTTTGGGCACACACAGCTGTGGAAATCCATGATAAACAATGGGGCCCATCCCTGGCACGGGGATCTTGTGCCAATATCAAAGTGGTTTGGAAAAGCCGGGGCAGGGAGCTGGGGGAAAGTATCTAAAAGACAAACCATGAGTCAGATGCATCACGGAGGCAGTTTTATTCAGGTTTGGTTTGGTGGGTGGGTGAAAATCACTCAACAGGAGCACAGTCCATGTCTGACATGAGCTTTGTTGTCAAAGTATAAAAGAAATATAAAAAAGAGCTTCAGCAGGGCTTCCCACCTGGAACCAAAGAAGATATGAAGGAGACTGGTGAGACAGGGTTCCACAGGGCAGCAGCAGGGGCAGACTCCACTGCTACTAAAGCCACGGAGCAAGGGACAATCCCCAGCACACACAATTCCCAACTGCCCCACACGGGGATGAACCCCAGTTCTGCCAGACGGGCACGGGCACGCTCTCCAGCTAAGGTATCTGACGGCTGCTTTGCAGCTTGGAGTTGCTGCGATGCTCAAGCCCAAAGGCTGCTGCAAGGATGCCAGCACAGCCTTTTAAGTGATTTAACTTTGTCCCCCAAAAAAGGTGGCTTTTTGGCAAGACCAGCTGTCACAGGGCTACATTTCCAGCTCCCTCCCAACCCCACCGCACGCAGAGCATCAGGCCCTCGGGGCGCTTACAGCCACAGGGATTCCCCAGGCGGTACCGGTGCTCCTCCACCCGCGCCTCAGACGTAGATACCGACCCACAGCAGCAGGAAGAGGACCCCGAAGCCCATGAAGAGCGAGGCCACCAGCGAGATCAGCAGCTCCTTGTAGATGTCCCGCGTGTACTTGGTAGAAGTCACCTCGTAGCTGCAGCCCGGGGGGGTTAAGGTGCTAACGGCGGCAGAACAAGGTGAGAGGACCCCCCCGCCCCGCCCGCTCCCCTACCCCCGCCTCCAGCCCGGGGATACACGAAGAACCAGGCGGTGAAGAACATGCCGATGGCCAGCAGCACCACGGTGAGGTGCGGGAAGACGGCCGGGTTCACCGGGCTGGTGTATCTGCTCATCGCCTCCAGCTCCTGCGGGGACACGGCGAAGGTGAGCGGCACCGCCGGCTGCCGGGACCGGTTCCCGACCCCGAGTCCCTGCCCCCGGGACCGGCTGCCGGCCCCCCCATCGCGGCCCCGGCCCTCACCATGTCGCCCAGGTCCCGGTTCCCGCTCCGCTCCGACACGTCGCCCCCGCGCCGGAAGCGGAAGGGAAGAGCGGATGTGGGGCATGCCGGGATGGGTGGGCGGGGCGAGCGGGAGCCGCTGGCTATTGGCTGCGCCGGCTCCCGGCGGGCATTGCGGCTTGGAGCGCGGGAGCGGCGGCGGGCTCGAGCTGCGGGGTAATGGCGGCGCGGGGAGGCTGAGGCGGGGATAATGGCGGCGGAGGGAGGCTGAGGCGGGCCCGGGGGGGGGCGTAATGGTGTCTAGAGAGGCTGAGGCGGGCCGGGGGGGATAATGGCGGCTGGGGCAGGCTGAGGCGGGACCCGGGACGGGGGGATAATGGCGGCTGGGGGAGACAGAAGCGAGAAGGGGGGAGGTATCCGGTAGCGGCCCCGGGGGGGAAATGGCGGCTGGAGAGACTGAGGTGGGCCCGGGGGGGGATAGTGGCGACTGGGGTAGGCTGAGGAGGGCCCGGGGTGGGTATCGGCGGGCGCGGGGAGGCCGCAGCGGAAAGGAAGGGGGGGTAATGGTGAGGCTGGGGGAAGGCCGTGGTGAGAAGAGGAGGATAACGGCGGGCCCTGAGGAGGAGGGATGAGAATAGCGGGTTGGGGGAGGCCGAGGGAAGAGGGGAATAATGAAAGGGGAGGGCAGGGAATGGTGTGCAGGGGAAGGGGGAAGAGGGGTTAAAGGCCGGCGTGGGGAGGCTGTGGCCAGGAGAAGTCATAGTAGGTAGGGGGATAATGGTGGAGCTGGGAAACAGGGAGGTGGAAACGGGGCCTGGATGGTTATAATGATGAGGTGAGGTTGAGGTGTGGTGGGGAGAGGGGCTGGGCTGGGAGAGGCTGACGGAGGAAGCGGGGGGGTAATGGTGTGCTGGGAAGGCTGAGGTGGGGGCGTAATGGTGGGTAGGGGGATAATAGTGGGTTGAGGGAGGCTGGGGCTGGCTGACAGCAGCCAGCGGAGGCTGCAGCCCATGGCGTAATTGTTCACAGGGGAAGCAGCCACCTCCCTTTGGTCCCCCCTGCTTAGGTGGTACACCACCCCCACACCCTAGCTGTTAACCCCAGCACCGTGTGTGTGCGGATGCTGATCCTAACATCCCCTTTTCTGTTCCCCAGGATGGGAATCCATGGCCTGGCCAAGCTTATTGCCGACGTGGCTCCTGGCGCCATCCGGGAGAATGACATCAAGTCTTACTTTGGCCGGAAGGTGGCTATAGATGCCTCCATGAGCATCTACCAGTTCCTGATCGCCGTGCGGCAGGGAGCTGAGGTCCTGCAGAACGAGGAGGGCGAGACCACGAGCCACCTGATGGGCATGTTCTACCGGACCATCCGCATAGTGGAGAATGGCATCAAGCCAGTTTATGTCTTTGATGGCAAGCCTCCGCAGCTGAAATCGGGGGAGCTGTCAAAGCGAACTGAGCGCCGGGCTGAGGCCGAGAAACACCTGCAGGAGGCTCAGGAGGCTGGAGAGGAGGAGAACATTGAGAAGTACAGCAAGAGGCTGGTGAAGGTGACCCAGCAGCACACTGATGAGTGCAAGAAGTTACTAACGCTGATGGGTATCCCCTACGTGGAGGCACCCGGGGAGGCTGAAGCCAGCTGCGCTACCTTAGTGAAGGCTGGGAAGGTCTATGCGGCTGCTACAGAAGATATGGATTGCCTGACCTTCGGCAGTCCCGTACTGATGCGGCATCTTACTGTCAGCGAGACAAAGAAGCTGCCCATCCAGGAGTTTCACCTGAACCGTATTCTGCAGGATCTAGATCTGACCTGGGAACAGTTTGTGGATCTGTGCATCCTCCTGGGCTGTGACTACTGCGAGAGTATCCGCGGCATTGGGCCCAAGCGTGCTATTGAGCTCATCAAGGAGCACAAAACCATTGAGAAGATCATTCAACACATAGACACCAAGAAGTACCCTCTGCCTGAGAACTGGTTGCACAAAGAGGCCCACAAGCTCTTTATAGAGCCTGACGTGGTCAACCCCGACACCGTTGAGCTGAAGTGGACCGAGCCAAATGAAGAGCAGCTCATCCAGTTCATGTGTGGGGAGAAGCAGTTCAATGAAGAGCGGATCCGCAACGGGGTCAAGAGGCTGAGCAAAAGCCGGCAGGGCAGCACGCAGGGCCGGCTGGATGACTTCTTCAAGGTGACGGGCTCCATCACGTCAGCCAAGCGCAAAGAGCCAGAGACCAAGGGATCAGCAAAGAAGAAAGCCAAGACCAACAACGCCACAGCCGCGAAGGCCAAAAAGGGCAAATAGCCCCACTGGCTGACCACAAAGCCCTGTGATTGGTTTTTCTGCTCAACTAGGAATTTTAGCCTAATAACAAACGGTCGTCTTTCTGTCCTGCGTGTTAGTCCTAGGAAGGATGTTGCTAAAGTTCTTCCCAACAAGGCTAGGTTAGTGAATCAGATAAGCGCTGCTGACAAACACCCGCTATGCTTTAAGAAATAAAAAATTGCCCAGCTAGAGAGCAAACTGGGTAGAAATGATAGAGAGATTTCTGCCTGACGCCATCCATCCAAAAGAGGTAGGTGCAAGCAGCAGAGGCTGAAGGAGAAACTGGGGAGATGTGAATGGAAGGCAAGCTGGAGACAGGAAGGAGACTTGAAATAACGAGGTGGACCTCTCCCTTTAATGGGGATTAGGTTCTTCCTTCCCTTATTGTAGTCGTTTTTCTTTTTTTTTAAAAAACAAAGTTGTAATCCCGATTCCAGCAAAGTTCTGGCCCGCTCCTAGTGGACCAACCGAGGACAAGCTGAGCTGAGACTGCAGCTCTCCAAGCCTGAATTTTGCTGTTAGGTTCTGGTTTATGTTTAAAAAGAAAAATATCAATAAAGCTAGTGTGGAAACCTGTTCACTCCCTGATTTCCCGAGGCATCCTTCCATGTTGTACACACAGACAGGTCCCAGGCTAAGAAGGAAAAAAAAGATAGTGCCTCTTTTTTTTCTCCTTATTTTATTTTATTCTGAATTTTGCATAGTCTTTTCGTCTTACTTGTGAAAGCGATGTGCTGGGTTTTGTTTTCAAAATAAAATTTGTACACAAATAGAGTGTTTCTCGTTCTCTGGAGAGGTGTCTTAAACCTTATTGCTGAAGAAAAAAATCGTGGGTTTAGAGGGAAACCTATTAGTGACAACAGCCAACAAATCACACACAGGCCTGAATGCAGAAAATTCCAGTTTTAATCCTGGCGTTAATGGTTTTTGGGTGTTTTGTAGACAACAAAGATCTGTGGGTCAGCTCTCTGGCAAGTTATAAAATAAGCTGGGCTTGTTTCATGGGGGAAGTCCATTTGTGTTACTAAAATAATCTTGATTTTTAAGCCATTTTCTTAAATGTAGTGTGAAGAATAGCAGTGAGTGCTGCGCACGGAGCTTCTCAAGTCGGACCTGCCTGGCTGCAGTTTGTCCTGCCTGTGGGAAGGGGCACCTGGAGCAGAGCACCCAAAATTTGCAGGTCTGCTTCTCTGACCTGGTGGTTTTCACAGGATCTCGGCTTAGCCTTAATCCCAAGCCCTAAACTGAGATGTTTTGGCAAGAGGAAGCCCGGATGGTGGGCTGGAGCTGGCGTGCTTTGAGGTGGATGTCCGTGCTCTCCGCCAGTGTCAGTGCCGCTGTCACTCATCCCATCACGTTACGACCCAGAAAGCCGGGAAAAACTGCAGGGAAAAACAGATTTTAAATCCCGATGTACAGGGTGATGTTTTTATCCCCCATTCAGTATCTTTATTTGTTTAACAAGGCTTTTGCCTGGGAGTATTTCTCCTTTCAGCCCTGAATCCTTGTCACCTCTTGTCACGTATGAGCCACAAGCTTTTTCCCTTTAGCTGGAAAAACCCGCTCGGTTTAAGCGACTTCAAAACATCCTCTCGCTGCTTTGTCTTTCCCGACGGAGGAGCGGAGCCCAGGCTAAGTTTTCCCAGGAGGCTTTTAAGGTACAGCCTTGGGTTAGGGTGAAAGCCCAGCTCTGCCGGGAGGTTTCGGTGTCCCCCACATCCCGACCCTGCTGGCCTTCCTCTCCCTCCTCCCCTGCCTTCCCCTCCCACGTACCCTCCACCCCCATTACTTTCCATCCAGATTTACTTGGTCACCTTATTGCTAAGGTCCCTTTATCCTTAACTGAGACTCACCTGGAAGTCATTTTATCTACTCAGATTTCATTAATTGAGTTATTTCCTTTCAAAATGCGGTAAAGACAAATCGTGGTTTCTCAGTGTGTATTTGCTTTAATGTTTTAATCCGCCGTTTGTCTTAACAGGAGCTTCTTAATTAAATAGTCCGGGTTTATTGGTGAATACCTCCCTTGTGACCACGTGGAAAGGTAACAGTGAAATGGTTGTGTGGTGAGGGAATGAAAGATGATTAAAAAGAAAAGAATATTTGGAAGTAAGAGTCAGGCAAATGCTTATAGCGAGGAAGTAAATGAAGTTGGCAGCGAGACAGAGAAACTGCAAACTTCTTCGCTGCCCGCAGTCTCCATCACTGGTGGCGGAGTCCTTCGTCCTGCCCGCTTTTTGCTGACCTGGACAGGATTTAGCTCATCACGTTATTACACATCACCTTATTACGACGCCAAGAATGGTTCAAGGAATGAGACAGGAATGGCAAAACATTTCTGACAAAGTTTAACTGCCCTTTCATGTACCTTTAATTTACTTAAAGGAACAGCGGTAAAGTTCGCTGCCTACTGTTTTGCCAAGGGCTGCACACAAAGCAAGCAACCTTTAAACGAATATAATTTCCCTAATGAGCCTCCAGTAAAGCCACAAGTGTGATTACAGAAGTACGGTTTGGTGTTTGGCCGCCTGGCTGCTGCTGTTGCGCTGAAGTTCGCATTGGGCTTTGTATTCTTTGGGCTGGAATTGCCTCTTGCTCTGCCTCCCCGGCTCTGTTCTGCCCAGGGCGCAGCTGCTCTGGGGATCTCCAGGCACAGAAGCGGTCAGCTTGAGAAATTCGGTTTTTCTAAGTCCAAGCCGTAAAATCTGTCACACCTGCAGGGAGAGAAAAGCATTCATGTGCGCGTTTGACTTTGATTACAGCGCTCACGCTTTCAGCTCCCTTAAACCGTATTGGTTAAGTGAAGCTTCAAACTCGCGCAGTCCAGACAGGAGAATAAATTCCAAACCCCAGCATCCCGTTCACCGTTATTTAGCACCTTGCATGGTTTCTTTCCCGCCTGGGGCTCAGCACAGATGAAAACTTCCCCCCGCACGCTGAGCAAAGAAAGGTTAAGGAGCCCCGCACGGTTCACTGGGAGGGGGCAGGACCCGAGTCCAAACTTCTTCCAGACTCTTCTGAGAGTTTCTAACGATCCCTCCGTGAAGCTCTTTGCTCAGCTGTGATTTACCACAGGGATTTTTTATCCATGAGGGCCAAAGGAGTAAATAAACCCAGAAGCTGTCCCCCCGCCCTCCAAGTCCTTCGGGACAGCGTCGTCACCCGCTCAGGACAAAAGGCTGGTGCCGCCACCGTCGCTCCTTGCGGACGGAGCTGCTGTGGTCCTCTGTCTCACATCCGAGCGTGTGCTCCCCCCCCCCCGCAAACTGCCACTCCCCTCCTCCTGTCGCATCAGGGTCCTTCGAGGAATGGAGGAAAACCGCTCGCCTGTCTCCTTTCTGCCGTAGGACGGGGCACGCGTCTTGTGTGCAGATCAGAGAGACGCATTCGGACGCTGGGTAAGAATGTGGCGCGACGCAGGAAAGCGGGGCTGTAGGCTCAGGCTTCGAAGGTAGAGTAAAATTAATACACACACACCAGCTTTCAAGTTTACCAACTCAGGGCAAAAACTCGTTAGCAGAATATACCTGAGCTGTATATTTCCCATATGTCTGAATTTCTAGGCATTATCTTCAGGCTTTCTGAGCATGTGTCACCATCTTGTTGTGATAAAACATTTGAAAAGCTGCTCTTCTGCCCTGAATGTGTATAAATTAACCAGGGAAGACTGCTGGAAGCCGAGAGCAGGACCGCGCTGTGGAGCTACACAGAGACCAGCAGCCTTGGGAGTGTTATACAGGGCTCAGCCCACAAGGAAACCATCGAGATTTTTCTCTGAAGAATTAAAACGCGCCGCTGAGTTAAACCGCGCCGCCGAGCCTAGAGCAACCTTCTGCCCACACTGCAATACTGCTCCTCGTTTGGAGAAGGTGAGAGCTCGGTCCCAGCAGTAGGGCTGGGTGAGTCTGTCGTGCGTCTTTTTGTATATAAAGATGTTTGAATGTTCTCAAAAAAACCAAAACTAAACCAACGTTCATTTAGTGGAAGGGAAAAACAGCTGCAGCCAAAACCTAGAAACATCCTACCAGCTATTTCTGATAGGTTGGAACTTCATAAATATCTGTAAAGCCAAAACTCTGCCTGTTACAGAGACATAAGTGAGAATCTGGGTTGGTGGCAGAAGCAGCGGGGTACAACGGTAGAGCTCAAACAGGAGACAGCCACCCTGACAGGAACCGCTCGACCCCAGAACGACACCGAACTAACACCATCGCCGATGCTCTGACGAGTGAGAAAAACCACCGGGCATCGCCCACCGCATCCTTCCCTGCTCCAGGAGAGCGTGCAGCACGAGAAAACCCCTGTCTGCCCCATTTCCCAACATCCCAATCACGCCTTTACGGAAGGTATTACAGGCGTCTTTGGAAAAAAAAGATAAAAGAGAGTGTTTGGTGTGGATATTGCACAGAGAGAGAGATTATCCTCCTCACTGGACGAGAGGAATCGCAGGGGTGATCCGCCTGGAGGAGATGTCACTGCTGTGGTGGCACGCAGATTTGCTCCGCGTAGTTCAGCTAAAGCTCCTTTTTCCCTGCTCGTCCTCTCGGGTACCACGCCATCGCCTGCCCGCCTTCTCCTTCACCTTATCTTCACTACCAGGGTTTTGTTTCTTTTTTTTTTTCCCCTTACATTTTCTGTTCTAAACAAATATTCCCACTGCTGTTTATTGCACCGATGTCATCGCTAATTAACACCGGCACCGCTCTTCATACCAGCGGCGCATCGTGCAGGCGTAGCAGGGATTCCGAACATCGGCTGTGCCCCGCTAGGAAGAGTGAGTAACTGGCACTGGAGGGGTTTGAGTCAAAAAAAAAAAAAAAATACTGCCTGCAAGGTGTTACGTGGTTTGAAATGAAAAAATTCCTGGATTCCCATGAATCCAGCTAACAGCTTTCTATTGAATATGGAACACATCATGTACAACGCATTTCATAGTCCTGCAATTGTGAGGAGCAGCCCGAAAATGCCTTCCATACCGTGAGTGGAGAGAAACATGTAAATAATAGAGCTGGAGCAGATTGGAAAAAAAAAAAAATCAACCGTAATAAAATCCTGTTTCACTGTGATTTGCCACTCCTGGGGGGAAATATTTCTCCTCTGCGGTGGGACCTGACTAAGAGGATCGGCAGAAATGTGGCAGCTCAGCCTATTCTTGCCCTCTAGTTTCTGTCTCAGGGGTCCTCCTGAGTCTCGGGGAGTTGGGGTGGGCAGCCGGGGGTCCGGCAAAGCTCATCCGAGTGGGCACGGTGGATTCGGGGCTCCCAGGGTTGTCAGGACTCGCGTGCTTTCAGTCTCCTCACAGGGAAAATGAACCGCGTTCCCCTTTTCTGCCTCCTATTCCAATGAAACGAGGGGAAGTGTACGAATTCTTCAACCCTTCTCCAGCTTTCAAATCATTCACTACTTGGGTTGGTTTTTTGTTTTTTTTTTAAAAAAAGGAAAACCTAATTATTTTTTCTTAATTCAGCCTCCTGATTAAAGAGATTAAGGACAAAACACAACTTCTGGCAGGTTTGGGGTGAGTTGCTCTGCCTGCAAGGATTTGCTGGGAGCCGAAGCACAGTTAGACGTTGTCTCAAGCATGAAAGCTTTGTACTTGTAATTATTAGGCCAACAGTGTTCCTGCTGCCGGCAGCGCCCCAGGCAGGCCGTGCCGCTGCCCTCTCCTCTTTCACCGGGTTTCTCCTTCCGACAGGCGCGGTGTGGCGATATGGCTGGAGGCAATCACACCACCGTCACCCAGTTCATCCTCCTCGGCCTGACGAGCGAGCCTAAGCTGCAGGCTCCTCTCTTCGTGGTCTTCCTCCTGATTTACCTCGTCACCCTGGTGGGCAATCTCGGGCTGATCACGGTGATCAAGACAAACCCCCGGCTCCACACTCCCATGTACTTCTTCCTCTGCAATCTCTCTGTCGTTGATCTTTGCTACTCCTCCGTCTTTTCTCCGAAGCTGCTTATTGGCTTCTTGGTGGAAAGGAAAACCATTTCTTACCCCGCCTGCTTTGCCCAGCATTTCTTTTTCCTTGTCTTTGTGACCACAGAGGTGTTCTTGCTGGCTGTGATGGCTTACGACCGCTATGCGGCCATCTGCAACCCGCTGCTCTACGCTACCTCCATGCCCCCGAGGGTCTGCGTTCAGCTGGTGGCCGGGTCGTACATCGGGGGGGTCTTGAACTCGCTCATCCAAACCTGTTGCTTGCTGCCCTTGCCTTTTTGTGGCCCCAATGTCATCAACCATTACTTCTGCGACACTAACCCTCTGCTGAAACTCACCTGCTCCGATGACCACCTCAACGAGCTGTTGCTTGTAGCCTTCAACGGGACCATTTCCATGTCTGTCCTCTTCATCATCATCGTCTCCTACATGTACATCCTCTTCTCCATCCTGAGGATTAGGTCTGCCAAAGGCAGGCACAAAGCCTTCTCCACCTGTGCCTCCCACCTCCTCACCGTTACCTTGTTCTACGTGCCCGCGGGACTGAGCCACATGCAACCGGGCTCCAGGTACTCACTGGAGATGGAGAAAGTCACCGCCGTCTTCTATACCCTCATCGTCCCTATGCTCAACCCTCTCATCTACAGCTTGAGGAACAAGGAGGTGAAGGACGCACTTAAGAGAGCGACAGCAAATAACATTTTTGCGAGTTGTCTGCTGACCAAACTGGTCCCAGTCAGTAGATAAAACTCCTACTGCTTCCCTTTTTGAAGGACCTTATGTCAGCTCTCCGGAGGAGTAAGGAACTGCCTTTATTTACAGAAGCAGGTACTGCGTATTTTAACCATGCTTTAAAATCTACAGAGAGACTCAATGTTAACAAACACGCTGTCATTCTGGGTCTCCGATAAATATTGCCTTGTCATGTCTTGGGTTTGTTTATTTATTTATTTTCTGTGAAATTATGTACTATCATAGGAGGTGGTAAAAATAAGCTCATAAGGCGTTTCCCTCTTAAGCTTAACTTCTTAAGAAGTCGCACTGATTCAAGCGGTGATTCATCCGGAGGCACCTTCAAGGAGGACTGGAGGCTTTTGGCGAGGTAGATCTAAAAATACACAGCTCACTTTGGGCTAACTACAAGGGGAAAAAAATTTTCTTCCAGGGGGACGTGCCTTGGAACGTAAGGAAAGGGAGGAGAAGTGGAGACCACTGAGCTGCCAGGGGGTGAGAGCGGTGGTTGATCCAGCGTTGGGAAGATGCTAAGTCATTGTGTGACCAGAACATCACAGCCTGAGGGCAGCACAGCTGTGTCTGTGCTGAAACACAAACTGTTTTGTGTTTCTGTGAGCTGTGTGGCCTCCAGACCTGGTGGGGGACTTTTTATCCCTGGGGAATGAAAGCTACAGCTTGTCTCTGCCAAGAGCATCGCAGCGCTCCCAGCCACCCGCCTGGATCTCATCCTACCCCTTGCTTCCTACAGCCCTAAGACCGTGCACCATAAGGGCCAACAAAGGTGCTGCGAGGGCTGAGCCCCTCTGTGGGGAGGACAGGCTGGGAGAGGTGGGGGTGTTCAGCCTGGAGAAGAGAAAGCTCCGGGGAGACCTTAGAGCCCCTTCCAGTGCCTAAAGGGGCTCCAGGAGAGCTGGGGGGGACTCTGGGTCAGGGAGGGGAGGATGGGATGAGGGGCAATGGTTTTAAACTGAAAGAGGGGAGATTTAGAGGAGATATTAAGAAGAAATTGTTGCCTGTGAGGGTGGTGAGCCCCTGGCCCAGAGGAGCTGTGGCTGCCCCATCCCTGGAGGTGTTCAAGGCCAGGTTGGACGGGGCTTGGAGCAACCTGGGCTGGTGGGAGGTGTCCCTGCCCAGGGCAGGGTCGTGGAACGAGACGAGCTTCAAGGTCCCTTCCAACCCAAACCATTCTATGACTCTAATTCACCCGGGCTTGCTGGGCGAGAGAGAAACAGGCTTCCTCCACCCTGCATCTCCCATCTGCTTTAGGAAGACCAGGAGTGGTACTTCTCCCTAACGGCAAAGAGTTCAGCCTGATCAAATGTACCGGGCTATGGAGAAGTATTTTTTCCCCCCTATTTTCTCATCACGGGGGCAGCTGTGAATGATAATTCCTCCCAACCAACCCTGGCACCACTGAGAAGGTACCACTGAGGAACACGGCAGAATCCCATGTTCTCCAAAGCCGAGACAACCGACTGCAACCTGTTAGAGACCTTGAGCAATGAGGGCTGGGATGTCAGGTGTCCCCAGGGAGAAGAGGGGCGTCAGCTGTCCCTTCACGTTAATTTGCACATGACTGTCTGAGTTAGTCCAGACATTGTTTTTTCATAGCTAGAATAAAAGATAAACACTCCTTGCACGATTTCTTTCAGACAGCCATAGAAATCACAACCTAAACACACCCACTGTGTTGTTATACCAATAATCCAACTTGTGTTTTTTTTCCTCAGATGTAAAAGTCTATATCATGGATACCTAATACAGAATAAAATAAAATCCACCGGGAGCATGCAGCTGAGCAAAGGCCATTTTTCTTAAAAGACAGCAAGAGGAAGGGGGGGGAAGGAGATCTTTATAACACTTACCTTTCATAACAGCTTGCTTTATCCTCAGGTTGGACACTAGAGGGTCTTGTCTGACATTAAGAGTTGTTCGTGCTGTTTGCATGATGCAACGTGGCTCAGGGAGCAGCAAGGACCAGTTGCTCCCCAAGAGAAGGCAAACAGGGAGCTGAAGGTGGCCATGACGCAGGGCAGGCAACAGCCTCACCCACAGGGGACAGTCCCACAGCGCCCGAGCAGAGCAGCGGACCCGGACCCGGACCCGGACCCGGACCCGGACCAGGACCAGGACCAAGCACAACTCTAAAAGTGGTTAAAGACCCGGGGCTGAGCTTAAATAGTGACCCGAGCCCTGGGCAGAGGGTGTGGGTGGAGGCCCCAGGTGAGGCTGGCCATGGTAATTGCCCTGGTTGCACTCCCTGAGACCTCAGGGAGAGGGGAACTGGGTTTTTTCCCCAACCAGTGCCCCAAACACAGCTACCGCACCACATCCAGCCTCCTCCGATGTATCCCTACACATGGAGAATGGAAGGACGGAGCAGAAAGGAGCGATGAGCTCCTTTGCTGCGTGTTGACGATTCCGTCCCTTCTTCTGAATAATGTGGAATAAGGCACTTCAGATGTCACACGCACTGTTTCTTGGGGAAATTGTCCATATGCCTCTACTTTGCAGGAAAACTCCTTCGGAAACTTTGATTAAAGGCTTTATAGCATTTCACTTCATACCAGCTTTAAGCTGGTTTTGACCGGCTGCCATTGCATTCACTCGTTCATTACAGTTCTCTTAGGAAGACCACGGTTTACAAAGATGCTTATTTTAAATCATAAAATGTATTCACTTTGTCATTATACAAGCTATATGTTCTTCCAAAAATTCTACAGTTCATTAAACATAAAAGGCTTGTCTCAATTAAATGTTAAAAACTGTGTCCAGCTCTGAAGCCCTCAGGATAAGAAAGACACAGACCTGTTGGAGTGGGGCCAGAGGAGGCCACGAAGATGCTGCGAGAACTGGAGCCCCTCTGCTGGGAGAACAGGCTGGGAGAGTTGGGGGTGTTCAGCCTGGAGAGGAGAAGGCTCCGGGGAGACCTTACAGCCCCTTCCATTGCCTAAAGGGGCTCCAGGAGAGCTGGGGAGGGACTTTTTACAAGGGCATGGAGTGATAGGACGGGGGGCAATAGCTTCAAACTGGAAGAGGGGAGATTCAGACTAGATATTAAGAAATTTTTTACTTTGAGGGTGGTGAGGCACTGGCCCAGGTTGCCCCGAGAAGTTGTGGCTGCCCCATCCCTGGAGGTGTTCAAGGCCAGGTTGGACGGGGCTTGGAGCACCCTGGGCTGGTGGGAGGTGTCCCTGCCCATGGCAGGGGATTGGAACTCAATGATCTTTAAGGTCCCTTCCAATCCAAACCATTCGATGATTCTATAAAACCCCTTTGTCTACTGTTTTCTTTTGGGCAACCTCCACATCAGCCATGCGATGCTGTACAGAAGAGTCATAACTCAGTCAAATGTGGTTCAGTGATTGCCACACAAAGCATGGACCTCTTACCTATCATCCAACAAGGAAAACAATCATAGATGTAAAGAAAACCAAGCATCTTCCCAAGAAGATTTTGGTTGGAACACGCTTCTGGCAACGTGCTGATCTATGCATGCTCACGACAAGCCGTTTGCACAGCTCCAGGGCCTTGGAGCCAACATTGTGGCCTTGTGTGTTGTGATGGTTCATCTAGATGTTGGTCAGAAATGGTGTCTGAGGTCACAGCTGGACCTTGACCTCGGTGGTGACATTCCACCCTGTTACTGCCAGGTCACTTACATCGGATAAACCTACCCCTCTTCTCAGGGTGGCCTCTGGCACTATCCCCCAAACCTTCTCAGGCCTTTCTTCTACAGCCAACTGCTATTTCCCATCTGCAGCCTCACGATGGGCATCTCGCTGTCGCCTGTCTCAGCAGAGCCTTTGTGAGAGCAGATTTAATAATGGTCCTGGAAAAATACAGAGTTTGGGCCACGTTGCAGCTCTCCATATAACCACTGACTTTAACGGATCCTCAGTTCTTCAAGCTCATTTGGGAAAAGTTATGATCAAGCAGGCAACGGAAATATTAGTAATTGTTCACCTCCAATCTGAGCGTTCTTTTTGTGGATGCATTTTCATGTAATACAATTTAGACAGCAAACATCGCGGTACTGTTTCAGTTTTACTAGGAAAGGGCTGACAATTATTCTGATTAATTATTGAAAGCTCATGCTGCAATTAAAATAAATCGCGGTGGTTTGACGAGAGCGATGCGTTGTGCTAGTTCTCCATACCCTGTGTGATCTCCCCAGCTGTACGCAGACCAATAATGACCGATAACACTTATTCCTTTGCTACCTCCAAAGTGCCGAAGAGCATTTTCAAAGCCTGGTTAGATACAGCACCAGCTTTTGCACCCACAGCCTCCTCAGGGCCCCCTTCACCTCCTTGTTCCTCAGGGTGTAGATGAGGGGGTTGAGGGTGGGGGTCAGGAGGGTGTAACACACCGAAACCAGCTTGGCCTGATCCCCCGAGCACAATTTGCGAGGCTGGACATAGGTGAGCATCCCCGGTGCGTAGAAGATGGTGATGGCGGCCAGGTGGGAGGCACAGGTAGAGAAAGCTTTATGCCTCCTCCTGGCCAAAGGGATCTGCAGGATGGTGTGGAGTATGTAGGTGTAGGAAAGCAGGATCATCAGGACAGAGCCCACGATGTTAAGCCCAGCATTGGAAAGCTGCAAGACCTCGTTTGCACTGGTGTCTGAGCATGAGAGCTGCAGGAGGCTGGGCAGCTCGCAGAAGAAGTGGTTGATGCGTCTGGCCCGGCAGAAGGACAACCTCCCTGCCAGGACGGTGTGCACCAGGGAGGTGAGGAAGCCCGTGGTGTACACCAGCACCATCACGCCGTAGCAACGTGCCCTGGACATGGTGGTGGTGTAAAGCAGCGGCTGGCACACTGCCGTGTATCGGTCGTAAGCCATCACCCCCAGGAGGAAGCACTCGCAGGTGGTCAGAGCAAGGAAAAAATATATCTGGGCGAAGCAACCCAAAAAAGAGATGTGGCTTCTCCCCAGCAGGAAGGTCTCCAGCGCCTTTGGGACGATAGCGGAGGAAAGGCAAAAATCTATGAAAGATAAGTGTGTCAGGAAGAAATACATGGGGGTGTGGAGCTGGGGGTCGGCGTTGATTAGCAGGATCATCATCAGGTTTCCCAGCACCATTAAAACGTAGAGGGATAAGAAAATGGTGAAGATGGTGGTTTGTAGCTCTGGGGCATCAGAGAAGCCCAAGAGGATGAAGCCGGACAAAACAGTGAGGTTTTCTCCAACCATCATTTCTACAAGTTTTGCAGAGAAATGAAATGAATCCATGAAATAAATCCCTAAGAGAGAAATACTGTGGAACCATTGGAGTTTAATCCATCATAAAGTAAATGGAATGGAAAATGGTGGTTTGCAGTTTTTTTTAGAAAAATACAAGGCAACTGTGTTTCTGCCTTTAACCCAAGCATCAAAGTCAAACAGGTGAAGGACCCAACTACGCAGGCAGATATTAAAAGAGAATAATTCTGCTGTGATTTATATATACTGTACTAATGAGATGCTACGAAATAGCAAAATGTTTATTCAAGTGTAAAAAACTAAAGTCCAATAAACACACTCCAAAATATGGACAATTCAGGTTCTCACCACTGATCTCTAGAAATTTTAAGGATTTTTTTTTTCTTTCTTTTTTCTTTTTTTGTTTTTTCAGACTGGATCAGTACTTTGCTTCAGCCTCGTTAGTTCTGGTGCAGCCTTTTCATCATGAAACAAAGCCGTGCGCTTGAAATTACTTGGGTTTTTTTTTGTTTAAATTTCTAAGTTTTTCTGCATTTGAAGAAAAATCCCTGCGTGTGCTGGGCCGGGGCTGGAGCAGTGGTATTACCTCCAGCACAGCTTTGCCGTGATGGAGGTGACCCGTCTATGACCAACTCAAATATCCACGTAATGGTGTTAAAATATATTCGATATAAACCAAAGTTTTTAAAGCTTCAGCTTGGCTATTCCCATCTCCCCCATTCAGCCCCTCCGCAGACGAATTGTCTGATGGAAGATCCATCTACAGATGTCTACATCTCAGCTAAAAACCTCTCTAGATCTGTTGTAGCTAGGGGCAGGAGCATGTCTTTCAAGCAAACCTCCTATACATCCCAGCCACAAAACAGCATCCACTCACCCTGAATAGGCTGAATTAAAAAAATACAGAAGGTTGAAGTGAGGGCAGGAGGCTAACTAAGTCCCAGCGCCACTCGTTTTATGCTACCGACCTCAGGTCTTCTTGGTCAACATCGCTCGGTAATGGAGATGTGGCTGTAGCTCCGTCTGGATGACCCGTAGCCTTGAAGGACACATTTCTCTCTGCTGACAGTGATTTCATCATTAAAAGGATTGTGTCCTAAAGGTGCCCGTTTCCATCCCAGAGAGGCCACCTGTGGTCACCAGCTCGTATGTGTACTTCCAGCCCTGGAGAGGACAATCATAGCTTAAACAGCTTCCAGGTTAAGAACAGGCTAAATATTTTAAAATATTTAAATATTAAATAAACTATTGTAAAGAATAAAAATATTTTAAAAATATCGCCAAGTGCAGACAGGGCTACTTGTGGGCATGAGCCCATGCCGCAGGACATCATGGAGCAGAAGCTTTTCTTCTCAATTTTCTCCCATCTCAGCAGAAACAGGGGGAGTTTCAGCCATATGAATGGAACAGAAGCATTAATTCAGCTTTTTTGTTTGTTTGTTTGTTTAGGTTTGCCAATTGATCATTTGAATGCAGAAATTTAAAAAAAAAACCTACTGAAATATGAATTTTAAAAAAAAACAATCTGTTCCGCGTAACTCATGACTCCAAGTCCAGCTGCCACAAAAAGGGACTGGTGCATATTTTTTGGGTGTCAATCAATACTAACGTATTTTTTTCTTTGCGATATGAGGCACACAAAGAGCTAAAGAGATAAAGCAGTCGACCCCCAGCGGAAGCCAAGGGCTGTGCGCTGTGTCGGGGGTTCAGGGATAACAGAGCGCGTGGCGAAGCACTGTGGCTGAGCTTCCTTGTCCCCCCCAACACTTGGAAACGCTTTCGAGCACGGGAGAGGCAGCACGACCGGGGTCACCTACGGGAAACATCCAACCCGTTTTTACCTGCTTGGCTAAAAGGGAAGGTGCTGGGAGACGCGGTGCCTGCAGCTCCTCAAGAAGCCCGTCCGATGGGACGGAGCAGTGGTGGGAGGGGAGACACGGGGGAGCAGCTCGCTCAGGCTGGCTGGCAGATGGGTTTTATGGCGGGTGTTTGTCAAAGCCGCTCACCCTCGGGACCTTCCTCCAGCTGATAATTATTTTGACCTGCTCGGTAAAAGCCCCTTTCAATTCCCTCACTTCTGAACCCTTTCTGGCTGCGCCAGCACCTCCAGAGCAGCTCTCCTGTAGGGACCTGCCCGGGCCACCACCTAGTCTTGCAGTTTTATTTATCTAACTATTGCAAATTTCTGTATTGAAAAAAAAAATGCCCTTTACTACCAACAAGGAGATCTGATTGATGAGGTAACGCTGCATTGAAGGATGCCAAAAACATAGAATCACAGAAGGTTTGGGTTGGAAGGGACCTTGAAGACCATCGAGTTCCACCCCCTGCCCTGGGCAGGGACACCTCCCACCAGCCCAGGGTGCTCCAAGCCCCGTCCAACCTGGCCTTGAACACCTCCAGGGATGGGGCAGCCACAGCTTCTCGGGGCAACCTGGGCCAGGGGCTCACCACCCACATAGTCAAGAATTTCCCTGAGATAAACGTAATGGGGCATCTGCTGTAGGAATGGTCTGAGCGTGGCCATAGCGAGTCCTCTCCAGCAGGGAGGACCATATTTCCATGGGCTTTATTGATGGCTGAGCAACAGTTTGCTCAAAAGCATCGTTTTACACGACTGCTTTGAAGAATGAACAGAATTAACTCAGATTTACTGGGTTTATTCTCATGAACCCTGAGCGTCAATGTTTCCTGAAAGCTTCTGCTAGGTGAGGAGACATCATGAAACCCTCAGTACAAATATTAAATGATAACTTTGTCCCAGACGTTTAGAAAACACAGAGGATGGGGTGTTATTTCACTGCGTTATTTCACACAACTTCACTTTGTGGTGTAGACCTAAAACACCTGGAAAATTCAATTAACATCCCCTTAATACCAGGAATATCACCAGAGGACATTCATTAGTACAAAACATGAAAGATCAGACACTGGATGCTTTGACATTGGCAGGGCAAAGCCATCCCCCACATTCTTCCTTTTCCTCTCCAAAGCCTGGCATTAAGTTGATAATTATTTTTTTAATACTATTTAAATAATAAATAATATTTATTTCAAGTCATATTTAAATAACATTTACTTTCGATAACTTTCTGCCCAGTACAAGGTCACTGTCAAGTCTCAGGCTACAGCTGGGGAAAGTCCTGTCCCTCCCAGTGCAATGCGTAGCCTTGGTTCAAGGAGAAACATGTTTTCCAGGTGACCTGCTCCCAGGTGCATTTAGCTCTTGCTTCTTGAAGGTGCCATATCTAACCCTCCTCACCATGGCAGGATAGCCCTCACCTTTCAGCTGACCAGGAATCGTGGATGGACAAGGAGGAGAAGACTCTACCTTTTGCCTTCCTCATGGCGTTCTTCATGTCCGCGTTTCTCAGGCTGTAGATGAGCGGGTTCAGCATGGGGACTGCAATGGAGTACAGCACGGAGCTCACCTTGTCATGCTCCAAGGAGTGTCTAGAGCCGGGGCGCAGGTACGTGAAGAGGGAGCTGCCGTAGTACAGAGCGATGGAGACCAAGTGAGAGGCACAGGTGGAGAAGGCTTTGTGCCGACCAGCCATGGAGCGGAGCCGCAAGATGGTGGAGAGGACCAACAAGTAGGACATTAGGATGAAGACCGTGGTGCTTAGCACGTTGAACCCCACCACGGCAGAAACCATCGCCTCGTTGACGTGGGTGTCAGAGCAGGAGAGGGCTAGCAGTGGTGGTCCATCACAGAAGAAGTGATTGATTCTCTTGGACCGGCAGAACGGGAGACGAAATATGGAGACTGTGTGTATGGCGGAGCAGATCACACCAGCTAAGTAGGCACCAGCCAACATCCCAACGCAAAGCCTCTGGGACATGACCACAGAGTAGAGCAGGGGATTACAAATGGCCACGTAGCGATCGTAAGCCATGGCAGCCAGCACGTAGCACTCGGTGGTGGCACAGGTTGCGAAGGAGAAGAGCTGAGTGGCACACCTAACGAAGGAAATAACTTTCTTCTCCACCAAAAAATTCAGCAAGGTCTGAGGGATGATGGTGGAGGAGTAGCAGACATCCAGGAGAGACAAGTGGCTTAGGAAGAAGTACATGGGGGTGTGTAGGCACGAATCAATTCTGATTAATATAATTACTCCCAGATTTCCTATCAGAGTGACCACATAGATGGCAAGGAATAAGACAAAGCACATCACCTGCAGGTCTTCTCGGTTTGTGAAGCCCAGGAGAACAAACTCAGCTGGAAACGTAGAATTATCTTCCACCATATTGAATATATAAGCAGTTCGGCTGCTTTACGCCTTTCAAATGGAAATGCTTAATAGCATCTGTCAATAATGTTAACACATCAATTTTCATCTATCAAGCAGTTACGTCACTTTGAGTCAATGCAAGGTACATTCTCTTTGAGAGAGGAAAAAGTCAAGTTCCCGAGGCCAGGCTCCCCATTCAGCCTTAGAGAAACACACACAACCACCAGCAACACACTGGGAAGTGGGTGGATATTTTAAGGCAAGGAAGGAGGGGGCAATACCGTAGCAGAATAAAGCAGAAATAAATTGCAGAGCTTTCTCACAGTTTCTCTCAAGCCGTTTACAGAGGGCAGTCCACGATTTTCACAATAACTGCTGGGAAAGTGAAGTTATTGCGCATCTTTTGAGCGCTCCCAGTCCAGTGTGAGTGCATGAGGAATAAATATTTGTTCCCTGTGTCCCGGGAAGAACCCTTCTAGGTGAAAGCACTGGAAAACGTGTCTTTTCTTAGTGTAATTTTTCCTCGTGTGGAATGGCGCAGTAACAAGAGCCAGGATTTGTCTCACCTTGCTTTGCTTTAGCTGTGGTGCCTAACTTGGAGGTGAAGAATAAATTCAGGCTCGCTCTCTCTGCTCACCCAAGAGAAATCAGCAGCTCCTAAAATCACACTTTACGACAGATAGAATAAATAAACATTGATTTTTCCTGGACAACATTAATCATCGCTTGACAGAGTTACACCAGAGACCAAAGCAAGGGTGCGTGCTGCCTGGTGTCTGACAAACAGATCCAACCATAAAAGCCATAATTATTTGATGACCCTTTGCTGAAGGGGTGAGGTTGGCCTCCAGACCCAGACATCTCATTTCAGATGGCCCATGAGCAGCACGTCCGCTCCCCCAGTGTTATTAACGGGGATTTGGAGCTGCTTTTCACTGCCCACGTAGCGATGCCGGAGGCGAAGTGGAGTCTGAGACATCCGCCCGGCGCTGGACGGTGTGTCACAAATAATGAGAATCGAACCGTTTGGGTCTGGAGCTGAGTCCTCCCCCAGAGGCAGCATCCACCTGCCTGCATGCAGACATCTACTGCCATCAGAGAATTGACCTGAATTTCACAATTAACTAAGGCTCACTCTTACTTTTTTTTTCTTACTTGACAAGCCAACCGCTTTGTGTGGAGCGATCCAAGACGTAGATATGAAACCCAGGAGGTGGATAAGCCTTGTGCCGTGGACAGGAGCTGCCCACCAGGAACCACATCTCCCTGCAGTTTGAAGACACTGACTGGAACAGAGATAAATTAAATTAAAACCGCATAGCTTGCTGCCTCGAGTCAGATATTATTCATGCTGACAGGCGGATGGTTGGTCCACGCTCTGCTAAATAACTGCCAGCAAACCCCGGAATATTGATCCTTGTCCTCCTGGAGGAAGGACCTCCATTTGTGACACCTGCTTTCCTACTCAAACTGGGGAAGATCTTGCATCTCCTGGGCAAGCCAGCACAAGACCTTTCCACAAGCTGCCCTAGGACTTACCGAGCAGCCTGGCGGCAGTGTTTTCCAAGATTTAACTCATGACATTATGGACAGGAGAAAGACCAGCCGCTGCCAAGACCCTACAGGCAATGCATCCTCCCGGTTAGATAGCAATTAGCCTGCTTGCATGGCGGACGTTATCCTCAAAATCTCCGTATGGGAACAAGGGGAAGGTGCCAGATCTATAGAGCTAAAATACTCCGGTGAGTTGACGTTTTAGGAGTCCTACAGCCCAAACTACCTAGCGAATGCAGAAAAGCCTCATTAATAGGATGGTTTTCTGCTCCAGCTGGAAAGGTACACTGTGTCTTCTCCCATGCAACATCTACCCATGCTTCCAGAGCTTTGCCCTTCGCAGTATTCACAGAGCCGGGAGTAAAACGAGTCGGGGAATAACTTCTTAACCTCCAGGGTGCTGTCAGACCAAGTGAGGGTCAGCCCTCGCCAAGCCCAGAGAGGTTCCGAGACCCTCCACTGCCAGGTCAAGATATAGCCAACAGGTTTTTTTAATTAATGACACCAGAAGGTGATATTTGAACAACAGCGACACAAAAATGTTGCTTTTAGTAGTGTCATACATCCTAAAAAAGGGAAAAAAAAAAATCCCCAAAAGGGTTTATTGCAGTTCCTGCCCCCTGTGCAATATCTGTATTCAAAACCTCTTCTTTTTTTTTTTTTCCAGCCTGGCTCTTCCTGGAAGCATTCCACCCTCAGTGCAGACCGCCGGCGATGAGAAATCCAGCATTTCCTTCGTTCAGTTTATGCTGATGTTCAGAATGAAAAAAAAAAAAAAAAAAAAAGCCTTAATTTTCATTTTGATGTATCTGCCTTTATTCTTCAATCAGAAACTCTAGCTATAGTTGGCTCCCAAAGGCGAGAGGTGGCTGCACCGGCTGCGGTTCCTTCCAGGACAGGACAAAAGTCACCTCTCCATCTGCTCCAGAAGTAGGGAGCGACCCTGGTTTTATCCACCTGGCACTCGGCATTTCATAGCGAAGGGCGGGTTTCTTCCCCATGAGGGTCACCAGGATGACCCCACCACGCTCACCCAGGAACCGGGTGACTGTAGGGGGAACCCTCATCCATTTAACTCAGCATCCCAGAGCGCTGAGGGCACCTGCTCACCTGGGATTATTTAGGCAGCGTTGGAGGCGATTTACATAATTCAACAACAAAAAATTAAATTCTCAACCTGCATGGGATAAAAGTTCAGCGCGCTCTATATATTTTAGTTTGCCTTTATTGTAAAATCCGGGGTAGCTTTGTCAGGAGTGAAGATGTGCTGTAGGGACCCTTTCTGAGAGTGAGCTGTAGGCAACAATTGATGTAGGAGGTAATAATTTAAAATAAAGTAAAACACCAGCAACTACCGCTTCAAGTTGTGTCTGGTTAGCCCAGGCTATTTAAGAGAAAAATAATTCATAGGGCAGAGTGAGCTCGATAATCTGAATTTTATACAGCCTGAAGCCTCACCTGAAAATTGCAGGGGGGCGGGGGGGGGAAGAAAAAAAAGCAGCAGATAAAAGCATCATTTCTAAATTCAAGGGGAACTTGGTCAGAAGCATGCTCAAAAGTCTGATGTTGTCCGTTTGTTTTTAAACCTGCTCAGGAGCTGATGCAGAGAGAAAAAAAAAAAAAACAATATAAATGGGGTCAGCCAACTGTAGCGATGAAATGATGGTCTTGGTTTATTTATACACTATTTCCCGCGTTCCTGAACAAGAACACACTGCTTAGCTACCCAAGGCTTACGAGCACATTAAAAAAAAAAGTCATTTTCAACCAAAATATAAAGGAGCAGATATTTCCAACAATGTCCAATAGATGGTGACGGCGTATAAGAAATCCCGATCAGTATTTCTCCAGCCCCTTATTTAGCGTTTTCCCCCCTCTCCAGTGCAGCCCTTTTGACACCTGAAAAGTCTGTTATGGCCATTTTGCAGCTCTCGGGGCCGACAACAGAGCGCAAGGGTACACAGAAGGAACAAAAATAAGTCGTTCAGGTATAAACAGGCCCGGATTTTATTCAGAAGTAGGTGAAATGCAACTTTTGAGGAGGAAAGGGGAGTCTAAAAACCAGGTGTGGTTGTACATTGTCACACCTGACCAGCAACAGTAAAAGTCAGCTTCAGGGTGGTAGCTCTAGCATCAAAAAAATAATAATAAAACTGTTTGGGTTCTTTTTCACTGTTTTAGAGAGTATTTTTTCCCCACTATTGGCAACACAGCTCAGATCAAGTCACTGCAGGTGGAAAATCCTCACCCAGGAGCCAGCCAAGCCTCCTCCATCCCAGACCATCATCTCCACATCCCCTCCCAGAGGAGCTCGTTAAGATGATGTTAGCAGGGACACCTCATACCTTTGAGTGATGAAATGCTAAAGAAATATCAAAGTGTTTTTTTTGGGGGGGGGGGGGGCAGCGGGGGCAGTGAATATTGTGGTTACTCTTCCCCCTGGTGACATCGCATTTTCACAGCAACCACAAGTTTCTGTCCAGAATATGGTGAAATGGGGGAAGCTGCCATTTCTGGCAGGAGTTGCTTCTTGCATAAGAAATAAAGACTTGGGGGTTTTATTACCTTCAATTTTTTTGTTGTTTTCTTTCAGGGTGTTTGGGATTTTTTCTTTTTTATTTTTTCTCTCTTTTTTTTTTAATTCCTTTTCCCCACTGCTTCACACCAAAGTGCAAATCTCTGGATGCAAACTCTACTGACAATATTATTGTCTTTGCTTTTAACAAACCGCTGTGGGCATAAATTAGAAAACTAATTAGAGCTTTGTTTCAAGGCTTCGAAAGGCAGAAATTGGGGACGGGGGGCGAGCAGGAAATGAAAGGGAAAGGTCTATGGTTGCCTAAAAAGAAGTGACGAAGATTAATTGAACCCTGCAATTTAACTCAGCAGCCTGGTTTCAAAGACAGACCTATTTAAGAATTTATATTTCATTCCCTTCGCTTACTCACCATGTGCCGTTACCCACTAACTGCATTAAAACAAAGTTTGTCCATTTAGATCTTGTGCTTCCAGCCTTCCTAGGAAGAGCTTTTCGCACAGAGCTGCTGCCAGACCCAGCCCATAAATCATTGAGACCCTGAGTGCCCGATGCCGCCTGTGAAATTATTTGGCATTTCTCTGGTATAGGCATTTTTCTACTAGAAAATGTAGAAACGGCACGTCCCGTATCCCTTCATTTACTGAGCAGGTATTACAGCTACATTGAGGCTAGGGAGCGACAAGAAAAATCAATAACGTAGGTGTGTTGGCATACACATTTAACCCAAGAATATATTGCATTATATATACATGCATACTGTAATATACATTAATATTTTATATACACACATATATGTCTATATGTGTATAACTTGCCATTCATAGGAGCAGAGAGCTCTGAGATGTCCTTTCTGATCAAAAGTCATTCTACTTCCTGCTCAAAGCAGGGCTGACTTCACAGTCACATCAGGTTGCCCAGGGCCTCATCCAGTCACCTTCTGAATGTCTCCATGGGTAGAGGCTCCACAGCCTCGGAGAGACACGCTGTACCAGGTTTTATTGAGGAGGGTTCAGAGCCTGACTGTGATTCTTTCTGCTGTTCTCCTCAAAGCATCCTTCACCTCCTGGTTCCTCAGGCTGTAGATGAGGGGGTTGAGCATGGGGATCACCACCGTGTAGAAGACAGACACCACTTTGTCGGTGTTCAGGGAGTAACTAGAGCTGGGACGTAAATACATGAAGATTGTCGTCCCATACAACATGGTCACCGCTGTCAGGTGGGACGCGCAGGTGGAGAAGGCTTTTTGCCTGCCTTCAGCTGAACGGATCCTCAGGATGGCAAAGGAGATGAAAATGTAGGAGACCAGGATGGTGGAGATGGTGCTGAGCTCAATGACGCCAGCCAAGGAGAAGAGGATCATCTCGTTGATGTAGGTGCTGGCACAGGACAGAGCCAGGAGGGGAGGAACATCACAGAAGAAGTGGTTGATGACATTGGAGCCACAGAAGGGCAGCCTGATGATGAAGGTCATCTGTATGATGGAGTTCAGGACTCCCCCGACGTAGGCCCCCACCACTAGCCACATGCACAACCTCCGAGTCATAACAGAGGAATAGAGCAGGGGGTTACAGATGGCCACGTACCGGTCGTATGCCATGACAGCCAGCAGGAAACACTCAGTCGTCACGAAGACGATGTAGAAGAAAGCTTGGCCCATGCAGCCAACGAAGGAAATTGTCTTCCTCTCTGACAGAAAGTTCACCAAGGTCCTGGGGGCAATCACAGAGGAGAAGCAAATGTCAACAATGGAGAGACTGCCAAGGAAGAAGTACATGGATGTGTGGAGCCGTGGGTCACCTCGGATGACTATGATTATCCCCACGTTGCCCAAAAGGGTGACGGTGTAGATGAGCAGCAGCAGCACAAAGAGGGCCGCCTTCATCTCTGCTTGGTCACTCAGGCCCTTGAGAATGAACTCTGCCACTGAGGTGCGATTCTGCTCTGCCATTTGGGGCTTCGCGTCTACGGAGGAAGGAGAGAGCCTGAAAATATAGGACAGTGGAAACCACGTCTTTATTTATTTGAACTGAAATGGGATAAATTGATAATTTATGCCCTGCACAGACAGTTCTAGTTCTAGGGAGCTGGAGTGGGACGCACTACACTGTAGCCACCTGCTCCAAGCTTGCCCTCCTTTACAGTCCAAGGAAAGATGAGGTCCCCTTCTGAAGGGAGAGCACCCCATCTTTCCCAAACACCTTCCCCTCCTGCAGCAAGTCACCGTGGAGGGTCTCTTGCTTTCTGGCTGTGGGCACACCTTCGGGCAGGTTCATTTGTATCTCAGAGTCCCGTTTTAGTACCTACAGTTTGATGAGATCGATGGATACAGGAGAAGATAGGGATCCAGGTGACACATGGAATCATCAACTCTGCCCTCGACTTCCCATGATTAAGTTTTCCTCCACATTTGTTTCCCTTCCTCCCGATTTCAAACCAATCATGATAAGGTGCCCAGAACAAGAGAGCTCCGCTTATAATTGTAATAGTTTGGAGTAAATGTAAAAATGCTGTAGCTTTCTTTCATCAGTTTTGGAAAAGCACCTTTAATTTGCTGGGAGGTAGGGACGAAGGGAGCTTTGCATAATCCTAAAACTCATTCAGGACACGAGGAGTTTAATATTACAGTCTCAGAAACCTTGGGGAGATGAAGTCAGGGAGACCGTGAGCAAAATTTGGGTGCAAAGCTGCTATTTTGAACTGGGGTAGGCATCAAACATTTCCTCGGTACAACTTAGAGGGTATACAATTGAGAGACTAAACACCGTGAAACCCATCTTGGTTTCCCCACGCCGTTCAGAGCAAAGGTACTGGCCCTGGGGTTCGGGTCCCCTGTATAAAGAGTTTATGGGGTTTTAACAAATGGTGAATCAGACTTTCAATAAGCAAACCCATCCCATCCCTGTCCACGGCTCCCCTCGCCACGCTGTCCAAGGCAGGGACCATGAACCACCACGGTATGCTGAGGACTTTAATCACGCCTTGTGTTTCCAGAAGGGGACTGGGAGATGAAACCTGATTTAGAGAGGAGATTTAAGCATCAGGAGACAGCTGTGAGTGTTTATGAGCATGAACCAGCTCTAACACCCTGACTAAGCCCAGACAAAAGTGGGATCCAGGATACTGTCCTGGTATTCCAGCATCCAACTGCAAATTGCACCTTGTTTCCAGGTGAACACAAGGTACGGCTGAGAGCATCGGCAGAAAGGCATGATGGAGGGGAACGGTCAAGGGGAAAAAGAGAGCCAGACTGAGAAATCCCTGTTTTAAGATGCCACCAGAGGAGGAAAACCTTCTCAGAGGGAGCCTGGTGGTGGCACAGCATGGCATCCTGGCAGCTAGGGTGCTCACCAGGACTTCTCTCACCCCATTTTCAGCAGGCAAAACCCCAGCAGCTCCTGCCTCTCCTGGAAGAGGATTCAACGCCACGGATGAGACCACGGAGCTGTGCTGAGCCAAAAATCACTCATCGCTGGTTACCTAAGCTTAGGCACCTGGTTAAGCTGCTCACCCTAATGAAAATGTGAAATACAGGTTTCTGTCCCTAATAACAGGAAGGTTCAGAATAAAACAATTTTTTACAGGATTAAAGATGAGACTCAGAGGCTTATCCCACCAGATGAGCACCAGGATCAGAAGACTCATTGAAGAATCAGCTGAATCTTTCTTCATAGAGGCATTCTTTATTCTTTAAAGTGAATATCGCTTTATTTCAGGGTCAGCGGGTGGGTTAGTCTCTCCTTGAGTGTGTTCTCTCCTCTTCTCCCAGGCTCCTTAAACATACCACAAGCACCATGATTTCTGATCTTTTGAATTCAAAACACCGGAGCACATCCCGGCAGAAATATTTCATCTTCTTTACCCAGCCCAGAGGAGCAAACCTTGACCTGGAGTAAATCAGAGCAACCTCTCCAAAGGTAACGTTGCTGCAGTGATTCATGCCAGAGCAGGGCATAGTCCCTGCAGAGCTCACCAGGAGCTTTTGGGGAATGGCCACACCTACATGGGGATGGGGGTCACCTCTTCTTACCAGCTGCAAGATCTCTTCCACCTTGGGTGGCACTACAGGCTCAGGATGCCTGCACGGTAAATCACAGAATCATAGAATGGTTTGGGTTGGAAGAGACCTTGAAGATCATCTCGTTCCACCTCCCTGCCATGGGCAGGGACACCTCCCACCAGCCCAGGTCACTCCAAGCCCTGTCCAACCTGGCCTTGAACACCTCCAGGGATGGGGCAGCCACAACCTCTCTGGGCAATCTGGGCCAGGGGCTCAGCTCCCTCATAGTGAAGAATTTCTTCCTAATAACTCATCTAAATCTCCCCTCTTCCAGTTTGAAGCCATTCCCCCTCGTCCTATCAAATCTGGGGAACTATCCCTTGAAGCCATCCTCCTAGCTTCCCGATAAACAAGAATGTCCCTCCTGAGCGTCTGAGAGCCTCCTGCATATTTTCATCAGATGAAGTGCTTCACTGGCAGCAACATGTTCCTTTTGTGTCTCTCTCCACAGGTCTTTGTGGGCAACGGGTGTCCCTCCTCAGGGAGCAAGGGTTGGTCACAGCTTTGGCGACAGTTCAGGTCTCCAAGAGAAGTGCATCTTGATTGCCTACTGCCAGGTCCTTAATGAGAATCCATGAGTCACAGCAGTCTAAACCACTCATAAACCTTAGCCATGCAAAATCCTGTGCTAATTATTGTCACAAATACCAATAACCTGTTACGACGCTTGGCAGCCTCAAGGGACAGAAAAGGTAGAGATCCAAATGAGCACGAGTTATTCTCCACCAGCCCCTCTGAAAATCAAGGGGCAGGCAACAAGGTGCATCCAAAGGACAATTTACTCCAAGTATCTTAAACAACTATTACAAGCAGCTTAGGCTGTCCTAATTAGCTCTGGATGGATGCCTGGAGCAGATGGCTGGGATTACAGGAGATGACAGCTGACCCAAACCTCCAGGCATTGAATGAGCCTGAAAGGCTTCCAAACTACTGATGGGTAAGAACAGGGAGGTCTACACAGAGCCCACCTGTGGGAACATGATTGATAGACAGTCCATTAATCTTTTTTTTTTTTTCCTATGCTCCAGGTATTTCCAGGAATATCTCAACTTCTTGATTTTTTCATCCCTTTTGCAGAGATTCAGGTCATTGTGCTGCTCCACCTCTACCACAAGATCAAAACCATCTCATCACAGCCTATTTTGAAAAGAGGTGGTGCTAATCCAGCTCTTTCTGCAAACTTTTCCCTTTGGCTAGCAGGAAATCCATAGCATGTTCCTGGTAATTTCAGTGTAATTCTTCTCTGCTCAACACACTCAATAGATATCAGCTGTTTTCAGGCTCTGGAACATTTTCAGGAGCTTTCTGATTCACACTATTTCTATCAGTATAGCTGATTTTTCCCATTAAGTAGTAGGAGCCCACACTTTTAGATTAAACCCACAGCGTGCATAGAGCCACCATATAAGTAGTTCATATTTGGATCAAATTTTGATCCATGGATGGGATTTATTCACCTATCTGGCATCAATCACATTAAGCGTGGACACAAGCCAATGGCCTAGGCTGCCTTGCAGTCAGTAGACATGAAGGTGGTGGTTCAGCTGTTCAGACATGGGTGCCCAGGACTATCTGAGACCCACCATACATCTCTCTCCTATTCCCCTAAAGTGCACAAGTCTCTACATCTTGTGCCAGACCTGTGTCCACACATCCTATGGGTCAATAGACTCAGTGTAGCCCATGGGAGGATTTGCCATGTTCAAAGGAGACCGACAGTCATATGAACACACAAGTTCTCCATCATTATGGCTGAGACCCTAGAGGACTAGCTGAGAGATGGACACATGGGATGGGTTTGGGCTCACCTTGCTCCAGGTCAGCATGACATATGGACCTACACAGGAGTTATTGGTGTCCCAGCTTCTCTTCCAGCCTGTGAACTCCAACTGTGATTTGGTTGGCCAAAGGGATGGTTTGAGCAGCAACACCACAGGACTTACAGGAACCCATGACCATCTGGAGGAGCAGCTGGAGCCCAGCAGGAAACCTTCAATGGCATCAGAGACCAGAGCCAGCACAACCAGCACCAGACCAGCACCTACCTGCACCAGCAAACCTAAATATTGGCAGAGAAGAGCAATGCAGACACAGCTGTGTGGCCCCAGGTGGGGCTTTAGGTTGGGTGCAGCTCTACAAATGGCAATATTTTAATAGCAGGGTTTATATTTGGGGAGTTTCCATGTCAACACTTTCACTGCTAAGTCCCATTTGTTCCCACTTAGTTACCCATCACAGAACAACTCCAAACACTCCCTCCTTCTTCAAAAGGTAAACAAAAACATGCCTTCCAGTTAGTTGCAAACCAAACTTTTCTTGCTTCTTACAAGAGAGTGAACAAAGAAGGAAAAAAATTTGTGGAGTGTGTTATCTGGTAACAAGGTGACACGTTTGTCACCAAATTCTTTATCTCCCCTGCATTAGTTGGGGGATTATGTTGTGTATTGCTGCATCCAAGGGTGCTTTTCCTCTTCTAATGGAGGTAGAAATGGAAAATAAACTATGAAAATAATATAAAAACTGAAATTCAACAGATGGAGGTGACATGACCCATAGGCTGGGTGGGTTTCAGCCACCCTAAATTCAGATGTCTTGAAGTGCAATATCTCAGAGTCATGCTACATGTCCCATACACAGCACACTATTTCTTCATGCAACATAGTTCACCCAAGCCACTTCCCATGTTTATTTTAACAAGAATCATGGTCTTTTGTTCCCTATAGGGTGGGAAACTAAGATCAGTTTTAATGTTTACCCATAAAACTTGTAGTTTGCCCACTTAAATCCCACAATTAATGGTCTCTCAGATACAGATAACTACATGCTTTAAGAAAATTAGAGAAAAATTAGAAATATTAGTTTTATTGCAACTAGTGCACTATGGCTTTACTGTACATCCTGAAGCTTAAATATATGTATGGAAAAAATCCCCTAAAGGGTACATTTAGGAACTGTCACTGTTGAATACTTAATGTTGTGCTTTAACAAAATCATTTGAAGTATTTATTCACTATAAAAACCACTTTGAAGGATCAAAAGTGCAGTAGAAATTTTTTGAAATACCTTTGAACGTTCTTTGATGGGTCATTGTGGAAGAAGATTCAGAGAAGTTCCTCTCAATTTTCCTGTTTCCTGCAGCTTTAGGGAAACATTTCTTCCTCTCCCCTCCAAACCTCCTTGGTGTGCTCTGTATGTTCCCCTGCATGATCCCATCTGTCATGGGGTTACATCAGATCACCTAGATTGGAAGGGAGACATTTAAGATCATCAAGTCCAACCATCAACCTAACACTGCCAAAACCACCACTAAACCATGTCCTTAAATGGTTCACCGAAGTTCACCTTAAATCTGTAGATCCCATCGCATGGCTGGAAGAGGTACAGCTCTTGGTAGGATGTAGTCCACCACAGTGATGAATGGTGTCCAAACTGTAGGAGAGGGTGACCACGAGTAGGCTCAGGCCAGAGACAGCTGAGAAGAAAATGGTCCAAGTCCTCAGCAGAAATCTCACAAACGTGTTATTTTTACAGGGCTGAGCCTTATCATATTTACCTTCAAGAGAGGTGACTTGGGGTTGCTCAAGGAATGGCAGGTCCAGGAGAAAACCCAGCACATGCTTGTCTGCAAATATTCAGAAGTAATCTGGACATTTTAGCACATTTCATTACAAATCGACCTTTGGTGGGTTCTTCAATGAGTATGCATTTCTCCTGTTATGAAATGCACTATCTAGAGGCAAATGTATAACAAATTCATCCCACACTAGAGCTGTACTACAAAATGGACAAAAACATACAAACAATCACAGTTTCTTCCTGATTTCAAAAAAAAAAGACCCCAAAACACAGTCCCCATCCCCATCGCTGCCTAAATGTCAAACCATTCACCAGTCTAGCAGGGAAATAATTATTCTCCCCACTGCTCTCTTCACCTCCTGGTTCCTCAGGCTGTAGATGAAGGGGTTCAGCATGGGGGTCACCACCACGTAAAAGACTGAAACAATTTTGTCCCTGCCCAGGGAGTAGCTGGAGCTGGGCCGCAGATACATGAAGAGAAGGGTCCCGTAGAAGATGGTGACAACAACCAGGTGGGATGCACAGGTACCAAAAGCTTTGCGCTTGCCCAGCCCAGAGCCCATCCTCAGGACTGTGAATAGGATGCGGCTGTAGGAGATGAGGATGATGGATACAGTGGTGACCTCGTTGAAGCCCCCAAAAACAAATACCAGCACTTGGTTGAGGTGAGTATCAGAGCAGGCCAGTTTTGACAGCGGTGGCCCATCGCAGAAGAAGTGGTCAATGACATTTGGGCCGCAGAAGGACACTCTCAGCGCAAACCCTGTGAACACCACCGAATTACAAAACCCAACCACATAGGACCCAGCCAAGAGGGAAACGCAGACCTTCTGGGACATGACGACGGGGTAGCGCAGGGGGTTACAGATGGCGACGTAGCGATCGTACGCCATCGCGGCCAGGAGGTAACACTCCACAGTTACAAAAGCAGCATAGAAATGCAGCTGTATGAAGCAGCCAGCAAAAGAAATAGTCTTCCTTTCTGATGAGAGGCTCAGCAGCATTTTGGGTGTCACGACTGAGGAGTAGCAGAGATCCAAGAAGGACAAGCTGCTGAGAAAGAAGTACATGGGGGTTTGAAGCTGGGAATCAAGCCAGACTACAGCAATGATGCCAAGGTTTCCCACCACGGTGATGACAAAGACGAGCAGGAAAACCACAAAGAGTGTAATCTGGACGTCGGGATGATCTGTGAGCCCCTGGAAAACAAATTCCGTCACTGTAGTCCAGTTTTCCCAAGCCATTAGTGTGTAAGAGACACAGGCAGGGAGACGATTTCACTGACATCAATTACGCTGACTTGATCCCTTAATTATTAGCGAGTTTTAATCCTGTGCTCTGTAGATAACAAGGGTGTTTCCTAAGCAAACACTGCCAGAAACCCTGGCAGGATGCTCAGTTGGTCCACAACCAGCTGGCCATGCAGGGACCCACATCTGTCATCCCAAACCAAGCCTTTCTTGGTTAAGACCAAGCTTATTTCCTACCTTCATGTTCTGATTTCAAGGAAAGAAGTAGAAATCCAACAAAGCAAGTTTTCCCTTGGACATCACCATGGTCTTCACCACATGCATCATTTCCATCTGTCTGCAGTTTTCAGCGCATTAAGGGAAGAGCAACTCGCACTTGTTAATGTTTGTTCTGATAATAGACAAGCTGGAGAAATATTAGCATTCACTCTGCTTTTCAGGTCGATGATGTCCCAGAAACTCTTTTTATTACCCCAGGTAACACAGGGTTTGAATTTGTTGCTCAGGGCTTCTTATTCTAAGTGCTCAGAGACAAAAATAACATGGGTTTTTCAGGGTGGTTTTTTTTTAGTAAGTGATTGCTAACAAAAGTAGAGGCTACTTTGGGGGATAAACTGCATTTCAATAACTGCTCTCACCTCATGAGAATAAATACACAGGCAGAAGGGTGTAGACACATCTTTCTTTTTCCAATATCTTCCAGCTTAGCTGGTGACTTACTAAAAAACTGTGCTTTTCCCTTTATTTCTATCATTTAACTTACATTTTAAGCAAACAATAAGTTCCCAAGTACTTTCAAGCCACTGATTAAGATGCTAAATTAAGGTCAGAAAGTAAAACTTCCTTTAAGAAAAAAGTTGTAACGTAACCATATCTCAAACACAGATGTTTGAGAGCAGTTTAAGCGTAGCTCCCCTTTCTCTATGAGAAAGCCTCAGTCTGCCCTCATACCAGGCTGGAGTAGGCTTCAATTTCTTTTTTATTCCCTCGCCGAAGGTTCTCCCTGCCTGGGACTCCTTCTTGCCACCCATTCCACTGCCATCCACCTGAGATGCCACCTCTTCTGGTTTCCCATAAAAGATCCAGCCTTTTTCAGTCCGAACTGCTTTGGTGCCCACCTCTCTTATTAGTTCCTCCAAGGAGATCATTCAAAAGACAGGCAGAATCTGCACCTTTTTATTTCTGAGGAAAAACAGGAAAAATAACAATAGGGAAAATTATACAATATCCCATTAAATTTGGTTGAAAGCGTGTGTGCTCACCTCATAAATAAGATAAAATTATTAATATGTTCCCAAAAAGGATTGCTGCTGGGGAGAAGGTAAGCACATAAGACATACTAAAGATTTCTTCCATATGCATATATGTATATTTGTCCCAGTGTAACTCTTACCAGTAGGCAAGGATATGTTTTTAAAGAGAAATGGCAATTTTTGCTCTCGTGACAGTCAGTGTTAGAGCTCTTTGGCATTGCCTCTATTCAGATCTTTCTTACCCATCTGCATGACTGCGTTGTACGGAATCATCACAGACTTAAGAAAAAAAAATTGGTTTTCCACCTTCTAGCTTGGTTTATAAATCAGAGGAGGCAAATTTATTCCAAGCCTCCTTTTCTTCTCCCGATTTTTAATTCTACATGGTGCTGGTTGTCCATGTATGGTTGTGTCTCCCAGAGGCTCTTGTCTTCACTATTTATTGCTTTCCAGCTTACATGGTTGGGATAAGCAGCCAACAGCCTCCTCGGGCACATCACCCCATACCAATCACTCTTGCTCTTTCTCCCCTTCAGATATAATTGGAAAGTTCCCTTAGTGATTTCAAGAGTTAGAGGTCCAGAGATATTACCTCCTTAAACCTTGAGATGGGCTGTCTTCTGGGAGCCAGAACACACCAAGATCAGAAACTGCTGTGAGGTTATTGAGAAACAGCATCTCTCCTAGAGACAGCATCTCAGCACCTTGTAGCTATGGAAACACGCAAGCCAGAAAGATTTACCAATCTTTACAAAGCCTTGAAAATCATAAAGAATACACTACCCTTTTCCAAAACAAAATGTTGCCAACCTACTGAAGACCATAATTCTACTATAAAATTAGGAAATGGCAGAGGTACTAATCACCAGAGAACAATACTTGAATATAACATTAAATTTATTACTCCATTTCCCTCACGGAGAAGACTATCTCCCATGGTACCCATGTAGGGACAGGGTCTGGATGGAGAGAGACTGGCAGAGGAGCGAGCACGGGCTGGGCTGTTGGGTGCAGAGGGTGATGGGTTATACTCTGCCTGGAGATTGGGGAGTGCCACGGGGGTTTGTCCTCTTTAATCTCTTCAAATAGCATCAGGGAGGACACCATGGTGTGAAGGTGAGCATCCCACAGTACCTGAGCAAGGCGCGTAGGGTAGACCCGGAGACCTGGGCCAAATTCAGCCAAGACTCCAAACCATCGGGCAAGTTGGTGACAATGAGGCAGGTCCAAGGTCAAGCCAAGTCAAGTCAATCCCCTGGTCAGGGTCAGGTCCAGCAATTGCTAGGCAGGTCCATGATCAAGCAAAGGTGCAGATCAAAGCAGTCCATCAGTGTGCACACCTATTGCTAAACTGGAAACCAGCACTGCTCCAGCATAACCCAAAAGAGGAATTGGCTCTCTGGGCTGAGCTTAAATAGAGCTGATGGGCAAATGGGCAGAGGCTGGGGATGAAGGCCCCAGGTGAGGCTGGTCAGAGCCATTAAGGCCAGTTAGTTCACTCTGGGAGAGATTAATCACTGTCTGAAAATGCCCATTTCTCACCATTGAACATAGTGGAAGCCCAGAGTCACCAGCTCAGGTGTGGGCATCAGTGCCGTAGGTACCTAAATGTGGATAATCCCACCCTTGCTGGAAAACTGGGCTGTCTAGTGTCCACAGAGGGACATCAGCAGCTCCAGAGATGGAATCAGTTGTGCTTTATGAACCGTTTGGGGATCCTCTGAAGGATCTGAAATGTCTCTAAACCCGTTTTCATTCTGTCAGCAAGGCCAGACCGAAACCTCTGCACTGTCCACAAGTATCTCAGAAGCATGGTCACCACTGCCGCTGTGTACCTGTGCTCAGCGATGGCTCATCCACGTGATGTCTTTCAGACACATGAAGCAGCACAATGTCTTTCAGAATTGCATTTCATCTCCTTTATTTTTTCTTTTCTTTTATTTCTTTTTTTTTTTCCTCTGGTAAACCCTGCCACGAGGAGCCCTGAGGGCTTTCTCCCAGGAGAGCACGAGGGACCATATTTACAACCCCGTCACCCACAAGTTAGTGGAGTCTGGGCAGGAGCACATCTCTCTCCCCATCAGGCAGTTAATAGAGGTTCAGCAGATGCGTAGATGTTCTCCTCCACGTTTGGGATAAACCTTTGGTTCCCATCACTCTGTAGCAGCGAAGGTGCAGTAGGAGGCAAGACAAAGCAGAGCCTCCCCTGTGTTTGTGCAGTGGGGTTTCTTCTTCACGTCCTCGTGTTCTCTTTTTTGGGGGCTCTGTCGGAAAACAGCCTTACCCAAGTAGGTTTTCTTTGTAATAAGGGGGAGTAATGGCTTGTGCAAATTGTTTTTCTTTTACATAGGCAGCTTAAAGCGAGATGAACTGATTTATGCAAGTGTTAAATAAGGACGAGTCTTATTTTGTTATAAAGAGATGCAACATTTTGAGTTGTCAGCAGAATATAGTCGTTAACAGAACAGCCTTCGGAATCAGCGCGTTTTAAAAGTAACTCAGTTTCCAAGTAAGCAGCTTAACTTAATGCCCCTGGTTTTAGGGCGCTTCAGCGTGCTGCAGCTCATAAAGGTACAGATCATGGATTTACCAACGTGAATTTTATCCATTGCAAGTGATATATAATAATTCTATAAATGTGATTTGAAGACTGGAGTAATAATTAAAAGCCAAGGGAAAATGTCTGGAGGTCATTAATGTTGTGCAATCTGTGATTTCACTGGGACTGTGACTTTCCCTTGCTCCAGGTTTATGTGCACTCCTGCGAGGTTCCTCCGAGTTGTCTTTGGAAACAGATTTCTTTCGAACTGAAAGGGAAAAAAAGATCTGATCCTTTTCTTAAATCTGGAAACACTCGTGCTAGGGTAAATCCATAGTTTTAAGTATCCAAGTGTAAGAAAAAAATTAACATTTGGATTGTTTCAAATCACTCCCTGTTCTTTTCTAAGTACATCAACTGAAAAGCAAACAACATACAATTTGGGTTTAGAAAATATAGCACAATATGCAAAAATGTGGTAGTTTAAACTGGTTATTGCTTGGAGTTAAATACAGTCCAAAAGTGAAACTCTGGTATCTTATTTTGATGTTTTTCTTCCTTTTTGCCTCAGCAGGTAACGTCTGCGTTATTGAGCTTTAGATACCTTCCCTGGCTTTATTCCTTAGATAACGGAGAGGACAGATAACTCAGAGCGGTGCCTAACATAGGTGAGATCAGTGTGTTTTTTTCCTGCAAAACGAGTATTTCATTAGCATGAGCAATAGGGTGTAAATGCTTTGCCTTTCTCAAGCACAGCATTTTTTTGATTAAGATATTATTTATAGCATTATCAGAGTTTTGCAGAAAATCCCATGGAAAGGCCAGTTGGAATATAATTTTTAAAAACAGCTGCTTGGATGAATGTTTACCACCATCAAAATTATGTTTTCTATAATGTCTTTTTAAATACTCTCAGTGAAAAGGTGATCAGTCTAATTTTTCTAGTAAGACATTGGGGAAAGTAGTGGCACTACCTTACAAAAGCCATAGTTGTGCTGTGGATGACATACAGACAGATGTCCATAGCTCTAATGGTACACAGTTTATTTGCACTGGCAGTGAAACATTATTTAATAGAGTCAGTATTTTCCATAGGAATACTTGATTTAGCCAAAGCTGCTTTTTTCCCAGTAGAAAACTCAGTGTAATCAGTAAATATTTATTTATCAAAAGAACTATTTAAACTAGACAAGTGTAGGGAGGAGAGGTTCTGTTTTTTCTTCTTTTATTTTTTGATACTCTCTTTTTGTAGCAGGTACGAGTAAGGGAAGAAGATGTTTACGAGATCTAACCACTCAGTTAATAAATTTGTCCTCCTGGGACTTGCTGAGAGCCCAGACATTCAGCTCCTGCTCTTTGGGGTGTTTCTACTCGTTTATGTGTTCACCCTCTTGGGGAACGTTGAAATGATGATCCTGGTTAGGACCGACCCGCACTTGAACACCCCCATGTACTTCTTCCTCCACCATTTGTCCTTTGCTGATGCTTGCTACTCCACGGTCATCATGCCCAACATGCTGGTGTCCTTCATCTCGGGGAACAAAGACATTTCCTTTACCGGCTGCGTGGCACAACTTTACAGCTTCGTTTTCTTTGGGATTGTTGAATGCTACCTTTTGGCTGTGATGGCGTACGACCGCTACGCTGCTGTCTGCAGCCCGCTGCGGTACGTGGTAATGTTGCCCAAGGCGGTCTGCGTCTGGCTGGTCTCCGCTTCCTACACCCTTGGCTTTCTTTATGCAGCGATATACACCGGCAGCACATTTGGAGGGTCTTTCTGCAATTCCAACGTCATTGACCATTTCTTCTGTGACATTGGCCCCTTGCTGAAGCTCTCCTGCTCTGACAGGGTTCTCAGGGAGAAGGTCATCTTTGCCTTTGTTAGCCTAAACGGGATTAGCACCAGCGGAGTCATCCTGATCTCGTACCTGTACGTCCTCTCCGCCGTCCTGAGGATGCGCTCAGGGCAAAACAGGTCCAAAGCCTTCCACACGTGCGCCTCCCACCTGATGGTCGTCTCCTTGTTCTATGGGACAGGGTTCTTCACGTACCTGCAGCCCAGCACCAGCCACAACGGCCTAGACAAGGTGGCCACTGTGTTTTACACGCTGGTGACCCCCCTGCTGAATCCCTTCATCTACAGCCTGAGGAACAGAGACGTGAAGGAGGCTTTTATAAAACATGTGAAGAAATGTCTCTGCCTTTGTCTTCATTGAAACAGGGAGGGAGGGTCTGAAACTGTAAGGAGCAAGTAGTTCTCAAGGAGGCCGAGCTTATAATAAAGTTTAAATTTGATTTTACCTTCCCAAAGGTCAGTATTTTCTTTCCCAGTCTTGTGCTGGTGCAACGATGGCGGAAAACTGTGGGACACACCGTGCCATATTTTCTTTCTCTAGGCGTAAGATATAATTGGGGGGAGGGTGTGTGGTGTAAATTTGAGGGCTTTAAATTTGAAATACTATACTTTAATTCTGAACAGATGAATCAAATGGGTACAGACAGCTACAGGGACTCAGCTGACACTGAAACACAATCAACACAATCAACCCAATCAACCCAATCCTCCGCGGTCATCACATCTTATGACAGTGTCCCAAAATGCATGCTAATTTTAACACTCACACAACTTCAAATTCAGGGATGGATTGAATAAAGCAGAAAATACGTTTATCTAAACATAATAAACATGTTCATCTGAGAGGCACACCAGCTATTTTGTTAGTTCTACGGGAACTTCAACACAATATTGGCTTTAAAATTATTTTGGCAAGATTTTAGTAATTCTGCAGATGACAGCAGGAAAAATATGCAAGGTACTTTTTTAGAGGCAACTTCGATGTCTCAGAGCTATGCCAAAGCATTTTGTGGATTTTGGCTAGCTTTTAGGCACAGCAGAAATAAATTGAAAAGTTTTCTAGTCTCATTAAAATTAATTTTAAAAAGCTTTATTGAAACAAAACGTTAAGTATCCCTGAACAAATAACGCTCCATGACTTCAACTGGTCTCCTCGGAGAGATACAAGATATACATACGTCCTTGGTGTATTTATATATGTGGGATATGGGGTGTCTTTGGCAATGAATATTTATTTTCAATCAGGACTATGCAGTTCCGGCGGTCTCTGAGAATCAGCCAAGCTGGATTTTGTCCTCCAAGACAAGCAGCATGGAACTCAGGCTCGGCACACGAACTAGTTGTGTCTCTTCCCTCCTATTTGTTTGCTTGAAAAGAGGCAGAGGCAGAAAAAACTGACACAAAACTTCAGATTAGTTCTATAGGCTTCCTGAAGTGAGAATGAGCCAGATCAGAAGTCAGGTACTGAAGTGACACAGTAGATATTTTCAGTAGACGTGTTATTTGCGGCCCAGGAAAAATGCTTTTTTGCTTCTTTTTTCAATTTCCCCACACACACACATCTAAGCTACCTGAAAGCGCTGAGCCAATTTTCTAGTTAGTGGCAGCAAAAGTGGAAAAAAATAAGTGGAGGGAAATTCGCAAAGCAGAAGGGAAGCGTGGCCCCTCCATCGTTACCTCTGTAGAGTGCTCAGCCAGGGACCGGGACGCTTACTCAGTGCTTCTGCACAGAAAACTACCTCCAAATACTCTGGGAAAAGTGTTTTCCACACGTCACCAGCAGTGTTGCACAAGTAATATAAAACCACAACACGTGCGGTATTCTCGGCAGCTGGGCAGGCAGTAGAGCATGGGCGGGTGTTTGTGGGTTCAATGTTGCATCTCCTGCTGCTTGAAGGAGAGCTGCTGCCATCCCCCGAGCAAATCAGGCAGGGCTTTGCCTGGCCACAGCCCTCAAAACCGGTGCGCAGAGCTTGCAAATGTATTTGCCTTTCTAATACCATAGGTAAACCTCTTGACCACTGACTTTGTGAATAAACAGGAGGAAGAGACTCACTTTTTGCCCTTTGAGGTTTTCAGTGAATTTTGGAATTCGCCTGCTGATTCTCCAAACTCACGCTTTTTTTGTTTGTTTGTTTGACTATTGAACCCCAAAAGAGGTCCACAGGGTTTTTTCTCTGCTGTTCTGACGCTTGGTGATCAGTGGCATTGATATTGTGCCTTAGGATTGCAACACACCAACATGCGGCAGGGACACAGGCCGTGTGAACCGGGAAGCCTTGAGATATAAGGCGGGATTCACCATCAAGCAGATGAAGGAATTGAATTTAATGTACTTGGTCATTAGGTCTTGGATAAAATAAGAGATTCATGAATATCCCCTTGCTTTTATTACTAACTAGTTGAATAAGGTGGTTATTCGGCATCCCTCTGTCACTGATGGAGACAGTTCGAAGACAGGGATCTGAAATAGTCGGCATGAACATCTCCAAGAGGTTGGCTTGCTGCTTTCCTCTCTGCTTGTTACTAGCCAGCATGGTAAGGACAAAGGAGGTTAAGAGGAGAGCCCATCTACATCCAATCCACAGCGGAGCTAAAGAATCATAGAATCATAGAATAGTTTGGGTTGGAAGCGACCTTTAAAGGCCATCTACTCCAACCCTGCTGCCATAAGCAGGGGCTTCTTCGACTGGATCAGGTTGCTCAGAGCCCCGTCCAACCTGAACTTAACTTTTTCCAGGGATGGGACATCTACCACCTCTCTGGGCAACCTGGGCCAGTGTCTCACCACCCTCGTTGTAAAAAAATTCTTCCTAATATCTAGTCTAAAGGAGGAAATGCTTTTGAAAACAAGCCCATGTAGCCCTCAAGACACAGATGGTAGCTCAGCTGCAGACGGCAGCATGGGCAGATGCCCACTGGGAAGGGTAGTGGTTGGGGGGCCACCAGGCAAACAGGGCCAGCAGCAAGGCTCATGGTCCTGCTGGGCTCCCTGGCACAGGGAAGGGTGGGAGGCATGTGCTGGAGGTTTGTGCTCGGCTGCTTAGCAGGAGATGGAAGAGGAAGACCTCCTTGAAAGCACACTCTGAAATGCTGCCAATGCCACGTGCGATGCCCAGGTGGCCAGCAGACATGTGGATATGGGTGTAATAGGAACTGGAGAGCACCTGGGGCAAGAGGAGTTTCTACAGGAAAGATTCATTGCCCTTTAACGATAAGGGAGCGAGACCTCGAGAATAAAAGAGGTCATAAGGCAGGACTTAAGCTGTAAAGTGGGAGATGCTAATGGCTGTGGAAGAGCATTTTGATGGGGCTATCAAGGAACCTGGAGCTAATGTCCAGTGTATGCCTGAAAAGAACAAGACGGGGGGGAAGCTACATGCAATAAAATACAGAAGATAAATCAGACTGTCTACAGTGTCTGGTGACAGGCACAAGCCAGCGGCAAAAAGAAAGCAAGACTTGGAGATGTTTCCAAACCAAATCTGGAAGCTTAAGTAATAGGGTGGGGAAACAAAAATCCTTGGTGTCAAGTGAAGCTATGGCATCCTTTGTCACAAACCCAGCAGATAAATACTGTGCCAAAGCTACTTCCATGTGAAAAACTCCCTCAGGGCGTTCTTCACTTCCCTGTTCCTGAGGCTGTAGATCAGGGGGTTCAGCATGGGCACCACCAGTGAGTAAAAGACAGAAAAGGTCTTGTCTGTGCTCAGGATGTCGCTGGGCCTTGGTCGGAAGTTCAGGGCGAGGATAGACCCATGGAAGATGGTGACTACAGCCAGGTGAGAGGTGCAAGTGGAGAAGGCTTTGTACCGGCCCTTAGCAGAGCTGATCTTTGAGACAGCAGAGAGGATGAAGGCATAGGAGACCAGGACAGCAAAGATGGTCACCATCTCCACCAGTCCCCCAAGGCCGAATACCAGATGCCTGTTAACACGGGTGTCGGAGCAGGAGAGCGCTAGAACAGGCATGAGTCCACAGTAGAAATGGTTGACCTCGGCTGGCCGGCAGAAAGGCAGGCTGAAGGTGAAGTCCGTGTGCACCAAAGAGTGCAGCAGGCCAAGCAGGTATGAACCGGCCACCAGCAGGATGCACACCCTGTGAGACATGATGGATGGGTAAAGCAAAGGGTTGCAGATGGCCGTGTAGCGGTCGTACGCCATCACAGCCAGAAGGAAGCACTCAGTGGTCCCAAAACCTATGAAAAAAAAAAGTTGGGTGGCACAGCCGAACAGGGAGATTGTTTTCTTCTCCATCAGAAGGTTCATTAGAGTCCTCGGCGCCACCACTGATGAGTAGCAAGCATCTAGGAGAGATAAATTGCTAAGGAAAAAGTACATGGGTGATTGAAGTTGACTGCTGCTCCTGATCAGCACAACCATGCCCAGGTTCCCTGCCAGAGTGATGAAGTAAATGAAGAGGAACAGGACGAACAAAGGCACCTGTAGTCGTGGGTTGTCTGTCAGTCCAGCAAGAGTCAACGCCGTAACTTGCTCCGTTTTATTTTCCTCGGCCATCTTCTCCAAAAGCACTGCAAGTTATGTTCACAGAGCCAGAATAAAAATAATGAATTAATGGGGAGACTCAGCACCTAAAAAGACGAACAATCCCCAGTGCCTGGACTGGCTGATCCTCTCATTAGCAGAGATTTGTTTAATTTTAAATCAACATTTCTCAAAAAACAATTTGGCAAGACTGGAAATTTTATTTCGGTATCAGTTACTCCATCAAGTGTTCAATTTTTCACTCATCCTGACACATATATATTTTTATCTATTGTACACTCGTAGTATATATCACATTTCAGTGTTACCCTCCCAAGTTCTAACAAAAAAAAAGTAAACAAAAGGCTTCAGTGATTCCTATAACAAATTAGTTATATTGATAATGAAAATAGACTTCACAGAATTTGAACTAGAATATAAACTTTCGAATTTTAGGAAGCCTTCCCAGTGGAGGTTGTTTTAAAGATTATTTTGCTCGCATTGCTGCAGAGAGAAGAAATTTAAATGCCCCTTACTCCTCCATAACTTTTAATTTATTTTGCTAATTTAGGGGTTATGCTTTTATGGAGTGTACAGAAAAAGTGCGGTGCCACCATGTGGGAGAAAAGAAACCATGGGAAAAAAAAAAAAAAGACGGTACAACAAATCTTTGCCTTTGTAAAGTCTTTCTCTACGCCCCCTCATTCTAAAATTCACACTTAGGAGTTTTAAATATATGGAAATACACCAATGCGTCCTGACTCTTTATCACAGAAATCGGTGATAAATATGGTGCAGCCCGCCACAGCGACCCAGAAGCAGCCGCCATAACGTAAATATATATTTAAAATCACCCAAGAAATTTGTTGGGTAAACCGGCCCACTTTTAGTGGAAGATCACGGAAAATACTGTGCTGCTCGTAAGGTTCCTGCCGCCGTGACTAAATCTCTTCAGTGGAATGAGTACAGCTTTCCCATCAGGAAAACCAGCAGGGAAATCAGCGTAAAACCGGCCTCGATGAGCCTGGCTCGTTCTTTCGAGAAGATAAATTCATAACAGAAAATCAAATAAACTGTGTCACGAGGCGGGAGAAGTGCCTGGGATTTAGCTGTACGTCAGAAACCTCAACTATTTATTGGCACAGCTATGGGGGGTGAAAAACACGGCAGGAAAACCTGTAGGATGGCAAAATTACTCAAGACGGAATTCCCCAGAATTGCAGTGATAAAGACGTACGCTAGCTGGCCTTTTACCTGCTAACTGCTGCTGTAACCTTCAAAAAATTATTAAAAAGCATAACTGGTAACACAACCTTCAAAAAAATTCGCGTGCCCTGTGATTTGCCTTCTCCTCTTGTTCTATCGGTCTTACGTGAAGAGAATAGCTTGTCTTGGTTTGACTAATAAAGACAGAGCCGAGAACAATCGCATTCATCTTTGCAGACCTCACCTCTGAAGGAGGATAAATTTATATATCACATTAAAGTTTCAGCTATGAAACAAATGCTGATGTCCTCTTTTCCTTACCGGTTGAGGTCTTGCTTCTTCCGTCTTCCTTCCTTCGCATTAACTCATGACAGATTGCAAGGACAGTTATATGTTCAGTCTGTCCAGCCTGACAGGTTTAATTGCTCTTTAATTCTTGTCTCTAATCCACTGAGACTTCTGAGGTGCTTTTGTTGCGAAGGGTTTTGGAAAACTTCCTTTGGGAGAAATGCAATTATTTTTATATTCCTTTGTCAAACACTTATATATATAAATATATGTACAATCTCTCTATACATATATATATGTGTATGACAGAGGATTGTAAAAATGAAATGAAATTAAATTAAATTAAATATAAAATAAAACTAAACAAAATAAAATAAAATAAAATAAAATAAAATAAAATAAAATAAAATAAATTAAAACAAAGCAAAACAAAGTAAAATAAAATACCAGTCTTACAAGTAGAGTGGCTCACAAAGGCTCGGACAGACTGCGTGGAGTCATCTCATAATCCTCGATATCCATAAAACGCATCCAAGCACACAGCTCCCCCCGTGCTGGGAGACAGACGGGCGTTTCTGGGGTGGGATCCATGGGACTTGCTATAGTGACCGGTCTTGCAACAACGTGAATTACATATAGAGGTGTCCGTTTCTTGGGGGTGCGAGGAAATATCGACTGGGTGAAAAATTTACCTGACAAAGAACATTGTTTACCCCAACTATAAAGTTTTTTACTTGTGTTTTTTACCTGAAGTTGTTTGTTTCTTAATACCATGACAAAGAGACCTTCAGGGTATCGGGATCGATCCCCTTTCCGTCACTTCTTGGTGTATTCTACAGAAAGTCTATTTCTTGATAGGCTTTAAAGGGCTGGGAAACACAGCATTAATGGGTCGATAAATGTTGAAACGGCTGTTATTGACCCAACGCATGATTAAGCTATTTATATTTGCACACCGTCTGAGAAGCAGCTTTAGGGACAGTGAAGGCGAGGTTCAAATTGCCTGATTTTCCAGGAAAATTAGCACCGACACTCACTGTGACTGCTGGAAGGACCAAACACCTTGAACTCAACCTGCAACTTCACTTGCAGGGAGCAAGTTTTTGGTGGAAAAGCCTTATTTGAGTGCCAGGCCACAAGTAATAGCTTGAGAAACTACAGTGAAGAGCTGTGTGACTGAGTCATTAACAGATCATATGATGTCCTGTAGTCCTGCAGGTCTACCCCATTCCCACCCAGCACTGGGTTTCAGAGAGACACTCCACAGAAAAAGGGTTTCCGACCCTTCTCCTGGGTTCTTCTCTAAACCTGAGCAGTCTGGAAACCCATGTCCAGTGCAATCCAGGTTTTCTTTGAAGCCATTGAACAGATAAATGAGATGAACAGGATGAATCAGGCTGTGTGGAGAGGCTGCTCACTGTTCTTTGACCACTGATGGGGCATGAGGTTGGGCTTCATCTCACCCAACTTCAGCTCTGCAGAAGTTACTTGTCTAATCTGTGTCAGTCACCTGACTTCTCCCTGTAATTAAGGGAAATAAATTACAAAGAAATTACCCGCAAGACACTTTCATACAGACTTCTGTGCAATTTTGAGTCCCACTCAATAACAGCAATAAAGAAATTCTCTCCTGGTCACCAGCTTCCTTCACTCACTGCCTTCTCCCAACCGCTCTTCTCAGGGCAGCCTTCACCTCCCTGTTCCTCAGGCTGTAGACCAAGGGGTTCAGCGTGGGGGTCATGATGGTGTAAAGCAGAGTGGCCCTCTTGTTCTCATCCAACGCATAGGTGGAGCTGGGGCGCAGGTACATGAACAAAATCGCCCCGTAAAACATGGTGACGACAGTCAGGTGTGAGGCGCAGGTGGAGAAGGCTTTTCTCCTGCCCTCTGGAGAACGGATCCTCAGGACAGCAGGGAGGATAAAAGTATAGGAGACAAAGATGATGGTCATGGTGCTGAGGCAGTTTATGCTGATAAGAGCAAGAACGACCACCTCGTAGGTGTGGGTGTCGGAGCAGGAGAGAGCTAAGAGCGGGGCAATGTCGCAGAAGTAGTGGTTGATAACATTGGAGCGGCAGAAGGAGAAAGTAAAGATGAAAGTGGTGTGGGTCACCGCATGCAAGACGCCGACAGCGTAGGAACCAGCGACAAGCCACCGGCACGTCCATCTGTCCATGATGGTGGGGTACAGGAGGGGCTTGCAGATGGCCACATACCTGTCATAGGCCATCACAGCCAGCAGGAGGCACTCGGTGACCCCAAAAACAATGAAGCAGCAGAGCTGGGTTGCGCACCCTGAGAAGCCGATGGTTTTCTCCTCCGTCAAGATCTGGACCAACATTTTCGGGAGGATGATGGAGGAATAGCAGACATCGACAAAAGCCAAGTGGCCAAGGAAATAGTACATGGGGGTGTGAAGGTGAAGATCGGTCCTGATTAATATAATTAGCCCAAAGTTCCCCAAGAGGGTGACCATGTACATGGCCAGGAAAGCCAAGAAAAGGGGGACCTGGAGATCCGGGCGGGTGGTCAGCCCCAAGAGAACGAACCGGTGCACGTCAGTGTGATTGACAGGTGACATCCTCTGCAACGCCTTCAACCTGTGGGAGATAGGTGAAGTGACAGACAATGCTTTGGGCAGCTCAGCAGGACCCTCAGCTTTCTCGGTGTCACTAAAAGGAGGCAGAGCATTTCCTACCAGAGGGTCATGAAATGTCAGCTGGACTCTGGACCACTCTTGGAAGAGCCAAGCCTCCGTCCAGCAGCTTCGAAAGGATCCTAAAACCAAAACCTATTTGTCAAGCTGAACAGTGAGGATGCCCACCTGGGTTTCACTCGGCACTTCATCTCCTACACAGCTTCCTACCTGTGCCTTCCTGGAGAAATTTAACACAGGAGGAAGGTCAATATTTTTTAGTAATAACCTTTTTCATAAAAATTAAGCTATTTAATGCATTTTGGTTTTTTCCTTAGTAAACGACAGGTACATTTTGAAAATAATTGTATTTTTTAAAATAAAACAACATGGAACAATTCGACTTGCAGAAATCGCAGAACTACTTTTCTTGTTGATTTTGTGAAACAAACCAGAGCAAAAGTGTGCATTTCTCTTTCAAAACTGATATGAATACACAGTCTTCAGTATACACAGTCCTGACAACCCCATAGGAAAGGAAATTCGCAGTGGTGATGGGGAAACTAGCTTGGATGTAGAGCCGAGGCCATACAAGCAAGCGCAGGAGGAGCTGAGCAGGGCAGGGAGAGGAGATAACACAGCCTGTGCTGTAGGTATTGGGCATCCTCTTGCCTTGGCCACCAGTGCCATCCCGTGCCATTACAGTGGCACCTATGAAAAAAACCAAACATGTCTCCTTGTTTCATGTCATCTAAAGCAGAAGAATCCTCCTCCCATGTAGGATTCCTTCTGCTCTTCTCAGTCTCGTTGCTATAAACGAGACATCTTACACCTCTGGTCCTTTCTTTCCTCTATCTCACCACCTTCAAGTCCATCAGACAAAAAAGAAGGAGTGCTTACTTTAGCCCCACAATGTCCCTTCATGTCCCATCACTTCAGAGCAGGTTCAGGGCTGAAGACCGGCCAGAACAGAAGATGCCCTCACCTTGGACATGACTTCTCCAACAAAACTCAGATCTTCAGTGCAGCTCCTTCAGCGACTGGGATGAGTTTGGCTGCTCCTCCAGACAATATGTCCGGGGCCATAATTCATCTTCAAACAATTGTTGTGAGTGCTTTTTAGAACTATTTCCTTAAAAGCTGCACCATGGAGGACTTGTTGCTGTACCTTCTAGAGGGCAGGCAAGCCCCCTCCGTATTTTCTAGTGGCATTTATACTAATTTCTGTGACCCTGGAGGCATTTCAGCCCATGGAGAAAAGAAGCTTGACAACAAGCAAAATCCACCCGGAATATCAATTTCTTCATCTCCAGGCTCACTAATGAAGCCCAGGAACAATTTGCTTTGAATACCTGCATTTCAGAAGATGTCTTCCTGCCACTCCCATGCTGAGGAGAGGGAGCGGATGAAAAGCAAACATCTACATGATTCACCAAAAGCAAATACCAACTTTTTTCTGTGGTCACCCCTAGTTAATATCTAACTTTCTCAAGTGTCTCTCCTAGTGCCAACTAGGCTGGATTTCGGCAACGCAAACATATTTCTTGCAACCATTTCCGCCGTCGTGATCTCCCCTTGTTAGCCCCCTCTTGCTCCAAACCCCACCCCAAATTTTGATCTTTGCCTTTTCTGGCTTCGATAAGACACTAATTGTCCCCCCACTGTTTTTTCCTGCTATCTTTTTTCTCTTTTTAACTTTTTCTATGAGCATTGATGAGAAGACCAAGGCAATGGCAATCGCCTCAACTCAAATCAATACCAGAACTGTAGTCTTACCTAAACAAAATTCTTTTCACTGAGATGTGTCCACTGGGTCCGAGTGCCGTGACGAGTATTACCTCCAATGTCTTGATGTACGGATTCACAAAACACTTTCCTATCTGCTTTCTCCAAGAGATTTGGTTTCCAGAGCTGGTGGTCTCTCTATATTAGTTTGTTTGAGTAGGTTGCTACTTTCAGAACCTCCAACAGCTGCATTTCAGAGACCGCTTATTCCTGCCAGTATTAGCGGGAATGATATTTTCTGTCCATATGCGTATTTGTGTTGGCAGTGAGAATTCAGAGGTGTTATAAACCCACCTCAGACAAATTCTGCACATACCCAGACTGCCTGGTGATAACGTCTCACCACCACCATCATTTCACAACTGCTGACGATGGCCCCGTGGCTAAGAGGGATGTCTTCACCCAGCAGAATATATGAATATCTAAAGAAAGGCAGCGATTATTTTCAAAACGTTGCTAACTTTTCTCCCAAGTAAGTCTCTCATTAACTTCCATGACAGAGTTTTTTCTTCATAATTATTTTTTCCTAATGAGATTTGGGGCCAAAACCCTTGGCAGGCTGTCTACAGCCCCTCCAGCCATTGCATTCCCCTGGGATACAGGCAGCACTTTGGACCAGTTGAACACAACCAGCTGGTAGTTTCCCCTTCTGAAACCATTCTGCCTTTACCTGACAGCGAACTCATGAAAGACTTACCCGATCCCATACTCATAGCTTACCTAAACACCACCAGGTGCCCAGCTTTTGAGCAGAGTTTGTGCCTAGGGGGCCAAGAGTGGCATTTTCTGGCAGGTGTCTAGAGTAGTTTCAAAAGTAGGAAAAGTATCATCAGCTTGAAATATTATGAAGTCTGCCAGATTGCCTCTGTGTTATTGTTTTTACTCGCTACCCTTATTCTGTTCATTGAATCTTAGTCACTCAGGAAATATATAAAAACACAATCTGTGCTCAAGTGCGCAACGATGCCAAAAATCCTCTAATGAATTTTAATTTAAAGGAACGCAGAAAGCAAAACCTACCCAAAAAAAAAAAAAGAAAAAAGAAAAGGTGGTGAGGGTCTGCGTGGCTTCTCTCCCTAAGACACCTGGCAGTTTTTGATCTCCAGCTCCCACAAATTTGTCCTGAGAATGAGAAAAGACACCCAAACAAATTCATGAGCGGACTCTATGCTTGGCCGGGGCAGATCTTTCACATTTGGAAACCAGCCGGTCCACGTGGGTTAACAGCAATGCGCAGCTCCTTCCAAATACGCTCATAAGCTCTGCTTGAAGTTTAATTTCATTCCACCAGGATCTATACAATTTCAACACTGACTTGATGAGGGCTGAATTGCTCAAAGGGAAAAAAATAGTAATAAATGATAAGGCGTGAAATGAATCGTTCAGTGGCATTAGGATGTGGTGCACGGTCTGCTGCTCATCACCACAGCTGGTCCCTTGGCTTGGCGTGGGATTTCTCCTTGTGCATCCCAGCCTGCAGGACTCCCCAAAAAAATGCCAAAATGAAATCGGAAACCATTTTTTTTGAGAAATAAAATGCTAATGATGGGGTTGTAGTGTTAGTTTTTTTCTTTTCCGGATCATTTATAGCTACCTCCGTACTTTTATTTAGCATACCAGCTGTTGAGTCTAAGATTGGTAAGCCGAACATTGTCATCTTCAGGTGTGGACTTCTTCATCTGACTGTTCTCCAGCATGTACTCTAGGAAGCATTTAATCTTGCTCCAAAATAAACGTCCTAAAGAACTTATCTGAATACTGTCTAAAAGTTCCCACTTCTCCCTGTTGACCACAGAGTTCCAGTTACTCCCTGAACGAGGAAAAAAGTAGTGTCTATTGTCTACACCCTGGTGAACCTCATGCTGAGCCCCCTGATCTACAGCCTGAGGAACACGGAGGTGAAGGATGCTCGAGAGTTCTTATTGCCTCCCGGATTCAGACTGGTAAAAAGATATAGTCAATTAAATGCAAATAACATGGATGTTCTCGAGATGGCATCTTTGTTCTGTGGCTATAGCGATGGAAATAATGAGCAGGTAACATTGAGAGCCATGAAAGCTCAGAAAATTCTCTGTCTGGGGTGCACGGGGTAACTCAGGGGGTCTCTGGAGAATGCACAACTGTGCAGCAACATTTTGTTCAGTGCAAAGGTGAATAGCTGAGCCACACACTTCAGGAACCGGGTCCTCAAGGAAACACAGAAGGCAGCGATGGATAGATATCCCCAGCCACATGACACCAGTGGTGCTGGTACAGGCGAGGACATTCCTGCTTGCTCTGCCCTGTGAGATGAGCTGGTGTGGGGATGTCCCACAGAAAGCGTCATCGAGCTTTTGTTCTCATGTTCTCTAGAGCTTGTGATCCCATCAGGGCCTGCTGGGCAAGACCATGAGTAAGTATTTCTGGGCAAAAAGGGCCAACAAGGTGTCACGGATAGCCAAGAAGATGAATCTTCAAGGGGATGTGTTTTTCCTTTCTTTGGTCTCCTCATCTCTCTGCCCATCCCTTGTGTTACCTGATGAGAAACATTAGAATCAACACGAAGTCAGATGAGAAAACCATCAAGCCGACTGCAGCACCTCGGAGAAGCAGCCAGCACCAGGGGCACCCGGAGACGGCCTTCACAAGCTTGGTTGGAGCACGGGGGAAGTTGCAAGGAAGCAGCAGGACACAACCCATGTTCTGATCTCCCTGTGGAAGAGTCTATCACTTTCACTGGCTATGAAAGAGTTCATATAATTAATTTTTAGACTGAAAATGTCGGGCGAGATGAATTCCAACTTATGTAGATGCGAGCGTGCCCATGCTCAGGTGTGCAACCACATGCACACACTGAATGACTGCTGCTTTCAGTAATGTGCCTAAAAATAGACATCTTTCCAGATACACACATTGGTAATGATGACTTTTAGGGCGTGCGTCCAACCATTCAATGTTTGCTCATGCAAAACAGAAAACTTAATGAGGCAGTGCTTTTACTGGTGTGACTCATGAAAGTGAATTTAATGAATGTGTGTTGGTTTGCACCAGATGGCAAATACACACACATTTGTCCTCAACAGGTATCTCCAGTTTCTCCATATGTACTTCAAATCAAGGAGTCCCAATGTACGATTAATTTAGTGCAGCACTGAGATTGAGATTTCCCATTCACAAAAGTCAGGGAGCGCAGTCAGCAAATACCTACAGAGATACACATATACATACGTACACGTTTATACTCGCTCGTATTTTCATATACTGTTTCCTATATATGTTTTATTAAGAATTTAATGCATTATATGCAATACATAGGAACAGCTTGTGTGCATCCCTGTATGCATAGCACCACACACATGTGTACGTACATACACGTGTTCATGGCAAAAGCAGCTTTCAAAGTGATGCAAACGCCAAACCCCTGTTGGACATAAAATAGCACAACCAAAAGCATAACAGTGCAGCCCTTCTCCATACAAAATTTACTCTGTTTTCTTCTTTCGTGTGTGTGTGTAGCTGCGTTTTGGCACAGAGAGCAACACCAGCAACACGGAAGCCCTTCTCTTAGCACTACAAGTATCAATTAACCACCACTATCCATGTCTCCGGGTCAGTCCCATTCCCCTGTCTGTGGAGCAAAGGAGCCACAGTTCTGTCCCCAGCTTCATCCTCCTGGGGTTCACCACTGACCCAACGCTGCAACTTCTCTTGTTCATGGTGTTCACCTTAGCCTATGTCACCAACCTTGTGGGCAACATCACCCTCATCGTAGTGATACACCGTAGCTCACGGCTCCATACCCCAACATACCTCTTAATTGGGAACTTGTCCTTCCTGGATCTCTGGTATTCCTCCATCTACACCCCCAAGACCCTGCTGAACTGCATCTCTGAGGACAAGAACATCTCCTTCACTGGGTGTGCTGCTCAGTTCTTCGTCCCCGGTGGCTTGGCCTACACCGCGTGCTACCTGCTGGCTGTGATGGCCTACAACCGGTACGTGGCCATCTCCAACCCACTGCTCTACGCTGCTGCCATGTCCAAGAAGCTGTGCATGGGGCTGGTGGCTGCCTCCTACCTCACCACCTTTACCAACTCCACCCTCATTACCAACCGCACATTCACCCTCAGCTTTTGCGATGGCAATGTTATTGATGACTTCTGTGACCTGCCCCCACTGGTGAAGCTCTCCTGCAACATGACAGACAGCTACCAGGCACTCCTGTATTTCATCCTGACCTCCAACGTCATCCTCCCCTCTGCACTCACCCTCGCATCCTATGCCTCCATCCTGACTACCATCTTGAAGATGAGCTTGGCCAAGGGGCAGCACAGAGCCTTCTCCACCTGTGCCACCCACCTAACTGCAGTCACCCTCTACTACAGCTCCATCCTCTTCATTTACGCCCGGCCCAGCTCCACCTACGTCCTGGGGAGGGACAAGGTGGTGTCTGTGTTTTATACAGTGGTCACCCCCATGCTGAACCCCCTCATCTATAGCCTGAGGAACCAGGAGGTGAAGGAGGCACTGAAGAGACTGGTGAAGAGACAGAGAGCTTTTTAGCAGAAGAAAACCAGGGATTACGTCCCCAAAGATGCATATAGCAAGGGGGGTACCTATCTTTTCTTTTCTTGTTTGTGTTTTCATTTGTTGCTTTTCACAATAGGTGCAGAAGGATGCAAGACAGGAGCACAAGCTTTTCTGATCCTGAAGTTCTTCCTGATGGACAGGAGATGTCACTCCTCTCCTTCCCGCCTCTCCCCGTGTATAATTTATACCTGTACTATAAAATGGAATCTTAGCAGTTGCTAGCCTGTAGCCTAGTACTACACCATCATCTTCTTCACCCTGTGCTTTATCTGGATTAAATATTCCTTACTTACATCCAAACCGGTAGCTCAGGTGGAGCACCATGTGCCATGAATATAACGTGCCTCTGTTCCTGGGCTGTCCCAGCTATTTCCTCACAATGCTGTATTGCACTGCACAAACATACTTTTCATGGTCCTAGACTATTTTCCCAGTGAAAACTTCACGCCAGTGTGGATATGGAGGGTCAGATTGGAAGAACCAATGTTAAAGAGCACGGAGGCATCTGGGATCGAGTTCAGTTGCCTGAACATAGGCTATTAAGACCACGGAGATGCCCACAGGTCTTCCTCTGAGCTTTCAGATGTCTCTCCAGAATGCTCCAGCTCTTCTGAAAGCTGCATGGCATACATGCCAAGCACATGCCAATGTGCTTGGCACCTCAGGACAGAGCAAATAGCACCAGATTTCTACATGAGGGCAACCGAACCCAGACCTGGCCTGGGGAATTTCACCGCATCTTGCTCCTTTCCCACAACTTAAGCAAAAAGTTTCCATCATCACTTGTAAGAAAACATGCAAAAAAGTTGAAGTGGTTTCTTAGTTATTAAAATATCTTTTTTTCCTTTATAAAGTTTTAATCCAACTGAAAGGGAAAAAAAACCCAACCCAAACAAGAAAGCTTTTTTATTACTATTATTATTATTAAGACTGTGGGAGGAGGTATTACATGGATCAAAGTAGACTCATCTCCTTCAAAATTAGACAAATAAAATCGAGTGATTAAATCAGAGTTCCTTGTCTCCATTTGTGATCAATAAAGGTGTGTTTCTAGTTTTTGTTCAGACAAAGAGTGCAGTTTAAAGAACTTAAGTTTGAAGATCTCCCTGCTTTCTCCCCTCACCGTGTTTTCATTGGCATCACAGGCTGGGGTCAGGCTGTAGGAACTGGATTCCTCTTGGATGAAAACAAACTGAAAAATGGGCTTGAGAGGGGCACCTAATGAGGTCTGAGTTCCAGTAGATGTTCAGAATAAATTTAATCCAGAAAAAACTCTCCTGAAATGCATATACCATAGACAGCAGGTCCACAGTACCAGTCCTGCTGATGTTCAGACCTGCTCCTGTTACACCACATCTGTCTTAACCACCTGTGCTAGAATGGGATGAAACATCCTTTTATTCCCACATATTTTAGAGGGGACCTGGCTGACTCTCTCATAATTAGACAATGAATTTTTAGATGTTGAGGGCCAGGTGAGCCCATTGCCACGCCTGTTCTCCAGTCCCAAATTCGTAATGGTAGGAAAATCACATTTATGAAAACCAGTCAGACATGGAGGATGTACATAGTGTACTTCAGCTTGCCTCGTGGTTTAAGAATTAAAGAAGACAAAAGCAAATCTATCCCAAGGCAACTAATGACAAGAAGTTCAAGGTGTGAGATGTCCTTGAGGAAGTCCAAAGGTGAGGAGAAATGCAACGAGCTTCCCTGGCTTCCTCTGCTAGGGGGTCAAAAGCAGGCAGGGACAAATCACCCCATCAGCAAGAACCAAGGGAACCATGTTAGAACACAAGGATGTCTCTTTCTTTAATGAGAGTGTACAACCAAGCTTGTACCGGCACAGAAAGCCCTCCAGCAGGCCTGAGCCCCAGGCTCTAGCCATGTTTTCATCATAAATGATGCTGCTCCCCTTCCCAGAGCAAGAAGTGGTCCTTGGAGACCAACCACCCTTCCAGGAGTCATCAACTTAACAAGACCTTCTGGGGCTTACCAAGAAAGTTTCCTAATCACCATGAAAGCTTCTTAGTGGCCTTGTAGTCAACTTACCTCATTCTTCTTAACAAGCCATGAGAGACTAATTAGCAGGGGCTAACAAGAAAGAAACTTTCTTCCTTGTTAATGAAAAAGTGCACTTCTACGGCTGCCTTGTTTGTCAGAGCTAGTCCAGGACCCGAAGACCATGATTTGGAGGGTCAGTGTGTTGGTGTGTGACAGTATTAAGGGCAATGGTGTGGGCCTTGATGAATGGAGAGCAAAGCTCCTCCAGGTGTCTCTGCTTAAAGTGCCTGCCCCTCATCCCTGAGGTTAAATTCCCCCCCACAGGCTGAGGTCCTTCTTCTTTGGTGGGATGATGCAGTGACCCAGCAGCACCCTGAGCTCCTTGCTGAGGAGGTATGGTGGTGTGCTTTGTGGGAACACTGATCGTGGTGGAACCTTCTTCTATGCCAGCTTTGGGTCTGCTTGGGGTCACGTCTGTATGTTTCTACCCCATGTTTGTTCCTGGTCAGTGCTTTTTTCTCTCCTATTGGTCTATGGGGTTAGCTATGCTATAATTGCTAAAGTTTATTAGTCATTCCCCCATATCTCGTGATTTTGGAGGAGGAATCACACAATTGCTCAAAACTAAGCAAAAGCAGTTAATAATAACATAACCAAAACAAGCACAAAATTCCAGGACAGGGAACAGCTACCTGACTGGTGGGTAATTTTACCATAACTCATAGGAGATGCCAGATGATGGCTCTCTGGTCCTTGAGCAAGTTGCAGGCAACGCAGAAGTTTCTCAAATTTGAAAATACAGTTACAGTTGAGCTAAAAGAAGTTGCAGAAATGGCCTGGAGCACCTGGTTGCAGTGAACTGTTGTTATGAAGCCCAGTGTCCATTGCTAGTGCTGGGAACACTAAGTTACCCGAGTCTTGCGTTCACCAGAAACATGACCGTTATTTGATATGAAGAGGGCTCTGGTCATGACTGTCACCCTGAAAGCAATCGGTGTTATTTCTTGTCGTTGCTCAAGACAACAGTGGTAGTGCATTCTCAAACTACAAAGGGTCAGAAGGGTTCAAATTCTTGAAACAAAAATAATATCAGGCTGTACACACAAACAAAAGTAGCTAACGTGTCCTCAAGGCAGGTCAGTGTCTGGCCTAATCCAAGAGGAGTTAATGACCCAATATTTAGGAACAAGGCAGAAGTTGCCCAGGTTTCCCATTTGTGCCCCGTAGCTCACAGGAGAGCACTGCTTCTTCTATACCATAGCAGTACAGAAATGGAACATATAAACACTTCTAAGATGACCTCTCAATTCCTCTGAAGCACTAGGGAAAACTAATTTTCGGATGACCGTTTCCTCTCCATTGCTCTCCCCAGCGCATCCTTCACCTCCTGGTTCCTCAGGCTGTAGATGAGGGGGTTCAGCATGGGGGTCACCACCGTGTAAAAGACAGAGGCCACTTTGTCGAGGTCCTGGGAGTGCCTGGAGCTGGGCCGTGAGTACATGGATGCAGCAGATCCGTAGAAGAGGGTCACAGCAGTCAGGTGGGACGTGCAGGTGGAGAAGGCTTTGTGTTTGCTGGCGGCCGAACGCATCCTCAGGATGGTGGCCAGGATGTAGGTGTAGGAGACAAGAATGGTCAAGTTGGTGACAAACAGGTTGAAGCCAACCACAACGAACATCATAATCTCATTGATGGTGGGGTCTGTGCAAGAGATGGCGTAAAGCGGGGGCCCCTCACAGTAGAAGTGGTTGATGATGTTGGGACCACAGAAGGACAGCCGAAGTGCAAACCCTGTGTGGATAGTGGCATTCATGATGCCAGCGAGGTACGAGCCAGCTACCAGCAGCACACAAACTCTGCTGGACATGGAGATGGCATAGAGCAGGGGGCTGCAGATGGCCACGTAGCGGTCATAGGCCATCACAGCCAAGAGGTAGCACTCGGTTGTGGCAAAGACCGCATAGAAATAAAATTGTGCCAGGCACGCAGAGTAAGAAATGGCCTTCTTTTCTGCTAGGAGATCTGCAAGCAGTCTGGGGGTGATTGAGGAGGAATAGCAGATGTCTAGGAAGGACAGGCTGCTCAGGAAGAAGTACATGGGGGTGTGAAGCTGGGCATCCAGCCTGATTAACACCAGCATCCCCAGGTTCCCTAGCAGAGTGACCACGTAGATCACTGAGAAGACCATGAAGAGGACAGCCTGGACATCCTCCTGCTCTGAGAATCCTGAGAGAATAAATTCAGCACTGGGCGTGCAATTTCCTTTGGCCACCATCGTAGCACAGTTGCTGTAGGAAAGCAGAGATGCGGAGAAACACAGGGTCAGCGTATTCCTGGTTTCCCCACAAACAGATGTTAAAGACGCATTTATTTTTATCAGGAAACACAAATCTCAGAGGAGGTGGAACAACACATTCAATGTTTGTCTCAAAACACGTTTTAAAGCAAGGGAAGTGCGTGCTGGAGTTTATTTCTGCTGGGTTTATTGGTTTGATAAAGTCACTTTGCAAATAGGAAGGCTTGTGCTACCTCCTGAGGAAGTTAAGAAGTTGGTTACTCATCAGATCCAAAGAGATAACCACAGCAATTTATTCTAACATTAGAAACCAAAGTTTGCATTTAAAAGAATAAATAAACTTGCCTCAGAAAATAGAAAGACAAAAAGCACTGGTGAGATATAGGGACATTTTTTAGAGAATTTCCTTTAGGAGTTACAGAACAAATTAAAATGAAACTCTGATTTCCTCCCTTCCTTCCTGTGGAACTATGAAGTTAAGTTTTAAACATGAGATTTAGTGCAAGTATTAATCCCCCTTTAAATATGGCGATAGCCATGTCATTCTTGTGATGCCACTAAGTGGAGAAAGACAACAGAAAGAATTTGCAAAGGTCGGTACCAGTGGAAACGCCCAAAAATGCAACAGTGCCGTTAAGAACTGGGGGGAGTAAGATGTTGATAATGCAGTTTTTTAAGAAAAAAAGAGATAATTAAGTTCAACCCTTAAAACAGAAGTTAGGAATAGTCACAGAAATTGCTCACTGAGTGTTTTTGAACCATTAAACAAGATGCCAAATTATCTATCCCATTGGAAAGGACCTGTCTGCATGAGGAAAACTCAATGCACGTGCCCTACCTCCACTTACACGTCAGGCTCCCTTAAATCCGGATTCAGCCAAACGAGTTTTTATATTTCATTCCAGCATCAAGTCGGTTGCAGAAACTGTCGCACCCCTCTAAAAAACAACTCGGAGTTTGCCAAATAACCCAGGCAGTGCTTTTCTGCCGTGGTCTTCCCAGGAGAGCGAACAGTGGACCGGGCACCACCAGCTCTCCTCTTGGCTTCGTGTAACAGGTCTGAGAGAAACCAGAACTCGAGGACAGTGAGGGTGTTTTTGCCAGCACGGTAACACGCCTCAGACCACCGACGCTTGTCCAAGCTGCTGCCCTCTCCAGCCACTGGACAATAATTACGAATCCCGGTAATCCTGATTAAAATAATCGGCTGAGGGGCTGCTAAGCTTTGGCAGTGCCTAAGTATCTCGGTTGGCTTGACTCATAGCCTCAGCTTGCAGCTGCCTTAAATTTGGAAAAGCAACTTATAAATGCCCGGGTTTCACCTGAGATACCCTGACCTTGGGTGACTATTTCATGTGGAAACGGGCTCCTGCCCAAAGTGCTCTCCCTGCAACTTTTTTGGAGTGTTATTTAGGCTAAAACTCACCTGTTTGCTCACATTTCGGGGCCCTTTTTGGTTTATCAGAGGTTGGTTATCTCCTAGACCAAAATTTTATCTGAGACATAAGCCCCAGTTTCTCCCAGTGTTGGTGTTAAAAGCAAGAATGATTTGCCAGTCATGAAGGGTGTCAATACTCAACCAAGAAAAGCCACAGTTTATAGGACTCTTTCATTAAAAGACCAAGGGTTTTGCCGCTGCCCTCCCAGGTGTGTCATGCAGGAAACTTCTCTTGGGAGCTGATGACTTTGGAAACAGCTCCTTAAGGAGGAGACATGCCCTGATAAATAAACACAATTAATTTCAGCAAGTTAAATGTAAGCTTGAGTAATTTTTCCCACTTATTTATACATAGATAGAGAATTACATATATAGATATAAATTTATCTCTTGGAATATGTAATTTATCTCTTGGAATCACAGAGAATTAAAAAGAACTGGTATAAGAAATAGAGATTCAAGGGTTAGGAGATAGCTCAGGATTTGGAGAAGTGTTGAAATGCAATTGGGGAGGGAGGGAAAACTATTCAGGCACTCTTCTCCTGCAATGTGCTTTAACATGATCTGGGGTATCCTGTTGTTTAAAAACCTGGAGAGTTAGATCCAGGCATTTGGGAGAGTCACAGCCAGGTTTATGGAGAAAAGTTTCTCTTTTATTGCTCTTAAAAGGACAAAATGACATGAGTATCTGTAATCAGATCAAGGCAATTATTTCCTATCCATCCATGGAAAATATGTACTTTTCTTCCAGAGGGTAATTTCTGGTGTTAGTGACCTTTATGTCAAAGTAAAAGCATAGCTCTGACACTGTCTTCATCCCTTTTGCTCTCCTGTTCTTTCCAGAAAGCGTTTTCTGGATGCTGAGCATCCATGTTCAGCTGACTTATAAATTATCGATTAAATCTGGTTTCACCTCCTCACTCCTGAGTGGGGTTTTTGAAGGACTCCGAAACATCAGCATGGTGAGCTGAAGCTTTCCCCTTGTAGGATGGAATATGTTTCATTTAATTAATTTATTAACTAGTTAATTTTTGTAAATGTAGTTAATTTACGTGTAAACTAACTCTTCAGAATATGCCCTGAGTGTGACTGCTCTGAGCAAAAGGCGCGTTTGCCGTCTGGCCATGTCAGCCCATCACCCTTCGCTGCCAAGCAGCCAGTGGAGAAAACCATGCATTTTTTCCAGAAAAAAAATAATCTCGCCCTGATGTAGGTGTTTAAAATAGATCAGATGAATCAAAGCCCCCAAAATGCCTAGTTGTCTCCATAAGGGGAACCAATGGTGACTAAGTCAGATGTGAAAGCCTACAATTAGACAGGATGACTCCCGGACCGAGATGACTCAACCCCTGAAGCCTGGAAGCAGAAATTATTAATAAGCTGCAGCTGGGATGCAACATAAACTTTGCCTAGATGGAGACACATAAGTAGGAGAGGAGATGGTGGGGGGTTTTGGCCAGCGTCGAGAGTCTTGGAGCCACCAAAGAAGTCAGGCACGTTTGAATACAGCATATGGCCAGAAGCGTGGAGGCTTTCTGTGTTGTCAACGCCACGTGACATCTTGGGAAAAGCCAAGACTGCTCAGTTAATGTCTTGAAAGACTGTTCCTGGCCAAGCTGAGCAAATGCTTGTCACAGGGGATAAAACTCTACCTTGCTCCTCAGCAAAGGAGCACGTCATCGTGGTGGCTCCAGGCTGGTCGATGTCCGTTGGGGAGACCCACACAGGAAAGCAAGATCCCCAGCACCGGGGGTCTGCATGCAATAGATATGAAGGGTGGGCATGTGCTGTTCCTCGTAAAGACTATCCTGGGTCAAATCAGAGAAAATAATAAATCAGGTTTATTGTACTAAAGCAAAACCTTCGGCAACTACTTAGAAAAATTGAAAACAAAGTTACGAAAGACATAGTGCCTCCCCAGCCCGTAGTAGTCTAAATTTAGTTTGTCCCCTTCTGCTCTGAGCCACCTCTTTCAGGCCACAGAACTTAATATTGTTGCAACATTGCATCAAACCCTCTTTGGGAAAAAGTACCAGCCTTGCATGTCCAAGCACTGCTTATAAATTTATTTACTCTAAAAGTTTCACTGCCGATGTAAGTGTTTTTAGGATTGTCTGTCTTTTCTGCAGCCTTTCCTTCTTTCAGACATTGTAATTACAGGTAATTCATTTTCCAAGGGTCCCCAACATGGAATTAATTCGTAGTTCAAACTCTGTGGTGTTCGGCACAAGGTAGAGCACGTACATCTCACCAGATGTGCAGAAACATACAGTGCCCTTCTTCTGTCAGGTGTCAGCCTTATTTCTTCTGCTGACTCCACCGTGGCAGGTGATATCTGCTACGGTTTGGTTAGAGCGGGACCTGTGGGAATACATGCACGAGAGGAGCTTGTTCATAGCTCTTCTGAGGGTGCTCCTCACCTCCTTGTTCCTCAGGCTGTAGATGAAAGGGTTGAGCATGGGGGTCACCACGGTGTAGAAGATGGAGGCTGTTTTCCCTTGATCTTCTGCATGTCTGGGAAAGGGATGGAAATACAAGAAAGCTGCAGAGCCATAGAAGAGGACAATAGCCATGAGGTGGGAGGTACAGGTGGAGAAGGCTTTGTGCCTGCCCTCTGCAGAGCGGATGTTCCAGATGGTGATCAGGATGCAGGCGTAGGAGAAAATGATGGCCAAGACTGAGGTTGTTATGATGAAGCCAACACACACGGCCATCACCATCTTGTTGAGCCAGGTGTCAGAGCAGGAGAGCAGCAGGAGTGGTGGCATTTCACAGTAGAAATGATTGACAAGGTTTGGGCCACAGAAGGAGAGTTGGAGAAGACCACTGGTGTGCACAAGGGCGTTCAGGCTCCCGGCAGCATAGGAGCCCACCACCAGGTGGACACAGACCCCATGGGGCATGGCAACCAAGTAGTGCAGAGGTTCACAGATGGCCACATAGCGATCGTACGCCATGACGGCCAGAAGGATGGCTTCTGTGGTGCCGAATACTACAAAGAAGAAAAACTGTGTAATGCAACCGTTGAAAGAAATGACATTTCTCTCTGCAAGGAGACCTGACAGGAACTTCGGCGTGATGGATGAAGAATAGCAGATGTCCACGAAAGAGAGGTGGCTGAGGAAGAAGTACATGGGCACATGAAGCTGAGAGTTGGTCCTGATGAGGACAATCATCCCCAGGTTCCCCATCAGCGTGGTGACATAGATGAGCAAAAAAATCATGAAAAGCAGCTCCTTCAGGTTAGTGAAGCCCAAGAGGACAAACTCAGTCACTCTGGAGTGGTTTCCCCCAGCCATTCTCCTGGTGCCAGCACAGAGGAGACAAAGAAACACAGGGAAGAGGTGAAATAATTTCCCTAGCTTGCAGGAATATGTAGTGCTGGAGGCAAATGCAAGATTTGGTGTTTCCTGCATAAATACACCCGCTTATTTGGAGAAAAAATACAATAGCTATCTTTGGTGGGCAGACTGAAGATCCAAAATGATATCTTGAAAAATAATATATTGATAAAATAACAGCCAATAGACCATAAAACAGGAAAACAAACAAACAAAACCCCTTAAAGTTTAAATCTTAAAGATCTGGCTGGCCCATTATGGAAAGAATTCATCTTGCAAAATTATGTCTTCTCATTAACATCCAAATTCTAACCAATATGTGGGCACGTTTGGGAGGATTTCTTTCCCTTTGTTGGGTGGGTATTCTTATTTAGGGACAAGTAAACACAGTAATATCATGCCTTAATTTGCCACGTTAATTAATGTTGCATTAAATGGATAACAGACCATATTGGAGTGATTTTCTCACTCTGTAGTGATATGTTTGGGTCAACTAAAATGAGACCAGCGTACCTGATTGCAATTTCATGGATTTGTAGCTTCAAGAGAAAAACGCCCCCTTCTAATCTGAATTATACTTACATGCCATCTTCCTTACACCTCTTGGGTCTGCTAATACCGGGAATTTTTATCCAAAATTTGAGTTAGGAATTAGGATTTGGATGTACCAGCGTACCTGTTTTTTCCTTCAGGAGGGACCTGAATAACTTCAGTATTACTTCATGGTGGGGTTCCTGCTCCTGCAGGGGGTGGACACACTGGTTAAGGAAGCCCTTCCCTGTCCAGTAAAAAAATTGCCTCAAAACCTCTCAAAATCTCACCCTCCCTCTGGTTAGTGGCATCTCAAGTCGGTCTCAGGAAGAGACTCACTGGTCCGAGAGCTGAAGTTAGAGCTCCGCTGGTCTTCCTGAACCCAGGAAGGTTTCCCCATGGCAGCCTCCGAGGTGGATGGAAGATTTAAGCTTTACCCCACGCTCACAGGACGAATCACCAAAAGGTCTCTGGAAACAGAGCGAACCTTCCCCAAAGAACCTGGGATAAACACAGAGATTTCTCCCCAAGGTTTTAGGGATGGGATTCCCCAAGGCACGTCAGAAATGATGCCCGCAGAGCCCGAGCAATTCCATTTGTGTACACAGCTTTGTGACGAGGACTGGAACACAAGGCAATGCATTTTTGCTGAAGGCTTGAATTTGAAAGAGTATTTTTTTTTAAATTTATTTTATTCTCCAGGAACATGGGAGAAAAGAATAAAAAAAAAAAACTCTAAGTAATGGATTGATTTAAGGAAATCATTGCCTTATATTTGCAATGATCAGTTAGATGAATTTCCTTTTGTACTATGTATTTCCACAGAGCAGATGTGGATACGTTAAAGAAAAAGTGGCTTGAAATGCAGATATCAATTTGCCATTGTGTCGTCATTTTCTTTTTTTTTCGAGATAACTTGTCATTTTGACCTTCTGGTCATGTATGTCCCTTCCAAGCTCAACATGATTTTGTTCTATGATTCTATGATTTTCCATTTATGCTTGAATATGGTTTTGCTCCACTGCTTCCCGGGAGGCAGAGTCTCCCAGCAGATCCTGTAAGCAGCATTTGGGTGGACACAGCTCTCTCCCTGTCTCCACGGGAAGGATGCATCACCCGTGCGTGAGTCGGGACAGTGACCTCAGACTTCGGTAACTCTCTGCTAGACAGTTGCTGTCAGGTGCATGAATTTCAGTCGGTACTTTTTTTTCCTTCTTTTTTTTTTTCTTTCCTTTTCTTTTTTTCTTCTTTTTCCTACTACTTACCTGCTGGTCACACACCTTGGTGTTCAACATCACTATAATTTTACCTGGTATATTTTTCTTACTCTGTTCTTATTTACTATTTAAAAAAAAAAAAAGAGATGACTGCTTCTTACTTTTGTCCACTAGACATGACCTTAAAATATGTGCACTGCCTATTTGAGAAATGAATATTACTATTTCCTCCCTTCTCACTTCCCTCTTTCTAGCAGCCTCGCGGTCTATCTTCTGGCACCAGCGAGATGACCGTTTCTCCAGGATGATTCCACTTCTCCCATCACCCTTCTCGAAGCAGCTTTTACTTCTCCATTCCTCAGGCGGTAGGTCAGAGGTTCGCCGCAGAAAGTCCCTTGACCCGCTGCCAACGCTCTTCCTTGGGGGCTGGTGGGCGTCTTTGCTGCAAGGACATATTGATGCCTCATCTTCAACTTGGTGGCCACCACAACCTCCGCATCCTTCTCTGCCAAGCTGCTCTCCAGCCTGTCCTGGTGCCTGGGGCAATTCTTCCCCGTGGGCAGGACTCAGCATTTTCCCATTTTGAAGTTTGTGTGATTCCCATCCACCCATTTTGGTCCAAAAAAAGCTCCCTTTGAAAAGCCATTTTGCATCGTGTGCTTCAAAGTTAAAAGCAGAATACTTACAACTGCAACAGCTGAGGATGAAACTCAGTTTTCTGCTGCATGAGATGTGTAATTCCCAAATCTCTACTGTCGTCTGCCCAAGGCAGGGGGCAGAAAATGTCTTGTACTTGTGAGGCTTCAATCTTTCTTTCCGATGATGGACCTGTGGGACAGCCAAACCTGTTTTAGCCATTTTCCATCTTTGCTTCTTCCCCAGACAATGGTACAGGGGCACCACGCCATGGTGACAGAGTTCACTCTGGTGGGGTTCACCCACTGCCCAGAGCTGCAGGTCCTCCTCCTCGTGGTGTTCCTCATGTTGTACGTTGCCAACCCAGAAGCTGATATCGAGCCTAGAAGAAATGAGAGGTACCAAAAGTTGGATGAACCCAGCATGGAGGTATGTTCGCAGTTTTGGAGGAATACAAATGAAAGCAATCCTACTAAATACAGAATAAAACTGAAGGACTGCTTTCCATCACCGAGACAGTTTTATTCACCCTGCCCCATCCAGAGGTTTAAAGCCAAGGAGGTTCATTGCTCTTTCAAGGAGATCACTGTGCACAGCTCCTCCCACAGCACTCCATACTGCTGCTGCTACAAAACTTCCCTTACTTATTCTGTCATGAGGAATTGGAAGCCATGAGATTAATTGTCACAGGAAATGCTCTCTTATTTACGTATTTATTTTTAACACCGATTCTACCCATGATTAATGAAGGGTGGACACTAAGCTTATGAGCGGTCCAACCATCAGCAGAAGAAGCGCACTCCATGAGACGCTGAGCACGGTCCATACGCCCAAAACTCCTCTAGGCACACACAGCTGCCCTTGTGCAGGCAAGAGAGACAACAGGGAAGAAAGCACAAGCGAACAAGCGGACATTTAGAATTAATCTGTCCGTCTTTTGTTACTAAAGAAAAAAAAAGTAAGACTTGCTTTTTTATTTTCTTCTTTTCAGAAGAAAAAAAATGGTTGGCTGATTCACCATAAACCACCGGTGAATGCTGCTGCCAAGAGTATTGGGAAGTGAGAGGTTTGGTGCTCGTGAAAGGAAAAGAAACCGATAGTGTGGCTTGGGCTTTGCAGAAAAGAGCCATTGATTGCAGATCGGGTTATGCTAAATCGCTCGAATACCTTTAAAAGGGGTCCAGGCGGTCCAACAGCAGGCGTTTACACCCACCTTGGGCAGGGGGAAGGAGGCGGCTGCTGTGTCCCATTGCGAACATCTCACATCTTGGGTGGCCCTCTCCTCGTCCTCATTAATTTCCTTCTCCACCTCGGATGGTGTTCGTGTAACTAAGCACAGACATCCTAAATGCACGCATTAGATGTAACAACATCCAAACCAGCCCTTCTTGGTGCCACTGCTAGTCCGCGTCATGCAAAACGTCACCCATCCCAGCTCAAATATCCACATTTTATCGGACACAGAAGCATCCCTTTCTCTGGGGTGACTCGTTTAGATGCATGTGCTGACACCGCAGGTGTCTAAAGCCAGCTGAGATTAGTTCTGCCACACGTGTCTCTCTGTCCTTGCTCAACCCAACCTTCCCCTGCTCGCTTTCACCTTTTCTTAAGAAATGTGGAAAACGCAAATTTCTCTTTCTTGGGTTCAAAATGTCTTTCTGAGCCATGAACGGTGGTAAAGGCAGACACAGAGGAGCTCACCGGTGTTTGGATAGGGTCTCCTTGCTTCTTCCACTAGGACCTCAGGAGGGGTTTTTGCTCCGGGGCAGTAACGGTGTCTAAAATGAGCCATTATAATACCTATAATATAAAAGAGAGATACCTTGGCCATCAATTTTAAAGGGAGTGAGGCCAAACTGAGACTCTCCCTTTCGTTTCTGTACTAAGGGAAACTGAAGGCAGCTCGGTTTCCAACTAGGCTGGATGGAAAAGTATTGTCCTCCAGGTTCCTGGTTCTTCCCGTACATCCGAATTTCACACGATGGAGAGAAGTCACCACCCCAGTGCAGGATCCACACATATGAAGCCCAAGTCTTCAACTTCTAATTAATAGAAGAGAAAAAAAAATACATTTTCTGTGTCTGTGCCTTTTTTACCCACCAGCTAGAAGAGACCTGCAGCATGGGATTGATTTCACCCTCTTTTAGATTCAGCTCATATTAAGACCCAAATCTGAGTGTCTGTCGTTACCTATTTGCGAGCCAAAAGTCTTGTTACAACTAATGCGACCTTGGCCAATGCAATCAGCAGAGTTTATCGATCTCTTCAGCTGACAAAATGTAGGTGTCTGCCTTGCACTGCGCCACACCGGACCCCGCCGATGGACTTGACCAAATCTTCCTTGGCCATACAGGGAGCCCACGTACCCAGCCCGGGCGTAGAGGCGACATGGTGTTTATTTAAAGTTAAGGAGATAAGTCCTTCCCCTGAAGGGGTGGTTGCCAACTCTAGTCACCAAGTATCTAAACAAGGGGAGGTGGCTCCTACCCCTGCATGATAGCGGTATTTGCTCAGCGCTCTGTTTAAAACAGATTTAACTGGAATTAAGGCAGCTCCGCCTAAAAATGCAAGCCTAGCTAGTTCCAGCTAAAGCCTGAGATGCAGTGTGTGCTTTCCGCAGGGGAGCCAGAGGACAATTTCAGACACAAGACCCCAACTGCGGCGTTAAACCACTGTTTTGACTGCCTTATTTCTGCTTTCTTACGCGAGATGAATTCCAGTTGGAAACTCCTTTGCATCTGGAGTCCTGGAGCAGTTAACGTGACACAGAGACAAGCTGAAAGACCGTTCTGAGGATGTAGCTGTAGCAGCTCCTGCCCGTTCAGAAGGGTGGAGCTCCAAAGCAGTTGGCAGCTAATCAGCGTGAATGCAAAACGAGATGCAAGATGTCAGCCACGTCCTCACCTGCCCGTTCGTCACGACCCACCAGGAAAGGGGGTCGCAACGCTGGGTGCTCCTTCTCCCCTCTGGAACTCTCCTCCTGGAGCCACACGAGGTGTTTCCCACCACTCTCGTGGTCAGGGAGGGCCCTTAGACACAGCTAACCGCCGGTCTCCTCACACACCATGGCAAGCCCTGCTTGCACAACAAGCAACTGCTTGCACAACGAGTGAAATGCTTTCGGTTTTGAGAGCGGGGGCTCCAGCAGGAAGCACCAACGAGCAGAGCAAGAGTGCTGCAGAGCCACAGACTTGTGATTTTTAAAACACTAATAGCTCGTGTTCCCATTAAGCCACCCGCACCCTGGGCTGCATCCCCAGCAGCGTGGCCAGCGGGCGAGGGGGGTATTGTTCCCCTCTGCTGCGCTCTGGGGAGACCCCCCTGCAGCGCTGCCTCCAGCTCGGGGGGGCCCAACAGCAGAAGGACACAGAGCTGTTGGAGTGGGGTCAGAGGAAGCCACAAAGATGCTGCGAGGGCTGAGCCCCTCTGCTGGGAGGACAGGCTGGGAGAGGGGGGTGTTCAGCCTGGAGAAGAGAAGGCTCTGGGGAGACCTCAGAGCCCCTTCCAGTGCCTAAAGGGGCTCCAGGAGAGCTGGAGGGGACTCTGGGTCAGGGAGGGGAGCGATGGGACGAGGGGGAATGGTTTTGCACTGAAAGAGGGGAGATTTAGATTAGACATTAGGAAGAAATTTTTCACTGTGAGGGTGGTGATCCCCTGGCGCAGGCTGCCCTGAGAAGCTGTGGCTGCCCCATCCCTGGAGGTGTTCAAGGCCAGGTTGGACGGGGCTTGGAGCACCCTGGGCTGGTGGGAGGTGTCCCTGCCCAGGGCGGGGGGGGTTGGAACTCGATGATCTTTAAGGTCCCTTCCAACTCTAACCATTCTATGGTTCTGTGAAACACCACGTGATGGTGAAGGCAAGACAAGCTGGACACAAAGTCATTGAATAATGTTATATGTTACATACAAATAATGGTTGTAGGTCACTGCAGTAAGACAAGATGCTCCGGGACTGTAAAAAAAACCCATAAAAATAACCTTGAGTCTCTTAATTAAAGAAAAAGTTGGGAATCTTACCTGCGCCTAAATTAAACACCACAGAGGGTGACAGTCACAGAGGAGCAGAAGTGTGGGAGAACAGCAGAAATTGTATATAGAGGTCCCAACTCAGGAGCAGGTCCTGATGAACACACCTGGAGACCTGTGAGATGATGAAGAGAGTAGAACTTTGCTCATTGTGGCTACATCCAGGCTCTCATCATCATGAAGCAGGTAATCTGCATGTAACCCGAAATAACAATGGCTAAAGCGCCGTTTTTTAGCCCATTTCAGAGACAAAGGAAGGATATGGGAAGGAATGAACAACGTCATGATGTTCTTTTTGTCTTGATGCCACCAGCAAGTGCTCCATGCACTTCCTGTTGCAGATGAGGGTAACTCTGGGACTTTCTCTCATGAATTGGCAACATGGGAAACTCCAGTTAGAAACAAAGGGAGGGAGGGAGGGAAAAATACAAAACCTCATCAGGGTCCCTGCTGATAAGGGAGGACCGGAGGGCAAACAGCCTGGGAGGGTGTTTGCCCCAGGCCAACAGTGCCAACCATGCAGCCGACAGTTGGCCAGATTAAATAATAACCAGGGAACTATCAGGAAGCTTTGGGAACAAAGAAGGATTCAGCTGATTGACCCTCGGTGTCTGTCAGTTGTGTGTCGTTAATAAATCAGCGAACCACTTTGATCCTGACGTGATTTAACCCAACTGAGCCGCTTCTCCCTCCAACCCGAGTTACTACACATCTCTAGGACAGCACCAAGGCTAAGCCATCCCTTCAAATTTTGCCACGGTCCCAACAGAGGCTGCAGTCTGTATGGGCTGAGGTAATACCCAAATTGGAGTATTTTTTGCCTTTTTTTTTTTTTTCGTGCATACAACCTCTGTGCACCACCCAGCAGCTCTCTCTGTCGGAAGGCGGCAGGAGGGACAGGGCCGGCAACAGCACCGGTGCTGCCTGTAAAATACCAGGTCTGAAGGAGAAGGTGGCCATGATCTGTTGTGGTCAGGGTACCATGGAGATCTTGGCTCTTAGGAGACCATGGCTTTTATCCCTGTCAACAGGGAGATGAAAAAAAAAAAAAAGGTGTGGAGCAGTGGATAGTATCTGCCCTTGGAGGGGATTCATTGCTACCACGTCCTCAAATGCTTTCAGAGCGCTTTCATTCACAGCAGAGGTCACCCAAATACAGTATTTAACTTAAATTTTTAGCTGGCTAAAATTAAATGAGATGTGCGGTGCTGTTAATCATTTAACAAGGTTCGAGCATGAAAAAGAAAAAAAAAATATTTCCTGGGTAGTGTGCCAGCTATTTGCCGTCACCTCTACTTTTCTTGCTGAAGGTGTTGGCATCCTGAGGCTTGTTATTATGGCCCTTAATGACTTCAAAACACTGCCTTGAAATGGGATTTCACTTAGTGGGACAGTACAATTCCCCTCCCCTTGTTTATTCTGATCTGCGAAGCAAAAGGGAGAGCAGCACATGACACAGCTCGTAATTAGAGTCCAGACAATTGCAGCAATTTTTGCCATATTCTTCTGGTTTAATTTGGGCTGAGACCCAGGATTGAATAAATGGTAGAGGGCAAAATTTTAAATGAGGAGTAGCGCACGCTTGTAGTTCTCTGCCTGTGTCTTCATTAGGTTAAATTAACTACTAAATATAATTCTCAATGTTTGAAGAACTGAGTGAAATTATTAGTGAAATTATTATCCAGCTGAGGATATTGAATCAACCAGCGAAGCTTCTAAGTCACAGTGCAGAAGAAGCCAAAAATGTTATCAATCTGAGAAATTTAATCAAAAACTGACCGCATCGCCCACATCGCCGTTATATCTGGCCATAACTTTGCAACACTGAAGATCACTTTATTTTTGTGAGTCTCCTCAAAGCCTCCTTCACCTCCTTATTCCTCAGGCTGTAGATCAAGGGGTTCAGCATGGGAGTCACCACGGTGTAGAACACTGCAGCCCATTTATCTCCTTCTCCTGAGCTGTCTGAGCTGGGCTTTAAGTACATAAAAAGTGATGTCCCGTAGAAGATGCTTACAGTGGTGAGGTGAGAGGCGCAGGTGGAGAAGGCTTTGTGCTTACCCTCGGCTGAACGCATGCTCAGGATGGCAGAGATGATGGCCACGTAGGAGACCAGGACAACCAGGCTGCTGGACACACCGAGTAAAGATGCTGAAGTTCTTAGGATAACGTGACTGAGGGTGGTGTCGGAGGTTGAGAGTGATATCAGAGGGGAAATGTCACAGAAGAACAGGTCGATGATGCTGGAGCTGCAGAAGGATAAATTGGACATGCTGATAGTCTGCCCCATGCCATTTGTCAACCCCATGAGATATGACCCAGTCACCAGCCAGAAACAGCATTTTGGGGACATGGCAAGGGGGTACACCAGGGGGTGGCAAATGGCCATGTAACGGTCATACGCCATCGTAGCCAGCAGGAAGCATTCGGTCATACCAAAAAGATCAAAAATGAACACCTGGGCCATGCACCCAGCGTAAGCAATGCCCTTCTGCTCTGATATAAAGTCAAGCAACATCTTGGGGGTGACGACAGTGGAAGAACAGAGGTCTACAAAAGCCAGGTTGCCCAGGAAATAATACATGGGGGAGTGGAGCTGAGGGCTGGTCTTGATTAACGCGATCATGCCAAGGTTCCCCAGGATGGTGACAAGATAAATGAGAAGAAACATCAGAAAGAGGGTGACCTGAGGCACCGGCTCCTCTGTGAACCCCATTAAGCTGAACTCAGTCACTTGGGTGCAGTTGCTTTCTGCTATTAGTTGAACGTGTGCTTTCTGCATGTACTCCTTGATGGAGGTTTCTCCTACAACAGGCAGGTATCTCCCAGGTAGAAAGCCCTCTCTGCAGTGGCACCTGCTCGGAGACAGTCCTACAAGATGTAAAGGAAGAGTTTAGGTGCAGATCAATTAGAAACAGCTTGCCAAAAGTCGTATCACAGGGTGGGTAAAACAAACAGGCTGCTGCAAAAGCAAAGCTTTGCTCAAGCTGTAAAACCCCACGGCGCAGCGTGGTGCGTGGTCCTCTGGCTCACTTCTGGGTGTCCGGCACCAATCTTCGTGAAAAGTTGTAGGGAGGTCACACACCCGCGTAGCTTTACCTTGGTGCTTCAATTCATCCCCCAAGCTGCTGTTCAGTCTGGGATGTTGAGATTGTCCAGCTCAACCTGAAACACAGAGAGAGAAACATGGTGCTTCTGCAGTGCAAAGTTGATTATTCATCCTCTTGTCAGCGTTTGCCAACCACCCACTCCTTCCCCCTTTGCTGGGACTTCTTCCTTACTATGAAACTTTACATGGAGGTTTATACTGGCTTCCCCTCCCTCCTGATACACTGGTTTAGCTACAAAAGCTTTTCCTGGGTCTTTAGTCTGTTCCTGGACTCTTCAAATAGAAATGGGCAACCCTCAAAGCAGAGCAAGCTCTCCTTGAAAATATGTTAGGGGAAAAAAAAAAAAATCATGTTTTGGACCTGCCTCATCTCAGCACTGCTAAGCTGCCTAAATGTTCTTTACAGGAAAGCTTCTGGTCCTCATCCAGGAGCCCTTTGCGGTCAATGGGGAGAGGAAGCCTCCTGAGAGTGCTCTCCAACAGGGTGATCTCCAGACCTCCCTTCTCAGCAGTTGTATGGTGAGGACACGGGACGGCCAGCTCCCTGGTTTTTGGTGGAAAGTCCAGAGTATCATGAAGAACTGAAGGCCAGGACCCTGCAGGTAGGGCATGAGATGAAGACAGGAGCTGTTTCTTTTTTGCAAGAGACAATTACCAGAGATGGTTGGCTCAGCATGCACTGTCCTTGCTCATGAGTCTGGTACCAGAGTTCCAGCTCAGGCTGAAAGACAGTGACCTTCACTTACGTCTCAGCACTGTCTCTGCTTCCCTCCTGATGCTCCTGGAGATGGATGTGAGGACGCGTGTGCCTGAAGCTCTGCAGGGGAGCTTGAAAATAAACCGGTCAGCAAACACCCTTACTATTCCTCATAATTTGGGGATTTGGGGACTGTGAATCTCTCTGAGCCCCGGGAGAGTGGCAAAGCCCAAAGCAGGTCATTATCTTTTCTCCGCACTCAGTTTGGAGAAGTGTACCCAGAGGAGATGACCTCAGCTTGAGTGAACAACAGGGCTTTGGGCTCTCTTCAGAGCAAACCACAGAACGAAGCCCCATTTTCACGTCCAATTTTTGAACATTTCAGAGACAGTAGCAGCTCCGCAAGCACCATGTTTGACGTTATCATGCCAGGGAGCTGAGGGGGACCTCGCCAATGGGGCACAGCCCTGCAGGGGCTGAGGCATTGCAGGTCCCAGGGTCCATCAGCAGTCCTAGGCACCATAGATGACAAACCACCTTTCTACCCATCTTAAATTCTTTGTTTGCAAACCATAGCTCACAAGTTTGTCTGCTAGGAGACAATAGAAGATCTTGGTAACCTTGCCAAAGTTGAGGTAAATGCCATCCACTGCTCTCCTTTTCCTTTACACGGCCACCATCTCATCACCCATGGCACTCAGGCTGGTCAAACATGACTTGCCCTCGGTACATCCCTGCTGGGTACTCACCTTCTTGTCCTTCTTCCGCCTGGAGAGGGCTTCCAGGGGGATTTGCTTCTTAATCCTGCAGCCCACAGTCCTCCTGCCCTCCGTCTTGGTGATGACATCTACCTTCTTCCACCCATCACACTGGAAACGCACCAGCCTAAAAGGCAAATGAGAGCCTGAGGGAGAGGTGTCCAAAACTGGAAGGAAGGTGATGGGAAGGATGAGATATGGAGCACGAAGAAGGACTGAAAGGGGCAGCAAGTGGGGAACAGGGCCCTTCAGAAGGGACGAAGGCAAGTGCTAGGGCTGGCTCCGTCTCTGGTGGCTCTGATGGAGGTGCCCAAGCCCAACAGGAGATGTGGTGAACCTCTTCCTACAGCCTGTTCATGCCCAGCGAAGGCGAGTGGCAGAAACCACTGTGGGATAAGGTCAGACAATGTATTTTGTAGAGTGGGCATTAGCTTAAGATGCAGAAAGCCCTGACCCATACCGTTCGCTGAGCAGCGAGTGGGGCAGCAGGCTGAAACCTCCCAGCACCAAACATCAACGGAAAGTAAACGTCACACGGGTTCCCACCAAAGCTCAGCCAGATCCATAGACTCATAGAATTGCTGAGGTTGGAAGGGACCTTTAAGATCAAGTCCAACCATTAACCTACCCTGACAAAACCCACTTCTAACCCATTTCCCTAAGTACCACATCTACCCTTTTTTTAAACACCTCCAGAGATGGTGAATCCACCACCTCCCTGGGCAGTCTATTCCAATGTTTAATAACCCTTCCAGTGAAAAAATGTTTCCTAATATCCAGTCTAAGCCTCCCCTGACATAACTTAAACCCATTTCCTCTTGTCCTTTCACTTGTCACCTGGGTGAAGAGGTCAGCCCCCACCTCTCTACACCCTCCTTTCAGGTAGTTGTAGAGGGTGATAAGGTCTCCCCTCAGCCTCCTCTTCTCCAGGCTGAACACCCCCAGTTCCCTCAGTCATTCCTCATAAGATTTGTCCTCCAGACCCCTCACCAGCTTTGTAGCCCTTCTCTGGACATGCTCCAACACCTCAATGTCCTTCTTGTAGTGAGGGGCCCAAAATCCAGGCTCTGCTCTCGGTGAGGCAAAACTGTTCAAAGCGTGGTGGGGTTGGACATCACCTCAGACGCTGAGGGTCAGTGTTTTACAGACTTGGAGCCAGAGGCCACCCTTCCCTGACGGTGCACCGCTGGGAGCAAACCCCCACACTCTAGACAGTGTTTGGGGTTTAAAACCCTTCCAGGGTCGCATCTTTGCCTTTCCTTTTCTCTCCAGCAGAAAAATCAGCGGCGCGATGCCGCGGATGAGCCCTGGCAGGTCCGGTCCTGCCTGGGGGCTGAGCCCCCCTCCATCCTCCCTCCCTGCTGTCAGCGTCGCCTCTCGCACCTCCTCATCTCCCCGCTCGATACCAGCCCTGCAGCCACGGCCCGGCTGACAGCGGGAGATGGATGGGGCTGAGCCGGCGCTGGAGGGCGCGGGACACGTGCGGGGAGGTGACGGATGCAGGGGGCTTGGGGAGACGGTCCCTCCTCGGTTTGCATCAGTCCCGGTCCCAAAACCCCGTGCAACCTACAGGGTGCCAGAGGGTTTCCTCTCTGGTACGATGGCCACGGGGAAGGATTGAAGCACCGACCCCAAAGTAGAAGTGAAGGCTGAGCCCCAGTTTGGAGAAAAACAGCTGCCTCTGTGCAAAACTGGGTGGGATTTCAGCCCTTGCCCGGTGCCACCATCACTGGGGTACCACCGGGGACAGAAAGCCATCAGCATCCCCAATGAGGATGTCCCCTGTTCCCTCCAGACCTGTCCCCAGAGCCCCAGCATCCCTCATCCCACCTGAACACACTCCCGTGGTGTGCAATGAGGTGATGTGGCCCCGTTGCGGTTCGGAGGGGAGTGGGGGGCTCTGGAGTAGCCCCTCTGCTTCCCCCCCCACACCCCTGCGTCACTCACCTCACCGCACGCATCCATCCTCCCCCCCGCGGCGCCGGCGTGTCCCCATCCATCTCCCGCTGTCAGGCCGGTATCGAGCGTGGCGATGGGAGATGTGGGGTGGAAGGGGCAGGACTGGGGGATCCCAGGGAGCAGGGCAGAGACCAGCATTTGGGATGGATGCAGGGGAGGGCGGGGGAGCACTTTTCTCCCCCAACCCCTGGAGCCACAGAGGCTTTGCACGAGCGGCCGGCATGTTGCGGATGCCTCAACACCTTGCCATGCTTTTTAATACCGGGTGTTGACGGCAGGCTGTCGGCTGAGCCACCGGTGCACGGGCGGCTGCCGCGTGCCGAGAGGGGCTCTGGCCCGGGGAGACAGTCAGAGCAGCCCCCATCTACCCCCCCGCTCAGACCTGTGACATGAAGGGGACAAGGAGACCCCAAAAAAGCCATCCCTCCCCAGCCCAGGGTACCCCCGAGATCCATCTGGGGACCAGCAGTGGTCCCAGTGGTCCCGTGGACACCACTCACCTCCCGTCCATCATCGTCATCGCGTCAAGGCGCGAAGGCAGGTCGGGGAAGGGGGCTGTGCTCCGGCCCCCGCGTCTCCACCCCCAAGCTGGGGCATAAAACCCCCGGCAGGGACTGCGGGGGACAGTCCGGAGCTGGTGCTGCACTGGGAGGGGGCTTCATTGGGGTCCCCACCGCCACTGTGCCGGGGGACGGAGCCACAGACACCTCCCGCCCACCCACTGCACCCATGGCAGGTAAAAACCCACCCATGGCAATGCTCCCTGGGACCCACAGCATTTTTGGGGTGCCGTGGGTCACAACGGGGGGATAAAAGCCCACTACTGTGGGGGACCAGGACCCCCCTGGTCCTCCCAACCCCTCCACAGAGGGAGGATGCGATGGGGTGGCTCCTACATCTGGGGTGCAGGACACCCCAACACCCCCTCAATCCCTCCGCAGCGTTCCTGGGGGGTCCGAGCGAGGGTTCCCCCTGCGGCACCGGCCTGGGGTGGGCAGGCGATGGGCTGGGGACCGGCGGCAAGAACCGGCGCGTGTGCCACGCCGCGGCGCGGCTGGAGATGGGCAGCCTCTGGGAGGAGTTCAACCGCCTGGGCACCGAGATGATCGTCACCAAGGCGGGCAGGTGGGTACCGCGGTGGGGCGAGGGGGCTGATGGGGTGGGGGGAGACACCCCCTTCCCACCCCCTTTCCCCGCAGGAGGATGTTCCCCACCTTCCAGGTGAAGCTGTCGGGGTTGGACCCGTTGGCTGACTACGTCCTGCTGATGGACTTTGTCCCGCTGGATGACAAGAGATACAGGTGGGGATGCTTGGAGGGGTGGGGGGGGCCAGATCCTGGCGGTGCTGAGCTCCTCACCCCCCTACCCCTCAGGTACGCCTTCCACAGCTCCTCCTGGCTGGCAGCGGGACGTGCCGACCCGGCAGCCCCCGGCCGCGTCCACTTCCACCCCGACTCCCCGGCCAAGGGGGCCCAGTGGATGCGGCAGATCGTCTCCTTCGACAAACTCAAGCTGACCAACAACCTCCTGGATGACAACGGCCACGTGAGGACCCGGCCCTGGGGTGGGCGATACGCCCCTGCATTAAGGGATGCACCCCACCTCTCCCCTTTCTTCCTCCCCGACCCCCAGATCATCCTCAACTCCATGCACCGCTACCAGCCCCGCTTCCACGTTGTCTTCGTGGACCCACGGCGGGACAGCGAGCGCTTCGCCCACCAGAACTTCAAGTCCTTCAGCTTCCCCGAGACCCAGTTCATGGCGGTGACGGCTTACCAGAACCACCGGGTGAGCCCCGGGGGTGGTGGAGGGGGGAGACGGGGACATCAGTGTGCCCCCCATCACCACCACCCACCCAGGGACCCCCTGACCCCGCTCCCCTCCGCAGATCACCCAGCTGAAGATCGCCAGCAACCCCTTCGCCAAGGGATTTCGGGATGGCGACCCTGAGCCGTGGTAAGTCCGCCCCCACCTTGCGACACCACCCAGATGCCGCAATGAGGGGCTCCTCACCTCCCCACTGAACCCCCCCATCTCTCTCGTAGGTGTGGGGTGCCGGCGGGGCCCCTGCTGGGTTCCTTGCCCCGCACCCGGACCACCGCGCTGCCCTCCCACCCCGAGAAGCAGGAGAAAGGTAGGGGGGCTGGAGGGGGGGCTGACCCCCTCTTGCTCTCTCTCCCCTCTCCAGGGGCTCCCCGAGGCCATGGGGCATTAGCCACCGCTGTGACCCCACAACCAGCCCCGCCGACGGCTCCCCCCGGCTTCCCCGAGCTGCCCGCGCCCCCCTTCCAGCCCCTCGCCTGCCCCCCCAGCATCTACGTGGGGGCAAAGCCCCGCGCCCTCCCCTACCCCCTGCCCGCCTTCCCCCCGCTCGGCACCTACGGCACCACCGCCGCCCCCAATTTCGGCTACGGGCAGCAGTGATGGGGGCCACCCCCTGCCCACCCCCTCCTCCAGGACGCCCCCCCTGCAGCCCACAGTGGAGGGGACGGAGACGCAGAGCTTGGGACGAGCCACGGGGACGGATTTATTCTCTGCCGAGGAGGGGATTGGGAGGATGCTGTGGCCGGACCCCCATGGCGGGGGGGGGTCTGGGGGGGTGGGGAACAGCCCTGCCCCCCCGGTACCCCCCCCAACCGAGGCTTGGATGCGGCCGATGCTCCGAGCCCCCCTCCCCAGCATCCACGCGGCGCGGCTACTCCCTGGCGTCGGGCGCGAAGGCGAAGGGGCACAGCTTGTACCCGGCGCCCACGTAAAACTTATTCTGAAATTCCACCCTGCCGAAAAGAGGGGCCGGTGAGGAACGGCATTGGTACGGTGGGGATGGGGGGGGGGGGGGGGGGGGTCAGTCACCCCATCCCACCGGCACCCCCCACCCCGGGCCCGGGCTCACCAGTGCAGGCGCAGCGCGTGGAGGAAGGCGGAGAGCCCCTCCATCACCAGGAGGATGGCCACGGTCAACACGGCGAAGGCGGCGAAGACGGGCACCAGCACCACGCCGCCGGCGTAGCTCAGCCGCACAAAGCCGTTGCGCATCACCATGGTCCACAGGACCTCCGACAGCTCTGGGGAAATGGGTTGGGGGGGACACACAGGCAGAGGGGGTGACACTCTGCCTGGCCCCGGGGTTTTGGGGGACACGGCGGGGCGGGGGGGGACACACATGACACTCACGGGCATGGGCCAGGCTGAGCGCCCAGAGCCGCAGGTAGGACGCGGTGTTGGAGACGCAGCCCAGGCAGTACTCGATGGTGTGGATCGCCTGGTGCATGAAGATCTCGGCGAAGTCGAAGTGCTGCAGGGACAGAGGGGACATGGGACATCGCGGGGGGGGGGGGCCGCACAGCCACCCCCACCCCACCTCTCCCACCCCACCGGGCCGGTGGCCCTCACCTCGGCGTCAGGGCTGTGTCCACCGCTCTCCACGTCCTCCTTGGTGGCGTTGACGGAGTTGCAGGCCTCCTGCCCCTCCAGCAGCGGCTCCTGCTCCCCGGTGGCCACCGGCTGTGTGGGGACAGCACCGGCTGTGAGACCCGGCTGTGTTGTCCCCCCGCTTCCCCAGCTGAGCCCCCCCAAAACCATCACCCCAGCCTCACCGCAGGGCGGCCCGTCCTCGGTGCGCGCCGCCGGCAGCACAGGTAGAGCGGTGTCCCCAGGAGCAGGACGGGCACCGACGCCAGCGCCAGCACCACCAGCACGGTCTGCACCGGCACCTGCAGCACAGGGGCATCGTTTCAGGGTCCCCCTCCGGCAACAGGTACCCGAGCTGAGAACGGCCCCACTCATGACACAGGGGGGGACCCCATCCCCACTGCACCGCCCCCTGCGGGGCTCCCCCGCCACTCCCAGCCCGGGCAAAGAGAAGGGTCCCCAGGTGGGTGTCCCCTCATCTCGGCGAGGTGCTACCTGCCCCCGGTAGAGCGGGAGGTTGCTGGCATTGGAGGTGAAGAGGAACATGTCAATGAAGTGGATGAGGATGCTGGGGGCAACCAGGGAGTTGGCGGCGCTGAACTTGATCCACTTGTAGAAGATGAGGAAGACGAGGTAGCCAAAGAGCGCCAGGAGGAAAACCATCTCGGGCAAGAGCTCCAACACCAGCCGGTGCCGCTGCTGGAAGTGCCTGGGCAGGGGGACAGCAGCCTGGCACAGCGCACCCACACGAGTCCTGGGCTCCCACCCACATGGAGAAGTACAGGACCCCACTCGCCCATCCCACCAGCCCCGGTCCCCTTAGCATGACCATGGCTGGCCAGAGCCCACGAGCGCAGCCATGGGGACTTACACATGGTTGAAGACCCCCAGCAGGACACCAAAGCCCATGTGCACAATGCCCAGAACCACAGACATCTTCATCTTGAAGGAGTTGAGGAAGTTGAGGTGGTTGGTGGCCAAGCTCCAGATCTGTCGTGGACAAGGTGGGTGAGACTCTGGGCCACCCCACCCAAGGTCCTACCCTGTCCTCTCCCCCACGGGACACTCACTGGGTCGATCCCGAAAGGATAGGGTCCTTGGAAGACGCCGGTGACGTTGGGGTCCAGGGTGAGGGACGGGTGGGTGGCGAGGTAGGCAGAGCTGTGGGCAGAGGAAGGGGATGTCAGTCCAGGCAGGGACCTGGGAGGGGATTCATAGGGGAATTGGGGTCCCACCTCCAGGAGGAGTGGTTGGCCATGGCGGCCACGCTCCAGGCGGAGGGAAAGATGACGGTGGCTTTGCTGAAGCACTCATTGTAGATGAAGCCGGTGTAGATGGAGAAGGCCCCCATGAGCAGGATGAGGTAGCGCCCCTCGAAGAACGTCAGCCAGATCTGGTGGGGGCAAACATGGCTCCCACATCCCACACCACCTCCTCTGCCCCATGCCGTCCCCCTCCCACACCACCAACCCCGCCCCTTACTGTCCCTGTCCCACACCACCAGCCCCATCCCACACCTCCAACCCCATCCCATGCCTCCAAGGCCATCCCATGCCCCCAGCCATGTCCCACACCTCCAAGCCCGTCCCACACCTCCAGCCCGGCCCCCCGCCATGTCCCCCTCACCTCGTTGCTGGCCTGCCGCAGGCTGGGGCTGTTCTCGTACAGCACCATCCAGAGAGCGAAGAGGAACATGAGCAGCCCATGCCCCACGTCCCCAAACATGATGGCGAAGATGAAGGGGAAGGTGATGATGGCGTAAGGTGCTGTGGGGGCACAGGGACCATGTCACACAGTCCTCCGTGTGTCCTCCCTGCAGCCCTAGGCCATGGCAGGGGGCCTTACCGGGGTTCACCTCCTGGTAGCTGGCCACCCCATAGGCATCCACGATGCTCTGGAAGCCGGCGGTGAACTTGTTGGTGCGGATGAGGGTTGGGGGGCTCTCCGAGGTGGGGATGCGCTGCACGAAGCACTCCACGCTCGAGCCGCTCTTGTACTGCAGGGAAAGGACCCGGTGTCTGACCCATGGCAACCCCCTGCCCAGCACCCGCCCCACCATGGCAGGAGGACATGCGGACATGGAGCAACCTCTGGCATGAGGACATGGGGGCACCAAGAAATCCCTGGCATGAGGACATGGAAGCACCAAGCTAACCCCACCACAAAGACATGGGGACCACCAAGCAACCCCTGGCAAGAGGACATGGGGACCACCAAGCCACCCCACCACAAGGACATGGGGACACCAAGCCACCCCACCACAAGGACATGGGGACACCAAGCCAAACCCAGCACAAGGACATGGGGACCACCAAGCAACCCACCGATCCCTGGCGCAAGGCGTCCTGCACTTGGGTGAGGTCCCGCACAGGGCACCAGACCTCGGCAATGAGGCACTTCTCGGTGACATCAAAACTGCACTGGTTGAGGATGAGGTAGATGGCCTTCATCTTCTGCACCTGCACCCGCCAGGTGGGCAGTGCCAGCACCACCTTGTCCAGCACCTGCGCCAGGTACTGCTCCGTCTCCTCCAGCACCTACGGGTGCCCAGCATGGGTCAGGAACGTGGGGGTCCCGGTGTGACCCCCCTGGCCCCTCCTTGTGGTGCCCAGCTCACCACGCTGAGGTCCTGGATCTGGCTGTGCAGCCCACTCATGGTGTCCGCCCGGCTGGCCTCGCTCTCTGGGTAGGGGTAGACGTGGCAGTGGAAGCTGGGACAGATGGACACCACCATGTCAGGGGGCACCAGGGCTGCTCGGGGTGGCCCAGCCCGTCCCCATGGGGGGGGTCCAGAGCGGATCTTGCTTAAATAAACCTCTACGTGGCCGGACGTGTGGCGTGGGGCCACTGGCTCACCAGTCTGAGATCTTGCGGATCTTCTGCCCGATCTGCTCACCCCAGTAGGAGATGAGGAAGATGACCCAGGTGATGCTTTCGCCCTGGGGACAGCACAGCCCACATCAGTCCCAGCTGTCCCAGCCCCCCCTTCCTTGCCAGCCCCCACCCCAGTGCCCTGCTCACCGTGGCCGGGTCCTCCATGGGCTCGGGCATCTCCACGAAGCTGGCCACCAGGTAGCCACGGCAGGCACGCCACAGCAGCCGCTCGAAGGCGTTCACCCGCCACGGGTGAATGACGCCAGCCACGAAGCTGCGGGGACACGGCAAGGGCACTGGGATGGGCACTGCTGCCCCTGCCCCATGGCTCCTCCCCAGGCCTCCTCCTACAGCCATGTCCCGGCCCCATGGCCCACCTCCAAGCCTTAACCACGATTCCTGCCCCATGGCCATGCCACTGCCCCGTGGTCCATCTCCAACCCTTACCCTACACCCTTTCCCACAGTTCCTGACTCATGGCCATGTTTTTGCCCCACAGCTCATCTCCAACTCTTATCCTACAGCCTTCCCAGCTGCCCCGTGGCCACACCACGGCCCCATGGCCCATCTCCAACACCTACCCTACACCCTTTCCCATGATTCCCAACCCATGATCATGTTGTTGCCCATGGTCCATCTCCAACCCCTCTCCTACAGCCACGCCCATTGCCCCATGGCCACACCACTGCCCTGTGGCTCATCTCCAACACTTCTCCTACAGCTTTCTCAGCTGCCCCATGGCCACACCGTGGCCCCATGGCCCATCTCCAACCCTTACCCTACACCCTTTCCCATGATTCCCAACCCATGACCATGTTGTTGCCCCACGGTCCATCTCCAACCCCTTTGCTATAGCCATACCCATTGCCCCGTGGCCACAGCACTGCCCCATGGCTCATCCCCAACCCTTACCCTTATCCCAAAGCCTTCCCAGCTGCCCCATGGCCAAGCCCCTGCCCCACGGCCCCTCTCCAACCCCCGCCCCACATGCCAGCCCCACTTACTTGATCTTGCGGTCGAGGTGGTGGTGCAGGGAGGGGTCAAGGATGGGCTCACGCTCGGAGAGCGCCCGGGACCGCGGCGGGGAGCCCAGGGGGTCCTGCGGTGACGGGGAGCAAAGAGATGAGGCTGGAGGAACGCAGGGCGCAGCGTGGCACCTCCGCGACGGTGGGACCCCCTCTTCCTCCCCGCCGGGGACCCACCGGCACGCTGGTGAAGCGCTGTCCCTCGCGCAGGACGTGGAGGTACTGGCGTAGCTCCCGCAGGCGCCCGCGCAGGGAGGCACGGTTGCGGCTGACCTCCCGCAACTCCTGCGCCAGCTGCTCCGACTGCTCCTGCACCCGCAGCGCCTCCCGCGCCAGCGGCGCCCGCGGGTTGTCCGGACACGGCTCCAGCACCCGCCCGGCATCCCGCAGCTCCTGCTGCAGGAAGGCTGCGAGAGCCACGGTCAGATGGGGGGGAAAGGGGGAGATCCCCCCACCCCCAAGTCAGCCCCACGTTCCCCCCAGCACTCACTGAAGGTCTTCTCCATCTCCTCGCAGCGCCGCACCTCGCCCACGAAGCGCCGCTGGAAGGCATTCACCTTGGGGTTCAGCTGTCGGGGATGGGGGGACACACACAGTTACGGCACAGCCCCGGCAGGACCGGGGGGGCTCGGGCATCCCGGGGGGCCGGACAGCCCCAGCACTGTGCCACAACCCCCCCAGTATGCGGGACACCCCAAATCACCCGCATCCCCAGCACCCCAAACCACCCAAATCCAGTCCCTTGCACCCATGGCACCCCAAACCGCCCATCCCACCACCCCTCCCTGCACCCACCGCACCCCAAAATACCCACCCCAACCCCACCTGCACCCACGGCACCCAAAAACCCACCACACCAAACCCACAGCATCCCAAAACACCCAAACCACACCCACAGCACCCCAAACCACCCGCACCCACCCCCTGCACCCTCTGTACCCCAAACCACCCACCCCACCCACACCCAAGGGCCCCCCAAGTCACCCACCCCAAACCGCCTGTACCCAGGGCACCCCAAAGCACCCAACCCAACCCCCCTGCACCTACAGCACCCCAAACCCACCCAGACCAACCCCCCTGCACCCACAGCACCCCAAAACAACTGCACCCACCCCCTGCACCCAGGGCGCCCCAAACCCACCCACCTGCACCCCCAGCACCCCAAACCACCCAAATCCAGTCCTTTGCACCCATGGCACCCCAAACCGCCCGACCCAACCCTCCTGTACCCACAGCACCCCAAACCCACCCAGACCAATCCCCCTGCACCCATGGGACCCCAAACCACCCACCCCAGCTCCCCTGCACCCACGGGACTCCAAACCACCCACCCGAGCTCCCCTGCACCCAGGGCACCCCAAAGCCCCTGCACCCACCCCAAACCCCCCTGCACTCAGAGCACCCCATCCCACCAAGAGCACACGCCCCCCCCCACACACACACACCCACCCCTTGTACCCAGGGGCACCCCCAAACCCACCCAGGGCACCCCAAACCCACCCAGACCGACCCCCTGCACCCAGGGGCACCCCCAAACCCCCCCACCCCAAAGCCCCCCTGCACCCACGTGCACCCCATCCCACCCAGGGCACCCCAAACCCACCCAGACCCAATCCCCTGCATCCAGGGCACCCCAAAGCCACCCAGACCACCACCCCCCTGCACCCAGGGCACCCCAAACACACACAGACCCAATCCCCATCCCACCCAGGGCACCCCAAACCCACCCAGACCCAATCCCCTGCACCCAGGGCACCCCCAAAACCCCTGCACCCACCCCTTGCACCCAGGGCACCCCAAAGCCCCTGCACCCAGGGCATCCCAAACTCACCCAGACCACCATCCCCCCTGAACCCAGGGCACCCCCAAACCCCCCCTGCACCCAAGGGGACCCCATCCCACCCAGGGCACCCCAAACCCACCCAGACCCAATCCCCTGCATCCAGGGCACCCCAAAGCCACCCAGACCACCCCACCCCCCGCACCCAGGGACACCCCCAAACCCCCCCAGCACCCAAGGGGACCCCATCCCACCCAGACCCAATCCCCTGCACCCAGGGCACCCCCAAAGCCCCTGCACCCACCCCTTGCACCCAGGGCACCCCAAAGCCCCTGCACCCAGGGCATCCCAAACTCACCCAAGACCACCATCCCCCCTGCACCCAGGGCATCCCAAACCCACCCAGACCACCACCCCCCCCCCCCTGCACCCAGGGACACCCCCAAACCCCCCCTGCACCCAAGGGGACCCCATCCCACCCAGGGCACCCCAAACCCACCCAGACCCAATCCCCTGTACCCAGAGCACCCCATCCCACCCAGCTCCCCCCCCCCCCCCCCCCCCATGCCCGTCCCCGTCCCCCCACGTACGTCCCTGAACTCCAGCAGCCCCCGCTCCCCCAGTTCGCTGACGCAGCTGTAGGCCGAGGCGGACTGGAGGAAGAGCTGAGCCAGGCAGACCTCCTCGCTGCGGAACAGGGACCCCATGGCGGCCCCCGAGCTGGGGCGGGGGGACAGGGACAGGGGACACCCGCTGCGACACGGCCCTGGGCTGCGGGGGCGAGAGGGCACCCCCCTAATGGCGGGGTGGGGGGGGGATGTCAGGGTGAGCAGCACGGTTTTGGGGGGGGTGGGTGGTCACCCCGCAGTCGTGGCCAGTGGCGAGTGACCCGCCCGAGTCACACGCCGCGCTTCCCAGCGCCGGGCTTGCAAAATACTTTCCACCACCCCCCCCGCGCTTTACTTATCCCCCCCCCCCCCTCCTTCCCCGTCCCGCTCAGCTGCGTCTGAATCAGTGCCACCGCATCCCCCGGGACACCACCGCATCCCCCCGAGCCCGGGATCCAACACCCCCCCCCTCCCGTGGGATCCACCCCCCCGATTCGTGTCGTTCCCCCCCCCCCCCCCCCGCCCCGTACCCGGCAGCGCGGGGCCGCCCGGGCTCGGCACTTCCTCTTCCCCCAGGAAGGGACCGGCCGCGGGGAGGGACCGCCCGGGAAATACCCTACCCCCCCTCCCCTTCCACACTCCTTTTTTTCTCCGGGATCTGCACCGAGCCGGGATTCCCCCCCCCCCCCCCCCAACACTCAGCTCCGGGATTCCTCGGAGCCACCCCCACCCCTACCCCCCCCCCCCCCACCTCCTCCTCCTCCTCCATCCCCGCAGGAGCGTGGAAATGGAAACCATTCCCGCCCCCCCCCTCCTCCGTGGGAAGCATGGGGCTGGGAATGACCCCCCCCTCCCACCGCGGGTGGAAGCAGGGGAATCCTCTCCCTGGGAGAGGCGCGCATGCCTCCCCCCCCCCCCCAAAAATCCTCTAAACCTCCCCCTTATCCCTGCCCCCCCCCCCCCCCCCCAGCCTCTGCACCCCCTCCCCATCCCACCCTTTTCCCCAGGACCCCCCGCATCCCTGAGCCCCCACCCCAATGCGGGCGTCCCCAGGACCCCCCGTTCACCTCCCCAAGATGCAACCACGCACCCGCAGGACCCCCACCCACCCTCAGCATTCAACCCCTTCCCCTGCCCCAGCGCGGGAAAGGAAGAGACGTGGAGAAAAGCGGAGCTCCAGGTGAGGAAGGGGCCGGTGCCCCCAAGCGCGGACCGGGGTGGCAGAACCCCCCCCAGGACCCTTTATTAGGGGAGCGGGGAGGAGACGTGGCGGCACCCGGCCGTCACCGGTACAGGTAATCGGCCTGGATGTTGGCCGCAATCTCAGCCTCCCACTTGTCGCCGTTGTTGAGCAGCTTCTCCTTGTTGTAGAGCAGCTCCTCGTGCGTCTCCGTCGAGAACTCAAAGTTGGGGCCCTGCCGGGATGGAAAACATCAGCCCTCAGGGGCTCGCCTGAGCCCCACCAACCCCGGGGAGAGTGGGGAGGGTCTCGCCGCCCCACGGCTCTGTGTCATCGTTCCCCGGCTCACCTCCACAATGGCGTCCACGGGACAGGCCTCCTGGCAGAACCCGCAGTAGATGCACTTGGTCATGTCGATGTCGTAGCGGGTGGTGCGGCGGCTGCCGTCGGCTCGGGGCTCGGCTTCGATGGTGATCGCCTGTCGCAGGGACCGGGAAATTGGGTGGGGGGACACACACACCACCAGCTCCCGCTCCGGGGGACCAGCGGGAGGAGGATGAGGGTGGATGAAGGCTCACCTGTGCCGGGCAGACGGCCTCGCAGAGCTTGCAGGCGATGCACCTCTCCTCCCCAGAGGGGTAGCGGCGCAGGGCGTGCTCCCCACGGAAGCGTGGGCTCAGCGGGCCCTTCTCAAAGGGGTAGTTGATGGTGGCCGGCTCCCGGAAAAGGTAGCTCAGCGTCATGGCCAGGCCTGGATAACAGAGACGGGGGGTTACGGCACGCTCAGGGGAAGCTGGCACCCCGCAGACGGGCCGGGGGCCGCGTGTGGGGAGGCCGAAAGGGGTTTGTTCCTCTCATAGAGGCATCCGGACGGTTCCAGGACTCACCTCGGAAGAGCTCCGTCCACAGCAGGGTCTGGGCAGCCCGGTCGGTGATGGACCGCATGTCCATGGGCGGATCCTGGACGTTGACATACTCTGCGGGGAGAGGGAAGCTGTACCCACCCCACAGAGGGGGTGCACGGAGGCAGCCCCGGGGCGGGAGGGGAAGGGATGGGGGGCACAGCGCGCCCGTACTCACTGTAGCATTCCCTGGGGGCGGTGGTGCTGAGCGGGCGCAGGTAGCCCAGGGGGGGCGGTGGGCCTGGGAGAAGGGGAGAGAGAGAGGGGTGAGCGGAGAGGGGTTGGGGATGGGGTTAAGGAGGGTGAGGGGGTGCCCGGTGCGGCCCTCACCTGCGCAGGCAGCCCGGTACAGCACACGCAGCGCCGCCATGTCCAGTCCTGCTGCCGGCAGAGGGGCCCAGGCTGTTGCTCGCTGTCAGCCCTCAGGTGTCGGGCCGGCAGGCAGCTGCCAGGGGGGGCGTCCTGGGACCCCCCCACTGCTCACAGGGGACCCAGGAGGCCTGACCCCCAACCCTCCACCAGGAAAGCCCCGGATCCCCCAGGCACCCTTCCTCCCACAAGGCACCCAGGGGCCCTCTCCCCACCCCACCACCCCCCTCCAAGGACCGAGGTACCCTACCCCCCACAAGGGACACAGATGTCCTATCCATCCCCCCCAGAATGGACCCAGGCCTCCTGTTGCCCTCTCCCAGCCCCCCAAGGGACCCAGGTGTCCTCCCCCCACCCCAAAATGGACCCAGGCATCCTGTTCCCCTTCCCCAGCCCCCCAAGGGACCCAGGTGTCCTCCCACCACCCCAAAATGGACCCAGGCATCCTGCTCCCCTTCCCCAGCCCCCCAAGGGACCCAGGTGTCCTCCCACCACCCCAAAATGGACCCAGGCATCCTGCTCCCCCTCCCCAGCCCCCCAAGGGACCCAGGTGTCCTCCCACCACCCCAAAATGGACCCAGGCATCCTGCTCCCCCTCCCCAGCCCCCCAAGGGACCCAGGTGTCCACCCCCCACCCCCCCCGAGGGACCCAGGCGTCCTGTCCCCCCCCCCCCCACCCCCCAAAATGAGCCCAGGCATCCTGTTCCCTCCTCCCCACCCCCCCTCCAAGGGACCCAGGTGTGTGTGCGTCCCCCACAAAGGACGAAGGCGCCCTGGGCCCCTCACCATCCACCCCCCGAGGGACCCAGGCAGCCTCCCCCCGGGAACCCAAAAGTTCTGCCCTAAGCCCCCCCCTCTCCGCCTCCCAAGTGACGCCCCCCCCCCCCAAGGAGGGCCGGAACCGCCCGGACACCGCGGCCTCAGCCAGGCCCCAGCCGCCCCTTGTGTGTCCCCCCGGGGGAAGCCCAGGCGTCCGGGCCGCCTCCTCTCCCCCAGGCAGGCTCTGTGGGCCACGACAAGCCACCGCGGGCCACCACAGCCCGCTCCCGACCCGAAGGCCGCCCCGGGGCCGCCGGTCCCCCCCCCCAACTCACCTCCCCCAAGGACCCAGGCGTCCTGACCCCTGGCCCGCCCCCAAAGCGCACTGCGCAGGCGTGAATGGCAGCGGCGCAGGCGCAGAGCGGCGCCGGGGGTCACGGGCCGGGGAAGGGGCGGGCCGCCGCGCTGTGGGCGGGGCCCAGAAGTGGGAGGGCGGGGCGGCCAGCGCCAAGCTCGCTTTCCATTGGTCGGAGGCCGCTGGAGACGGGAGAGAGGCGGTGGGAGCTTCGTGGATTGGGCGGGGCGGCGGCGGGGCGGCGCGGCGATTGGTCGGGCGTGAGGCGGCGGGGCGGGTCTCAAGCGGAGGCGGAAGCGGAAGTGGGTGTTTGTTGGGGCGGCGTGGGGCTTGGTGTCGGTGTCGGTGAAGGTCGCTCTGTCCTGCGGAGCGCCGTGCCCCAGAGCCGGGTACCGGCTACCGGCCCGGGGGAATTCAGGGCAGGAATCGGGACTCCAATGACAGGAACAGCGGAGCAGGGGCTCAGCCCCAGCACCGAGCCCCGGTAGAGCCCCTGGGAGCGGGAGGGTCGGCACCGGTATGAGGCACTGGATGAGGGTTCGGGGCTCAGCCCCGGGGCAGCAGGGACCCGCGGGGCGGGTGGGGGAGGTATGGCCGAGCTGGGAGGGCTCTGGGCAGGATTGCCCCGGGAGAAGCAGGGCCCCGGCCTGGCCAGCGCTGGGTGCAGCGGGCGGGGGGGTCCGACAGCCCCCTGTTTCCGGGGATGGACGTACCGACGCCGCCGAAGGGCAGTGGGGTGAGCGGGATGTGCACGATGGCGGTGTTGGCACAGAAGCCACCGCTGCTCGTCTGCCCCGGTACCCAGTCCACCACATTGGGGGGGGGTGAGGGCAGGGGTTGCTGAGCACCCACCGGGCAGCCCTTCTCTGCCTCCGCCCTGCTGTCCGGGGCACACCGGGACACGCCTGGCTGGGGACACGGGGCGTCTCTCCTCCCACGACCGGGGACGAGGCCAAAGGAGCATCCCTGCCTGGGGAGGGCGCCTGTGGCTGTCCAGATCCAGCCCAGCGGTACCCCAGGACCCCCACCGTGCGCTTCTGCCCTCCTGCGCTGGGTCTTCACCAATGTAGTTTGCCTCCACGTCCGTCTGTCCTCCGATGGCCATGTGCCCACTGCACAGCAGCACCTACACCCTCTGGAACTGCTCATCCCTCGTGACGCAGCCAATGTCGGGGGACTCCTGAGGGCTGGAGCTGTGAAAATCAGTGATGGCCTCATGCAGAGCGGGCAGCATCTTCTCCCGCATCTCCACGCTGCACAGCACGTAGTCCCTCCGCCCAGGGAGGGCACAGGAGAGCCCCCAGTGAGGTTCTGGTACCCCGCAGCATGGCAGGGACACAGCCCAGCCTCATCCGCAGTGATGGCTCCGGTGAGGGGCACCAGGGGGAGGTTAACGGGGGGGTTCCAGGGCCTGATGATAAGCACAACCCCCCCTCAAGCCGCTGCCTGAGCAGTCACACCCCATCCAAGGAGTTGCACACACACCACCCGTGTCTGTCACTGCCGGGACCAGGGTCCCTTCGCAGCAGGTGACACCTGTGAGCCGATGGGTGCCCCTTCTCACTCCTTACACACACACACACACTCTCTCACTCTTGGTGCACTCCCTTCTTGACACGTGGGAGGTCATTGTGGCCACCCCATGATGGTTGTCCTCACAGAGGTCACAGAGTCTCCTGCCAGCCATAGCAAGATCGTAGAATCACAGAATGGTTTAGGTTGAAAGGGGTCTTGAAGATCATCTTGTTTCAAGGCCCCTGCCCTGGGCAGGGACACCTCCCACCAGCCCAGGGTGCTCCAAGCCCCGTCCAACCCGGCCTTGAACACCTCCAGGGATGGGGCAGCCACAGCTTCTCGGGGCAGCCTGGGCCCAGGACTCACCACCTTCACAGTCAAAAATTTCTTCCTGACATCTCATCTAAATCTCCCTTCTTTCAGTGTAAAACTGTTCCCCCTTGTCCTATGGCTCCCCTCCCTGGTCAAGAGTCCCTCTGCAGCTTTCCTGGACCTCCTTTAGGGACTGGAAGGAGCTCTAAGGTCTCCCCGGAGCCTTCTCCAGGCTGAACAACCCCAACTCTCTCAGCCTGTCCTCCCAGCAGAGGGGCTCCAGCCCTCTGATTAATCTTCATGACCCTCCTCTGGACTCGCTCCAACAGGTCCGTGTCCTTCTTGTGCTGAGGACTCAAAAGCTGGACGCAGTACTCCAGGTGGGGTCTCACCAGAGCAGAGATGTGCCCGTCTTTCCTGGGGCAGACACCCCGTGGCCTTGCAGTTGCAAGGATGCGTGGCACAGCCACCCCTCCAGCGTGCCACCCGCATCACGACACACTGACTGGCCCCTGGCCGCCTCCTGCCAGTGGTAGAAGGTCACGGTTGAAGACATGGTGTCGGTATTTCAAGAGCTTCGGCTACACCAGATACGGCACGCTGCAGACACAGCTCCAGAGGTAGAGATGGGAACAAGGCCCCCAAATTGCTCTTAGCAAAGGCTTCCCCAGAGCTAATTGGTTTCTCTTTTCAAAGCACGGGGTGAGGGTAGCAGGGCCAGAGGAGAAGAGAAGCAGCTGGGATGGCGCAACGGAGCCCAGAAACCCACCAGGATGGAGCCACAGCAGCCAGGACAAAGCAGAGAGGGGCTCTGGAGGACAGCACACCCCAAAATGCTGCAGGAGAAGGGCTCCCATCCCTGGTGGCACCTTACCTGTCACTCTCCTCCTGGCTCAGCTGCCCGTGCTCGCTCCAAGGTCTCTGATTGCTGAGATTGCCAGCCCGTGTGAGATAAGGGAGCGTGGATTGCAGGGCATGGGGCAGAAGAAACTGAGGTCATTGCAGCTCAAGGATTTGGGAGGAGAACGTTGGCATGGACCTTCTGAGGGGAGAGTCCCCAAGGGCAGCAGGAGGTAACCACCAGCATCACCCTGGGGCACTCCACCAGCCCTTCCACCCCTCAGCTGTGGTGGGGCCAGCGGCGATGGAGCAGGAGGCTGGTGGCACTGGGTGTGGGTGGAACCCATCGAGCCGGCAAGGGGGCTGTGGGACCTGTGTGGGGTGCAGGGAGGTGTGGGGCACGGGGAGGAGCAGGCATGGAAGCACACAGGAGGCCACCGGTTGCAAGGAAACACTTTTCATTGCACATGGCCACCAGGACCACCGCGACCGGTGGCAGGAGACCCTCAGAGCAGGGTGCAGGCTCCCTTGCGCTTCACCTCCGAGGCGGCCCGGGTGAGCCCCATCTTCTTCTGGGTGTAGGGCGGGTAGCGCGGGTTGTTGAGGATCTCCCGGCCCATGCCGCGGTGCAGGCAGCCACGGTGGTGGGTGAAGGTGTCGAAGGTGAACTTGCCGTGGTACATCCCCAGGCCGCTGTTTCCTGCAACACACAGCACAGGTCCCCGGTTGGTGGCAGGATCTGGCCATCGCTCGCCCACCCTTTGGGCCAACCAGCCCAAAATGAAGCTCCCAGCTGCCCTCTCAAGGGCAACATAGAGGAGGCGCTGGCGATGGAGACCGCTTGTGTCTGTGGACGGCACCATGTCTTCATCCAGCTGCTAACAGGTTGGTGGGGAGGGCTGGCCCATGGTTGCGCTTCCCTGGAATGTCATTTAAAGAGGACCATGGAGGTGGCCTAGCTGGACACCCAAATGGCACTTGAGGGATATTTGGAGGAGGAAGACTGGGCTGGGAGGAGGAAAGGTTCCCAACAACCCTCTCATCGGTCTGAATTTCACCATTTTAGGTAACATGTTTAGCCCTGGTGCGAAGCTCACCACGTTAAACCAGGCTCAGAAAAAAGTTGATAGAACATGAATTTGGCAAAACGTCGTCTTCCCAACAGGAGGGACTGCGCTTTGGAGGATTTCTGAGCCGAGGAAACCGGGCGAAGGCTGGAGCCTTTCACATGATCCTGCTGTTTTGGGGAGAGGAATCTGAAGCGTCCCCAATTTGCTGGCAGATGGGAGAAGTGGAGGGGAGGGGGGACCCAGGAAAGGCGGTGTGGCAGAGAACAGGCAGCGAGCGCGCTGGTCGCTGCCCTCCCATCCTCATCCTCCGGGGAGAAAGCGGCATTTTATACCAGCCTGAAACAGGTACAGCTTGTTTAACGGCTGCCCTTGAGGATGCTGGGAGATGTGTCTCCATCTCCGCGGATGCTTGAGCACCTAAAACACTCAGGAAAGAAAACTGGTCTTGTTTCTGTATCTTCAGCTCTTCTTTTGTGGGTGCTTCCTACATCTCCTCTCAAGTTTCTGTTCTCTTTTTACTCTAAATCTAAAAACTTTATTGATTAAAAAAAAAAAAACACTACCAAAACCACCTTTTTTGATCACAAAATCTCGGCTGGCGCCAGAGCGACTGGGAAGGGCATCACTGACAATGTGGTGCTGGAGCGGGCAACAGCAGCGAGACGCTCTCAACCAGCTGAGCTTCCCTACCACAAGGATGTCCTCCAAAACACGTTCCCTCCACGCTGGCTTCAGCCCCGCTGCCGGCGAGACTCTGCAAGTGGAGAAAGGTGATTGCCAAGGTGGCTTTTGTGAGGATGTGACCCGTCTCCAAGGACGGGTGAAATGACTGTTGGGTGGTGAAAGACAAGCAAGCATGGAGAAGCCAAACAGGCTGGCAGAAAATAAGGAAATCCGTCTGTGTGTTGATAACTGGTGTGATAGAATTCCGTGAGTCAGCTTGAGCTGACCAGTCTTCCTGATAAAATGCAATTCCTGGTAAAGCTGATGAGTTGTGTTTGGTATCTCGCACGTCAGCAGCCCCAGGATGAACAGAGGTCACTGGATGGCTCTCGGCCAGCTGAGTGGCTGAGCCTCAGGTAGAGAACCGGAGCTGGTTTTCCATGGTAGTGAAGATCATCTGATCAAAAGTGGGTGTCTCCATCACCTAGACTCCTTCCTCTCCAAGGGAAGAGAGAAGCACTTCTGGACATGTTTTTTTCAGCCTGAGTAGACATCCAGAACAGGCCAGGAGAAACACAGCCCCAAAGTGCTCTTTCTCTCCATGAGCTGTGAAATGCCATGTCACAGGGGTGACTAAAAGTTTCCCTGGATTCAAGGAGAGCCTGGGTAAGTATGGAGTCCAGCACCCTTTACCGAACACGCACGACCCTTCTGGCTTAGCAAATCACCTGAACTGGAAATGGGTGGAGGCTGGAAGACTTTCAGGAAGAAATACCGTGCGTGTTTGCCCTGTTCTTACTCATGCATCTGCAGAGGGTTGTGGTGGAAGAATGCAGAACAAGGCCCAGCTTTGTTCTGAAGTCTTTAAAAGAAGGAAACGCTTGTTTTCCAGCTGATGCTCTGGGTAGAAGACATCCCATGGGAGCTCAGAATCCCATACATCATCTGAAACATGAGCTGCACAACTTATAGCTGATATTAGAGTCACAGAATCTTTTAGGTTGGAAAAGACCTTGACGGTCATCAAGTCCAACTGGAAACCTACCACTGCCAAGTCCGCTCCCTAAGCACAACTTCTACACGTCTTTTAAATACTTCCAGGGATGGTGACTCAACCACTTCCTTGCAAAGCCTTAATTTCCTTCCTCCGGGTTGCAGGGAATCCTTGCCGGTGGCTGGTGAAGATCCACAGAAGACTGCCATACTACGGGAAGTGGAGCAACAGCCTCCTCGGCCACCTTTCTCCAGTGGGAAACTTCAGCAAAAGGTTCAGAATAAAATCTAGACCTTTTCAGGGTCTGCTGATCTACAAAAGCTTTGTGTGACACAACAGGGAGCACCATCAGAAGTGGCACGTATAGATACATTTGCCTTAAAAATAGCACCCTTGGGGGATTTGTGACTTCTGAGATGGGACAGTGGCAAATGCTTGTAAAGTTTTTAACCCTCATCTGAATCCCCTGCGGTTTACTCCTCAATGGTTTTATGCAATATAAATGCAATATTCCTCACCGTGGCCAGCACGGCTTAGGCACCGTGGGCAGGATCACGCCTGGCTCACGTTGCCCATGGACAAGCAGCTTGGGGGATGTGGACCTACCCATCCCACCGAAGGGCAGCGATGTCAACGTCACGTGCATCAGGGTGTCGTTGCCGCAGAAGCCACCGCTGCTGGTCCGCTCCAGGACCCGGTTCACCACCTGGGAGGGAAGCAGAGAAGGTGGACATGGGTCTTGCACCCTGTTCCCACACCTCCAGCCACAATCCCTTCCCCAAAAACAGGGTTGTCTGCTCTAAAGCAAATTTTTGGAGCATGAACGTGGCTGAATACACCTGCCGAGGAGCATGGGGCAAGCGTAGCACTGGCTTCACACAGCCTGTACGCTCTACCTTGTCGTTGGAGGAGAAGGCATACACAACCAGTGGCCGCTCACGGCTATTGATAAAGTCAATGGCTTCGTCCACGTTGGCCACAATGACAATGGGCAAGATGGGGCCAAAGATCTCCTCCTGCATGACAGGATCTGAGGGCTGCACGTCCACCAGCACCGTGGGAGCTGCAGAGGAAGAAACCCAAAGCCTTCAGCCATGCACAGAGGTTGGAGATGACACCTTGGTCCTCTCTCCAAGACCCATACCTCCTCTAAGATAGGACGCCTCGCCAAGCTCCTCAATTCCCGTGCAACCCTTCCCTAAATGTCACTTCCACCTAGAACCTCCCTTCCAGTTGTGAGACCCTCTCCAAAATCTGAGTCCACTCCATGCAAGGATGAAGACTTAAGTGAAGTTCAAGCCCTCACCGATGTAACGCTCCCTGTCGTCCATCTCTCCTCCGATGACCACACGCCCGTTGCGCAGCAGCGCCTGCACCCGCTGGAAGTGTTTGTCCCCCACGATGCGGCCGAAGTCGGGGGAATCCCGAGGGTTGGGGCCGTAAAAATCGGTGATGGCCTTACGCAGAGCAGGCAGCAGCTTCTCCCGCATCTCCGCACTGCACAGCACGTAGTCGGGCGCGATGCAGGTCTGCCCCGCATTGAAGAAGCGGCCCCAGGCCACCCGCCGGGCCACGTTCTGCACGTCGCAGGTGTCGGACACGTAGCAGGGGTTCTTGCCCCCCAGCTCCAGCGTCACCGGCGTCAGGTGCTTGGCAGCGGCTTGCATCACGATCCTCCCCACGGAGGGGCTGCCTGAGGGCCAGGAAAAGATGGATCACAGTGAGGATCCCACCATGCTACAGCCCAAATCATGGCCTTAGTCTTAGGAGGAACCAGGACCAAGGAAGACATGTCAAGTCAAGCACTGGAACAGGCTGCCCAGGGAAGTGGTGGAGTCACCATCCCTGGAGATACTTAAAAGACGAGTAGATGTGGCGCTGAGGGACATTTAGTGGCAAATTGGCAGTGCTGGGTTAACGGTTGGACTTGATGATCTTAAACTTCTCTTCCAACCAAAATGATTCTCTGATTCTGTAAGTCCCACTCCTGTCCTGCACCCACCTTGGTGTGCAGCACACGGTGGAGCCCTCACCTCCCGCACCTTCTCCAGCTCAACCATGGCCTCCCCCAGCTCAGCCATTACAAAACCCAGTTATGGCTAGTAGATCCTCAGCCACGTTGGTGGCAGATCCTCCAAGAGATCCTGTCACCAGATCCCCAACACAAGCCCTGCCTTCTCAGAGGGCAGGGAAGGGTCTGCCACCCTCTCACGTCGATGGCAGGGTCAGCCATAGCGGGGTGTCCGGTGGGAATCCCCCTCCCTCATTGCACAAAACCCAGGCAGGGCTCTGCTCCGGCCCGCGGGACGTACCAGTGTAGAAGATGTAGTCGAACTTGTTCTCCAGCAGCCTGGTGGTCTCCAGCACACCGGCAGTCACCACGGCAAAGCAGTCCTGCAACATAAGAGGAAGGGTGCCCCGCTGTCAGCATCTGCCCAGGCCACTCTGTCCCCATTCCCACCAACAGCATCCCAGGCACGTGGACACCAGCTGAGCATGGAGGAAGGAGGTACAGCAACACCTGAAACCATGGATGGTGTGGCGCTGGTGTGTGCGAGGCAGGCACGGTGCTGGGAGGGCACAGGGCACAGCTCCGTGTGTGCAGGAGCCATGAGACAAGGACAGCGAGAGCTTCTCACCTTGTCCAGGTACCTGGGCAGCGCTTCAGCCACGAGTCTCTCAGTGTTCCTGCTCATCTCCGAGGGTTTGACAATGACACAGTTACCTGGGGGGAGGCAGACAGGACGTCAGAGCAGTGACATGGTGACAGCCAGCCCTTCTGCCACCCCAGCTTGGGGATGAGGTGTCCTCGGTGGTGCCCGGCACTGCCGGAATCCTCCGGGCCAGGGGACAGGTTTGGCTCACCAGCAGCGATGGCCCCGATGAGGGGCACCAGGAGGAGATAGATGGGGTAGTTCCAGGGCGCGATGATGAGCACCACCCCGTACGGGTCCTTGCGGATGAAGGCCGAGTCCAGCCAGGTCACCTGCAGGACACCCACCACATCAGGAGCGCTTCGTTGTGCCACCATCTCCATGCCCACATCCCACCCATCTCTGCCCGGCAGGTGGCAGGTCCTTCCCCCCATCCTCTCCCTCATCTCCCCCCTTACCAGATTCTTCTCCGTGTACTTGTCCTTCATCCAGCAGGACAGATTGTTCAGCGTCTCGTGGATCTCGTTCCTGCTGAGGAGGATCTCGGTGTATTCGGCTTCGAAGGATGGCTGGGGACACAGAGGACCCTACATGGCAGCTCTGCGGGCGCTGCAGCACCGCGGCAGCTCTTGTCTCTACCCTGTGTATTTTTTTTACCCGGGATTTGGGGACCCCAAAGCCCTTCATGTCCCATGGTGGACACATGCTTTGCTCTCACCCCGAAGCTGCACGGCACAGCCCGCCCTGGGGAGGGGGTGAGCCCCACCATGTCTGTGGCATTGAGGTTTGGTGAGCTCCAAAATCCTGATGCCATATCACCGGGCCGGTCCTGCCGGCAGTAACCTGCCCGTGGTAGGGCTTTCCCTGCTGGAGGGTTCAGTTGAGGTTGGGGAAAATTAAGTGTTTGGGGAGGAGAGGGGTCTGTGAAGGCAGTGGTGGCGTTTTGGGGAAGAAAGGGCTGGTCTGGCTATTGAGTTCTGCTCGGTCTGAAGACAAGACGGTCCTGAGTCAGATCCCCTTTTTTCTATCACGTTTTCCCACCGGCACAAACAAAACAAGCCCGTCGATGGACTCCAGCGCGATGGGCTATTTTTTCAGGACCTGGCAGAGGGTAACTCGGGTAAGAGTCTACAAGGATTTAAGCCCGTAAATAAAAGCTTAGAAGAGATCTGGGCGCAAATTCCCCCCACCACCCCACCTCACCTGGCTTTGACTTTCCCACCATGGACTTGTCACCGGCATGGAAATGGCACCGGCGCTGAGTCCCGGCTCTGCCACCATCTCCTCACCTTCCATGGATGAGGCACACCTCAATGTTTGTCCTACAGTCGGGTTTCTTCTCACCCAGGAATATGGTGGAAGGTGAGGTGGATGGGGACTGGTGGGGAAGTAGCAGGTTCCAAGGATAAAACCAGCGGTTCCTGAGGGATATCCACCACCCAGGTGTCAAGATTTGGGAGGAAATATGGGAGAAAAGGGAGTGTTCAGATTTTGAAGCATGTTTGTGTAGGGTTTTTTGGCAAAGCGACCTGACAAAATGGGGAGGAGATCCACCACCGAGCATAGGAAGAAGGGAGAGCAGAAAGCAAAGTCTTCCAGAGGTTGTCCTCAGCAGGGCAGGAGGAGGGACGGTTGTGCAGAGAGGGACCCCGAAGTGCAGAGGAGTTTGGGAGCAGTGCGGCCGTGCAGCTCGGCACAACATGGGGAGGAGATGCAAGATCAAGAACGAAGCTGAGCTGCTCCTCCAGGGAGAGAGAAAGCAGACAGCACGAGTCAGACACCTCTTCCGAGGAAAAGGGAACCTCGGGCAGATGAGGAAGCACGACCGACGCTAACGATAGCTATCAGCCCGCTGCGGTGGGCCAGCGGGGCGTCTCGGGTGGGCTACAGCCCAGGCAGGAGCAGAGCCCTGCACGGGGCTTTCCAAGCTGAGGCCAGAAAAGCCCAAGCCTGGTCCCTCCCTCGCTGTTGAGTAGAAGAAAGAAGAAGCGGAGACCCGGTGCCCAGGCAGCGTACGGCATGAGGTGTTCAACGCCTCCCCGAGAAGAGCCCGGGGGAAACCGCAGGCGGAAGGATGCTCTGCCTGACTCGTGTGATGGCACGAATCGCTCTCTGGGTAAGGGAGCAGCACTCGGTGTTCGGGTATCTCGTTTTTCCTTTCACGGGATGTCGTGGAAGCATCACGACGGAGCCGCTCGCGTGGCCGGTGCTGCCCGCAGTGCCACGGCAGCAAGCGTGGAGCACGCACACGGCTCTGGCTGTGGACAGGAGGCAGCGCTGCTGCCTTCCAAAGAATATTTGGAAGTATCACGTGTTATTTGTCCTGTTTCTGAGCATCCTCCAGTGAGCCTGGGCTGGACGGAGCTGTGATCACAGGCAACGCACCGTCCTTGTGCCCGTGTACGAGCTGGAGGGGGTTAATAAGCCGTACTTATCGCCGGTGGCTTGGGGATAACCCTCAGCGAGGTGCTGCTGACCCGGGCTGGGTGTGGGCAGATGCAGAGGAAAGCAGGTGATTAAAAAAATAAACAGTGACCGTGACTGTACTACCGCGAAATAGTTAATAATTGGACTAAGCAAGATGTTAAATCCCAAATTTTAACCCCCCAATGGCACCGTGCTCTCTCGGGCTCGCCAGCAGGGTTTTTTCCATTTCAGATTTAGTCCTTGGGTGAGAGCAGTTGCGAACCACCGCTGGTTTTCCTACCTCCTGCGGAAGGTTGGATGGGTGAGACCTTCACGCCGCCAGCCAGCCGCGGTCCTGGCCACCACACGAGCTGCAGACACCACACCGGCCGCACGTGACCGGAGATGATGGACATCCCCTTCCCCTCCACCGAGGGAGCATCTGCCCAGGACCGAGTCGGTGCCAGCGGCACCGCACGCAGGCAGCGCTTCCCAAACCCCACGTCGGAGGGTTCCCACCGCTGGTGGGTGTCAGGTCCCCCACCCAGATGAGGAGAGGAGAGGAGAGGAGAAGGGCCGAAGCAAATGGGAAACGGGGTGAAACGGAGTGAAACGGAGTGAAACGCAGCACAGCTTTCCCTAAGGGGATCAGGCGTTGCTCTGGGTCTCCTCTCAGCACAAGAGCTGGCTGCTTAAAAACAGGAAAAATGACACAGAGCCCATCGATCCGTACTGCGGAAAGGATGGGGAGGGTGTCCAAAGGGAAGCTGGGAAGTCAGCTAGGATGGAGAAGGACAGATGATGAGCCCTGGCGTGGTGCCTGAGGCCTCAGCTGTGGGCGAATGAGCTGTACCAAGAGCGGGAACCATCCGGCTGGTGGGGCTGGAGCTCTTTGAGGACTTAGGGAGACGCAGGGGACGGGTCTGCTCTGCCCTTGGTGACCCTGACATAGGGGGGAGGGAGGGAGCAAAGCCGCAGGGGATGGTGCAAAGCCCGGGGGGGGTCCAGGCTCAGAGGTCCAGTGTGGGTGAGCACCGAGAGAAGGCAGGGGACGACGTTTGGTGGAAAGCCCAAGGCAGGGAGCACGGGGAGGAGGTGATGGACCTGCCCAGAAAAGAGGGAAACTGAGGCTGATGGGTTTGGGAACAGGCTAATTACGTCCCGGTACGCTCCCCGCAGCCCCCGTTCTGTCCACCCCAGTGGCACAAGCTCTGGAGTAGGTGGGCTGGGACGTGCTCCAGCTCCATCGTGCCTTCGCTGCCCTCCACCCACATCCCCTGGATCCCAGCCTAGCACGGGGATGGAGAACCCGGTGGGGGAGAAACTCCGCTGGGGCATCACATCAACGCTCCGCGCGACAGCAGGAGCCGGCAGGGCTGTGGGCAGCCCCTCGGTTCCTCTGGGGTCCCCCAGCTCCCCTCTCACCTTGCCCATGTCCGAGGCGGTGGCCTGCAGGATTTCCTGCTTCTTCTCATCCAAGAAGCGTCCCAGGGCCTCCAGCTGGGCCACGCGGTATTCCATGGGCCGCGTCTTCCCCGAGAGCCAGGCTGCCCGCAGGCGGCTCACCAGCCCCGCGTAGGGGTTCCCCGCTGCGGGGACGGGGATGTCAGAGGGATCCCAGCCCCGTTTCCCAACACCTCGTGCTCCCAGTGATGAGAGAGAACGGCTCCGCATCGCCCCAGCCCAGCATCAAACCGCAGCCCTGGGGAGAGGGCAGGTTGTCCGCACCCCTCCCGCGTCCCCTCCGTCCCGGCCACACACTCTCACCTCGTGGCATCGCCGTCCACGCTCCCCTTCCCACCACCACCATCAGGATGGTGGAGCCGCTGCCCGGTGGGTTCGAGGGGCTGCTGCATGCCGGGCTGCGGGAGGACACCGATGGTGTCCGTGGTCACCGTGGAGCGGCGCGGGGCGGGTTACGCCGGTGCTGTCAGCGGGCTGAGCAGGCTGCCGCAACCTCGCACCGTTAGGGCTGCGAACCGCAGGTTCCCCAGCCCCGCTAACAGGGTGCCGTACCCAGAGGAGGTGACCTCGGGGAGCCCGGCCAGCACCCCAAGACGGCAGCCAGGACCTGGCTGAGCTCTGGGGCTGCCCGTGGGACCGGCAGGGTGCAGGCAGAGTGCAGGCAGGTAAGCGGTAACCCCAGTGCCAACCGCAGCCTGCTCCTCCCGCGGAGGGAGGTTGCCGGCTTCCTGCTCTGCCCCTTGGCCGCCTGCCCCACCGCGCGTCACCGCTGGCTCCCGTCCAGCCCCAACCACTTGGGATGCAAAAACGCACCCCGAATCCAGCCCGAGGCGCCGGGCTGCCAGCCAGCCAGCGGGTCACGGGGTGACGGGAGGGTGGACGCAACCCCAGCGGCGTGGCTGAGGGGGGGGGGAACGGTGCGATGGATGGGGACACCGGGGGTGTGGGTAACCACCAGCTGGGGCTCGGTGGCCGGATTCCTGCCCGGCGCCCCCCAGGATGGGCAATGAAGGCGCGAGGCAAGGCCAGGCGGGAGAGCTCAATGCAAAGTCTTTACTACAGACAGGGTTACACGGAGGAAAAAGCAACAGCCGGCGCTGAGAGGAGGGAGAGCGAGGTTCATCCCGAAGAAAAGGTCCGTCTAACAGGAGATGGGGCTAACTGCTGGTCCTCAGCCTCCTGGGGACCGTTTTGCCACGGGGAAGAGGAGTTCAGGGTGCGAAAAAGAACTTTTTGCCATTTGAGATGTGTCCCAGCAAACGGTCCGGAGCAGAGGCAGCTGGGGAGGAGCGAGGGTGCAGGAGGAGATGTCCGTCCCCACCGTCCAATGTGCACAAGGGTGGCAGTGAGGCAAAGGACAGGGGACCCATGCTGAGGAGGGAGGAGGAGGATACCGACCTCCCAGGGAGGGTGGTTTTGCTCCCCAGGGGGGGAGCAGGAGTGTCCCCCCCCCAGTCCGTGAGCGGCGCAGGGCAGCCCTCAGAGCAGGGTGCACATGCCCTTGCGCTTGATCTCGAAGGTGGCCGTCAAGAGCCCCAGTTTCTGCTGGCTGTAGGGCGGGTAGCGCAGGGCGTTGAGGGCCTCCAGGCCCATGTTGCGGTGCAGGCAGCCGCGGTGGTGGGTGAAGGTGTCGAAGGTGAACTTGCCGTGGTATTTCCCCAAGCCGCTGTTTCCTGCAACACACAGCACAGGTCCAAACTTGCTACGGACTCTGTTCCTGCCCGCGGCCTGAGCACCAACACCACAAGGAAAAACTTTACGGGCTTTTCTCATGCAAATGCTCCCGCTGCTGGGCAACGGAGACACGGTGGAGGAGCTCCCATCCTTCCCTGCGCCTGTTCCAGCTCTACAACTACTCAGTCCGGCAAATCCTTCTGCAGCTCACCACTGTTTGGAGGTCCAAGCACATCACTTTCACTGGCTGACATAAGCTTTGCTGGGTCTACGAGGCTCGAGTTCCCTCTACAACCTCTGCGGTGCTCCACCACATCTACCCATGGTTAGGAGCTACCAGCGTGGCCCCTACAAAGGTCAGCTTCTTCCTGGAGCTCTTAAAAATCAGAGCCGCATTAGCAGCACCAGTTCTCCTGATTCCTGTGGCTGGTTTAAGCTTGAGGTTGCACAGCGCGGTTAATAGCCCAATGACTTCACATGCGAGCTATTGTGGAAGCTTCAGCAAAGGCCATCTCACCCCAATGACTTCAGACCCTTCACCTGACCAGGCCGCCTATAAAATGGCTTCACCTGATAATTTGAGGCCGTTTGTCTGAATCATTTCCATAAAGATAAGTTACAGTATGGGAACCACCAAAAATTGTTCCCTGAGCCACAGTCAGGTGAGGAATTAATTGTGCTTTGCTGTCGCGGTGTCCTATTATGTCTGAATGAGTTGCCAGCCCCGACAGAGAAGCTGAGCGTGGGCAGCATAAAACTGAGATATTCTCCCCAGTGAATATTCTGGGGAAGAGATCAGGAGATTGTGAAAGTGTTCTGGGGAAATATTCTCAGAGGCTTCCCGTATTCTTGTGTACTCCCCCTCGACAACGCTACAACCAGGGCGCGGGGCTGGGCAGACCTCACTTTTCACCTGAGAAAACACTTGTCGTTGCCCCTGGAGAGCAGAAACTCTCCCTCTTTGCTGAGGAGGATCTCCAAGTGACCATAAGCAGATTTCCCAGGCATTTATAAGCGGTTTGCTCCTACTTATTTAATCCTAAAAGGCAGAACGAACGTACAAGCCTGCTCCCGAGTGGCGTTAAGGGCTCCTATCCAGCACCACGCTGCCTGCAGGAGGAAGCTCACCTACCCAAGAAGCGCAACGCCTCGGATGCGCTCCCAGACGAGAAGCGGAGCGGCAGAGAGACCAAAGGGAGCAGCACTTGAGGAGATGCTGGGTAAGCCTGAGCAGAGCAGGAACCCAACCCTGGCACAAAATTCCCTCACAGTGCCCACGCTGCTCAGAAACACCAAGGAAATACACAGGTTGGTACAAACTTATCTAACTTTCATACGAAGCGTTCCCACATACACAGGGAACACTGCGCTTGGGAGACCAAGCACGGAGAGAAGAAACCTCACGGCGCTCCATGCCTGTTCAGCAGAAACGGGGCCGCAAAGCCCCAGAGCTCAGCCCCGGCGCAGCGAAGCAAAGGGCGTCCGGTGGAATCCTACCTGGTGCAGAAGGATTTCCCCACAGACCGTTGAGCTCTCCAGACCTGGGGCGCAGGCCTGGGTGCCCCGTTCCCCCTGAGACCCTTCCTCACCGCGGCCAGCACGGCTCAGGCACCGTGGGCAGGATCACGCCGGGCTCACGTTGCCCGTGGACAAGCAGCTTGAGGAATGTGGACCTACCCATCCCACCGAAGGGCAGCGACGTCAACGTCACGTGCATCAGGGTGTCGTTGCCGCAGAAGCCACCGCTGCTGGTCCGCTCCAGGACCTGGTTCACCACCTGGGAGGGAAGCAGAGAAGGTGGATGGGGGTTTTGTACCCTGGTTCCACGGGTAACGCTTGTCAAACATCACCCAACTCACCCCTCAGCCCGGCGTGCCGAGGGCAGCTGGGCTCAAAAAACCCTTTCCAGCGCATACCATGAGGTGTCGGTGAGGTGGGCACGAGAACTACCGCCCCATTGCCCTCATCCCCCTTTCTGGTCCATGGATTTTGGGAGATATATAAGCTGTTTAGCTTAAATAAGTGAAGTTTTCATTAGAATAAATTACTTAGGGTTATAACATGGCGTGATTTACGCTGTTTGCCTAGCATTACTTAGCACGAGTAGCTCGACTTGCTGAAGCCTTTAGGCTGCAATAGAATTAATTTCCCTGGTAACGCTCCTAGCAGGTGGTACAGTGCTGTCTTCAGTCTTTTAGGAGAAGAAAAAATGCGGATAACACACTGACACTTCAGTAGTGTTTTCCCTAAGTCTGGGACTTTTGAGTTTCCCCACGTTCTGCCAGCGAGCACAGGCGCACAAGAAATGTAAACCAGGAGATAAGGAGGCTCCAACCCTCCACAGAGACTGCAAATCCCCAAGGTCAGAGCAGTCAACGGCCGGGCGGGACACAGAAAAAGGATCCAAGAAGGTGTTAGGAGCCCCCCAGACCAAAAATCACCACTGGAGTCAAAGACGTGTGACCAGTTGTCATGATTTGGGCTGGGCTGGCCACTACAACACACAACAGAGGGGCGGGTGTAGAGCTCGCAGGGGTGTGCGAGGAGAGTGAGGAGTGGGAAGGGGCACCCATCAGCTCACGGGGGTCACCCGCTTCAAAAAGACCCCAGTCCTGGCAGGTAAAGACGCGGGTGGTGTGTGTGTGCGACTCCTTGGATGGGGTGTGAACGCTCAGGCAGCAGCTTCTCCTTTAGCAATGGGCCGCACGCACCTTGCTGTCACAGGAGAAGGCGTAGACGGCCAACGGCCGCGGCCGCGCATTGATAAAGTCAATGGCTTCGTCCATGTTGGCCACAACAACGATGGGCAGGATGGGCCCGAAGATCTCCTCCTGCATGGCAGGGTCAGTGGGCAGCACGTCCGCCAGCACCGTGGGAGCTGTGGAGAAGGGTTATCACAGAATGGTTCAGGTTGGAAGGGACCTTGAAGACGATCTCATTCCAACCCCCTGCCCTGGGCAGGGACACCTCCCACCAGCCCAGGGTGCTCCAAGCCCCGTCCAACCTGGCCTTGAACACCTCCAGGGATGGGGCAGCCACAGCTTCTCGGGGCAGCCTGCGCCAGGGGCTCACCACCCTCACAGGCAACAATTTCTTCTGAATATCTCATCTAAATCTCCCCTTTTCCAGTTTAAACCATTCCCTCTCATCCTCGTTACGGCAAGGCATGACTCAGTGCACAGGCACGGATGGTGCCACAAGACCCGGACCCCGTGCCCTCACCGATGTAGCGCTCCTTCTCGTCCGTCTGTCCCCCGATGGCCACGCGCCCGCTGCACAGCAGCGCCCGGATGCGGCGGAACTGCTTGTCCCCCACGATACGGCCAAAGTCAGGGGACTCCTGAGGGTTGGAGCCAAAAAACTCAGTGATGGCCTCGCGTAGAGCGGGCATGAGCTTCTCCTGCATCTCCAAGCTGCAGAGCACATAGTCGGGCGCGATGCAGGTCTGCCCCGCATTGAAGAAGCGGCCCCAGGCCACCCGTCGGGCCACGTTCTGCACGTCGCAGGTGTCGGACACGTAGCAGGGGTTCTTGCCCCCCAGCTCCAGCGTCACCGGCGTCAGGTGCTTGGCAGCGGCTGTCATGATGATCCTCCCCACGGAGGGGCTGCCTGCGGGCAGGGAAGAGATGTGATCTCAGTGAGGATCCCACCAGTTACGGCACAGCTCTGGGATGTGGCACTCTGGGGAGCCAGGTCCAGGGGAAACGCACCAAGTGCCACCAGACCCTCGAACACACACACACACCGTGGATCCTCCAAGAGATCCTGCCACCAGATCCCCAACACAAGCCCTGCCTTCTCAGGGCAGGGAAGGGTCTGCCACCCTCTCACGTCGATGGCAGGGTCAGCCACAGCGGGGTGTCCGGTGGGAATCCCCCTCCCTCATTGCACAAAACCCAGACAGGGCTCTGCTCCGGCCCGCGGGACGTACCAGTGAAGAAGATGTAGTCGAACTTGTTCTCCAGCAGCCTGGTGGTCTCCGGCACACCGGCGGTCACCACGGCAAAGCAGTCCTGCAACATAAGAGGAAGGGTGCCCCGCTGTCAGCATCTGCCCGGGCCACTCTGTCCCCATCCCCACCAACAGCATCCCGGGCTGCTGTGCCAGGCAGGGCTGGGAACACCATGGCTGTGGGACAGGGACAAGGACAGGAAGAGCTTCTTACATTGTCCAGGTAGCAGGACAGCATTTCGGCAACAAGCCTCTCAGTGTTCTTGGTCGTCTCCGAGGGTTTGATAACAACACAGTTACCTGGGGGGAGGCAGACAGGACGTCAGAGCAGTGACACGGTGACAGCCAGCCCTTCTGGCACCCCAGCCTGGGGACGAGGTGCCCTCGGTGGTGCCCGGCACTGCCGGGATCCTCCAGGCCAGGGGACAGGTTTGGCTCACCAGCAGCAATGGCCCCGATGAGGGGCACCAGGAGGAGGTGGATGGGGTAGTTCCAGGGCGCGATGATGAGCACCACCCCGTACGGGTCCTTGCGGATGAAGGCCGAGTCCAGCTGCGTCACCTGCAAGAAAGGCCATGATCTCAGTGCCGTTCCCACCGCCTCCTGCCCTCCCCAACCCGCTCTGCCCCTCACCACCCGCCATTCCTCTCCCCCTCGTCCCTTCCCAGGTCAGCCCAGAGCTTCTGCCTTACCAGATTCTTGTCCACGTGCTCGTCCTTCATCCAGTGGGACAGGTTGTTCAGGGTGTTGTTGATCTCGTTCTTGCAGAGGAGGATCTCGGTGAAGTAAGCCTCAAAGGACGGCTGGGGACAGACATCACATAAGCATCACCCCAACACCGACCTTCTCCCCTTCCGCAGGAGACCTCTCCCCCCCTCTTCTACCCATGAAGCTATTAAGGAGTAGCTATTAAGCAGAAGTTGCTGTCACCTCCTGCAACCCCCAGGGAATATCACAGTCCCCGACACAGGTATTTGGCCAGAGGAAAAAACCAATATTTAACATTTTCACAATATTTAACAGCCTCCTGTGCTCAGCGTCTGTGAACTGCTCACCTGGCAACAGAGCCCTGAGCCAAGGGGACACCGAGCAATGGCACCGCAGCTCCAGGAGCTATGGAAAAGCTGGTACCAGTGTTAGAGGTAACGCCTCTGACCTGGGATGAGACAGCACTGTTGTACTGGTGCGTTTGTGTCCCAACCACTTGGGCACACGAGCTAGAAGCAAAGCCCCGAGCTCCCTCCCACAGCCTGCGCACAAAAGATGAACCTAAGACCTTGCTTTGTTCAAAGAGAAATGGAAAGAAGAGCAACCGCTTCGTTAAACACCTCGTGATGGAGCTCAGCTGAGCGCCACCAGACTTCTGTCCCGGGCAGAAACCCCCCATGGCTGCCGGGGCTCCTGCAGTGAGCTGGCACGTGGCTGGGAAGGGCAGGTTGGGTGAGACGCCCCAGCTGGGGAATTAAATCCAGCAGGTTTCTCCAAGATAGACCATCCCAACAGGCAATGACTAAATGGATGGTGACTCGGGAGCGGTGGCGGGACGTCAGAGCCGGGAACGCAGGGGCTGCCGAGGCATTTCCTGCATGCGGTGGGTCCTCTCCGCTGCCGTAAGCACAGCTCAGCACCATTCTTGCAGGAGAAGTGTGAAGACACAAGAAGATATCTCAGCAGGCTCAGTAGAGCCCCTCTGTCGCCCTGGAGAGCAGGAGGAGCAAAGCTCCTGCGCTGTGAAGCCGCATTTGCAAAGCGCGGTGGGTGCAGCTGACACCCTCCACCGCAACATCCTTTGGACTCCTCCAACCCAAAAGCATCCCTGGGTGGGAGCCTTCCTCTGTGGCTGCAGCAAAATGCCACTTTGGGCTTGGAAAGTTTGGTTGCTGCCTCCCAGGTGACAATCTCTCATGCTCCACCACAAAGAGCCACTCAAGAGACCTTCAGGCCTCCAACGCTGCTCAAGCGCCTGGACATGTGCCACTGCCAGGAGGCCGAGCTGGTCCTAGACATGAGGGGTCAAGCAGGCACATCGGATGTCCGGTGAAGCAACGGGGCTGCTCTCAGCCCCGGCTGACAGTTGCATCACTAGGAGGATGAGGAAATTGCTGGTGAAGATGGGCCATTAAGGGATTCGATGGGACACGAAGTTTGTAAGATTGGACATTTAAGTCTGAGGTCATCCAAGTGCCTTCAATCATCGGTGGAGAGAAACCGGCACCCCTGGAGGTGAGGTACCCGCCTCAGATACGTAAGACCAGATGAATTGTCCATCTAACTATGAAGGCCCGACTGCATAACAAGCACATTACTAGACAACCGGCTCTAATTACATACAATTAGGAGAGATGAAGGACGCACTTTGAGCACTGATGCCTATCAACCCCTGGATGAAGGAGAAGGCCCTCGCCTCAAATAAACAAGGCAATTACAAGCCTGGGGAGATGTCCGAATGTTGAAACCTGTGTCTGAGGGCACAGCCGCTGCACTGATACGCCCACAGACATGAGTCCTTTGGGTCTGAGCGCTACCACTATGAGATAAGACCAGTTACGCTGCGCCAAGGCAAGCCATCCCTCCAAAAACATTTCCTAATGCCACATGACTGAAGCGTGCGGGGGTCTGCTGGGCTGCAGCACACATCAGGAAGGGACAAAGAGGGAGAAAAGGGTCCTGAAGCAACCAGGCAGAGAAGAGCTGAGCTGAGACTGCTAGACACAGCCACGGCGGGGATGCTCCCGCTTCCCCGACAGACCATCCGGGAGCTCCCGGCGTGCCGCAATACCCAGAGCCACATCCAGGTCCCCACCTGTGCCACCGCACGGCTCAGCACCGTGCCAGCAAAACCAGTCCCTGCGAGGCCAGCGAGCCACCCCGGCACTGAGCAGCCCTGGGAGGAATGTGCAAGACCAGCACGTTGCACAACACCAGTAATCCCAGGTGCAACCGGGCTGGCGAGGAGCACCCCAGGACATCACCCTCTGCGGAGGTCACAAGAAGCCAACGGAGACTCTATGTGTGGGGCGGACGCAGCGGGTGAAGCTCGATAGCGCTGAGGTTCCCACCTCGCATGGGCCAACGGGGGCTTTGCCCGGTTCAAGTGCACTGAGGATGGGGTTGGCAGCATCGAGCCTGCCCGACGGCGTGGTCCCTACGTGCACTGCGGCTAACGCCGGCTGTGGAGAGCTCTACAAGGACCCAGCACCTACAGGTGCTCCACACCAACCCTGGAGCACATCAAGGGTGACGCATGACCCTGACAAGGGGACCCCCAGAGCCCCACACCTGTACCCAGGAGGATGCAGGACCCAAACAAGGGGGTACGTAGAGCCCCGAAGCTGTGACCCCGGTGGCCAGCACCCTCTCACCTTGCCCATGTCCAAGGCGGTGGCCTCCAGGATTTCCTGCTTCTTCTCGTCCAAGAAGCGTCCCAGGGCCTCCAGCTGGGCCACGCGGTATTCCATGGGCCGTGTCTTCCCCGAGAGCCAGGCTGCCCGCAGGTGGCTCACCAGCCCCGCGTAGGGGTTCCCGCTGCTGGGACAGGGATGTCAGAGGGATCCCAGCCCCGTCCCAGCCCCTCACACCCCCACTGAGGACGGAGAGGAGCTCCACATCACCCCAGCTCCGCTTCACCCCAGCCCAGCATCAAACTGGAGCCCCAGAGTCCCCGGGGAGAGGGCAGAGAGCCTGGACACCTGGGTCTTCCCCTTGCTGCCAGGAGCAAGGGCTTTTTCTGCCCCCCCCACATCACCATTTCAGACAGTCCCTTGTCCCTTCCCTTGGCCCACACTGGGGTGCGGTGGCCCGTAGACCCCAAACTTGTCCCCCAGCATCCCTCATCAGCACCAACCCAGGGACCCCGGCACCCCGACACGGCCACAGCACCCCCTGCCCACCTCACCCCAAGCACCCCGTCTCCCCTCTGCCCCCAGCCCCTCGCTCTCACCACACGGGACTGCAGATCGCCGGCCCCTTCCCGCTGCCTCCGCTGCTCCCGCTGCCCGCGCTGCACCCGGCGGCTTTCCCAGCGTCGCTGCCCACCGGGATGCACTTGCCGTAGCCCGCGGGCTGTTGCCCGGGGGGCTCGAGGGGCTGATGCATGCCGAGCTGTGGGAAGGAGCTGCCGGTCTCCACGGAGAGCGTGGTGGCCCTGGGGAGAGACACGGGATGGGTTACGTTGGAGCTGGAAGTGCCGGAGATGCCGGTTCAGTCCCTAAGAGGAGGTCACCCCGCAGCAAGACAGCCGTGCCCTGAGCCGGCCGGGGCTGCTTGAAGGATGGCTCGGAGCTCGAGGCTGTCCCGGCCGCGGGGTGACTCAGCCCGGCGCGGTGCAGCCGGCGGGGGATGCCTGGGATTCCCGAGCCCTCCCCCGAGCTCCGGGATGGCCACCAGCCTCCGGCCACGGACCTGCCCGGGACCTCAGGGATCCCGGTGTGGCACAGCATCCCTGTCGTGGTCCCCTTCCCCGCGATGGGATAGGGGAGGAGAAAAAAAGGAAACCCCGTGGGTTGAGATGAAGACAGTTTAACAGAACAGGAATGGAAGAGAAGATAATAATAACAATAACGATAAAAGAATATACAAAATGAGTGATGCAATGCAATTGCTCACCACCTGACGATGGATTGCCCGGCCCGGCCCGAGCAGCGATTGTGGATTCCTGCCCCCCAGGCCAACCCCCATTTATACACTGAGCATGACGTCTGCGGTATGGAATATTCCTTCAGCCACCTTGTCCTGCCTGTGCTCCCTCCCAGCTTCCACGGGAAGCTGGAAAAAGCCCCTGACAATATCAGCATTACTTAGGAACAACTAAAACAATATCTATTATCAAAGTGTTCGCTACCAGGAAAATGAACTCAATCCCAGCTGAAACCAGGACAGATCCCCAGGGACCCCGGTGCGGGGCAGCACCCCCGGCTGACCCCCGGGGATCCCCAGGGACCCCGGTGCAGGGCAGCACCCCCGGCTGACCCCCGGGGATCCCCAGGGACCCCGGTGCAGGGCAGCATCCCCGGCTGACCCCTGGGGATCCCCAGGGACCCCGGTGCAGGGCAGCACCCCCGGCTGACCCCCGGGGATCCCCAGGGACCCCGGTGCGGGGCAGCACCCCCGGCTGACCCCCGGGGATCCCCAGAGACCCCCATGTGGGGCTGTGTGAGCCACCACTGGCACTGCCACAGCTCAGCCCACCTTTGGGCACAGCACGGTTCCACCAGTACACGAAGACATCCTCAGAGCTGGGGGGGGGAAGAGGCACAGCCCCACATCTGCCCCCCGCCGCCCGACGCACCCACCCTTCCTGGAGGCAGCCCACCCAGCCGGGTGCCCAGCGCCCCACAGCCTCCACCTGCGTGGGGCTGGAGAAGCCCAGCCGTGGGGCCAGCCAAGTGCCACGCAGCGGGGTCCGGTCCCCAGGGCCCCGAGGTGCCTACCTGGAGGGGCTGAGCGGTGGCGAGAGGAGCGCGAGGCCGGGCTGGCACTGCTGAGGCTCAGGGTGCCCCTCCTAAATGCTGTGGGGCCGGTGGCCAGGCCCCATGGCCAGGGGCGGGCAAGATTGGGCCCCCGCCTCCGTGGGGCTGGCAATGGGGACAAGGCATGGCATGGCATGGGGATGGGACCTCCTGCATGGGACAGTGGCACTGGGGAACGTCCCATGGCCACCAAACCACCACCATGAACCCCTGACCCATGGCAACCCCACGGACATCCCTTACCTTGATGTCTGGGACCACCCTGACCCATGGAGCCCCACAGAAACCCCTCACCCTGCTTCCTCAGGGCCACCCTGACTCACGGGGGACCCCACAGACACCCCTTACCCTCGGTGTCTGGGACCACCCTGACCCTTGGAGACTCCAAGAAACCCATCATCCGTGCTCCCCTAGGGGCCACCCTGACCCATGGAGACCCCACAGACACCCCTTACCTTGATCTCTGGGACCACCCTGGCCCCATGGGGACCCCAAGAAACCCATCATCCTGCTCCCCTGGGCCCACCCTGACCCACGGGGACCCCACAAACACCCCACATCTTGCTCCCCAGGGCCACGCTGACCCATGGGGACCCCGCAGTCACCCCCAATGAACCCCACGGGTCCCCCATCTGTCCACTCCCACCCCAGTGCCGGCCGGCTGAGCCCCAGCTCACCCCACACCCATCCTGCCCGCCAGCACCGGTTCCTCCCGCCCAGTGCCCCAGCCCTCACCTCCCCTCTGTCGACGCCAGCTCCCCGCACGCCCCGCTCCTAATTATCCCGCTTCGTAAACAGGAAGGGCAGCAGCCCTGCCCCACGCACCCCGGGCTCAGCGCCCACAGCCACGCTCCCTGGGGACCCGCAGCAGTCCCACAGGGATGGGGGAATGGTTGCCCCTCTCCCCGGCAACACCCCAATTTGGCACCATGAGCTTGGCCGTGATGGCCGGGGCAGCGCCAGGAGCCAGCCCCGGTTTTGAGGGGGGCACAGCCGTCCCCAAGCAGCCCCTGCCCTCCACGGAGGATGCACACACGTCCACCAGAGAGATACGCAAGGGGACAGCAGCGCATCAGTACCCAATGTGGGCTCGTGGCGGGTACCGGAGTCCCCCAGCCCAATTTGGGACGTGTCCAGGGAGGAGATGCTCCACACGGACCCTGGGATGGGGGAAAACCAGAGGAGCGGCTCTCCATCGGCATCACCCGGAGCCCGAGCGGAGGTGGCTGCAGACCTGGGGGCTTGCACAGTGCTGGGGACCCCAAATTGGCGCTGGGGAGGGGACACGCTGGAGGGGGTTCGCACCCACCATCGCTCGCGTTCAGGGCCATGGACCTGCACCCCCGGGAAGGGCCCTTTTGCCCGCAGCACCCTGGAGTGGCTCCTCTTGCCCTCGCCTGGGGTGAGGGGGGGGGTCTCAGGGTGGGTGTTGCTGTCAGCCCCCAGGATTGCATCCTGCACCACTGCCGTTGCCCCTTCCTGGGGCTGTCCCCCCTCCATGCCCCCCAGTCCCGCGGGAGCCATGGCCTCAGCACCCTCCCCACGTGGCACTGGCTGTTCCTCCACCGCATCTCAAGAATCCTCCGCTACCGGCTGGGCCGGATCCTGCCCCGGCTCCCCCGTGACGGAGATTTCACCCTCCCCACCCTGCCCCGGAGCACCGGCACCGCACGGCCACGGGCACCCCAGCAACGCCACGTTGCCTTGGCCCCAGGTTTTGGGTGACGCAGGGAGATGTGTATACCCCATCACACCCCCCCTCTAAACCAGCCCTGCACCCCCAAAATGGGGTGTCCCCCACCCAGGCACCGTGCCACATCACCCGGGCCAGGAAGGGGAAGCGAGAGTGGCAGGGCAGACACCCAGCGCCATGGGCCACCCCGAGCAGGCAGCACCCACGGCAGGGCCCGGTGAGGGTGCTGGGGGGGCGGGAGGGGGGGACAACAGGGGATAGGGGTGCTGGGGAGCGGGGTGCTGTGCAGGGGGCGGCATGGGGGGCTATGCGGGTTGGGGGGGAGCTGTGCAGGGGGGTGGGATGGGTGCTGTGAAGGTAGGGGTGGGATGGGTGCTGTGCTGGGGGGGTCAGGGTGTTGGGGGGGGGGCATGTGTGCAATGGGGTGCTGTGCAAAGGGGGGGTCAGGGTGCTGTGCAAGGGGGGGGTCAGCGTGCTGTGCAAGGGGGGTTGCAATGGGTGCCGTACAGGGGGGGAGGGGGTCAGGGTGCTGTGCAGGGAGGGGGGTGTGCAATGGGTGCTGTGCAGGGGGGGGGGTCAGGGTGCTGAGGACAGGTGCGGGTGTGGGGTACTGGGGGTGCAGGACATGGGCGGGTAGAGGAGCGGCCCCCTTTAAACACCCCCTTTTCGCCCGTCCCATTCGAAAGAGGAAGCGGCGGCCCGCCCCGCCCCGCACAGCTCCGGTACCGGGCACTGGGGAGCACTGATCCGGGGGCGTAAAGCACATGGGTGCACGGTCCGGGGGCGCTGGGCACAAGGGTGCACGGTGCTGGGTGTAGGGGTGCAGGGTCTGGGGGTGCAGGACTCAGGAGTGCAGGGTCTGGGGGTGCTGAGCACTGGGGTGCAGCTCTGGGGGTACAAAACACATGGGTGCAGGGCTTGGGGGTGTCAACAGGGTCCCCCCACCCCTGACACCATCCAGGCCTCCCCCCCGCAGAGGCAGCGATGGAGGAAAGACCCCAGCTGCTACCAGGATGCGGCCAAGACGGTGGTGGGTGACGGGCTGGGGTGCCGAGGGGGACGGAGACACAGGTGAGGCCCACGGAGGGGGAGGGACACAACACCCATGGGGGCCAGGCCTGCGGTGGCCGTCCCCAGCGCTCTGACAGCCGGGGTCACCCGCAGCTGGATGACTTTGTGGGCGCTCACCCCGACTACAACGAGGAGGAGGAGGAGCAGAAATATTTCCAGCCGCAAACGCCTCGGCGTGATCAAGAACGTGCTGGCCGCCAGCTTGGCCGGCATGCTCACCTACGGCGTCTAACCTGGGTACGGGCCCCTACCGTTCCTTGGGGACCCCCCCATCGGGGCGTGGGGGGCTCGGGACAGGGGATGATGGCCTCTGGCCCCCCCCCCAGGCTTGCTGCAGATGCAGCTGATCCTGCACTACGACGAGACTTACCGGGAGGTGAAGTACAGCAACATACAGCTGGAGGACATCGACCGCAAGGTGCTGATGGGCATCAATGTCACCCCTGTCGCAGCGCTGCTCTACACACCCGTCCTCATCAGGTACGGCGCCGCTTGCGCTCCCCTCCGGCATGCTGGCATGGGGTGCCCACGCTTCCCCCTCCTTGCCCCGGCAGGTTTTTCGGCACCAAGTGGGCCATGTTCCTGGCGGTGGGGATCTACGCCCTCTTCGTCTCCAGCAACTACTGGGAGCGCTACTACACGCTGGTGCCCTCTGCCGTGGCCATCGGGGTGGCCATTGTGCCCCTCTGGGCCTCCATGGGCAACTACATCACAAGGTAGGCAGCCGGGGGGACAGGGGTGCGGACAGGGGTGGCCGGGGGGTGCCAGCTGACCCTCTGTGCCACGCAGGATGGCCCAGAAGTACTACGAGTACGTCAATTACAAGGAGGAGCACGTGCAGGAGCAGCAGCGGGCACCGCGGGGTGCCTGCAACGCCTACATCGTTGCTCTTCCAGACCATCTTCTACGCCTGTTTCCACGTGAGCACCAGGCGGGGCACGTGGCACGGGTAGGGGGACACGCCGGGCAGCCCGGCACTGAGCGTCTCCCGCTCTACGTCTTGCAGCTGGAGCTTCGTCTGCGCTCAGATGCCCATGCTCTTCTTCCTCAACAACTACCTCTACCAGCTCAACCACCACACGCTCCTCCGAGGTCAAGCACTGTGGTGAGCGGGCGGGGTGCCGGGTACGGCAGGATGGCGCGATGGCACAGGGACCTCCCCGGTTAGCGCTGAGCTGTGGTGTGTGTCCCCCCGGTAGGGACCCTGAGTCACGGTACACTGCCCGGCTTCAACAAGACGGTGCTGCAGAGCCTGCCCCGCAGCGTCAACCCTCATCACTCGTGGAAAGCGCCCTCATGGCAGCCGCCTTCCTCGCCATGCTGGTGGTGAGTGTCAGGGCGGGCAGGGGACGGGACGGGACACCGGCAGTGTCTCACCCACGGCCGCACGCGCAGGTCCTGGTGCTCCTGCGGCTCGGCGTATCGGCCCACGGAGGAGATCGACCTGCGCAGCATCGGCTGGGGGAACATCTTCCAGCTGCCCTTTCAAGCACATGCGGGACTACCGCCCTGCGCCACCTCCTTCCCCTTGTTCATCTACAGCGGCTTTGAGGTGCTCTTTGTCTGCACCGGCTTCTCCCTGGTAGGGCCCCGGGGACAAGGCGGGGGGGTGACAGAGTGGGGACAGCCCGGCCAGGCGACGCTGAGCCTGTCCTCGTTGCAGAACTACGGTTGTGTTGCCCTGGTGGCTGGAGAAGTTGGCGTACCTCCTCATGGCCTACGGCTTCTCCGCCTCGGCCTTGTTCCAGCCTGGCCCTCTGTATGCTGCGCCTGCGGCGGCAGATCCCGCTGCTGGCTGGAGCCTTCGTCCCACGCCGCCCTCCTGGTGACTCTCTTCTGCTGGGCACCCGAGCCCCGGCACCTGGTCCATGGCACCTCTGCTCTATGCCATAGCCGTGCTCTGGGGCACAGGCAGCGCCCTCAACAAGACCAGCATTAGCAGTGAGTACCGGGAAGGTCCCTGACACAGTCTCTCTTGTCCCCTGGCATGGCCAGGTTGTCCCCAGCTCCCCGACGCATCCTCTCCTCCTGTCCTCTGGCACCACAGCCTGGTGGTCCCCAGCTCCTTGGACCCACTGACAGGTGGGTCCTGCTAACAGTGCCCCAAGAGGGGACACTGGCATGGGAGAGGGGATGCTGACAGCTGTTCTCCTCTGGCACAGTCCCTCCTGGGTATGCTGTACGAGGACAAGGAGCGCCAAGACTTCGTCTCTCACCATCTACCACTGGTGGCAGGCCCTGGCAATCTTCACCGTCTACCTGTGGTCGGGGCTGCCCATGAAGGTAAGCGTGGCTGGGTGGGCAGCCGTACCCGCAGTGTCCCCCAGCTGGTTCCATCACCTCCAGAGCCTGCCAGGCTCAGGGGGGGTGCAGGACCACGCCAGTCCCCCAGCTTTGCCTTCCTGCAGGCCAAGCTCTCCATCATGCTGCTGACGCTGGCGGTGGCGGTGGGGGCCTACCTCTGGATGGAGCGCAAGCTGGCACAGCACGTGGACGTACCGCCTGCCCCGCATCCCCCCGCCCACGCCACAAGATGCGCGGCTACCGCTACTAGGAGGAGGACGACTCGGATGAGACCGGCTCGGAGGGCGACGGCGGAAAAGACAACAATGACGAGCACACGGTAGACCTCCACCAGCACGGATGACCTGCCAAAAAGATGATGGGACCAGCTGGGACTAGAGACAGCCTGACCCCGTCCCCACCACCGTGGTGGCGCCCCTTCTGCTCTCTGAATCTGAGGTGGGGGGAAGCCCACAGCCCTCCCTGGAACTGCCCAAACCCCCCCATGCAGACACAAACTTCCACAGGCCCAGGGCTTGCAGCCCACCCAGACCCCCCGGGCAGGCCTGCAAGACCCCCTAGCCAAACCCTGCAGACCCTCCAAACCAGGCCCACAGGCCCCCCCAGGCAGGCCCACAAAGTCTCTGGACAGGCCCACAGACTCCCTAGCCAAGCCTGCAGCCCCTAGGCAGCCCCGCAGCCCCCCCAGGCAGCTCCACAGAACCCCTAGCCAAGCCTGTAGCCCTCCCAGGCAGGCTCGCAGCCCCCCCGACAGACCCTACAGACCCACAGACACCCTAACCAAGCCCACAGGCCCCCCCACAGGCAGGCCCCACAGAGTCTCTGGACAGGCCCACAAGACCCCCTAGCCAAGCCTGCAGCCCCACAGCCCCTCCAGGCAGCCCCACAGAACCCCTAGCCAAGCCTGTAGCCCTCCCAGGCAGGCCTGCAGCCCCCCCGACAGACCTACAGACAGCCTAACCAAGGCCCACAGCTCCCCCCCAGGCAGGACCACAGCCCACTCAGGCCAGGCCCACAGACCCGCAGCCCCCCCCAGGCGGGTCCACAGCCCCTCATTCCACCCTTACAACCCCCCCAGGTAGGCCCCACAGCCGCCCCAAGTAGGCCCACAGCCCTCCACCACCCCTTGAGGTACCCTCATCCAAGCCGGCCCAACCCCCCCCTTTTGCTCCCCTATGGCTCAATAAAAGCTCTCTTCCCCCCCTCCGCCCAGCCGCCGCCATACTTCTGCCTTCGCGTCGTCGCGGCCTCGCGCCCTCCATGATGGGGAAAGCAGGCACCAGCCCTTCCCTGGGCGGGGGACTACAACTCCCGGCGTGCACCGCGCTCTGCGCGGTGCACGCCGGGAGTTGTAGTCCCCGCCCAGGCATGTCGCACCGCCCCCTCCCCTCCCGTACTACCCTACCCACAATCCCCCCGGCGCCGCAGGGGCGGGGCGGGGCGCGGTCAGGTGGGCCGGCGGCGGCGCATGCGCGCTGCGGGCTGTTGTTGTGGCGGCGCGGCCCCGCGGCTCCACCCGGCCGGTAGCGATGAGCGACACGATGACATCGAGGTGGAGAGCGACGTGAGTCGGTCCCCCGCCACCGGGACAACCCCCCTTCCCCTTCCCTCCCGCCGTACCCCCCTCCCCCGGTGCCCGCAGCGCGGCGAAAGGGGTCGGTAACGTTTGGTTTCTCTTTCTCCTTCCTCCCCGCCATCACCTTCCTCTTCTTCTTCCTCCTCCTCCTCCTCCGCCTTCTCCCCGCCGGCCCCCGGTTCCCTCAGGAGGAGCAGCCGAGGTTTCAGTCCGCGGTACGTCGTTGCAGCCTCCGGTACCGGGAGCACGTGGGGGAGAGGGGGGCGGGAGGGGGGGGGCGGCACTGCGCCTGCGCGGGGGTGGAGGGGGGGGGGGTGACTTTTGGGGGGCCCCTGTGGGGCTGAATGTTCTCGGTGGGGGGGGGGGGGTGACACCTGAGGGGCTGGTTTTTGGGACACGCAACACCTGTTGGGGACTGTGTCTCTGGGGGGGGGGGCACATGATTTTAGGGGGGGTACCTGTGGGGGCTGGGGGTCCTGCGGGGGGGGGATGAGGACCTGTGGGGCTGGATTTTGGGGGTGACAGGCAGCTGTGGGGCCGTGTCTTCTTGCGGGGGGGGGGGCTTTAGGGGGACCCTTGTGGGGACTGAATCTCCTGGGAGGGGGGACACACACCTGTGGGACATGACTCTTGGGGGGTTGGGACTTTAAGGGGCTTGAGGGTTTTAGGGGGGGATCCTTTTGGGCGGGTTTTGGGGGGGCACACACCTGTGTGACCGTGTCTCTTGGGGGGGGGGGGATGACTTTAGGGTGGTCTGTGGGGCTGAGGGTCTTGGGGGGGTGTGCGGACCCTGTGGGGCTGGATTTGGGTGGGTGACAGGCAGCCTGTGGGGGCCATGTCTCTTGGGGGGGGGGGTGACTTTAGGGGGACCTTGTGGGACTGAAAGCTCTTGGGGGGGGGGCACCTGAGGGGCTGGGTTTTGGGGGGGACACACACCTGTGGGACCCATTTCTCTTGGGGGAGAGGGACTTTTAGGGGGGCCCTGGGGGGCTGAGGGTCTTGGGGGGGGCACCATGGGGGGCTGGGTTTTGGGGGGGGAGGGTGACACCTTTGTGCCGTGTCTTTTGGGGGGGTGACTTTAGGGGGTCCCTGTGGGTCTGGGGCCCTTGGGGGGAGGTGGGTGTGGATTTGGTGGGGAACAGTCACCTGTGGGGCCATGTCTCATTGGCGGGGGGGTGGGTCGATAATTGGGGAGGGGCCATGGGGCTGAGGGTCTTATGTGGGCAGAAACCTGTGGGGGCTGTTTTTTTTTTTGGGGGGGGGGGGTGACACCTGTGGGGCCATGTGTCTTGGTGGGGCTGTGACTTTAGGGGGGCCCCCGTGGGTCTGGGTGCTCTGGGGGGAGGTGGGGACCTGTGGGTCTGGATTTGGGGGGGCAACAGACACTGTGGGGCTGTATCATTGGGGGGGGGGACACGGACTTTAGGGGGGCCATGTGGGACTGGAGCTCCAGGGTGGTGGGGGGGGCAACTTTATGGGGCTGAGGTTTTGGGGGGGATACGCACACGTTGGGAGCCACGTCTCTTGGGGGGAGAGGGTTTGATTTTAGGGGGCCCAGTGGGGTCGGGGGCTCTCATAGCGGAACCTGTGGGCTGGGTTTTCGGTGACACACACACCCCCCTGTAGGCTGTGCCTCTTGGGGGGGGGGATGTGTGACCTTTCGGGGGGGCCCTTTTGGGCTGAGGCTCTTGAGGGGGGAGCAGGGAGGGAACCGTGGGGCTGTGTTTTTGGGGAGGGGACACACACACGACTGGGGAGGGGCAGGGGTGTGACTTCAGCAGGGCGGAGCGTCTGGGAAAGGGGGGTGCTCCCGTGCTTTCAGTTTCCCCAGGGGTGAGGTCAGCGGGGCGGGTGCTAAAAACGTCACCCGTGGCTTTTCACGGTGACCTTCGGTGACCTGCGGGGGCTGGTCCCGCAGCAGGTCGTGGTTTAGCCCCGCGGCGCCGTCCGTCTGTCCCCCTCCAAGCTCCTTTTCTCCTCCTCCCCTCTTCAGGGCCGACAAACGGGCTCATCACAACGCGCTGGAGCGCAAGCGCAGGGACCACATCAAGGACAGTTTCCACAGCCTGCGGGGACTCCGTCCCCTCTCTCCAGGGAGAGAGAGGTGAGTTTATGGAGCGTGGTCCGGCCCGCGTGGGGAATTTTCCACCTCGGCGAGGCCGAGCTGTGGTTCCTTGGCCACGGGGACTTGCCGAGTGGCATTCCTGGGGACAAGATCGCGTACACCCAACCCGGATGCGCGAGCTGCCGAGGCGGCGACCGCAAAACCACTGATGAAATGCGAAGAGTAAATTTAATCTCGAGGACCTTCGCGAACCTGGGGGGGGGTCTCCAAATGCAGCACCCGGGCAGAGGTACGCAAGCGGGAACGCAGGGCGCCGCGGAGCTCGGTCGGCGTTTTAAAGTCCCTTGCTCGTGAGGGGTGTCCGAACCTACCGTTCATCGCCACGCATTTCAGGGATTCACGCAGGCTTAGTTTTTCCCACTGGGCTTCGATCTTTCCCCGCAGCGGGGCAGGAATCTCGGGCACGTTGGATAAGTGCCTCGAGTCCACCCCAAGCCTTTGTTATTCTTAAGTGCAGACGTTCTGCTTGTGGAGCCACCCCAGGTTCAGCAACGATTAGTGCGATATATTTTTTCCGCTACCCCAGATGCCAAATCACCTGTGTGCGTTTACGATCCTCCTCGCCCGTCTTCCGTTTACTTTCTCTCGCCCGAACACTATTTTTTTGGGAACAGGGGAAGGGGCGAATCCCCCTCCTGCAGCTGGATCTTCCGAGCTCGCCATGGGGGCAGCTCTGCCCCGCTGGGGGCAGCGGCGCTTTGCTCGGGGGCTCCTCAGCTACCCTCGTGCGCGATGGTGGCTCTTCTTGTTTCGGGGGACATTTCGGGCTGGGGCCAAGCCCAAGCCAAGCACCATCAGCACGGCGTCAGAAAATGACCCTTCTCGGTGCCAGCAAGGCCTCTGCCCCACCACGGGCATCCCCCGTGGGTCCCCGCTGGGGACAAGAGCTGCTCTTTGCTTCTCCAGTGACGTTGGCACAGAACGATGGCAAATAATTCCGTTCTGCAGTGTCGCGGGTGGGATGGGCAGCCGAAATCCCATCGTAACGCCCCGGGCTAGGTCTTTATCTCGCCTCTGTCTTTTCCCACTATTGCAACAGGCATCCCGGGCCCAAATCCTGGACAAAGCCACAGAGTACATCCAGTACATGCGCCGGAAAAAACCACACACACCAGCAGGACATCGACGACCTCAAGAGGCAGAACGCTCTCCTGGAGCAGCAAGGTGAGAAGAGGGGGGAATCCCTTGGGAGCCGGGGTTTGGCAGGGGGTGTGTGACACGCATGCCGGAGCTCAGGGACACCGCGTGGTGCCAGCACCAGGGAGGGTGACGCGGGTGGCCTTGCTTTGCAGTGCGTGCGCTGGAGAAGGCCCGGTCGAGCGCCCAGCTGCAAGCCAAACTACCCCTCGACGGACAACAGCCTCTACACCAACCCCAAGGGCAGCACCATCTCGCCTTCGACGGCGGCTCCGACTCCAGCTCCGTTTCGGAGCCCGACCGAGCCGCAGAGCAGGAAGAAGCTGCGCTATGGAGGCCAGTTAGGCCTCCCCCCCCGCGGCCCCCCGCTGCTGTCAGCCGCCCGGCTGCGTAAGGACTCTCTCCCTTCTCTCGTAGAGGCTCTCGGCGGGACTGCAGCTTCCCAGCCCTCCCCGGCCCCTGTCCCCGCTCTAACCGCGACGGCCCCGGGGGGAGCCGCGCAGGCAGGGCCTCGCAGCGCCCACCCTACAGACTTGGGGGGGGATGCGGGGGTTTGGGAGGGGGGCCAGGAGGAGATGCCCACCCCCCCGTCACCCTCCCACAGCTAGCGAGCCCCTCTTCCCCTCTCCCTTCTGATTTTATATGAGCATTTCTATTTATACACCCGGGGACCCACGGCAGTCCTGAGCTGAAGGGGTGAGGCTGTGCAGGGAGGTGGGCAACCCCCACCGCTGGCCCTGATACGTCCCCTCCCCCGCCCCCCCAAAAAAAGGCTGGGCCCCGCGGGAGCTGCGCCTGCCCTCCCCCCCCTCCCTTCCTCTCCCCAGGCGAGAGTTGGGGGGGTCCTCGCATATTTATTTTCTGCGTGTGCAATTCCACCTGCCCCAGCGCCTGCGAGAGAAGGGGGGGGGAAACAGCACCCCACACCCCCCTCCTCCACCTCAGGGGGGGGACCGGGCTGGGTGTTCTGCCCTTCCTCCTTCCCCTCCCTCATCCCCCTCCCCAAAACGCCTCTCCCGGCCCTTCCCCACCTCCGTGGCATTTCTGATCTCTAGTGCCCCGTCCCTGCCACCCGTTAGGTGTGTCCCCCCCCCCCCATACACCCCTCAGTCCCCTTTTGATGCCATTCATTCCTCGGATCTAAGGTATGTTGTTACATACTGCCCAGAGGTTGTCTTGCAAGTTTAAGGCTTCCCATTACTATAAGATCTATAAATAATAAAAAAAAAAAAAGAAAAAAAAAGAGAAAAAAAAAATAATCCACCAACTTAATTTTATCCTTCCCCCGTGGTAGCACGTGTGTGTTCTTGGGGCCAGGAGGGGAGGTGGCACCCGGACAAGCTCCCGGCGAGGGCTGGAAACAGCCCGAAATCGGTGTCCACCTCCTGCCCCCCACGTCCCCAGGGCCACCGGTGGTGGCACGGCGGCAGGTCGGCAGCGCCCCCCGTGCCCTCCCCCGCGCACTAGGAGACGGCGGGGTTGTCTGTTCGGATTTATTGATGCCAAAAGCTCTGCCGTGTCCCCGTGTCCCCCTCTGCCAGCTCTCGAGGGGTGGGGGGTGGTGGGAGCGGTGGCAGGGGGGGCAGCGGGACGCCCGGCCGGGAGCTGGTGGCCACGGTGACCACGGGGCAGGCCGGTTTTTGGTATTGCTAGCACCCTGAGACCTCGCTCTGCCCGTCCGTGTGCCGAGATGCCGCGGTGGCTCCCCCGCCGGCGCCGGAGCAGGGCTACTCCGCACAGTCTGGGGGTCCCTAATCGGCAGCGGCCGCCGGCTCCAGGCTGGGCACGGGCTGCTGCAAGAAATGCATCACCGCTCGCGTCACCTTTTCGGGCCCGATGTTGTAGACGGGGTGGGTGGCCTGCTGTGAGAGAGAGAGGGGCAAAAAAAAAGAGGAGGTTAATGCCGGTTTTGGCGTTGCGGAGGACGGGCAGAAGCCACCGGCTCAGCCTTTGCTTGTCCTCGGCGGCTCACGGCGATGCCCGGTACATACCAGGCAGTTCTCGGGGATGCCCAGGACCGTTTCGTGGTGGAGGTCGCCGCTGCCGAAGTGCTGAGCGATGGCCAAGCCGCTCAGGCAGTAGCAGGTGTGGTAGAAATCCCGGGACCTTGCAGGCAATGGAGAGAGGGGGGAAGGATATTGGGGTGCTGAGCCGGGGGGTCCGGGGCACCCGAGGAGCCCCCGCCGGCTCCCACCGCCCCATCCCTGAGCTGGTACGCACTTGCCCGGCTTGTCAAGGAGCCCTCCGGCCGGGCACTGGCAGCACAGGAGGATGTATTCCTGCAGCGCCAACTGATCAAACATCCAACGCCTCATGCTGAGCGCCGCGTCGCCTGGAAGGGGAAGGAGGTGAAATGGAGGAGGCAAAAAACACCACCACCACCACCACCAGCAGCAGGAGCCGTCCCGCACACCCCGGGGGAACCGGCGAGGCGTTTACCCGGCACACGGTCCGGTCTTGCTGCCAAAAAACCCACGGGGAAGCACAAATTGCCCCCGAAACTCAGCGGGGATGTGGGGACAACCCCAGCCCGAGTTACGCTGCACTTTTTGTCCCCTCGCTGAAACACCTTCATCCCCCCCCCGCCAAGGGTGGTTTTGGGGGGGAGGAGGAGGAAGCCGGGAGCCCCCCTGTCACGGCCGACCTCACCGCTGGCGTGGAGGGCCCGGTGGAGCAGCGGCAGGAGGCCGGCCTGCCAGAAGGAGTAGCAGCCGTCCACCAACTTGTTGCAGCGACCCTGGAAGCCGCCCCTCGAAGCGCATCTGCCGGCTGGTCACCAGTGCTGCGCGGGACGGAGAGGAGCCCGGTGGCAGCGCGAGGATAAGGACGTCACCCGGCATCGCCGACCGGCTGAGAACTCCCCTGCGCCGGGAGAGCCGCGTGTGCCGCACGCAGGGCGCCACTCACCAGCAAACTCCGGAGGTTGAGCAGATGTTCCTCCCTGAGGATGACCAAGGCGGCCATGCCGCAGAAGGTGTACCCGCCGTGCGCCTCCATCCCCGGCACTCCGCCGATGCCGCCCTCCCAGTTCTGGCACCTGGACGGGGCAGCGGGGTCAGGACGGCACCGAGGGCCACGGAACCTCTCCCCGTCACCCGTCCCCCGAGGTGGGACCCTTCGCTCTCACCTGGCGATCCACTTGGCCGTCCCGGCGAAGAGCGCGGGCGTGAGGAGGTTGGTCAGTGAGGCCACGGAGGCGGCGCAGTAGGCGCTCCTGCAGGAGACGGGGGCCTCAGTGCCGCCGCACCAGCTCCCCGCCGTGACACCCAGCCGGTCGGGGAGCACGGTAGAGCCGTTCCCCCCCCCAAAAAACCCATCACCCATCACCGCGAACCCCACCTGAACGTCCACCTCGCCGCCTTCGTGCATGAGGAAGGAGCCATCGGGCTGCTTCAGCGAGTGGAGGTACTCCAGCAGCTTCTTCCTGCGAGAGCCGGCAGGGCTGCGAGGAGGTGGGGGGGGGGGAACACGCGTCCTGCCCCCCCCTCCCTGTCCCCAGCCCCGCACCGGCCGGCCAGACCCCCCCACCTCCGACCCCGCAGCACCACTGGCGGTACCCTGTCGATGACGCCGAACGCCTCCTCGGTGCCGATGATGCAGAGCGTGTTGACAGCGGCGTAGGTGGGGGCGAGGTGGGGGTATTGGCCGGGACCCCCCCCCCGAAACCGCCCTTGGGGCTCTGGCAGCGGCTCAGGAACTGGCAGACACTGGGGAGGGGGGGGGAACACCCAGGGTGAGGGTGGGGAAGGGGCTCGGTGCTCCCCGGCACCCGGTGGGGTGATATTTCCCACCCGGGTGGGGGAGACCCCCTCATCGTCCCCCCCACCCCCACCATCCTCAGCTCCACGGTGGGACGGGGACCACCCCAGCACCGGTTCCCCCCCTGCCCCACGCCAAGGTCAAAGACGGGGGTTTATCTCTCCCCCCCCACCATCTCCGTCCGTCACAAGAGCGATGCCGCAAGAATAGGCGGCATTGACGGCCGCCGGGCAGACAAAGCGCTCCTTTGGTCCCCGCCAGCGCGCGGGGACAGCGGGAGGTGGCACCTCCGGCATCACGCGGGCGGCCCGCGGGGGCCACAGCCGGGTCGGCGGTTGGGTGTCCATGGGTGGGGGGGGGGGGTGTGGTGTCCCACACACGCACAGGTGCGGTTTCCCCCCCCCCACCACCAGCTCTCACCGCGCCGGTGCCATCACCGTGCCGGTGCCACTTACTCGGAGGCGACGGAGTCGGGAATGGGCTCGTCCAGGCAGCTCCAAACTGTGCAGGATCCAGTAGCAGAGCCAGGGGGCGGCTGGCGTCCAGACACTGCGGGGACCAGAGGGGACAGTCAGGGTGGCACAGAGCAGGCAGAGCTCGGTTACAACGCAGTACAGGCAGGAAAACCGCCCCGGAGCTGCCTGCTCTGGAGCATCACCCGCGGGGGATGAGAGTGACCCGAGGGGACACAAGGAACCCAGGGACGGCGGTGACAACCGCGGCAGCAGCCCTGGGGCGAGGAGTTTGGCCCTGGCCGGAGGGCAGAGCAGGGAACCGGCAGCGCCGGTACCTCGTAGGCTGCGGAGAGCTGCCGGAGACCTCTCTTCAGGTAATGGAAAGTGCTTCTCCCGCTGCAGGACGAACCTGGAAGAGAGGTAGGGCAGGGCCGGGCCGGCAAAGCCCGGCGCGAGGGGACACGAGCCACTTGGCGGTCAGGGCTCGTGGCCCGCAGCAGGGGACAGGATGGCACCCGCGGCCCGGTCTCCGGTTTGGGATGGGGTGGGGGGGGTGTGTTTATTTATCGTTACGGAAAATTTTGGCAGCGGGCACCTACTGGGAGGCGTGGTGCTTGGTCTTGTAGGCGTCGAAGATCTCCTGCAACGATGTCTTTCCACCTTGGTCTGCCGCCGGGCGCAGCGTTGCGGGGGGGGACACGTGGCGGGGAAAGAGCGGGGAGGAAAGGGATAAAGACCACGGTGAGCTCCGGGAAGGATCTCGGGCTCTTCCCAAATATGCCCCCCCCAGCACAGCTCCCAGGCCGGGGGGTATGGAGCACCGTCCGGCGTTGCTTCTCAACCACAGTGGTTTTAGAGGCGGTTTGGTTCATCGCGGGACACCCCCCTGTCCCCCCCCCCGACAGAAAACACCATGGGCCTCCCCCGCTTTCCCGCTAACGCCGGGACAGGCTGGCACAGCCGGGGAACCCCCCCCCGGATTGAGAAACGCCGCCGTCGCCTTTCACCCCGCCAGGGCCCGTCCCGGCACCCAGGGGAGCGTCGGCAGCGCCGGGGCCGGATCGGGCCCCCCCTGGAGGGAGGGAGGGTGCCGGGGGGGCGCCGGGTCGGCCCCCAGGACCCCCTCGCCCTCCCCGAGGAGGTCCCGGGTGATGGGTGTCAGCCCCCGGTGGGTTTCCATCCCCCGGGAGCCACCGGGGTTGGTGGGGGGGCAGCCCCCCCCCCCCCCCCAAAAAAAGGCCGTGGGCCAGGCGGGTGTGGGGCTGCGTGGGAAGGAATTGGGGCTGGGGTCACGCAGCCCCACGGCACCCCGGGACCCTCAGCGACAGCCCCATGGCACCCTATAACCCAGTCCCACAGCACCCCATAACCCAGCCCCATGGCACCCCATATCACAGCCCCACGGCACCCTCAGCGACAGCCCCATGGCACCCCTATAACCCCGTCCTACAGCACCCCATATCCCAGCTTCATGGCATCCTATAACCGAGCCCCACAGCACCCCATAACGCAGCCTCACGGCACCCCTCCCACCCCAGCCCCATGGCACCCCACATCCCTGCCCCATGGCACCCTATAAACGAGCCCCATGGCACCCTATAAACGAGCCCCATGGCACCCTCCTACCCCAGCCCACAGCACCCTATAACCCCGCCCCATGGCACCCTACCACCCCAGCCCCACGGCACCCCCATAACCAAGCCCCACGGCACCCTATAACCCAGCCCCGCGGCACCCCACACCCCAGCCTCATGGCACCCTACCACCCCCAGCCCCACGGCACCCCACAGCACCCTATAACCCAGCCCCGGGGCACCCCACACCCCAACCCCACGGCACCCCACACCCGGGCCGACCCCCCCCCCCCCACGCCCGGGCCCCCACACCGGGCCCGCCCCGGCCCGCCCGTCCCGCACCTGCTCGGCGGAGGTGGCGGTCCGCAGCCCGTCGTCCCGCAGCCGCCGCCGCCCGCCGGGGAGGGGGGGGAGGCTCCCGCCATGCTGCCGGCGGCTCGCGCCGGCGGGGGGCACCGGGACGACGGCTGGCCGGGCGGGGGACACTCGGCCCCCGCCCCTCGCCCCCGCCCCTCGCCCCGCCCCGCCGCCGCCCGGGCCCAGCGCGCATTGCGCGGCGGAGCCGGCGGGGGAAGGCGGGCGGGAGGGGGAGCGCCGCTGCGCCGCGCGTGGCGTCACCCGCGGCTGTGACGTCATGCCGGGCTTACCTGAGCGCCGCGCCGCCCTGCGTTTATAGCGTCACTGCGGCGCGTCATCGGCGCTGCCGGGCTGCATCCTTGGCCGCTGGCGGCAGCGCGTGGCGTCCTGGCGGTGCGGCAACCACGTCATGGCCGCGCTTGTGTTGCATCATCAGTGCGGTGCACTGTTGCATCATCGCACCGCGGCCACTGCTTGGCCGCTGCGCGGTGTCGCATCGTCACACCGCAGGGCTGCATCGTGGCATCGGAGCGCTGCGTCGCGGCATCGGAGTGCTGCGTCGCATCATCACACCGCCACACTGCATCACTGCCACGTGGTGCTTGCATCATCACGCTATACCGCGGCCGCGTCATGGCACTGCAGCGCCTGTATCGCGTCATCACACCGCGGCACTGCATCCCTGGACCGCGGTGCCGTGTCGCATCATCCCCCATGGCACCGCATCAACGGCTCTGTGCCGCGCCGTGCCCATGCGCGGCGGCGCTGCCTGGCGGCAAGGGCTGTCCCGCCATGGCGGTGCGCAGGCCGCGGCGTCACGGCTGTGGTGCCACCTCTCTGCATCGCCACGCCGGCCTCTTCGCCGCCGTGCTGCACCGTGTGCCATGCCGCTGCGCCACGCTGCCCTGCCGCAGGCCGCGCTGTCCCCCCGGCACCGCACCCAGCACCTACGGCCACACTGCCCGCGGTGCCCTGCTCTGCCCCGGGGAACCCCCAGCCCCCCGGCCCTGGGGACATCCCGGTGTCCCCCTGGGTGTCCCCCCCCCGTCCCTCCGTGGGGGTCCCCGGGTGCAGCTCCATCTGTCACCCCGCTGTCCCCTGCCGCACCCCCGGCTCTTCACCCCTGTGCCCCCCACTCTCTCCTTGGGGGGGGGTGTCCCTGGTGCGTCCCCAGATGTCCCCTCCCCACATTCCCCAGTGCGTCCCAGCGCGTCCCCTGCTCCATCCCCTCTGCTCCCCTCCATACCCTGAGCATCTCCCGCTGTCCCCACCCGTGTCCCCCTGCCCCATCCCCTGCGTGTCCCCCCCAGTGCCCCTGAGCATCTCCCGCTGTCCCCACACCCGTGTCCCCCCTGCCCCATCCCCTGCCGTGTGCCCCCCAGTGCCCCTGAGCATCTCCCGCTGTCCCCACCCGTGTCCCCCTGCCCCATCCCCTGCGTGTCCCCCCAGTGCCCCTGAGCATCTCCCGCTGTCCCCAACAGTGTCCCCCCGGTGTCCCTGAGCATCTCCTGCTGTCCCCAAGTGTCCCCTGCTGCACCCTGGCCGCCCCCCCCCCCCGACTCTGCATCCCCCCGTGTGTCCCCCTTGGGAGCGTCTCCCGCTGTCCCCACCACTGTCCCCCGCTGCACCCCCTGTGTGTTCCCTGGTGTCCCCAAGCATCTCCCAGTGTCCCCTCCGGTGTGTCCCCTGTGTGTGTCGTCGTCCCCCCCCCCCCCGCCAGTTCCCCACAGCATTCCCCGGTGCATCCCCGGTGTTCCCACACGTCCCCCAGAGCAGCTCCCGGTGTCCCCCCGGTGCATCCCTGGAGTCACCCCCCTCCCCGGTACATCCCTGGTGTTCCCCCCCGGTGACCAAAACCATCTCCCGGTGTCCCTCCGGTGCACCCCCCGCGTTTCCCCCCTCCCCCGGGTTCCCCAGAGCATCCCCGGTGTCCCCCTCCCGGTGCCCCAGATCACCTCCCGGTGCCCCCCCCCCCCGGTGCATCTCCAGTGTCCCCCTCCCGGTGTCCCCCCGGTGCATCCCCGGTGTCACCCCCCCTCCCCCGTTCCCCACAGCATCCTCCGGCTCATCCCCCGTCTCCCCCTCCCCGGTGCCCCAGATCACCTCCCGGTGCACCCCACCCCGGAGCATCCCCCGGTGCATCCCCGTCTCCCCCTCCCTTTGCCCCCCCCTCCCCGTTCCCCAGAGCATCCCCCGCGTCCCCCTCCCGGTGCCTCAGTTCACTCCCCGGTGCATCCCCCGGTGTCATCCCCCTCCCCGTTCCCCACAGCATCCCCCGGTGCATTCCCCCGGTGCATCCCCCGGTACATCCCCCCTCCTCCTCCTCCCTCCTCCTCCTCCTCCTCCTCCGCGCCCCCCCTCCCCCGCCCCGCGCCCCGCCCCGCTGCCAGCCCGGCGCGGCGGCGGCTCAGCGCTCCCGGCCGCCCCCGGTAACGGCGGCAGCGGCGGCCGCGGCCCGGCCCGCCATGGCCAAGCAGTACGACGTGCTGTTCCGGTTGCTGCTGCTGGGGGACTCCGGTGTGGGCAAGACCTGCCCTGCTCTGGCCGCTTCACCGGACAACCAGTTCCACCCCGCCCACATCTCCACCATCGGTACCCGCCGCACCGGAGCGCGGGGGGGGGGGGGGGACGGGGACACGACGAGGGGGAGCTGCCGGCAGCGGCGGCAACCGGGAGAGCGGGGGGAAACGGGGGAACCGCGGGGAGGAGAGGCAGCGGGGGGAAGCGGGAGCGCTGGGGGGACCGCGGCACGGGGAAGCGGGAGGACCGGGAAACCGTGGGGACCGGGGAACCGGGCAGCCGCGGCACCGGGGAAACCGGGAGCACCGGGCAGCCGCGGCACCGGAGAACCGGGCAGCCGCGGCACTGGGGTAACCGGGGAACCGTGGGCACTGGGAAACCGTGGGTAGCGGGGGGCACCGGGCAGCCGCGGCACCGGGAAACCGTGGGCACCGGGGAACCGGGAGAACCGGGCAGCCGCGGCACTGGGGGTACCGGGGAACCGTGGGTACCGGGGCACCGGCAGCCGCGGCATCAGAGAACCGGGCAGCTGCGGCACCAGGGAACCGGGAGGACCAGGGAACTCGGGAGCATGGGCACGGGGTATGGGAAAACCGTGGGCACCGGGAGAACCGGGGGTACTGGGCAGCTGCAGCACCGGGGAATGGGGAACCGGGGGCACCGGGGAACGGAAAAAACCATTGGCACCGGGAGCACCGGGCAGCCACCACACCAGGGAACCGGGGAAACCCTTGGGCACCGGGGAAGTGAGGAGCCATGGGCACGGGGAACGGGGAACCGGGAGCACCAGGCAGCCACAGCATCGGGGAACCGGGAGCACCGGGGAACGGAAAAAACCATGGGCACCGGAGCACTGGGCAAGCTGCCGCACCGGGGAACCGTGGGGCACCGGGGAATTGCGGTCTGTGGGCACCGGGAAATGGGAAAACCGTGGACACCGGGGAGCCCTGGCACCAGGAGCACCGGGCAGCCGTGGTACCGGGGAACTGGGGAGCACGGGCAGCCACAGCATAGGGAAATTGGGGAAACCGGGGGAACCGGGAAACCGGGCAACTGGGGAGCCGTGGCACCGGGAAACTGGGAGCACCGGGCAGCCGTGGTACAGGGGAACCGGGAAACCGGGGCCACCGGGGAGCCAGAGAGCTGGGGAACCGGGGGAATGGGGCAGCCCTCGGCACCGGGGAACCGGGAAACTGTGGGCACTGGAGAGCTGCGGCACCGGGGAACCGGGGAAACTAGGGCCACCAGGAAGCTGTGGCACTGGGGAACCGGCATCACCGGGGAGCCACGGCACCGGGAAAGCGGGGGGACTGGGGAACCGGGCGTACTGGGCAGCCACAGCACTGGGGAACTGGGAAACCGGTAACACCGGGCAGCCACAGCACCGGGAAACCACGAGCATCAGGGAGCTGTGGTATGGGGGGAACTGGGGGAACCGGGGAGCCACAGCACGGCGAAACCGGGGCCACGGGGAGCACCCGCCCGGCAGCGGGGCCGCGGCCAGCACCCACGCGGTGACCCGGCACCGGGGCCTGCCAGGCCTGCCACCGGCACCGGGCGGCTACCGCAGCACCGGGCCACGGTGGGGCTGCAGCTCCGGCACCGGGTGGGCACGGGTGAGCGCCGGCAGCCGGTTTGGCAGCACGGCGTGACTTGGGGTGGGCCAGGAGAGGGTGAGGGGACCCGGGGGGGGGGGGGGGACGGGACGACACCCCGGTGACAGCAGCACCCGTGCCACCCCGTAACCTCTCCCCTCCCCACCGCAGGCGTCGACTTCAAGATGAAGACCATCGAAGTGGACGGCATTAAGGTGCGGATACAGATCTGGTGAGTGCCCGGGGGAGGGGGAAGGATTTGGGGGGCGGGGGATGAACCCCACTCCCAACCCCGCGCTGGGGATAGGGGGGGGGGGCTGAGCCCTGACCGACTCGTGCCGCTGGTGGCGGCGTGACCCGTTCTCCCCGGCCGCAGGGACACGGCGGGCCAGGAGCGGTACCAGACCATCACCAAGCAGTACTACCGGCGGGCGCAGGTACGGATGCGGGGGGGGTCCAACGCGCAGGAGAGGGGAAACTGAGGCACGGGGGGGGGGTGTCAATGGCCACCCCCCACCACCACCTCCCGCAGGGCATCTTCCTGGTGTACGACATCAGCAGCGAGCGCTCCTACCAGCACATCGTGAAGTGGGCCAGCGACGTGGACGAGGTGGGGATGCAGGGGTGGGGGGGACACGGAGGGGGGGGGGGGAGGGCCCCCCCCCTGCCCCCTCACGCCGCCCCCTCCTCCCCAGTACGCACCCGACGGCGTCCAGAAGATCCTCATCGGGAACAAAGCGGACGAGGAGCACAAGAGGCAAGTGGCCAAAGAGCAAGGGCTGCAGGTGAGCGGGGGCTGGCGTGCGCCCCCGGGGGGGGCCAGGGCCCCCCCCCTGCACCCCCCAGCATGGCCAGGGACCCCCCCCCCAAGCCTCCCCAGCACCCCCAACAACCCTCCTGCACTCCTCCCTGCGTACAGGGACCCCCTTGAACCCCCCCTCCCAGTGTGTCCAGGGACCCCCCCCCCCGCACCCCCAGCATGGCCAGAGACCCCCCCAAGCCCCCCCTGCACTCTCCAGTACCCCCAACAACCCTCCTGCAGCCCTCCCTGGGTCCAGGGACCCCCTGAACCCCAAACATTCCCAGTCCTGTCCCCCCCCCCAGCCTGGCCAGGGACCCCCCCCACCCTCCTGCAGTCTCTATAGCCAGGGGACCCCCCCCCTGCACCCCCAGCATGGCCAGGGACCCCCCCCCCGAGCACCCCCAACAACCCTCCTGCAGCGGGACCCCCCTGAACCCCAAACACCCCCAGTCCTGTGTCCCCCCCCAGCCCTGGCCAGGGGACCCCCCCCCACCCTCCTGCAGTCTCTATAGCCAGGGACCCCCCCCTGCACCCCCCAGCATGGCCAGGGACCCCCCCCCCCCCGAGCCTCCCCAGCACCCCCAACAACCCTCCTGCACTCCTCCCTGCGTACAGGGACCCCTTGAACCCCCCCTCCCAGTGTGTCCAGGGACCCCCCCCCCGCACCCCCAGCATGGCCAGAGACCCCCCCAAGCCCCCCCTGCACTCTCCAGTACCCCCAACAACCCTCCTGCAGCCCTCCCTGGGTCCAGGGACCCCCTGAACCCCAAACATTCCCAGTCCTGTCCCCCCCCCCAAGCCTGGCCAGGGACCCCCCCCACCCTCCTGCAGTCTCTATAGCCAGGGACCCCCCCCTGCACCCCCAGCATGGCCAGGGACCCCCCCCCCGAGCACCCCCAACAACCCTCCTGCAGCGGGACCCCCTGAACCCCAAACACCCCCAGTCCTGTGTCCCCCCCCAGCCTGGCCAGGGACCCCCCCCACCCTCCTGCAGTCTCTATAGCCAGGGACCCCTAAACTCCCCCCCCCCAGTGTGTCCAGGGACCCCCCCCGAGCTCCCACACCCCCCAGTGAGTCCAGGGACCCCTCCACAGTGCCTGTGCACCCCAAAGGCTGCTCTTAAGCCTCTCTGTTCCCCCCCAAAACCCCCCCCAAAGTGCCCTCCCCCCCGCCATGGGACACCGTACTCAGTGTGCAGCACTGGGGGACGCCCCTATGCCGGCACCCGCCCGCCTTGGGTTCCACCATGGGCAGCACAGCTTGTCCGTCCATCCGTCTGTCTGTCCGTCCATGCCTGGCTGTGCCCGTGCTGACAGAGGAGGGGGGGTCCGGGGGTGGTGACACCCCCCACCCCCAAAATTCCCGGTGTTGCCGGCGGCCCCTCGCCCTGCAGCTGGCCAGGGAGTACGGGATGGACTTCTACGAGACCAGTGCCTGCAGCAACCTCAACATCAAGGAGGTGCGGGGAGGTTGGGGGGGTCAAGGGGGGGGGGCCTGGGGTGTGGGGGGGTCCCCCAGCTCACCTCTATCCCCCCCCTTTTCCTCTCCCGCAGTCCTTCACGCGGCTGACGGAGCTGGTGCTGCAGGCGCATCGCAAGGAGCTGGAGGGTCTGCGGGGCCCCCCCCGCGCCCCCACCTTGGCCCGTCTGGAGGAGGACGAGCAGCAGCCCCCCGGGAACGAGGACAGCCCCAGAACCTGCTGGTGTTGAAGCCTGGGTGTTGTTCCCCCCCCTCCCCGCCCCCGACACCCCCCACCCTCTCCCCGGCTGTGTTTTGGGGGGGCACGGCGGGTGCGGGACTGGGGCAGCCCTCATAAAGGTGGGGGGGGGAGTGGGGTGACACGGGACCCCCCCTCCTGGGGATGGTGGGGGGCCGGGCAGGCTTCACGGGGGTGCCCCCCACCCCGGTACCCGTTCTCCCCCTCGGTGGGTGGGGTGGGGGGGTACTATGGGTGCTCTGTGCCCACCCTGTGCCCATGGGACCCCCCCCCCCCCCCGGTTTTACACACACACACACACACACACACACACGGTTTGCAGAATAAAGGTGATGCTGGAGGTGGCCACTGGCTCATGCGCTGCCGTGGGGGGGGGGGCTGCGGGCATGGTGGCACGGTGGCAGCGTCCCACCGGAGCCCCCCGCGCCGTGGGGCAGCCGCGGCGGCAGAGCCGGGCCACGGCAACCCGAGCGGTTATCAATAATTGAGGCCGTTCCGGGGCCGCGGGGACGGTGTCCCCTTTCCAGGCTGGGGGGGACCGGTGCCCGGGGGGACATCGTGACGGCGGGGCGCCGTGCCTGCCACCGCTGGGGCTGTCGGCTCGGGCACAGCTGCGGGAATGGCTCCATGGGGACGCAGGGGCTGGCCCTGGCAGGGACAGGGACATCGTGGGCACTGGGATGGGTGGGTGAGCACTGGGATGGGTGGGTACCAGGATGACGGTGGGTACCACAGCAGATGGGGACCAGGGTGGATGCCGGCACTGGGACCAGTGGACACCGGGACTGGTGGACACTGGGGGGGAAGGCAGCAGGCACCGGGATGACGCGATGGTGGCGATGCCAAGGCGGCCCCGGGGAAGGAGATGCACTGGGGCACCCATTCCTCCCATCGCCCACCCACGTCTGAGTCGCCGCCTCCACCCCGCGCAGCGCCAGCTCCCGGAGTCCCGTTATTTCCTGACTGCCCCGGTTGTCCCCAGCCCTCGGGGACAGCCCGTGCCGGGCTGGAGGTGCCGAGCCCCCACGGCATCCCACAGCTCGCGGGCACGGCGAAGAGCAGTCGTGCTGTGCCGTGCCGCACCGCGCCGCGCCATGAATTATTGAGGCAGGTAGGAGCATCGCCTTGGCCCCGTGCCACCCGCGCCCTCCCCACCGCCCTTGCGCGGGTGCCAACGGGTGGGATGGGTGGGACGGCTCCGGTTTCCGCCAAGTCACGGCCAGGCGAGGAGACCTTTGGAGCCGGCGGCGTCACGTGGGTGCCGAGCAGCCCTTAAGGTGCGCCGCCGGGCACGCGGGGAAGGCAGACGCGCGCCCGCAGCCATGACCGTCCCCATCGCCAAGTCCTTCTACGACCTGAGCGCCACCTCCTTGCAGGGGGAGAAGGTGGATTTCAACGTTTTCCGGGGCCGCGTGGTCCTCATCGAGAACGTGGCATCCCTCTGAGGCACCACGGTGCGGGATTACACCCAGCTCAACCAGCTGCAAGCCCGCTACCCCCGGCGGCTGGTCGTGCTGGGCTTCCCCTGCAACCAATTTGGCTACCAGGTAAGTCCCCCGGCGGCCACCGCGGTGCCCGGCAGCGGGTGCGAGGAGGGGAGGGGGGGGAAAAAAACCCCACAGCACGGCCCCGGCTTTCTCCTTCCCCGCCGCAGGAGAACGGCACCAACGAGGAGATCCTCAACAGCCTGAAGCACGTACGGCCGGGGGGCGGCTTCGAGCCCAACTTCACCCTCTTCCAGAAGTGCCAGGTGAACGGGCAGGACACCCACCCCGTCTTCGCCTACCTGAAGGCTCACCTACCCGCGCCGGCCGACGAGCCGTCACACCTGATGACCGAGCCCCGTTTCATCACCTGGAGCCCGGTACGGCGTTCTGACATCTCCTGGAATTTCGAGAAGTTCCTGGTGGGTCCCGAAGGGGAACCTTTCCGGCGTTACAGCGCCCGTATGCCCACCGCCCAGCTGGAGCCCGACATCCAGCGCCTCCTCAAGCTGGCCAAGTAGGTCCAGCTCCGGCGTGTCCCAACCGCCACCGCCGGTTGCAGCCCCCCCGGGAAAGCTCCAGCTCTCCGCCGGGTGACAGCCCCCTCCGAAACCGCCACGGGGAGGGGGCTCGATGGGGGCAGAGGGATGGAGCCACCGGGGTGGCGCGAGGCCGGTGGCAATAAAGGAGCCGGAGGGAGCGTGCCTGCGTCCGCGTGGTTTTTTGGGTGAGTTGGGGTTGCGGGGCAATAGCGGGGGGGGTGCTGCCGTGGGGTGCCAGATTCAGGAAACGGTGGTGAAGGGACGGAGCGGTGCCAAGCCGGCAGCAACCGGCTCCCCGCCGGCCTCGCTGGGGCTGGGTGCCAACCGCGGCACCCCACCCCAAGGTTGTGATTTTTTGGCACCCGGTTCCTTCCCGCCCCGGGAAACGCGCATTCCCCCGGCGGGGCAGGGCTGGGTTACGCACCCCAGGGAAATGGGCCCCTGGGGGTGGGGTGCAGTGACCCCCCCCCCGACACACACACGAGCTCCACGCAGTCCCCGGGGGGAGCAAAAATAATTAAGTCACTTCTCAGCAAGGGTTTGGGAAGAGCGCTGGTGAGCAGGGCCCGCTCTGGGATGCCGGGAAGGGCCGGATCCGCTACAGGGGGAGGAATCCCGCAGGTTCCCGGGAAGGGAAAAGCCCCCCCCCCTCATCCCTGCGTCAGCCCCCAATACCCTTCAACAGTTATGGGGTGTCCAGGGGGGTGAAACCCACCCCAAAGCGCTCCTGCCCGCACCACCAACTGTTAACACATCACATTTATTGCCCCCACACACATGGGCTCCTGAGGCAGGATGGGGCGGGCGCTCTTTTGGACCCGTTTTGGGGGTGACGACACGCCGGGCCCCCTTCACATCTTCAGCACAAGGTGGGGGGGCTCAGGCTGCGGTGCTCCACCCCATCCCTGCAGCCGACGTCGGAGCCGCAGGGCAGCGGGCACGGCTGGGCTGCCGCCGGGCGCGTGGGAGCATCCGGCATCCACCACATCCAGGCTGGAGGTTTGGAGAAGAGAATCGTGTAAGGGAGAGTGCTGTCGCCGTGCCGGGGATCTCCCAGCGCCGCGGCTCTGCACGGTGGGGAGCGGGGAGGGAGGTGCTGGGGCAGGCAGGGATTCGTGCCGGGATACAAACCGGCTTCAGAAGAGCGGGGTCATCTGGCGCGGGTCGTCGGGCAGGATGCTGATGGAGTCCTCGGCGCGGCCACAGAGCAGACACAGCATGGTGTACTCCTGCGGCGGGACAGGAAAGGTGTCGGGGGGGCTGCCATAGCCGCGCTCTGCCACAGCCCCACTCCGGGCACAGCCAGGGAAACCGGAGCCGGAGCCGGCACCTGATCCTCGATTGCAATCAGACCGGGGGGGGATCTCGTTTCGTCCCCCAGGATGAGCCCCACCGGCTCCCCCGAGCCCATTTTCCAGCATTTAGCTGCTGCATAGGAAATGTGCCAGGCAGGAGGGCCGGCAGAGCCGCGGCGCCCCTCACCACGCAGACACGTTTCGCCGCTCCGGGCCACGCACACCACTGACATTCCCAAGCAGGGGCTGCGCAAGAGGCGAGAGGCGAGGTGGGCCGCCCCCTACAAAGCAGTGGCTAGTGCCAGGGGGCTCCAGGTAGCCCTGAGCACAGGGATGTGGCTCTGAAGCCTTCGAGGTCGGCACCACGGCTGCCAGGACAGGCGGGAATCAACAGGGCTGCCCACGGCAGGGTGGGTCTGGAGACCCGGCGGCAGAAGAACAGCCCAAGGCTCAACTTAGGACATCTCTGAAGCTGGAAGGGGGTTGTGGGGGTGGCAAACCACTGCCCTGGGCGTACCTGGTAGTCATCCACCACGCTGAAGGTGTACTCATGGCGCGCGATGAGGTGGTGGCAGTTCTTGCACAGGTCTGCGGAGGAAAGAGGAGAGCGGGTGAAGGGGCTGAGGGCACACGGCTGCTCCCAACCCCGCGCCATTCCCCTCCCCAATCCCCGCAGCCCCTTGGGGACGAGCCCCCACCCTCCATGACTGTCCTCATCCCCTGGGGCATGAGCACCACACACACACACACACACACACACACACAGAGTCCCCAGGGTGGGTCCCAGACCATCAAACCCCCCAACCCCCCCCAGCAGCTCCCTCACACTCCCCCCACCCCAAACCTTGAGATTCCCCCCCCCGTGCATCAACCCCCCAGCTCCTACCCCCCAAAAGAGCATCAATCACACCCTCCCCGGCCACCTCCGCCCCCCTCCCACCCCCCCCAGTACCGGGCCCCCAAATCTCCCCCCCCAATGGGTTAATACCCTCCCTCAGGCTCCCCCCCCCCCCCGACCCCCAGCCCCTCCCAGGCCCCAAAAGTCCCCTCCCCCAGCCCTCGGGGGTGTGTGTGTGTGTGTGTGTCTCCCCGTCCCCGTCCCCGTCGCACGGTCGTAGGTGACGATCTCGTCCCCGCCGTGCAGGCCGGCGGCGCGGTTGCCGAGCAGCACGAAGTCCCGGCGGCCGCACTGGGCGCACCCCACGAAGTTGAGGAGGAAGGAACCGCCCTCCAGGCAGGTGGTGCCCTAGGGCGGCAACACACGGCTGGCACCGGGGACCGGCACCGGGGCCGCTACCGGGCCCATCCCGGGCCCGGCCCGGCGCGGCGCGGCCTTACCCGCTCCGGGTACTCGGTGCCCACGCAGCCCCCGCACATCGCGCCGCCGCCGCCACGCAGATCTCGCGAGACTTCCGCCGCGGAAGGGGCGGGGCTTCAGCGCCGTGGGCGGGGTGCAGGCTGTAGTCCCGCCTTGTGGGCGGGGCTTTAGAGAGTGGCAGGGGCGTTGCTGGGCGGGGTTTGGCCGGGGGTGGGCGGGGTTTGGCCGGGGGTGGGCGGGGTTTGGCCGGGGGTGGGCGGGGTTTGGCCGGGGGTGGGCGGGGTTTGGCCGGGGGTGGGCGGGGTTTTGGCCGGGGTGGGCGGGGTTTGGCCGGGGGTGGGCGGGGTTTGAGCCGGGAGGGCGGGGCTAACGGCAGCCCCCGCCCCGGGCAGAGTTAAGATGAGGCGGACCCGGAGCTGTCCGTCCCCCCCCCTCCCGGGGCTGTGTGTCCGTCCCTGTCCCGTTCCCCTCCCGGGAGCACTGACTGGAGTCCCCCGGGCTGGTGGGGGGCATGTGGGACTAGCTGAGGGCAAGCAGGGCTAGTTGTGGGGGTGCCTGGGCTAGCTGGGGGTATCCAAGGCTAGCCAGGGGTACTTGGGGCTAGTGGGGGGACACCTGAGCTAGTGGGGGGACACCTGGCAGTATCTGTGGAGTACCTGGGGCGAGCTGGGGGACACCGAGGGCTAGTGGAGCACACCCAGGGCTAGCTGGGAGATGCCTGGGACCAGCTAGGGGACATCCGGGACTAGTTGGGAGGTGCCTGGGGCTAGCTAGGGTATACTCAGGACTAGCGGAGGATATCCAGGGCTAGTTGGGAGGTGCCTGGGACTCGTGGGGGACACCCGGGGCTAGTTGGGAGGTGCCTGGGACTAGCTAGGGGACACCCAGGACTAGTTGGGAGGTGCCTGGGACTAGCGGGGGACACCCAGGGCTATCTAGGGACACCCAGGACTAGTTGGGAGGTGCCTGGGGCTAGTGGGGGACACCCAGGATTAGTGGGGGACACCCAGGGCTAGTTGGGAGGTGCCTGGGACTAGTGGGGGACACCCAGGATTAGTGGGAGACATCCAGGGCTAGTTGGGAGGTACCTGGGGCTAGTGGGGGACACCCGGGGCTAGTTGGGAGGTGCCTGGGACTAGCTAGGGAACATCCAGGACTAGTTGGGAGGTGCCTGGGGCTAGTGGGGGACACCCAGGATTAGTGGGAGACATCCAGGACTAGTTGGGAGGTGCCTGGGACTAGTGGGGGACACCCAGGGCTATCTAGGGACAACCAGGACTAGTTGGGAGGCATCTGGGGCTAGCTGGGGGACACCCAGGTTTAGTTGGGAGGTGCCTGGGACTAGCGGGGGACACCCAGGACTAGTTGGGAGGTGCCTGGGGCTAGTGGGGGACACCCAGGATTAGTGGGAGACATCCAGGACTAGTTGGGAGGTGCCTGGGACTAGTGGGGGACACCCAGGGCTATCTAGGGACAACCAGGACTAGTTGGGAGGCATCTGGGGCTAGCTGGGGGACACCCAGGATTAGTTGGGAGGTGCCTGGGACTAGCGGGGGACACCCAGGACTAGTTGGGAGGTGCCTGGGGCTAGTGGGGGACACCCAGGGCTAGTTGGGAGGTGCCTGGGACTAGTGGGGGACACCCAGGATTAGTGGGGGACACCCAGGGCTAGTTGGGAGGTGCCTGTGGCTAGCGAGGGATACTCGAGGAGAGCTGGAGGAGACCTGAGCTGCGGGGGGGGACAGGCAGGGCTAACTGGGGGGGGACCCCCCCAGCCTGTCTGGGGGATGCCCGGGGCTAGCTGAGGGGACCCTCAGGGTCAGCTGCGGTGCGCCCTGGGCTAGCTGGAGGGTGTCCCGGGCTAGTAGGGGGATGGGGGTGCTCGCCGGGAGTTGGGGGGGGGGGCAGCGGGGGCTACTCGCCGGGGGAAGGGGAGGGGACACACACACACAGAGCCCCGACCGTGGCAGCGGGTGGCTGCGCCGCTCCGCGCCCGTCCGGTGCCGGTGGCGGCGGTGCCGGTGGCGGCGGCGGCCGGGGGGGGGCCGCTGTGCTGCATTGCGGGGCGGGCGGTCCGTCCCCGCCCGCCTCCGCCCGACCCTCCCGGGGGGGAGCGGGGCTATCTGGGCCGGGCAGCGCTGCTGGCCCCCGGGCAGGAATGTCCCTGCGCGCCCAGATAATGTTATTTATATCGCGGCGAAGGGCCGCTCCGTTTCCCCCGCCCCGCTCCGGTCCCGGCTCCGGCCCCGGGCCCGCCGCCGCCGCCGCTCGTCCGCCCGCCGCCCCGCTCAGGTGAGAGCCGCGGTCGCTGCCGGCACCGCCGGAGGGTTACCGGGATGCGCCGCCTCCGGGGATGGTGTGGGGAGAACGGGAGGGAGCGGAGGACACCGGGAGGCGCCGCTCCCCGGGGAGAAGCGAGGAGTACCGGGACGCGCTGCCCCCGTCCCGGGGGACACCGGGTTTGGGGTGCAGTACCGGGCACGGTTCTCCCGGTGCTGGAGGAGGGGGGGGGGGGGTGTCTGCGGGCACGGAGCAAAGTTTGGCGGGGGGGCGGAGGGGGCTCAGCACCCCCTTTTTTCCCCTGCCACGGGGGAAGGGGGTGTCCCCCCCCATGTCACCCTGTGTCCCCCATGTCACCCTGTGTCCCCTGGGACTGCTGTCCCCCGTGGGGGGACGTGCGGCTGCCGGGAAGGAGGGGGCGGGTGAGCGGTGGTGACTTTCTGGGGACACCCTGGGGACACTTTCCCTGGGGTGCCAACCCCGAGTGGGGTCCCCACACCGGTTCCTGGGTGCTCCCGGCACCGCCAGACATGTGCCGGTGGGACACAGTGGGCAAGCCGGCTCCGGAGGCATGTTGCCCAGCCCGTTTCGACCACCAGTTTTTAGCAACTGGGGAAACTGGAGTTACTGGGAAGAGTTTTCTGGCTGCTGTGCCCTTGGCCCCCCTTGTCCCAGAGGATGCTCGTGGGCCGGGAAAACTCCTGTGACACCCCAATAAGCTGAGGGCTGCTCGGGGCCGATTTTCCAGTTCCCCTTTCAGCACGGCTTTTGCCTTCGCAAATCTCCAGCTCCCGGAGTCAGGGGATTGTAGTGCCCTTCGCTCCACTGGGTTAAGTCACCAAGGAGCATTTGAGGAGGAGGGAGGCAAAGGAGATCCCTGCAACCCCGGTGGGTGCCGGCACAGCCCCCCAAGGAGTATTTTGCAGCTATTGGGTGTTTTTAGGGTCCCGGCTGGTTGTTTTGGGGTGGGTGAGGAGGCGCAGGGAGGCAGTTCCGAAGAAGGGAGTGGGGCTCGGCCCGCGCCGTGCGCAGGGGAGGCCTATTTATAGCCAAAAATGTCTGTAGAGTGTCAGCACGTGTGCGTGTCGCCACTCGGTGCGCTGGCGGGTTAGGTGACATGGGACAGTCCTGGCACGGCTGGCATCCGCACTGACTCCGGCCCTGGGGAAACCCAAATCTTTGCCCGCTGGGTGACAGCGTAGCCGGGGAGCCGTGGCCGGAGCCGGGCATCATCGGCCGGAGGAGATGTTCCGTGCCGTGCCCAGCGACCCCGTGCCGTGCCAAGCGGCCGTGCCGAGCGGGGCCATCTGCTCCTGGCCCTGGCCCTGCACCTGGGAGGCAGGCGGCTCTCGGGGGGCTGCGGGGATGCCCCCCGCCTCCTGCCCCTTCCCCATGGGGCCGGCCGCACCGGGAGCGTGGCTGACTGCTGATTTGGTGGAGGTGCAAAATAAAAGCATTAATTGGTGAAGCCAAGCAGCCGGGGCAATGCCAGGCACCCCGGGGACTCACCAGGCTGCGGGCAGCAGTGATGAGGCAGCTATTTTGGGGTGTTTTGGGGGACCCCAATGAGGTCCCGCGCACCGGCAGCTGTTGTTTCGGCAGCACACTGCGGCGGGGAGGGCTGAGCTGGGGAAGGGGCTCGAGGGTGCCGCGGGTGGCAGGCACCGAACCGCTGCTCCGGCTGCCCTTGGGGTGCAGGGGGGACCTCGGCAGCGGCACGGTGCCAGCCCCTTGCCGGGAAGTGCTGATTCACGGCGTTGAGCCGCCGGCCGGGGAAGGCGATGCTGCCCCGGCCCCGGCCGGCTGCAGGATGCTCGCAGCGGGGCCGGCACCCCGGCGTTCCCGGCTTTCCTCCCGCCGAGCAAGAGGAATGACAATCCCTGGGCAGCGGGTGTCGGCGGCGGCGTGGCTTTGCCAAACGGGGCTGTTTGGAAGGCGCTGGTGCGGCAGAGGGAGATTTAAAGGGTCGGTGAGCACCCGCGCTCGAAATGCACGCTGGCGGCTCCCTTGGGCCCCACTGTGGCTCGCTTCGGTGCGATCTCCTCCTCCTCCTCCTCCTCGGCTGCTCGCGGCTGTGGTCCCGCTGTTGTGGTGGTGTGGGGGGAGGCCCAACCAGGACCAAGGTGTCCCACTGGCGTGGCAGCGCCGGGCTGTGGCATGCCACAGAGACCCGACACAACTCGGCACACCTAACCCCTTCATGGTGCCCGTGCGGACGGGCTGCCGTTCCTGCGATGTTGGGGTGGGGGGTCCTCCCCCCAAACTGGGCTTTCACCGGGTTTTTTTTGCCGCGGGACAGGAGAGCAAGCCCAGTGCCGGCTGCGCTGGCAGGCAGCAGCACAGAGCCACGGCACGGGGGGCTGCAGGACCCGCTCTTGCATGCTCCTGCACACGCTTGCATGGTCTTGCACGCTCTCATGTGCCTTCTTGCATGTGCTTGCATGCATTCCCATGTCCTTGCTTGCGTGTGCACGCTCTTGCATGTCCTCCCTCGCATGTGTGTGCTTTTGCACGCTCCTACGTGTCCTTGCTCACACATGCATGCTCTGACATGCTTCTGCGTGTCCTTGCTTGCATGCGCATCCTTTTGCACGCTCCTTAATGCTCTTGCAAGCTCTGGCACGCTCCTACATGTCCTTGCTCACACATGCATGCTCTGACATGCTTCTGCGTGTCCTTGCTTGCATGTGCATCCTTTTGCACACTCCTTCATGCTCTTGCACGCTCTGGCACGCTCCTGCATGTCCTTGCTCACATGTGCATGCTCTGACATGCTTCCACACGTCCTTGCTCACATGTGCATGCTCTGGCACACTCCTTCATGCCCTTGCACGCTCTGGCACACTCTTGGCGTGCAAGCCGGCTCCCCGGCCAAGGCCCTGCCTGCGCAGCGGCGATTAGGGTGCGGAGACGGGGCCCAGCCCAGCCCTGCTGGCCCTGATAAAGCTCCTCTCCCCACCGATGGCCCGGGGGGTCCCTGGGGGACGGCCACCCCATGGGCTGTCACGGCTCATGGGGACACAAGGGGGTTTGGGGGTCCCCAGGGTTTCCCCCAGCCGCACCGTGCACCCGCGGTCGAGGGCTCCCGGCGGCTCCGGTGTGCCGGGTGGGGGGGTCCCAACCGGGGTGCCGGTGGTGGGGAGTCCCAACCCGTCTCCCCGCACCCCTCGGGTGCCCCCGCAGCCTCCTCCCACCCGGCCACTGACAGCTGCTCGCAGGCATTTTTAGATACCGGCCATGTCCTATCTGTGTCTCAAATGTCCCCGGGGGCGGGTGGCCCCCCCCCGCCCAGTACCGCCGGCAGCTGTCACCCGCTTTCTGCCCTGGGTGCCGGCGAAGCCCCTCCACGGCGCAGGCGTTGGGGTGGGCACCAGCAGCACCCAGGGTTTTTTTTTGGGGTGGGCAATGGACACCCCTGGGGATCTGGCCTGGGGTGCTGGGTGGGCAAGCAGGACCCCGGGTGGGGAAGCGACACCGTAAGTAGCCATCGGCACGGCTCGGCACAGGGCTCCGTGCCGGCAGGGCGAGCCCCGGTGCGTGCAGCACCCAGGTGCCCCCCAACACCTGGGTGGAGGCGAGGTTAAATCCCTCTGAGCTGCTTAACCGGCAGCTCTGAGCCGCAAATCCCCGCGTGCGGTGGGGCCCCGGCGAGCTGCCGCAGTGATGCCGATGCCCACGGCCCCCGCTCTCCCCCAGGGGCCTCTTGCCGGTAGCCGACGGGCACCCGGCCGGGGGACGCCGGGACCATGACCTCGGCAAACGACTACGAGCAGCTGGAGCTGCAGCAGCAGTACAGCCGCATCAACGTCCGCTGGGACGCCTCCGACGATGAGCTGGACAACGACAACAGCTCGGCGCGTCTCTTCGAGCGCTCCCGCATCAAAGCTCTGGCAGGTCAGGGATGGGTCTCGGGTCCCCTCAGTCCTCCCCAGGTTGTCCCTGCCACCGGTGCCACCATGCCCGCTCTCGTTGCAGATGAGCGGGAGGCCGTGCAGAAGAAAACCTTCACCAAGTGGGTGAATTCACACTTGGCTCGCGTCACCTGCCGCATCTCGGACCTCTACATGGACCTCCGGGACGGGCGAGTGCTCATCAAACTGCTGGAGGTGCTGTCAGGAGAGCTTCTGGTAGGACTCCCATCCAGCTGGGGACCCTGGGACTCATGCCATGCCATGCTCCAAGACCTCTGGTGCTCCACCGAGGTTGTTGACGTTGGCGTTGAGCAAGGCTCCACCAGGGTTGGGGTGGCAGCAGCAGTGTCCCCGGGCAGGGGTGGGGGTACCCAGCGTGGAGGGGAGGGTGCTGAGCGCTTTCATGCCCCAGCCCAAGCCCACCAAGGGCCGGATGAGGATCCACTGCCTGGAGAACGTGGACAAGGCGCTACAGTTCCTGAAGGAGCAGCGGGTGCACCTAGAGAACATGGGCTCCCACGACATCGTGGACGGCAACCACCGCCTCGTCCTTGGCCTCATCTGGACCATCATCCTCCGTTTCCAGGTGGGGCTGGGTGGATGCGGGGGTGCCCCTCAGCTCAACACCCCACAGCTCGTTCCCGAGCAGGAGCCCTCCTCTGTGGATGTGCTCTTCCAACCCTGGGATGTCCTTCTGTCCCCAGATCCAGGACATCATCGTGCAGACCCAGGAGGGCCGGGAGACACGCTCCGCCAGGGACGCGCTGCTGCTCTGGTGCCAGATGAAGACGGCGGGGTAGGTGGTGGGACCCACACCCCACCATGCTGGGGTCCAGGGGTGCCTGTAGGGTGACGGTGGTGCCCTGTTCCCGTTGCAGGTACCCCCACGTGAACGTCACCAACTTCACCTCAAGCTGGAAGGACGGGCTGGCCTTCAACGCCCTCATCCACAGGCATAGGTAGGCGACACGGAGGTGGGCACTGGGATGTGCTGGGGTGACAGTGGCACTGGGGGATGTTGCACAGGTGTGTGACCGCTGTCCCACACCCTCTGTCCCCAGGCCTGAGCTGGTTGACTTCCAAAACCTGACCAAATCCAACGCCCGGCACAACCTGGAGCACGCATTCAGTGTGGCGGAGCGGCACCTGGGCATCACCCCGCTCCTTGACCCTGAAGGTGAGGCTGCCACTACCAACCCTCCTGCCTCAGTTTCCCCATTGCACCCTGGGACGTTCCCAGGCCCTGTGGAGGGACAGAGAAGGTTCTACCCCATGGAAGGGGGGTCTGGGTGGGAGCAAGGGGACCTCATGAAGCCGTGGTGGCCCATCACCACTGGGGTGATGTCGGGGCGATGCAGAGGATGGGTCAGGACTGACGCCTCTCGTTCACGCTGGGCAGATGTGTTCACGGAGAACCCTGATGAGAAGTCCATCATCACCTACGTGGTGGCCTTTTACCACTACTTCTCCAAGATGAAGGTGCTGGAGGTGGAGGGCAGGCGTCTGGGCAAGGTAGGGAATGGCGGTGGAGTGGGGTGTTCTGCTGGGGTTCCAGCACCTGGTGCTCACCGCCAACCCCGCTGCAGGTCATCGAGCACGCCAAGGAGACGGAGCGGATGATCGAGGGCTATGGGGGGCTGGCCTCCGACCTGCTCACCTGGATCGAGCAGACCATCGCCTCCCTCAACAGCCGCAGCTTCGCCAACTCCCTGGCCGGGGTGCAGCACCAGCTGCAAGCCTTCAGCACCTACCGCACCGTGGAGAAACCCCCCAAGTAAGTGCCCCTGAGCCCCCCGTGCCCGTGTGGTGGTGATGAGCACCCATGGGTGCCCCGGGCTGAGCTCTCTCCGGGGCAGGTTTCAGGAGAAAGGCAACCTGGAGGTGCTGCTCTTTACCATCCAGTCGCGGATGCGAGCCAACAACCAGCGTGTCTACACCCCGCACGAGGGCCGCCTGGTCTCCGACATCAACCGGGTACGGGGACCATCATGGCAGCCTGGCCGTGTGCTGTACCGCAGGGACACGGGGCTGCTCCCGCGTCACCCTGCGATGTGGGGCAGCTTTTCCCCCGGTATCCCCAAGGGCTTTGCTCCCAAGGCTGTCCTGGGACAGCTCAGGTCCATCTCAGGGCAAGTCAAGTCCATCTCATGCAGCAGTTCAGGTCCATCCCAGGGCAGATTTGGTCTGTTCTAGAGCAAGTCAAGTCCATCTCTTGGGGGCATGTTTGTGTCCATCACTTGGGGGAAGGCTGGGTCCATCTCTTGGGGCAAGTTTGGTCCATCCCAGAGCAGTTCAGGTCCTAGGGCAGTTTGGGTTCATCTCCCGGGGCAGTTCAGGTCCACCCTGGGATGGGTGAGAGGGCAGTTTGGGTTCATCTCCTGGGGAAGTTCTGGTCCATCTCCCAAGGCAGTTCAAGTCCATCCCAGGACACATTGAGTCCATCCCAGGGCAGGCTGGGTTCTTCTAGCCATGCTCCCCCACCCCTGGGTCATGTTGGGATTCACCAGCAGAACAAGACACAGGTGGGTGGGGGGACATGGGACGTGGGTGCCACTCCGGTCTGGTGTCACCTTCCCGCAGGCCTGGGAGCAGCTGGAGAAAGCGGAGCACGAGCGGGAGCTGGCGCTGCGCAACGAGCTCATCCGGCAGGAGAAGCTGGAGCAGCTGGCACGGCGCTTCGACCGCAAAGCGGCCATGCGGGAGGCCTGGCTGAGCGAGAACCAGCGCCTGGTGGCCCAGGTGAGACCGGGGACATCCACCCCAGGGACTGGGACACCCTGCTGGAGCCTCACCATGCGCTTTGTCCTGGGGCAGGACAACTTTGGCCAGGACCTGCCAGCAGTGGAGGCAGCCAAGAAGAAGCATGAGGCCATCGAGACGGACACGGCCGCCTACAAGGAGCGGGTGCAGGCCATCGAGGCAGTGGCAAAGGAGCTGGAGGCGGAGGGCTACCATGACATCCAGCGCATCAATGGGCGCAAGGACAACATCCTGCGGCTCTGGGAGCAGCTCCTGGAGCTGCTGGCCGCCCGGCGCCAGCGCCTGGAGATGAACCTCGCCCTGCAGCACCTCTTCCAGGAGATGCTCCACAGCATCGACTGGATGGATGAGGTCAAGGTGAGCTGTGGGTGCTGGGTGCCACCATAGGTGGGCTGCCTTGGTCCCACCAGGCAAGGGCGTTGGTGGGACCCTCCCTGGAGAAGCAGATGAGATGTTGGGGTGCTGGCTGGTGGTGGGTGCCGTCTGTCAGAGCTGGTGGTGGGTGATGGCCAGGGCTCTCCCACAGGTGCAGTTGGCATCGCCTGAATCCGGGAAGCACCTTCTGGAGGCGGAGGAGCTGCTGCAGACCCACCGGCTGCTGGAGCGTGACATGGCCCTGCAAGCAGAGAAGACACGGGCCATCAGTGCCGCTGCCCTCCGCTTCGCCGACGCCGAGGGTAGGGGATGCCCCGGAACTGTGGCATGGCTGGGGGGAAGCCAGAATACCCCGCTGATGGGCACCCACCTTGTTTCCCGGCCAGGCTACCGTCCCTGCGACCCCAAAGTCATCCGGGACCGCGTCAGCCACCTGGAGCTGTGCCGGCGGGAGCTGCAGGCGCTGGCGAACCGGAGGAGAGCCTTACTGGAGCAATCCCAGTCCCTCTGGACCTGCCTGTGGGAGCTGGACGAGGCGGAGAGCTGGATTAAGGAGCAGGAGCAGCTCTACTCCTCCCTGGACTTCGGGAAGGACCTGCCGGGCGTGCTGCTGCTCCAGCGCCGGCACGCCGCCTTCGAGGCCGAGTTGCAGAGCCGGGGCAGCCGGTTGGAGCAGGCGCTGGCGGCGGGCGAGGGGCTGGTGGCGGCGGGGGGCCAGGCGGCGGGGCGGCTGCAGGAGCGGGGGGCAGCGGTGCGGGCGCTGTGGGCGCAGCTGGAGGAGCTGGCGGCTTTCCGCCGGCGTGGCTTGCGGGAGGCCGAGGGCTTCTTCCAGTTCCAGGCGGAGGCGGACGAGCTGGCAGAGGGGCTGCGGGATGCTCGCCGGCGGGCGGCCGCCGAGGAGCTGGGCCAGGATGAATCCCGCACCCGCGCCTTGCTGCGGCAGCACCAGGAGCTGCTGGAGGAGATGGCGGCCGCCCAGGAGCAGCTGGAAGGGTTGACCCGGCAAGCCGAGGGCTTCCCCCCGGAGCTACAAGCCAGCCCCGAGACGCAAAGCCGGCTGGCAGCCCTGCGGGAGCTGCACGCCGAGGTGGCCGCCTTGGCCGAGCGGCGGGGCCGCCAGCTGCAGGACGCCCTTGACCTCTACACTGTTTTCGGGGAGAGCGATGCCTGCCACCTCTGGATGGGGGCCAAGGAGACCTGGCTGGGGCAGCTGGAGGTCCCTCAGGCGCTGGAGGACCTGGACGTGGCGCAGCACAGGTAGGGGCTCCTGCGGTGGTGGGTGCTGCCGTGTTGTGTCCCGAGGTGTGGCCTGTTCTCAGCCTGGCTGTCCCCGCAGGTTGGATGGGCTGGAGCAGGAGATGGCCACCGTGGCTTCTCAGGTCGCCGCCGTCAACCAGGCGGCCGACGGGCTGCTGGCCAGCGGGCATCCCCGCAGCCCCCAGGTCCGGCAGTGCCGGGAGCAGCTCAACGAGAGGTATGGTGGTGGGCGATGCCGGGGCGAGTGGGTGATGCCGGGGTGGTTGGGCTGGTCCCCACCAGCCACATCTCCTGCTGTCACCCGCCTTTGCCCCGCAGGTGGGACCGGTTCAGGGACCTGGTGGCCGAGCGTCGCCAGGCAGTGGGCTCGGCTCTGCGCCTCCTCAACTACCGTCTGGAGTGCGAGGAGACCCGGCAATGGCTGCAGAGCAAAGCCCAGGTGGTCAGGGCCACCGCCGAGCTGGGGCGGGACCTGGCCGGTGTCCTGGCCACCCAACGCAAGCTCTACGGCATCGAGCGAGAGCTGGCGGTTGCCAAAGACCGTTTGGCTGCCCTGCGTTCCCAGGCTGACCGCCTGGCCGAGGAACGGCCCGAGGTGGCCGGGGAGGTGGCCGAGCGGCTGGCGGCGGCGACGGCCGCCTGGGAAGAGCTGCAGGAGGCCCTGGAGGAGCAAGCAGCCTCCTTGGGAGAAGCCGGGCAGCTCCGGAGCTTCCTGCAGGACCTGGATGACTTCCAAGCTTGGCTCTTCGGTGCTCAGAAAGCCGTGGCAGCTGCCGACGATATGCCGGCGTCTTTGGCCGAGGCGGAGGAGCTGCTGCAGCAGCATGAGGCCGCCCGGCAGGATGCAGAGGAGCACACGGCCGCCTTCACCGCCTTGCTGGAGGCGGGAGAGCGGGTGGTTGGGGAGCAGGAGGACCCCCAGTACGAGGGGCTGCGGCAGCGCCTGCGCGGTGTGGAGGTGGGCTGGGCCGCCCTGGGCAGGATGGCGGAGACCCGGCAGCGCTTCCTCACCCAGTGCCGCGGCTTCCAGGAGTTCCTCCGTGACGCCAAGCAGGCAGAGATCCTCCTCACCAACCAGGTGGGTGCCCAAGGGGGGTGCTAGCGGGGGGTTTCTGGCTCCTGGGTAGCCCTAAAAGGTGCTGACCCCCCACCATGCCTCCACCAGGAGTACACGTTGGCACACCTGGAGCTGCCCACCACGCTGGAGGGCTCGGCTGCCGCCCTGCGCCGCTTCCAGGACTTCCGCGCTGGCATGGAGAGTAACGCCGAGAAGGTCCCTGAGGCGGTGGCCGGTGGCACCAAGCTGGTGGCCGAGGGGAACATCTTTGCCGAGAAGATCACCGAGAAGTGCCAGGCCCTCCAGGAGCGGTGAGTCCGGTGAGGGGCCAGCGGGCAGGCAGCGTGTGGGCAGCAGGGCTGACGCTGCCCGTCTCTGGTCACCCTGCCAGGCACGGTGCTGTCACGGCCAAGGCGGAGGAGGCGGCAGGTTTGCTGGAGGACAACCACGAGCTGCAGACTTTCCTGCAGAACTGCCGGGAGGTAGGGATGTGGCACGGCCGGTGGTGATGGGGGGTCCCGGCCAGCCAAGCCCTGACACCTCTTGCCCACAGCTCGACGCCTGGGTGGAGGAGAAGATGCTGACGGCACAGGACACCTCCTACGGTGAAGCCCGCGGCCTCCACAGCAAGTGGCAGAAGCACCAGGCGTTCATGGCTGAGCTGGCATCCAACCAGGGCTGGCTGGAGAAGATTGAGACGGTGGGTGCCGGCACCGGTGGCTGGAAGCCTTACTGCCCCCAACCTGGGCGGGAGGTCCTCATGCCAGCATGGACCTGCGCCGTGGCGTCCACCAACCTCTTGGGTGTTGCTGGCAGGAGGGGAAGGAGCTGGTGAGCCGCAAACCACAGTATGGCGAGGTGGTGATGCGGCGGCTGGATGAGTTGCGCCGGCGGTGGGACGGGCTGCGCGCCGCCGCCGAGGAGAAGGGCCGGCAGCTCTTTGAGGCCAACCGCTCGGCGCTGTACGCCCGGAGCTACGAGGAGCTGGAGAGCTGGCTGGGGCGGGCGAAGGAGGAGCTGCGCGCCGCCGAGCAGGCCAAGGACCTCGCCTCCACCAACCTGCTGCTGAAGAGGTTGATGGTGAGTGGTGACACTGCCAGCTGAGCTGCTGGGGGGGCGGAAGGGTGTTGGCACTTCACCTTTTCCTTTTGGGTAGGGGTGTGCTGCCCCCTGTTTGGGGTGGGGGTCTGGGATGCCAGGTCATGTCCCCAAACAGGGTTGGCCGTTGACTTGGGGGTCCGCAGTCTGGCTCTACCCCCCGGCTCACACGGCTTTTCCCCGCCAGAGGCTGGAAGAGCAAGTGGGAGAGTGGATGAAGGAGCTGGAGGAGCTGGAGTGGCAGGGCGTCCCCCCTGCTGGGGATGTGCCGGATGCTGACGGACACGAGCAGAGGCTTCGGCAGCGATTTCTCGACCTGCTGGAGCCACTGGAAAGGAGGAGGAAGGAGCTGGAGACCGCCAAGGCCATGTACCAGCTTGGACGGGATCTGGAGGACGAGACGGTGAGCATCCTCGCCATAGTGGGGTCTGGCG